>JAUNZO010003727.1:0-748412 GCA_031894775.1 Chloris gayana
GTATTTTGTACAAATTATCTCTAATACTAAGAGTCCAAGCAAGGTACAGCTCGTGTATGTCATGAGTACAAATGTTCAACCTGGCCATGTGCGTATACAAGGAGAATATACTACAAGATATGTACACGCGCACATATGTTTTAAGTTGCCTGAATGCACGTATACAATAAGGCCCTATCTCCAAGAGCTCTGTGATGGAGTTATCCCGTACATGGAGATTTCACATGAAATACGCACGTACGTGTATACGAGTTGTGAAACTGATCGGTGGACCGACCACACATGTTAGCCCCACAACTCAGCGAACGGGAACGTCGAAGGTGCTGCTGCCGCTTTCCTTGCACGAGGCAGAGTCCTTATCTGCTAATGACGATGACTTAATCTCCAATTTGAACGGCATGCATGTCAGTTTGTTGCGGCCGCGAGCGCGTATCTCGCACATGTAACAAACAATTGGCGGCGCATGGAGAGACTTATCCTCCAACTCTTAACCCTAATCCCCTGTCTATATAAAGAGGCGAGACCCTACGGCAGAGGAGGAACCATTCGCTCTGCACCACCACGCCGCCAGGCTGCTCGCTACGCAAGCTGCGAAGCCGCCGCCATCCATCCACATCAACCAGCACGCCAACCAGAAGATTGCCGGAGTCGCCGGCGACGCGAAGCCTCGGAGTGACGCCAGTTCTGTCCGGAGTCTTGACGGCGACGACCTTGCCGCACCCTGCCGGCGAGAGGATGACGACGCTCGCGTCCACCATGGGTAAGCACTTGTAGATTGTTTTCCTTCTAACTTTCAGATCGTATGCATGCACGTATTACCCATGTGGCGGCCTATACGGGAGCTATTTGCTACCACGTCAAGGGAGATTGGAGGCCACGCCGGCGGCCGGCATTGACCTCGCAGCCCAATTCATGATGAAGATCGACGTCAACCTGCCACTCCAGTTTATGATGGAGATGAAGCTGGACGCCGACCCGACGGCGCAGGTCGCAGTGAAGATCGAGGACGACATACCAATCAAGTGGAGGCGCCGGCCGGCATGCACGCCCATGCCGTCCAGGACGAAGCGCTCCAGCTGACCAAGGGATCGTGAAATAGAAGACAAAGCCGTCTGAAGTACTAGATGTTCAAGATGTCCGATCCCCAGGCGGGAGACAGTGCTGATCAAGGAAACGTGTGGAAGCCATTGCAAGCCAAGATGACGAAGCTGCCAAATAAAGACGAAGCCGCCAAACAAGGACGTGTTGCCGCTAGCGACTGCCCCTGAAGATCCAAGTGCAAGCTGTAGAAGACGCGGCCACGAAGTTGAAGTCACTGGCCGAGAGTCGACTTCATTTGCCCTTTGAGGCCTGTGTGTGCATGTTGCACGTACATGTGTATGATGTTTAAGATTCAAGTCAATCAACGCTCCAAATACGGAAGAGCTAGCTAATGCTCTCCAGACCGCGTTCTACACTCTACACTCCGTGATTTATCTTCTCCCCTTCGACGATGCCGCCGAATCGCCGCATCGGACAAGCCGAGCATCGCTATGCATGTTCCCTACTACATCAACAACACCATGTCGTACGTGACCGACGAGGCCGGACGACAAGGGCGGGCGCCGCCGACGTGAAGGCCGCGCTACAACCGGCTCATGGACCGACGAGGCCATGGATGATGCCGACGCCCCATCTACACCACCATCAACACACATGCATGGAGACGCGAAGCGAAGACCGAAGACGACGACTACGCAGCTTAATCGGAGGTTCCCGTGCGGGCATAGCCTCGCCGGGGTAATTAACTAGGAGCTTTCCGAGGCCCTAGGAACCAAGAAGACCACATCGCATGAGTGAGATAGCCGCCAGCAGGCTACGGAGCGCATACTTGGGAGACTATTTGTATTTGTGTTATCAAATATAAATGAAATATGTTTCCCATTCTTTATTTGTGTACTTTAGTACACCGGCACGCCCGCGTTTTATTTATTTTCCCCCACGGCAGTGTTTAGGGATTTTCCGTCCCAAACAAAATGGCACGCCCGGTGGGACATGGTTCTCCTCCCATCTTTGCTGCGCAAGTGGTCGTCGGATTCATCTTCGTCGTTCATCCAACATACACAGCATGTTGCATGATGATCTTCGCCATGGGTCGGTCCCGATGAGAAGTCCTCTCCTTGCAGGACCGACCGAAGCCGCCAACACCCGGACGCCATTCTTGCTCCACTTCGGAGCGAGCATCCCACCTTTGGCGGTCTTCAACCACAGCTCCAAGTTCTACTTCCACGAGACTCAAGACATGACCCAATTCATTGCGGTCGAAGCAAAGAAGGAGCAAAAGAAGAACGCAGCCAAGG
Source organism: Chloris gayana (assembly GCA_031894775.1). Classification (NCBI taxonomy): domain Eukaryota; kingdom Viridiplantae; phylum Streptophyta; class Magnoliopsida; order Poales; family Poaceae; genus Chloris; species Chloris gayana. The sequence goes on from JAUNZO010003727.1 coordinate 2,340, forward strand.
CCAAGAGGGAGCGACGCAACTTGGTGGTCGAAGCCCGCACCCTTCTCAAGGAGTCCGCGGTGGCCAAGACCAAGGAAGACCCCAAGGCCTCGCAACAACACGTTGAGGCAGCCATCAAGACTACAAGCGCCGCAACTCTTCATCAACCCGCCACGGCAGCTATCCATGAGGCGCCTAAACCCGTTGTGAAGCACACCGAGGTCGAGCTACTAGAGGCCTTGGAAGGAGTCTCCATAAACCTACGTCGCCACATGGCCGCTGCTCGTCTTTCGAGTAGTCCTCACCCACTTCGCAACTACGGAAGAAAGTACCGCAAGGTGCAACGTCTCCACCAACGGATCAGCTCCCGCATCGCTCAAGGTGCGGTTCCCGTGGAAGATTGGTCTCTCGACATCGGGAGGCCTTGCCGACAAGGTCTTCAACTACCCTAGCAAGGTGGAGCCGCCCTACAACATCTTCCCCGACGAGTGGGCGCATGAGCCTACGAAGATCAAGGAGATCGTGAGGCGCGCGATCATGAAGGAGTATTGGAAGAGACGTCGCTCACGTAAGCAGCCTCACCTTCCCGGCCGTACCATTGCTCTCAACGAGAGTGATGTACTTCACTACGTTGCCAACCGGGTGCCTTCCCTTCACATTTCTCGCAAGTGATGGCCCCTCCAACACCAACAACAGGTTCTCTGTCTTGCGGTCCGAAGCACCCGCACCGCAAGGAGATGACGTGCGACAAGAACTTCGCCAACTTCAAGACCAAGTAAGCCGACTTCAAAGGCGGCTTAGAGATAGAGAAGTTCTCGGATCTTCGACCTCGCGACCAAGGGGGAGAGAGGAGCGACACTATCCAAGTCGTCGCCCTCAACACGAACGCCTAACACTAGCACCACGGCGTCGACCTTCACCACCTCGAGATGCCTACGGGAGGCGAGCACTACCTCCTGGGTACCAAAACCCGTGGTTAAGACACGCCACTCGTCCAACTCAACAATGGCGAGTTCGTGACTCCACACGCACATCAAGACCAACACAAGGTTCATCTCCACGGATGCCGGAAGCTAATGCTCCGAGGCGACGTGAAGTCGACACGCCCACTACGGCAGCACAACGAGCTGCGCCATCTCCACTCCCAAGGCCTTCAATACCGTCGAGGGCCCAACATGAACCTACCGAGAACCAACGCAAGCGAGAGAGGCGTCGAAGGAACCGCCACATGTTGTACCGCGAGCTTGAAGACATGGTGTTGAGACACACCCAAGTACGCGTTCGGGCCGATGGAGAAGTCCAACAAGAGAACGGTGAGATCACGTTCCGTATCTCTCCTAGGCTAGAGGAGAGTGCAAGGTACAAGTACCTTGTTGATCGTTTGACGCCAAGACAACGCAAGCCCCACGAAGATGGGGCGGCTAGCGAGAAGGAGAAGGTGCCCGCAGCGCAAGGCCACCCAACCGTCCTTCGACGTGGCGAACAACTAGACGAGTCTACTCCAAGCACATCCACGCCAAAGAAGCAAACACAAGAGGTCCCCTTGCCAACCCCAATGGAAGGGGTCGAGGTGCCGTTCTTGGAAGATGGAGCACCCCCTCGTCAACAAGATGACGTTGACGTTGCGATTGCCCAAGAAGTCGAGACGTCACAAGAAAACATCGTTGCTCCTCCAAACGAGCAAGTGGTGGATGCTTCGCAAGAAAAAGGGAAGAACGTCGTCATGTGCACCGCGTTGGGCGCGCACTCATCACACGAGTCCGATGCGGGTTGGGTTCCACCTCCCGTGACCCATGACTTTGACTACCCTTCGGATGAAGAAATCATGCCAAATCCAAGGGTGAGCTTCACGAGTGCAATCATACCCGGCCTACACCAAGTCCGCTCTTGGTTCAAGGGCACGGAGGAGAGGAAGTCGAGCACACCTACAACACCCGAAGAGGGAGCGAGGTCGTCCGCCCCTTGCCTTCCTATCACCACGGAAAGGTGTCGCTATCCGATGGCGATAATGCACGTGGGTCGGACATATCACCGCCACGCTACGTCGACATTCGAACAAGACTTCCACGAAGTCTAGAAGACATCCGATGACGTGGCGGACCGAGACGGCGCTAACACGCGTCTCCAAGCAATCGCGCTTGAAAGGATAGCGGCGACACGAGGTGACGATGTGTATGATGGTGAATGTTACCCTCGTGATGGAACCTTCACCGACTCGGAGTCTACTTCTACCTCATCATTGGAGATCCACCCGACCTCACCTCGCTACGGTGAACTTAATCCTTCCATCCCCTACGATGGGGAGGAATTCCCCGATGTATTCAATGCAGCACCAGCACATATGGCGGTGGATGGAGTACCCGCAGCCGCCGATCAAGCTGCGGACCCACAAGCGTCGGGGGCGGGACGAGGAGCGAGCCTTGAAGAGCAAGTGCAACAACGAGAGGCGAGATGATGAATGAGCTTGCTGCGAGGCTTGACCAATTGACGAGCCTACTTATGGGTGGAGTTCAACCCCCTCCTACGGCGAATGCTCCACCTCAACATGCGCTCGCGGCGAATGCTCCACCCCGACCGGCGGCGAGTATGGTCGCCCAACCTGCACCTACGGCAGCCATACGAGCGCCCAGCGGAAGACCCACAACCGGAAGAGCTAGAGGGTGCGACAAGTAATCGGCCCCAACCTCTACTCATCCCCAACAACTCGAGCAATGTAGCGCCATCTCCCTCGACCTTGAAAAACCGTCACGACATCATCGAAGACATGGTGAATAGGAAGATAAGGCAAGCGACTACTAGTAACGCCCACGAGACGATGGACAATGAGCTTGAAAAGCCATATGAAGCATGGCACGATCTAGTGCCTTTCCCTTCGGGGTGGCACCCACCCAAGTTCCGTCAATTCGATGGGACCGGAGACGCATGGGAACATATCGCCTACTTCGAGGCAGCTTGTGGAGACACCGCCAACAGCTCATCCCTACTACTTCGCCGGTTCTGCGGATCACCGATCGGCCCCGCCTTCCACTGGTATAGTCGCCTACCGGTGGGGTCGATTAGTAGTTGGGTTGCCATGAAGGAAGTGTTCGGGAAGCACTTTGTGACAATGAAGAAAGACTTGACAATTGTTGAGTTAACACAAGTGAAGCGAGCGCCGTGATGAAGCCATCGACGACTACATCGTGCGCTTTCGGAATAGCTACGTACGGCTCGCAAGGAAGATGGAGCTTGAAGACGCCATTGAGATGTGCGTCCATGGGATGCAACAACATTGGTCCCTTGAAGTGTCTAGGCGGGAACCAAAGACGTTTAGCATGCTAAGCTCTGCGGTGGCCGCCACAAAGATCGAGTTCGAGAAGTCTCCACGAGATCATGGAACTTTACAAGAATGCAAGTGCTTTCGACCCGACAAAGCGCTTCAATGCAACGGCCAAGACAAGCAACAACGGGGGCAAGGCCAAAGCACCGATGGAGGCAAATGCGACAAGGTTCTTCTCCATGGCGCCCCAAAGCCAAGTGCCTACCGTAGGCACAAGGAGTGAACAAGGCGGGGCGGACAACGCCCTTCCATGCAAGAGCTCTTGAAGAAGAACTACATCTTCAAGAGAGAGCTAGTCAAAGGAATGTTTGAGCGGTTGATGGAGCACAAGGCGTTAACCTTACCGAACCACGTAGGCCCGATCGGGTAAACATGACTAACAATCCATTATATTGCCCGTACCACGGGTATGTTGGTCATGTCATCGAGGATTGCATCGTCTTCAAAGAGTGGCTCCAAAGAGCCATCAATGAAAAGAAGATAAACTTAGAACCCGAGGCGGTCAACCCCGACTATCATGCGGTGAATATGGTGATGGTGAAGTCAAGTGCACCGTCGGAACGAAGAAGAGAAGAAGACTTGTGGGTGCCACTTGCCCAAGTGGAGCAACAACTTGCGGGGATGGTGCTTGATGCAACCCCTTCCATTCGCCACAAGACGCCACAAGCCGTTGATGAAGAGCCTTGGACCGTGGTGCGACGTCGCCCACACACTAGCGGCCCTCCTCCTCGACCTCCACCTCGTGTGAGGGTACCGCCACGCTTTGCCTCGGCAAGAAGAATGCAAGATCCAAGCTTTCGACGACCACCTCCTCGATTCGTTCCTGAGTCGGAGGGAGATGCACCATTCCCTCGTCCTGGTCGTCCCCTACCTACCTTGGCACAGTTCTTGCCTAAGGATCGAGGCGAGAAGTCTCCGATAGATGAAGAGGAGACACAAGAGGGAGCTAGCACCGTCTCGCCCCAAAACGTGGCAACTTGTAATGCCATCATTGTTGAAGAGGAAGGAGAAGCTCGAAGTTTGGGCGATGAAGACTTGCTCACAACTAGAGAGCAAGATGTGTTCCGCGCCGAACTCGGTGAAGACGAGGCGCGAGTTGAAGTAAACATGAACTTACGAGGAGGAAAGGTCTTGCCGGAACCTCAAAGGCCCAAACCATCAAACTTGGGGAAGACCACCAAAGACTCACCCCAAGAAGATGATGGGCTAGAAGCATCAAAGAAGAAGCCCGTCAACTCACGTGAAGTTGACTACAACGTCATCTCCCACCTCAAGCGCATTCCTGCACTTTTGAGTGTCTATGACGCTCTCCTGCTAGTACCGAACTCCGTGAAGCCTTGGTGAAGGCGTTGCTAGAACCGGAGCTCTATGAGGTGGACATGGCCAAGCATCGCCTCTACAACGACCCATTATATGTGAATGAGATCACCTTTCAAGAGGAGGACAACATCATCGAGGATGGGGACCACAATCGCCCTCTTTACATTGAGGGAAACATTGGCGCTGCACACCTCCGCCGAGTCCTCATCGATCCAGGGTCCGCTGTCAACATACTACCCGTTCGAAGTCTAATCCGAGCAGGGTACACCGCCGACGAGCTAGAGCCAACCGATGTGGTCATCTCGTGAGCTTCGACAACCAAGGGAAGCATACCCTTGGTGCTATCAACGTCAAGATCCGGATGTCTACCTACAGCTTTAAAGTGAGGTTCTTCGTCATCGAAGCAAACACCTCGTACTCGGCGCTTCTCGGGAGACCTTGGATTCACAAGTATAGAGTGGTTCCTTCTACCCTCCATCAATGCCTAAAGTTCCTCGACGGCAACGGGAACCAACAACGAATCGTCGGCAACCTTTCCCCATACACCGTCCAAGAGTCTTACCACGCCGATGCCAAGTACTACTTCCCGGTTGTAGGAAGTGAGAGCCAACTTGGGCGGTCAACACCTCCCGCCGATATCATAGTGAAGCCGGGGCTCCATCAACGTTAGAAGCAAGGAGCCTCATCACACTAAGCTCCCCGATCACCTTGAAGGCCTCGGTGTCACGACGGAGGAGCAACAAGCAAGGGGCGGAGCCGGCTTCCTGCCCCAACTTCAAGCCTCTATCCTTGGGAGGACAAGGAGCCACCTCTACACCAACAACGACGGATATTGCATCCTCATCATCAACACCACCCTTGTTGCTACGGGCAAGACCTTCCACGTCATCCCCAATAACCTTGAGGTGTGCGGAAGGGCAGCAATGATGCGCCAACCGCAACACTCACGCTGCGGGCACAAAGCAGCCCTAGCAAGGATGCTACCCCGCGCAAGGAGTGGTCAAGAGGAGAGTGGCTGAAATAGAGGCAGCCGCTAGGGGAGCTACATGCATGCAGCCCCCTTCGCTCTATATATCGATGAAGGAGTAACAACGATGAAGGTGGAGCCTAGGATGGTTCGCCTACTCGAAAAGTCCGGCTTCACACTACGACCGGGCAATAGGATGCCGCCACCACCGACCATATGCGAAGAGTGGTGGAAACAAGTCGAAGACCTTATTAGAAGACGGTGCAAGGCCCCACCAAAGTTTGGGCTTGGCTACCTTGTGCCGAGAAGATTCCGAAGGCGAAGAAGATATGCTTGAGCATATTTTGGCTCATTGCAACACCGTAAGCGTCACTACGAGAAGATGACGCTAGTTCTTCACAACAAGTTTTGGGCAAGCAATACCACGCCGAGATGATGGCGGCCGAAGTTGATGAAGAATACGACATCATCTTGGCGCCACAAGAACTTGAAGATGGAGGCCAACCCACCATCGACGAGTTGGTGGAGATCAACCTCGGGACGGAAGACGACCCAAGACCTACCTTCGTGAGCGCTACCCTCACCGAAGAAGAGCGAGAAGACTATAGAAGCTTCCCGATGGAGTACCGGGATTGCTTCGCTTGGAACTACAAGGAGATGCCGGGGCTTGACCCTCGTGTCGCCACTCACAAGTTGGCGATTGACCCACAATTTCGACCCGTGAAGCAAACTCCAAGACGCATACGACCGGAGTATGAGAATGATGTCATCGCCGAGGTCGACAAGCTCATCACGTCGGGGTTCATCAAGGAAATACAATACCCAAGGTGGCTTTCAAGCATCGTCCCCGTCGAAAAGAAGAACGGACAAGTTCGGGTCCGTGTCGACTTTCGCGACCTCAACCGAGCGTGTCCCAAAGACGATTTCCCATTGCCAAACACGGAGATGATCGTGGACGCTACAACGAGGCTTCGGTGCCTTGTCCTTTATGGACGGGTTCTCCGGCTACAACCAAATCAAGATGGATCCGCATGATGCCTACGACACGGCATTTAGAACTCCAAAGGGGAACTTCTACTATACGGTGATGCCCTTTGGGTTGAAGAACGCGAGTGCGACATATCAACGAGCCATGCGAGTACATCCTCGGTGATCTAATCCATCACTCGGTGGAGTGCTATGTCGATGACCTCGTGGTGAAGACAAAGGACCGCAAACGCCATCAAGAAGATCTTCGTGTGGTCTTTGAGAGGCTCCGACAACACAACCTCAAGATGAACCCACGCAAGTGTGCCTTTGCGGTACAATCGGGAGAATTCCTTGGCTTCGTCGTCCATCATCGAGGCATCGAGATTGATCCCAAGAAGATTAAGGCGATCCTCAACATGCCACCTCCCAAGGAACTCAAACATTTGCGGGAGCTTCAAGGGAAGCTCGCTTACATCGGACGATTCATCTCAAACCTCTCCGGGCGCATTCAACCCTTCTCCAAGCTCATGAAGAAAGGTGCCCCGTTCGTGTGGGATGAGGAATGTCAAAGAGGTTTTGACAACATCAAGACCTACCTCCTCAATCCTCCTGTTTTGGCTGCTCCTATAAAAGGGCGCCCTCTAATTCTTTATATTGCAGCGCAGCCCACTTCGTTAGGCGCCCTGCTAGCACAACATGATGTCGAAGGTAAGGAGGTGGCGTGCTACTACTTGAGTCGCACGATGGTGGGCGCCGAACACAACTACTCCCCCATCGAGAAGTTGTGTTTGGCCCTAATTTTTGCTTTGAAGAAGCTAAGACACTACATGTCGGCACACGAAATCCAGCTCGTCGCAAGAGCGGATCCTATAAGGTACATACTAAGTCAACCCGCGCTTATGGGGCGACTTGGAAAATGGGCTCTACTCATGATGGAGTTCGACATCACATTTGTGCCACGAAAAGCTGTCAAGGGGCAAGCATTGGCGGAGTTCCTCGCAGCACACCCGCTCCCCGATGATTCCCCTCTCATCACCGACCTTCGGACGAGGGCGTCTTCACGGCCGACATTGAAGCCCCATGGGAGCTCTACTTTGATGGAGCCTCACGAACGGAAGTCAAAGCCGATGGCACCACAAAGCGGAAGGCGGGAGCAGGGCTTGTGTTCAAGACCCCACAAGGAGGAGTGATGTATCATTCATTCTCTCTCCTTAAAGAAGATTGCTCCAACAATGAAGCAGAGTACGAGGCCCTCATCTTTGGCCTCCTCTTAGCACTCTCCATGGAGCCCTTGTGCTTCCCGAAGGAGAACCCGCACAAGTGACAATTGAAGAAAGGTGGCTCCTCCCTGCGGTACTAGAGCTCATCCCGGAGGAGTATGAAGTCAACACCGTGGCAATGGAAGGCGTAGAAGAGGACGAGTGGCTCAAGCCCTTCCTCAACTACTTTAAGCATGGCATCCTCCCTCAAGACCCCGTCAAGAGGCGTCAACTACAACGACGATCGCCTTCTTACGTCTTCAAAGGAGGAGTCTTATACCGACGCTCTTATGGGCAAGGTATCCTTCTTCGCTGCATCAATCGAAGTGAAGCCGATCAAGTGCTTCAGGAGGTACATCATGGAGTGTGTGGCGGACATCAAAGTGGGCCAAAGATGTATCATAGCATACGACTTGCTTTGGATACTACGGCTCGGCATCATAACGGATTGCATGAAGGTGGCAAAAGTTTGCCATGGTTGCCAAGTACATGGCGACTTCAAGCACCTACCACCGGTCCCCCTTCATCCAACGGTCCCCTCGTGGCCTTTCGACGCATGGGGGATTGACGTCATTGGGCCCATTGACCCTCCTTCATCGGGAGGCCATCGCTTCATCCTCGCGGCGACGGATTACTTCTCGAAGTGGGCGGAGGCTGTACCACTACGCCAAGTAAAGAGCGACAATGTGATCAACTTCCTCGAGCGGAGCATCATATACCGCTTTGGGATCCCTCATCGTGTCACATCCGACAACGGCAAGGCGTTCAAGTCGGAAAAGATGCGCAGATTCAAGGAGAAGTACAAGATTAGCTGGAACTACTCCACCGGCTACTACCCTCAAGCAAACGGGCGATCGAAGCGTTCAACAAAACGCTCGGCAAGATACTAAAGAAGACGGTGCACGGATACGGGAGAGACGGCATGACCGTCTCTTTGAAGCTCTATGGGCGTACCGCGTTACGTGTTCGTACCCCAACACAAGCGACCCCGTACTCCCTTGTCTATGGGTGCGAAGCGGTCCTGCCACTAGAGGTTGAGCTACCCTCTCTACGGGTGGCTATTCATGAAGAACTCACCCACGACGAACAAATTCTTCTTCGCTTCCGGGAGCTCGATGGCTTAGAAGAGGAGCGCCTCCACGTCCTCCAAGACTTGGAGCTATACCGGCGGAATATGGTGAGAGGATACAACAAGCTCGTCAAGCAACGTGTCTTCAAGAAAGGCGACTTGGTGCTGGCCCTACGGCGCCCCATCGTCGTCACACACAAGATGAAGGGCAAGTTCGAGCCCAAGTGGGAGGGACCGTATGTCATCGAGCAAGTCTACGACGGAGGTTCCTATCAGCTGGTCGACCATCAAGGATCCCGGCCAATGCCCCCTATCAACGGGAGGTTCTTAAAAAAATACTTTGCATAAAACTTGTTTTAATTTGCTTTGATGGTCGGGTCACTACACATTATCGGTTGTGTACTTGGCCCGCATTTTTTTTTGCCTTTTTTAAAACGGACTTCATGTCCAACAAAAAAAAATGGCTTTCCCACAACAAGTCGAGGCTGCGGTGCAAGATTTGGTTGTCCTTGGTCCTGTCTCGTGTGAAGCACACTTGAAGCGTATGTCAAGCGTTCTCTACCGGGGAGCGAGTGGGAAGAATAACTCGGGTTATCTTCGAGCAAGTGAAGTGACCATACTCCTTGTACTTCCTGGCATGTGCAGCACACCCCAAGGAAGACTATAGGAAAAAGAGCAGGGAAGAACTACCCGGCACAACACAAGTTGTCGTTCGAGTGTGCGGTCTCCTGCCATCCTATGGGGTGACAACAAGGGACAAAAAAAAACAAAAGAAGATGCCTACGAGGGGTTTTAGCTCCACGGAGGTGGACCGGCTATCTTCCAAATTCAAGGAAGACGATGTCCAAGAAGCAAGCCCGAAGCATCAAGTTCTCAAGGGTCTCCAAAGAAGATGGCCCAATATCAAGTGTCAAGCCACCCAAACATAAACCGGGGGCAAGTTTCAAGAATTCAAGTTCAAGGGTCTCCAAGAAGATGACTCAATTCAAACATCAAAACACCCCAACATCAACTGGGGGCAAGTTTTCAACATTCAAGTCCAACCAAGATGCTCACATCTCAAGCAAATTGGAAGGCGGGGGTAGCCGGTTCACCACCCTCAACAAAAGTAATGGCGATTTCCTCAAGCCGTATCTCCTAAACCACACACACCAACCCAGCCCTCCTATGTCCATGTCGGGAGGTGCGGGCCAGCGAGTGGTACTATTCATGTGAAGAAGGACTAGAGTAAAGTTTCCACGAGTCACCCGGTAGAGTCGTGGAAGCATGTTGTCTTCATTCACACACCAAGCAAATATTATCGCTATGGTCATTCGGCGATACTCAGCAGTCAAGTCCTTGGGCAGCCTTGTCCCAAACCGCTCCCATAGCAAACGCTTAATGGGAGAGCCAACATTTTCAAAAATAAATCGTCACAATGTGTTTCATGTGTTGCCTCTTTTCTTGACAATGGCTCACGTTTTCTTAGCCTAACACTTTTACATAAACTATACATATCTATCTTTGTTTAGCGTTGCAGGGTTTTCGCTTCGCACATATCGGGAGCAGTGCGACGTGCCAACGCGGTGAGCGTCAAGCTGTGAAACCCTTCAATCCTAACGGCTGGCACCGCAACAGTTACGCGGTCGCGTTGGGATTGATAAAACTGATTCATGGGAGCAGTGCAGCGCGCCAGTGCGGCCAGCGTCAAGCTGTGAAACCCTTCGTTCTTGGCGGCTGGCATCGCGGCAGTTGGGCGGTCGCGTCAAGATCGATAAACTCCCTTCATCAAGTGGCATGGTCCATTCGCTGCAAGATGAGGATGACCCTAGGATGCTGTGTTGGCTAATGTCGTAGCGGTGATACGGCCCCGACCATCCTACCTATTTTTGGGTGCACTACGTGTTCTAGTGTAACCTGAAGAATACACATCAACGGCATGTTCATTCGCCTCTACATTACCTTGGAGATGGAGTTTCATCGCCAAGACCTTTACTTTTCGTTTTTACCTATTCTTCGGTGCCACAGCTTATTTGAAGAAGTGTGGACTTCACAAGCCATGTGAATGACCCTACACCAAGCGTCAGCATTTTTCTTTGCTATGTCTGAATTGCCTTTCAGGAGACAGTCAACATAATCTTATAATGCTACGGAAGCAATCTGGCTATATGTACAAATTTGAGACGATGGTGGCTTATAACATCAGGGTGCTGCTGTTCATGGAGGCCGGCGCGTTTTGCTGCTGGTCAGACTACTTCGACGGCGTGACGACAGCAACGAGAGACTAATAGCACGCGGTGCAGCATCTACTCGATGGCGCAACGATCGCGGCAAACGTCGGACGACAGTGCGGCCATCTCAACGGCGAGATCATGAGGCGAGGCAAGAAGCAAGGCCACGCATCGACAAGCACCAAAGACTATGTCCCGACGGCGTCGTTCTCGTGATGGGAACAAACTACTAGTTGAAGCAAATCTCTATATGTATCCTGTCATGACTCTATACGTATCCTGCTGTCATGAGCTTATTCGTGTTGCATGAGGAGACTGAATCAAGACTCGTATAGGCAGCACCAGCAACCGTGCGCCATGCTGTCAGGAAGTATTTTTCACCAAGTCGTATTCAATCCGCTTCGCGTTTAAACACGACTTGGTGGGGGGCATTTGTTCGACGGTATTTTGTACAAATTATCTCTAATACTAAGAGTCCAAGCAAGTACAGCTCGTGTATGTCATGAGTACAAATGTTCAACCTGGCCATGTGCGTATACAAGGAGAATATACTACAAGATATGTACACGCGCACATATGTTTTAAGTTGCCTGAATGCACGTATACAATAAGGCCCTATCTCCAAGAGCTCTGTGATGGAGTTATCCCGTACATGGAGATTTCACATGAAATACGCACGTACGTGTATACGAGTTGTGAAACTGATCGGTGGACCGACCACACATGTTAGCCCCACAACTCAGCGAACGGGAACGTCGAAGGTGCTGCTGCCGCTTTCCTTGCACGAGGCAGAGTCCTTATCTGCTAATGACGATGACTTAATCTCCAATTTGAACGGCATGCATGTCAGTTTGTTGCGGCCGCGAGCGCGTATCTCGCACATGTAACAAACAATTGGCGGCGCATGGAGAGACTTATCCTCCAACTCTTAACCCTAATCCCCTGTCTATATAAAGAGGCGAGACCCTACGGCAGAGGAGGAACCATTCGCTCTGCACCACCACGCCGCCAGGCTGCTCGCTACGCAAGCTGCGAAGCCGCCGCCATCCATCCACATCAACCAGCACGCCAACCAGAAGATTGCCGGAGTCGCCGGCGACGCGAAGCCTCGGAGTGACGCCAGTTCTGTCCGGAGTCTTGACGGCGACGACCTTGCCGCACCCTGCCGGCGAGAGGATGACGACGCTCGCGTCCACCATGGGTAAGCACTTGTAGATTGTTTTCCTTCTAACTTTCAGATCGTATGCATGCACGTATTACCCATGTGGCGGCCTATACGGGAGCTATTTGCTACCACGTCAAGGGAGATTGGAGGCCACGCCGGCGGCCGGCATTGACCTCGCAGCCCAATTCATGATGAAGATCGACGTCAACCTGCCACTCCAGTTTATGATGGAGATGAAGCTGGACGCCGACCCGACGGCGCAGGTCGCAGTGAAGATCGAGGACGACATACCAATCAAGTGGAGGCGCCGGCCGGCATGCACGCCCATGCCGTCCAGGACGAAGCGCTCCAGCTGACCAAGGGATCGTGAAATAGAAGACAAAGCCGTCTGAAGTACTAGATGTTCAAGATGTCCGATCCCCAGGCGGGAGACAGTGCTGATCAAGGAAACGTGTGGAAGCCATTGCAAGCCAAGATGACGAAGCTGCCAAATAAAGACGAAGCCGCCAAACAAGGACGTGTTGCCGCTAGCGACTGCCCCTGAAGATCCAAGTGCAAGCTGTAGAAGACGCGGCCACGAAGTTGAAGTCACTGGCCGAGAGTCGACTTCATTTGCCCTTTGAGGCCTGTGTGTGCATGTTGCACGTACATGTGTATGATGTTTAAGATTCAAGTCAATCAACGCTCCAAATACGGAAGAGCTAGCTAATGCTCTCCAGACCGCGTTCTACACTCTACACTCCGTGATTTATCTTCTCCCCTTCGACGATGCCGCCGAATCGCCGCATCGGACAAGCCGAGCATCGCTATGCATGTTCCCTACTACATCAACAACACCATGTCGTACGTGACCGACGAGGCCGGACGACAAGGGCGGGCGCCGCCGACGTGAAGGCCGCGCTACAACCGGCTCATGGACCGACGAGGCCATGGATGATGCCGACGCCCCATCTACACCACCATCAACACACATGCATGGAGACGCGAAGCGAAGACCGAAGACGACGACTACGCAGCTTAATCGGAGGTTCCCGTGCGGGCATAGCCTCGCCGGGGTAATTAACTAGGAGCTTTCCGAGGCCCTAGGAACCAAGAAGACCACATCGCATGAGTGAGATAGCCGCCAGCAGGCTACGGAGCGCATACTTGGGAGACTATTTGTATTTGTGTTATCAAATATAAATGAAATATGTTTCCCATTCTTTATTTGTGTACTTTAGTACACTGGCACGCCCGCGTTTTATTTATTTTCCCCCACGGCAGTGTTTAGGGATTTTCCGTCCCAAACAGTAATATAGACGGACGTGCTGCGAGATTGTAATAGTGGGTTGTAGCTTCTCTTGTAGTGAAGGCCGGTACGTTACTGGTATAAAGTCTTTTAGGATCAATTTATTGGAGACCTTTTTGAGATGATCTAACACATCCGTAATCAGCACAACAAGGGGGACCGTGATTGCTTGTCATTTGCTTAATTAAAAAGACATGCCCACGTCGTATTTTATCTCGTGTCGAACAAGAGAAGCTCTGAAGGGGAATTTCTTTTCTTTGGCACGCAAATAATAAAAGGCAAAATATGTGATATTCACTCATTCAACAGAGTAACGGTAACAGTACTGGGTATCCCATGTCTCCATCCAGATGTACAGAGGGTCTCTCATCATCGGAAGGTCCCGCCGCGGCAGGACGAGGACCTTGACCTCAGACAAGGAGGCCAATAGGCTGGAGCAGCGCGTAGACTCCAGGAAGCAGCCGCCCACATCGAGCAGCTGGAGACGCGGGCAGTGATCGAGGAACGCGCGGAGAGTGGTGCTTATGGCGAGGCCGCCATCGAGCACGAGCCGTTCCAGCATCGGCAGCTTTGAGACAACCTTGTCAACCAACACATTTTCCAGTCGGAAGAAAGACGTCACGTGAAGCCTGCACGCGCGCTGCATTAATTAGGAAGACATTTATGACATTTGAATGACTAATAATTAACCAGAGATAAAGATAGGGAGAAATAGAGAAGAAAAATTGCTACTTTGTGCCGAGGTGGAGAAGGAATCGGCCATCGACGGGGCCGCGGAAGGACTCGCACCGGCCTGCGCTGCGGTCCACGGCGGCGCGTGCCATTGCCAGCAGTCGCGCCGGGGTTTTATATAATTCGTGTTCCTCAACGCCCGGGACTCTGTACTCCTTCCAATCGAAGGCTATGTCAATGTGCCGCCACAGCATGGGGTCGTCGACTGCAAGACGCCACCAGGATGCGCAAACCAGACCGGCGCTCTCGAGGATGTCGCGGTGCGGGATCCGGCGGAAGATCTCGTACCCGACGTCGCGGGGCAGCGCAGCCCAGTTGGTTGCTTCTGCGGAGTCGGCGACGTCATCCATCACGGCTTATGGGTCGATAAAAGCTTTCGCACATGTTGCTTCTGCTCTATATACTCCCATATTGGTCTTCAGAAAAACTATATACACACACACGAATTTAAGTCGTGACCCTAAAACCTTATCGAGTCCGACTCGGGGAGCCCGGGACGGGCAAGCTGCAAGCTGAGCAGAGGATCTTCTGACTTCTGCTCTGTTGTTTTTACATGCAAAGCACGGAGACATCACTCGAAACTGGAACCCTCGTAATTCTGCCCGTAACTGCAGCGAGGCAAAATGCTTCACACCCTGAGACTGGTAATTCTGTCTCATCTTTTTTTTTTGAAGCAAATGGTAGGTGCTCTACCTTTTCATTATAGGAGGAGCTGTCTCATCTTTTTCGAACAATGGTATTACCAGTCTGCCAATTTTCATAAACTGCAGTGGGGCAAAATGCTTCAACTGAGACCAATTTTGTGCCATCGTCTACCAATTTTCTTGGCCTGTCACTAGCAGGTTTCTCAAGGCGTTGGAATAATAGATGCGGTTTGCTCTCTGTACAAGTACAAAGCCGTCAATCGCATATTAACGGTAACAGAACTTTGTGTATTGACAGATTTTTAATTTTTGAGGCAACTACGGTAGATCGTATTAAGAATGTATGAGTACGAGGCTCCTAAGCGATGTACATATCTCAGCTAATTATATTCCGCTTTCTGTTTACGAAAGAGGTCGTGTAAGGACTTAGTTTAGCCACCCACCTGTATCTGTCTGTTAACCAAGAAAACAATTTAGCTTGTACTAGTACTGTACTCTTGCACTCCAGAGGAAGCCGAGAATCCACGCATTATTGTGACCGGACCTTATTTGGACCGATCGAGAACCTATGGGCATAGAATTTAAACGAGAAAAAAGCAACAGCGCATACGCCAAATCTAGAGTCGCGACTCCCTCTTCCATCGCCGGCACGGCAGCAGAGTCGGATAGGCACTAATCTAGCCATGACCCGTGAGGAAGGTGAGATGCCGGCTGTTAGCTCTTTGGTGCTTCCTCCTCGCGCTGCTGGTAGCGGTGGCCTCGGGATAGAAACCTCAGTATACTCACTTTTTTCAGTTTTGCACCCGCGACGAGTTGCGGGTTAGAGTCGTGGGTTTTGTGAAAAACACATCCCGAACCTGATCCATTATCATCCCTATCGTGCACTGTACAGCAAAACACCACACCACATTATCTGGACCATCGATCGGCATGTTCAACATGGGCTACGGCTCCCTCGAAAATTAGGGGCCTCAGATTTCCATAAGTGTGCATGCATATGTGTACATAAGCGCGCAAGTACGCTTTCGTGATTTGGATGTTTTCATTTGTATTGGTGAACTCAATCATTTAGGCACCCACCATTGTTTACGTAACCAAAGACTGGATCAAACATTCGAACTAGTACCACTCTTGCACTCCAAGGTGAGAAGCCACGCATCATTTTGACCAAGCCTCTTAGGACCAAGAATACACTGCGTGGACATAAATTAAACGGGAAAATAAAAGAGACGCCGGCGAGGCAAAAACCAATTGCATTGGGTATACGGAGTCTCCCTCCTCTTGCCGGCACCGCAGCACAGCCTGCGCACGCGATCGAGCTTAATTTGCCATGAAGATGATGAGGTCCCGGCGGTTAGTCGTTTCGTGCTTCCTCCTGTCGCTGCTGCTGGTTGTGGTGCCGCGTGCGGCCGTGGCGCGCAAGTATGCGGCCATCTTCAACTTCGGCGACTCCCTGACGGACGCCGGCAACCTCGTGGTCAACGGCATCCCGGACTACCTCGCCACGGCGCGGCTGCCGTACGGCCAGACCTACTTCGGCTACCCCACGGGGCGCGTCTCCGACGGCCGCCTCGTCATCGACTTCATCGGTAAGAAGCACTCTTAATTTGCCTGCAACCGTCCTGATTATGAATTTCTGATGGACCCTGTTGCGTGTCTCCGGACGATTGGCGAGCAGCGCAGGAGCTGGGCCTGCCGCTGCTTCCGCCGTCCAAGGCCCGGAACGCGACGTTCCACCGCGGCGCCAACTTCGGCATCACGGGCGCCACGGCGCTGGACACGTCCTTCTTCCACGAGCACGGGCTCGGGCACGCCGTCTGGAACTCGGACTCCCTGCACGCCCAGATCAAGTGGTTCCAGGAAATGAAGCCCGCGCTCTGCAACAACTCCACCCAAGGTAACTGACTTCAGTTGCTTTAATTCTTGTTCCTCCATCGAGTATGCTTACGTTCCGGTTTGATGGATGATCAGAGTGCCGTGACCTGTTCCGTCGGTCGCTGTTCATCGTGGGCGAGTTCGGCGGGAACGACTACGCCGCGCCGATATTCGCGTTCCGGCCGCTGGAGGAGGCGCACGCCATGGTCCCCCTGGTGGTGGACTCCATCGGGCGCGGCGTGGAGAAGCTGATCGCGGAGGGCGCCGTGGAGCTGGTGGTGCCCGGGGTGCTGCCCACGGGCTGCTTCCCGCTGTACCTGTCCATCTTCCAGAAGCAGGACCCGGAGATGTACGGGCCCCGCAGCGGCTGCGTCAAGGACCTCAACACGCTGTCCTGGGTGCACAACGCCGCGCTGCAGCGCAGGATCGTCCAGCTCCGCGCAAAGCACCCCGGCGTGCGCATCATCTACGCCGATTACTACACGCCGGCCATCCAGTTCGTGCTCCACGCCGAGAAGTGGGGTGAGTTGCCGTTCCGTCTCCTCTCCCTGTCGTCTATGGCACGTGTTCATCGCCGATAAATCTAGCTCGTGTGTTTTGGTCAGCCGGAGCCGCTGGATGTGGGACTTGCGGCGATTAGTTATCCGGTCTTGATAGTTTCTTTTCCTCGCACGCTAACTCTGACGTACGTAGCAACGATCGAGGTAAGACCGATTCACCAGGTTGACGTGGCAACGAAAAGCTGATCGCGGCACTATAGGAGGAATCAGCACGGGAAGGGAGTTACGGTTGTTGGCAAATTTCAATCAGTGACGGCAGCGGTGCAGAAATTTCCTAGAAATTTACTAGCGGGAAGGATTGAACTGGTAGCCGGAAGAAAACTGATGATGACACATTCGTGTTGAACGTTCAGAAAACCGTATGTGCAGTATCCTGTCACAGTCGTGAGCCGGTGAGCGTACCATAAGTCTCGAGTAATCAAATAAACCACTTTCGGGTGTGTTCGTTTCCTGAGTCTAAATTTTAGAGCTGTCACGTCAAAAAGAATCTTATTATTTAAGAGTATTAAATAAAGTTTAATTATAAAACAAATTACATACCCCTAGACTAATTTACGAGACGAATCTAATGAGATTAATTAAGTCGTGATTAGAAGACGGTTACTGTAGCATCACTTTAGCAAAATATAGATTAATTAAGCTCATTAGATTCATCTAAAAAAATTAGCACCAATCTGTCAATAGGGTTTTATCATTAAGTTGATCGAAATATTCATAAATAATAAGATTCTCTTTGATGTGACAGATGCTAAATTTTAGAGGAGGAAACAAACACACCCTTGGTCGCTCCAATCTGATGGCACCATCAATCGATCCAATCTGATGATACATGTTCTGCTCATGTTTTCCTGCGCAGGGTTCTTGAGGCAGACGCCACGGGCGTGCTGCGGTGCTCCCGGCGTTGGCGAGTACAACTTCAACCTGACCTCCAAGTGCGGTGAGCCGGGAGCCTACTCCTGCGAGGACCCTTCCAACCACTGGAGCTGGGACGGAATCCATCTCACCGAGGCATCCTATGGCCACATCGCCAAGGGCTGGCTCTACGGCCCCTTCGCCGACCCGCCCATCCTCGGCGACCGGCAACAGCAAGGTTAGGAGGCCGGCAGCGCCCGTGAAACGGCCCGGTACAGGTTGTCTGCTCACCGGACACCTGCAAATAATTCGTTATTCCTGTACAGATAAAACTGAAATGAGAGGGAACAACTACATCCTTGTTCAAATTAACTGATTTTGAATTGTTACGTTGTAATTGTTGTTCCGTGGGGACTGGGGAGACACTCCAGTCCTTTTTATACCCTCTTAGGAACGCAGGGAAAAAAATAGAGAAATTCTGGATTTTTTTGCTTTGTTTTGTGTGCGCGTGTCTCCTGCATTGTATGAATATACTGAATTTTCTTTCAGTTTGTGTAGGATTCCAATTGACACCTAACTCGAATCATGTGTACTTCTTCCTATTACTATTTACAAAAGAGGCCTTAATTTTGCTACGAATAAAATTTCCAAAATTAACGTTTTTTTTTCTTTCACCTTTCATGTTACCGTTCAATACACGTAATTTGAACATACTCTCTCTGAATTGTTCTTCATGCATATCTTCTTAATTGCACCTAGCTACTCGGCATCTCTAATTTTCATATTTACTAGGTTCAGTTAACTGGATCAGCATTTAATGCAACCACATTTTGGGAACAACTAAAATTTCTAGATGGAGTTTGATTGTTTAAGAGTATAATAACAACATCATGCCCAATTCTTAACCTAACCATATTCACTTGCATTGTTACTTCTATCGGCATAGGAGAGGGGCATTTGCCCCTAACCATGGCCATATAGTGTATTGATTAGTGTTAGTAGCATGTTGGTGTGTTCAAGCAGTTAAGTGTAACACATATAATATGTTGAGTTTCATTTAATTTGTTTTGGATTACTGTACAAAGCATGACAACTAACTGAGTAGATAGTTACCAGCAGGACATGTTTTATATATAAGGTTGTATTATAGTCTAAATGGACACATGTTAGTAGTTGCTTGTATGTAGATACATTGGTTGATTGTGTTGCAATAATCGAGTCGTCCCATATGTGTGTTTACCAATGACATGCATGTATTCATTCTTATAAATATATACAAAATTTCAAAGTCACAACCATGTTGTCTCGCTACAACGAGAGCGTCACCTCCGACTAAAGTAATAATTAGTCATAAATGTAACATTGATATTGAGTGTGTATATGAGATCGAGCCTGGTAAATTTATAACCAACTATGTTATATTTGATCCCTTTCATTTGGGGAAAGATAGATTTTAACACTTCTGCCAAAAGCGTCTTTATGTACCAGCGTGGTTGGCTTGTTTGATGCTAAGAAGATGAGAAGATACTATCTCTTCATTTGATGGTCCTGCTTTTAGAAGGCAGCTTCCATGGCAACCACTAAGGAAGCTCGCACTACTACAAAAATCCGCTATAGCGACGGACACTATTTTGACCACCGTTGCGGTCGAGAAGGAACGGTGTCATGTAGGGTTGCTTGTTGCTTCTCGAGCTGGTTATAGACGTAGAAGCTGAAAAAAGCTCTCTTAGAACTTTCGTGCATGTGTGCATTCTATGGGCGTGATTGGCTGGGTGCATAACTCCTGGATCTGAGGGCACTGTTCGTTTCCGGATATATAATTTTTAGAGGGGTCAAATCAAAGAGAATTTTATCATTTTGGAGTACTAAATAAAGTCTAATCTTGAAACTAATTGCAGACCCCCTATCTAATTCACGAGACGAATCCAACAAGGGTAATTATGGTGTTATTAGAAGATGTTTACTGTAGCATCACTGTAGCTAAACATAGATTAATTAGGATCATTAGATTCGTCTCGCAAATTAGAGGGGGGTCGCGACATAGGTTTTGTTATTAAATTAATAAAAATACTACTAAATAGTAAGATTTTCTTTGATGTGACAGTATATAAATTTTAGAGGGTGGAAACCAACGGGCCCTGACTTATGCAATGCAGTAAAATTACTTTTTCTGGTGTTTGGTTGTCTGCAGTGCTCAAAGCCTGGCTTAGCTAATGCAAAAGAGCCTCCTAGCCTAGCTTGCCTAGTACGCCCACTCCGGTCGTTTTAGCTAAGGGCCTGTTCGTTTCCCCTATCTAATTTTTAGAGAGGTCAAATCAAAGAGAATTTTATCATTTTGGAGTACTTAAATAAAGTCTAATCTCGAAACTAATTGCAGACCCCCTATCTAATTCACGAGACGAATCCAACGAGGATAATTATAGTGTTATTAGAAGATGTTTACTTGTAGCATTACTGTAGCAAAACATAGATTAATTAGGATCATTAGATTCGTCTCGCAAATTAGAGGGGGATCGCGACATAGGTTTTGTTATTAAATTAATAAAATTACTACTTAAATAGTAAGATTCTCTTTGATGTGACGATATCTAAATTTTAGAGGGTGGAAACGAACGGGGCCTAAGTTAGGCCTGCACTAGCCACCACGGGCCCACACACGTGAATAGAGTCACCTCATGCTGCCATTACCTCAGATTTAGTCGCCGGCGATAAATTCATCGGTGTTGAGCCCTAACCCAGTTCAAAGTGAATGCGAGCTCTACTTCCTCCCTTTACCGGTTAGCACGTGGTTGCCATATGCCTACCGTACCCATCAAATCATCAATGATGGATCAATCGCCAGGCAAAGCAGAATCTGTTCGTCAGGCGCAAGAAGAAGACGAGCTTGGCCTTTCCCACCCCATCGACCACAACATGCAGCAGAGTCCCACAGCTTTAGAAAGTGACCTAGTCTACAAGCTTGAAATTTATAACTCCAGTAAATCGAAGTTCAACTTGACCCATAGCTTGGATCTGTGTTGTTTCTCTCATCCTTTTCAACCCTTTTACTTCGCATCGTCGATTTTACCTGTGAAGAGCTCCATCTCATTGTTTGGAACGAAAAGTATCGAATTTGGTACTGAAATTTCACCTGATAAGGGTACTGCTTATCTTTTTTTTTGTTCTCTCTTGTTTTCTTTATAAAATTACATATTACAATCAAGAATGGAGAGATCTCCTTTTTATTTATTTTATTTTCTTTGTTTTTAAAATTAAAATGATTCACTTCTCTTTGTAGTTATCTGATTCATAAATCGGTGAAAACCAACAGGTTATCCGATTAATCAGGGAAGCGATCCTAACTGGCCGAGCGAGATCCTAACCGGCCGAGCGATTTGACCGGTTAACCAGCTGGTTTGTACGGTTCAAAATCGATTGGTTAATTCAATTTTGTGAACCTTGATTTCAACACACCGCGAAACCACGAACGATAGCATTTCACATCGTGAATACTACTATTCGATGAGACTGAATCCACAAGCGTCATCGTCCAACCAGAGTGTATCTACATTCGCAGGTGTTAATTGTGGTGAGGGAGATGTAATAAAAGTAGAAGAATAATAAAAATAGCAGGCATGTCCTGTTCGGTTTTTTTTATGAATTAGTTCATGCATTCTTTTTTATCGTTCTTCTGCTGTACTCTCTCGGTTTCCTACAGTCATCTTCCACGAGTCAAAGGCAACAGCTCGTGTGCAGAGAGCGTGGATAGGCTACGTGTGGCGCAGCCGTCACCTCCCGGCCGTTCGTCTCCTGCACGACACGAGTCCGTCGTCCTGACCACTAACAACCGGGCCCACCATGTCAGCGGCCCCGTCTATCATCAAACAACCGTAGCCGTCGCGTCTCTCGCCGCCACTCCCGGCTCCACCGCCTGCCTCAACTGCGGCGGTCGCCATTACTGCCCTGCCACGGCGAGAGCACGCAAGCGCAACACAAGTCCAGAAGCAACTCATCAAAAAATAATAAAGCAGAAAACACGAGATGCACCCCGTTTGGTGCTTCCCCTCCACTTCACCTCCGCAACAACCACCGCTCACAGCACCCTCGCCGCGGCCATCTCGCCGCCTCGCCTCCGCCCCCGGCTCCTTCGCGCGGCGCCTCCGCCTCCCGCTCCCCCGCTCCATGGCCTCCGCCATGCGCCGCCGCAGGGCCGCGCCGCCTCCACCAGCGGCCGCCGCAGGGGGCGAGGCCGCTAGCACTGACCCCGACGCGAAGGTGATGTTCTGCTACTGCCGCGAGCCCCACTCCTCTCACTGTTGTGTTTTTGGGTGCGATCTGCTCGCTGCTCGCCGCTCGCTTTGCTTAGAACTTACGGCTACTTTTCCCCCTCCTTGAGTTGAGAATTCGGAACGGGTTGTGTCTGGTCCTCTGGTAAATTGCATAATGGGAGGGAATTGGGCTGCTGTTTGTCTCTCATTTGAGGTTCAAACTAACTGTGCTGGGGAACGTAGGATGACATTTCGGACTGTTTATTTGATGTGAATAAACATTGTTCCAGCCAAGTTTTCATTTGCACGCTTCGTTGTTGTTCTGCTATCGTAATGTGCTTTAATCTAGTTGGATTTATGCTTAGCAGGACTTAGGGGGTGTTCGTTTCACGGGGCTAAAGGGGCTAAAGGGCTAAAGTTTAGCCCAAGTAAATAAACATGTGGGTTAAAAGGGGCTTAAAGTTTAGCCCACTAAAAGATGGGGCAAAAGAGGGGCTAAACTTTAGCTTCAAAAGAGACACTAAACTTTTGCCTCAAAACTTTAGCATGCTAAAGGAAACGAACAGCCCCTGTCTACTTGTTCTGTTACTATCGTAATGTACTATTGTGAATAATCCAATTCTAGATCAGTGTGATTTTACCTGGTAAACGCTATGTTGCATTGCTGTTTTGGGATGTTTCTAACCTTCTTCGTTTACACACCAATGCTATATTTGCTGATGAGCCTACACGTTCCATTTTGTGCCGTGATGGTACTTGTAGAGAGACGGTACGGATCTCAAGAAACTAGCTACAAGATTGTGGAAAGTCGCTGCCCCCTACTGGTGGTCGGAGGATAAAACCCAAGCAAGGCTGAGGCTTGCAGCTGTGTTTGCACTCACATTGGGAACTACCGGGATTAGTGTTGGATTCAATTTTCTGGGTCGTGACTTCTACAATGCACTCGCTGGTATGCTCGTGTTCTGTCCAAATTGTTATGATCTTGTAATGCCAGCATCTACATTCTTTAATGATACATAGAAACAGTAGCTAGAGTACTTGATAGGTTTAGGGATAGCCAGTGCAAGTAGTTTCCTTCTAGCTCACATGCACATTTGTGCATTCATTATTAGTTTATTACTACAAAATTACCTCACCTGGACTTTGGTGATTGTTGTATCCCAAGTTGATAACGATGTTTCAGCCCTGTAAGCAAACCTCCTTGTAACAAATTCTGTCAAATTGTACTGTTTGAAGTAGTTCTACAATTCCTTCTCTTTTTATTTCTAATGTGTCTTTAGTATTTTCTATTGCAAGATAAGGATCAGGAAAAGTTTACCACACAACTGCTCTACTATCTGGGTGCTTTTGCTGGAGGAATTCCGGTGAGCATATTGCTGCTCTTTTGTAGGTATTGCTCTTCATACTGTTAGCCTGCTTACAACTATTTGTATCTCCTGGATATGATTAGTATAGTGTCAAACAATATTAATTATTAAGCCAAATGCTCAGATGTTTTATGCCTTCTTTGCACTTAATGGTTTTGTATTTTCCATAGTTATCCCAGAGGCACCAACTGAAATTGCTGGTAAATTTTTTAACTGGAATCCAGCAAGTTCAGTTCCATTTAACGAAGCATGTACTGTGACAAATGCTCATTAAGGATATTTTATTAGCCATACACCCGAGCAGAAGTCAAACCAAGAATACTTTTACGACGCTCACAGAACTACTAATCTGCCAACATGCAACTCTCTTTAACTTTTCTGGTCTTGAGCAGAGTTTCTGGCAAGTAGTGCTGCCTAGACAAATAGACTGTCCATATTGTCATCTTGCAAAAGGCTGTGAGCCTTGTTGCCTGCATCCGCCAATACTGTTCAGTCTCAACCTCTTAGTGACAAATGTAACTTAGGCATCAGATGGCATGTCAATTGTTACTTTTTTCTAATCTCGTTCTTTTCTTTTGTTTTTGTAGTGTGTTTGGTTGTTTCTTGTCCACGCCTTGCCATCTATCTTAATAAAAGAACACATGATTCTCCTGCATGTTTGAGAGGGAAAATATCTCTCGCTTGAATTCCATTTTCTTAGTAGACTTGACGTTCTTGTTGTTGAACTCAGTATGCTAACATTCCTGTTTCCCCACTGTTCTGCAGTTCTTTGTCTTGAGAGACTATGCAAGAGAAACCCTTTCTTTGAGATGGCGATCTTGGATGACGAGTTATTACATGGAACGTTACTTCAAAAACAGAACTTTTTATAAGATTCAATCTCAATCAATGATTGATAACCCAGACCAAAGGATAAATGATGATCTCAGCGCATTCACTGGAACAGCACTTGGATTTTCTCTCACACTTTTCAATGCTGCTGTGGACTTAATATCATTCAGTAACATCCTTTATGGAATCTATCCACCATTATTCATTGTTCTTATTGTCTACTCTCTTGGTGGCACTGCTATTAGTGTCTTCCTTGGCAAGGCAAGCTACTTCACCACATTATCTATAATTTCATTGAACCATATTAAACTGGTCACACACTTTCTTTCTTCAAACAACTAACTGTTACATATGTTTGAATCAACAGAATTTGGTGAACCTGAACTTCATGCAAGAGAAGAAAGAAGCTGATTTTCGGTATGGACTTGTCCGTGTTAGAGAAAATGCTGAATCGATTGCTTTTTATGGTGGTGAGGAAAATGAATTACAACTTCTGTTGGATCGGTTCAGGAGGGCGTTTGATAACCTAAGTGTAAGTGTTAATGCCATTCTACTATAGACCCTTGTTCTTTCCCCCTCGTTAAGTAGCAATAGCAAGACTAATAATGCACAGCATCGGCAAAGCAGGTTATTAACGGTTCTATATCTTGCTCTCCCCGCATGTAAATCATTCATGCTGCATGGTAATCTTGTATTTTCCGATAATTGAATTAAAGAGCTATTGATTCTAGGATGTCACAAAGGGCAACTAGTAATGGTGATACCATAGCAGGTGAAAAATACCGTAATAGCTAAGTAAATTTGTTTCTAGTGCTGCATACGCTGTTATATAAGATTTATGTAAATTTTTTTAATAATATGCTTTTACCATGCTGCTTTTGTGAAATCTAGTATTAGTTTTGTTACATTCTTATCATCTACTATTACTCTTGTAGTAAAAAAAATATATTCAGTGAGCTGTTTTTTGAGATATCAAGACAACTTCATGATTATGAGCTTACTGTGTACTTCATGAAGTGACACTCTTAATTTCTTCTGCAAATTATTCTTCCAAACTGTTCAATTCATAAATGTTTATGCTAACTGTAGGAATTGCTGATTGCTTCCCGGAACCTGGAGTTTTTCACCAATGGTTATCGATATTTAATTCAGATCCTACCGGTTGCAGTCGTGGCTCCAATGTACTTCTCAGGGAAAATTGAATTTGGAGTAATAAACCAATCAGTATCTGCTTTCAATCACATCCTTAGTGATTTTTCTCTCATTGTTTTCCAGTTCCAGTCAATTAGTGCCTTTTCAGCGGTTATTGATCGTCTAGGTGAGACCTCTCTCTTCGACCACCCCCTTTCTTCCTTCATTTCTCCCTCTCTAATAGCATGATTCACAATCTCTCCTGTGATAGGTGAGTTTGATGATTTATTGGATGGGAATGAGTCTTCTCTACCATCTCAAGGGGATAGTACTGATGGAATCAAGATTATTTTCAAGAGCAGTGGTCCTCCAGTTCTTAGTTCTAATGGATCACTCACACAATCTGATCCACGCATGGTTTTGGAGATTCGTAATTTGACACTGTTGACGCCAAGGAGTGGAAACATTCTTTTTACGGACCTCACTATGGAACTAAAAGACAAGGACCACCTATTGGTATTTTGATATCTTTGACTAGTTGTACAATCGGCAAATTTTGTAGTGTTGAGTGACTGAGGTACTTTGCTTATTTTCACTTTCAGGTGATGGGACCTAGCGGAAGTGGGAAGACTTCACTGTTACGTGCTTTTGCCGGGCTTTGGACTAGTGGTACCGGTGACATCATATACCACGTGAGAGGTTCAGAATCATATTCAAGTTCTGATGAGCTTTCCAAAGAGAATACAGAAGGGGAGGAACTACTTCAAAGTTCCAAGCAGAGAAGAGATAATGGCATATTCTTTGTGCCACAAAGACCATACATGGTTTTGGGAACACTTCGTCAGCAGCTGCTCTATCCTACATGGACTGAAAATGTTCCTCACTCTCCAAATGATGATGCTCAAAATACAGGTAACTATCTTCTATTGCATGCAGTGTTGACACACTAGTCTGGATGCGGAATCAACATGAAAATGTTGTACGTGAAGATATTACCAAGTTTAGTTTTAGTAATTGCTACAGGGATAAAATTCTCTCTCTGGTATATTAAAAAATAAAATAAAACATAACTTAGGTTGTGATATCAGTATTATTTATATTATTATTATTATTTGTGCCAGCGTAATTGATTTTCTTTTTACCTAAGCTTACAAAGTTAGATATCAGAATCACTAGTAGATATTTTGTTAAATGAATTTTGTGTTTGATAAATGTCAGCATTGTGTGCAGCTTTGTGTTACTGCACTTGTAAGAAGTGGGTGGCTTGCATTAGAGGTTTTAGGGCATTGGTTATATTTGTTGCAGTCACGCTTTTCTTAATCCAAAGGAAAAAAAGGAAAGCGAAAGGGCCTTTACCTCACTGCTAAGGTGCCTGAGTAGCACCTCCTAGGTCCCAGGTTCGACTCCCGGGGGAGCGAATTTGTGATCTGGGTTAAAAAAATCCCTCGCCTCTCCCCGCACCAAAGCATTTGGTTAAGGCCCTGCCTCTGGAAGCAACGGTGCCCATGGTGGTCCCGGCGCAGGTTCTCACAAGGCTAGTGGCCCCAATGTAAGGGTGGGGAGGGGGGTTCAGGGGTTTTCTTGATCTGCGTGAGAGGATCTTCTCTTTAAATGCAATGCCCGGGGGCCGCCATACCCCCGCAGGTCAAGTTTTTTTTAATCCAAAGGAAACAAATACGGATGCAACTATGCTAACTTTCTTTTGTCCAATGAGCAGATCCTCTTTCATTTCTTTCTGAAGCCTCAACTTCAGATGCTGTCAGCGTGAAGAAACCTGAGATGCCCTCAACTGCTGAACTGATCACAGTGCTTGAGGCTGTCAGGTTGGGCTATATACTGCCTCGTTTCAGTGGCTTGGACTCTGTACATGATTGGGCCAGTGTTCTCTCGCTGGGGAGCAGCAGCGTCTTGCATTTGCTCGGTTGTTACTTGCTAAACCCACTTTGGTCCTACTGGATGAGTCAACAAGTGCACTTGATGAACCTAATGAGGTTGTAACTCTTTTCCGGTCCTATGCTTTTTTTGTTTGAATTATGGGTAATGCTAAGCTTGGATTGATAACTACACCGATATTCTTATTAGTGATTGAAAAGATGAAAAGGGTTGGTTGAATAACATTGATCCCTCCAACTCTGATTGATTTTGTTTGCTCTGCAGGCTCATGTATACAGTCAGATTGAAGCTGCTGGCATTACTTACATAAGCATCGGTCACCGGACAACACTTCAAAAGTTCCACAACAAGGCCTTGTTCATTTTGAAGTCCGATTCACCGGATAACAATCTACGCAACTGGGAGCTAAAGTCGACCAGCCAGATTCCGGCTCAAGAGTCGTCACCATTCTCCACATAGTACAGTTCAGCATGTGCCGTCCCCTTCCTCAGGTTTCGTCCGACATTTGGCCCCCATCAGAAATAGGGCACTTTTTACGGTACTACTAGTACTACAAAGCTGCAGTTGAACTGTTTGAGGGGGCATCGCCTTGTCTGTTGAATCGTCAACATTGCTGCTTGCTTATTAGCCAAACTGTGGCTATCAAGAGAGGATATAGCAGATGTTAGCTTGCTCATCCAGGCTATAGGGAACATTGTAGAATGTACATAATACCTATGACAGCATCAATGCTACCACTTTTTGATCTGTACCTCATCTTTTCCTCCTTTGTTGTCAATATAATCTGCTTTCGATTTGACTCGGATCGTTTTTGAAGCAGCTAATGCACGGCGGTAAGTTTCGCACGGCATTGGAAGCAGGCAGATTCAAGTTTTTTTCGCACTGGAGAAGACCAAAACAACTCGACGGTACGGAATGGAACAGTAGTCCGTTGTCGGCAAGGGAAAGAGGGAAAGGAAGGCCAGCTCGACGATCGAGTTCACTGATCAGTGATACGACGCGGCGTGTGGCCTGCCGCCTGCCGTGCCCAAGTTGGTCCTCGGGCCTGTGAGAAATCTTTCCATAGGTGTGTTCGTTTTCTAGAGTCTAAATTTTATAAGCTGTCACATTAAAAAGAATCTTACTTATTTAAGAGTATTAAATAAAATGTAATTATAAAATAAATTACAGGCCTCTAGACTAATTTACGAGACGAATCTAATGACGTTAATTAAGTCATGATTAGAAGATGGTTACTGTAGCATAATCTAAATTAATTAAGCTCATTAGATTCATCTCGAAAATTAGAACCAATCTGTCAATAGGGTTTTGTCATTAAATTGATCGAAATATTCATAAATAGTAAGATTCTCTTTAATATGACGAGTCTTAAATTTTAGAGGGTAGAAAACGAACAGGACCATAGCCCAAAATCTGCCCGAACTCACCAGAGACGACACGTCACTACCTGGCCCGCTCGTACGACATAAATCTCCCGCGCGCGCGAGCCATGGATTCTAGCTGCAGGAGTGTCTATTATTTTGGACGTGACGCATCCACTATGCAGGTGTGGTTCAGATTCCAGTCCAGGTGGAGTCCATTGCCCTGTTCGGCTGGCACATAAGCCAGCTGACTATTACCCTGTTCAGCTGGCACATAGAGCTAAAAAGTTGCAGAATAAGCTGGCTTATACTGGCTTATGCTGCAGCCGAACAGGGCCCATCTGTGCAAGCCTGCAAGAAAACTGCATCGCACGAATGGCTCTGTTTCACCCGTCTTACGTGCCTGCGCTGTGGCCACCAGGACCACGACATCCTTCTCTGTACATGAAATGAGAGAAAAAAAGACTAAAATACTTTAGTCACCCATGTTTGATTCTTTAGACCAAAAGTGACTAAAGTGACTAAAGTACATTAAATGAGAGAAAAAAAGACCAAAATACTCCTAAAATCAACAAGTATTCACCCGAGGATGCGGGGGCAGCAGTGGAATTTTTTCATTTTAGTCCCTTTTAGCTCTCAATTTGTGTCTAAAGTGTCTAAAGAGTTTTTAGTCTCTTTTAGTCAGAATGTTTAGTTCTTTAGTCACCAAAGTGACTAAAATTTAGTCACTTTAGTTTAGCTCTTGGGACCAAACAGGACCTAAGTTGAGATACTGATAAGATCCAAGCGAGAAGCTCTAGCACAGTACGTACTAAACTTACTGCAATATTTTTACACTACTCGAATATGCCGTTTGGTAAATGCCTCTCCAAATGATTAGGTAGCCTAGCTAATCCACCTGAGCCACCGAATAATCAGTTTTCTTGATGCGCCATCCTTGTGCACAGAACCTAGACATGACGATGTAACACATCAGATCGAATATCAACAACAACTATAGTATCAGGACAAATATGATGATGTCGACGGCTACATAGTGTGTTGGTCTAACACCGTGACTTGGCGACCGTTTGACAATGTCATCATCCAAATAAAAAAGAAGACTAGAGAGCATCAGATCATCAAAGAACTGTTTCAGGGCCGTTAAGCTGTGTTACTTTCAAGAACAAAGATAGTCTTTCCCCGTCCGAATAAGGGACGGCAGAGTCAACAAGATTAGCTCATAAGATTGTAGGCTTACGTTAACATGCTATGCACGCAGGCAGGATAAAAAGCCACTGCTTGGTCTGGATTTTACTTCCATGAGTGATACGTACGTATGAAGAGGACCCACAGTTCGAATAAGATTTTTTTTTCTTTCTCAAAAATGTTTGAATCAGATTTGGGTCAATTTTTTCACCTATACTCTCCCATTTTTTAATTAGCAGAGACTAATATTTGACTTTATTAGTTACACTTTTTTTTTCAAAAACATGTCTTAGCACGAACTATTTCCATTAAGAGTTACTTTGACGAATAATAATTTGAGAAAATGTAACTTGTGCTCTTCTGAGACGGTTTGCGGATGTCTCTTTTACTATATACTAACAGACTAAAAAAAACTATATAACTAAGCCTATACCAAAGTAGAGGTCAAAATGCCAATCATTTTATAAAATTCACATGTCATGTATTCGAAAACAAAAGTTACCGGGCTAGAGTACAATAGCGCATACACCATCAGGCTGAAACAAAGGTACTAGTAGATCGGAATAGCGATACAGACACGATGGCGACGAAACAGATGGAAACATCGCAGATTATTTACTGTGCGAGTTAATGGATGGAGGGCATTGACGTGTCGATGCCTTGGACTAATGGTAACCGCAATCCCAGGTACAGGAGTACATTCGCTTCAAACTAAACCCGGTGCCGTGAGGAGAGAGGAGAGAGAGAGTCTGGCGATCGATCGAGCAGCCAATGGGAACTCGACAGAGCACGATGACATGATGGCAGTGAGAGCTACGCGCCGGCGACACAAAGGACGCCCTGTCTATCCCCATGCGCCCACCAATTCCATGTCTCGTCAGGGCGTCACATACACATACAAAGTTGTCTCTTTTTTTTTTTGTGTGTCTCTGAAGTCGAAAAGATAAATTTTTTCTTCCAGCGGGGTGTGCTAGGCTACTACTCCGATCCTAGGTGACAAAGACGCATGCAGAGAGATCAGAGCGAGTGAAATATCTGGAACATGTGCCATGAACTCACGCAGTATCTGGAACATGTGCCATATGAACTCACGCACGGCAGAAGAGAAGGATATGTGGCGCAGGGAACTCGCTCGATCGACGCACACGCCGGCCGGCCGGTTCAATGGAACAGCACAAGTAGAGATGAGTCAGCCACACCACGGGCCGGGCGGAGGAAGACGACGACATCCCATGAAATAATCTGATGTGTCTTTCCTAGTGCACTGTAGATGGATCCCCTTCCCCCCATCCTTTCCTGTCCGGCAGTGACTGTCCTTATTGCGTGGTGACTTCGTCGTCGTTTCCCTACTCTACTACTCCTACTAGCTTTTTTTTTTTTTGAACTCAAAGCCTGCTTCAGATTATAAGCGAACATCTGGCATATCGCCAGACACTAGGTCCATTACAAAGCTCGGTGGTGAACACCACAACACCGTATCACTAGCGGGTAGAGCATTACAACCATGGTTTGCCAAGCGATCCGCTACTCTATTACACTCACGCGGACACACGCTAACAGAGCAGGAGCTAAAATTATACACTCCTACTAGCTTGAGAAAGCAAGAGACAGCAAATGCTCTTTTCGAGTGTGCATTTGACCCGGCCCCTCTTTGGCCAGTCCCAGCTCTTTCCCAAACCCGGGTCTCGTCGCCTTCTTTCTCTCGCCGCGGATGGACTGGCGCCGCGCCGGCCGATTCCCTCTCGGCCCGCCCGGCTAGCTAGCCGATCGATCTCTTCTGAGCTCCCGTCCAATCCAGGGCCCCAGCTGCCCATAGCTGCTTCCGTGCTTGGGCAGGGAGCTAGCTCACCTACTCGTGAGATCGATCTCTGCTATTGCTAGCTAGCTCTATAAAAGTCGTGTCCAGGACGCAAAGCTCTCTGGTCTGGTCTGGACGTGAGCTGCTAGCTAGCTAGCTACCTACCTGGTTCGCCGGCCGGAGCTGATCGATCAGGACGATGGAGCGTGGTGATCCGCTGGTGCTGGGGCGGGTGATCGGCGACGTCGTGGACCCGTTCGTGCGCCGGGTGCCGATGCGGGTGGCCTACGCCTCGCGGGAGATCTCCAACGGCTGTGAGCTCAGGTCCTCCGCCGTCGCCGACCAGCCGCGCGTCGACGTCGGCGGACCCGACATGCGCACCTTCTACACCCTGGTACTCAGATCCGTCATTCCGTCTCTGCTACTATATATAGTGTAGAGAGATCGTGTGTGAGGAACACTTGCTCCAAATTAAATTAAGCCTTATTTTTGCAGGTCATGGTGGATCCGGACGCTCCAAGCCCCAGCGATCCCAGCCTCAGGGAGTACTTGCACTGGTGAGTGGCACTTACGCGCGCGCCTAATTCCCATTTGAATCCTCTGCATGCACTCAATTCGTCTGCAAAAGTTAAATACGGACCCGTCTCAATGTTTCATCTCTCTGTCGTCCTCTGACCAAGCCTCCAGTGTTCATGCTTCAGTTCTCTTTACCTTCGTCTCGTTCTGATTGCATGTCAAGATCACTCCGTGTGATGGTCTCTTGTTCTCTTCTACTACTCCCTCTGTTTCAAATTATAAGACGTTTTTGATTTTCATACTTCACGTTTGACCGTTCAGTCTTATTTAAAAAATTTGTGCAAATATTATTAATTTGATTATGATTTGTTTTATCATTAAAGATATTTTGTAAATGACTTATTTATTTGTATATTTGCACAAAATTTTTGAATAAGATGAGCGGTCAAACACAATCTCGGAAAGTCAAAAACGTCTTATAATTTAAAACGGAGGGAGTAGTAGCCTTCTTGACTCTTCTTGCCTTCTTGGAAGGGCATATCTTTCACCCTGCCAGGATCTTTAGCCATATCTAAGCTAGCTCTTTTATGTCCGTACCATGCATTGGGACCACTTCAGTTATAAAATGATGTATCAAACATGTAGAACACGTCTATTCATTTGAAACGAAAAAAATAATATCAAACATGTACGAGGTTTAGACCAACAGTTAATAAAATCAAATGCTTCTTATTAAGAACGACAGTATATCAACACAGGCACATTGACCCAATGCAAACTGCTTCAACATGATGTTGAGCTTATAGCAGTTGACAAACTTGTTTCAAGATAAATTTATGGTAAAAATTTACTTTGACAGGCTTTCATTTTAAAATAGTTATAGTATTTTCTATTTTTTTATATAAAAAACAGTCATCCTATTGAGTCTTGATAATGATGTCTAGAGCTAGTCTCAAGGTATGCCATGTGCGGCTAAACAACAATCAGCTACTAGTTGCTTGTACTCAAACTGCCATATCCAATGAAATTCATCCATTATCATAGTCGCCATGTCGATCTTATACCATAACGAATGAAATTCAAGAATTAATCAAATGTTCGCATGCATGAACCTACTAGTGCTAGAGATGAGGATGAACCTGTTTCAGTGATTTTTCATGTGGATATGTTTTGGCTATACATATTAAGTGTGTGAATTTGCTACGTATAAGAATTCTCATACAAGTATAATGGTACTTGTGTTCTCACATAGTCTCATTTAAAGAGATATCATATACCTAATTAAGTGCACAGCGGTATGCCATAATGTTGAATTTTTTTCCTTTTTTGAGAAATATACACCCTGTACATATTTATTTGTCACAAAAGCATGAAATTGTGAAAACAAATACATCGATAAAAAATCAAGAAATCTGCTACCTACTAGTACAATATACACTCTTCCCTTTTCAAATGTATATTCTTACATAAATGGAGACAAATGTAATATGAGTATATTGTGATTATAAATAATACCCTTCAGTTTGTACTTTAAAATACTTGCATACGGCTACCTAATTAACGACCACTCTTTGTTTTCTAGACCACATGCACCAAGTCAAAGCATTAAATATGTCATGTATTTTGAAAAATTGAAGGAGGGAGTAAAAGTCTTGGCTGCACAGTAGCAATAAGATGTGCTTCACCAATGATCTTTCTCCCTTTGCCCCTTTTGACACTATGATATAGTACCTGAATAATCTAGACTTACAACTCTCGTGTGTAATAGTATTTTCATGAAAAAGAAATCTAGTTATATGTAGGAGCTGTTTGACATAAATGAGCATAAAAACCACCACAAAGTAATTCCAAACTTTTAGGAAAAGAACTCAATATTACCTTAATCCAGTCAAAAACACAATATTAAGGTGTATATACCAACAAATCATCCTATTGCTAGGCATTATTAGACCTAGTTGTATATAGGTAGTTTGTCATAAAACATTGCTGATGTATCATGGATCCGAGATTTGCGTAAAACAGACCTAGTTGTATATAGGTAGTTTGTCATAAAATTCGTATGCCCAGCTTGCACAGCTCGTGATAATTTCTCAATGCTGTGTGTTGAGTTTTGTCAGTGAAAAAGCATTAACAGCTGGTCATCAGCTGTAAGTTCTACAATGTGCTTATTTTCACTTTTTTATGATACTACTTAGAAACCAACTTGGCATTATCAACACAACGAAGTAGAAAGATATTATCAATATATGTTGAAAAGGCTAAAATAAACTGCACACAAGGCAATAGAGATAATTGTCTTATATACTTTTTAAATGTGTTTATATATGAGCAAGTCCTAGGTGCCTCTCTAAATTTTTTTTTATTCTCCAACAACATGTATATTCTGCTTATTGTAGCTAAAGAATGCCACAACTGTTCTCGTGAGCGCTTTTCGTGAACCATTAGAAAACGATAATAATTATTCTGTAATGGCTTCATGTGAAGGTGGTTGTTTTAAAACCATATGAACGAGCATAAAGTTTTGCATAGCTATCAATAAAAAATAATAGTAGTTGGTATACTGCTCATGTTATAGAAGTTATAGGATATAATGTGCAGACTATTTGAGTAACTCCTATAATTTATTTATTTTATTGAACTCCGATCCTCTTAAAAAGTTATTATTTTGGAACAGAGGCTCTCCTAAGTGAATAGTGTAAATAATCTGTATACTTAATCAATTAGACGCAACTCAACAGCTACGATTATGGAATCACTTGTAAACAAAAGATATTTCTGGCATCGTCTGACCCAGTAGGACAACTTTGGCAGTCATGGGAGATTTCCAGAAATCAAATGACAACTGCTCCTCTAGTCTCTTTTCAATCCATATGCCTCCACAGAGTAGCTGGGTGCAGCAAATTAAATCTCTTTTTTCCTTGTACCTCAACTTATTAGTAGTTTGGTCATGTTCTCACAAAAAAAATCTAGTACTTTCAAGAACCACTGACTTATTGATAACTGACGATACTAATACTACATAGTTAGGGAAAAAATACACCTTACTGGAAGACATGCAGAAACAAAAGGTTGGACATAATTTCAGTGGGAGTATCAAATCATATGATTTTCAGGTTTATTTTCTAATTCAAAACCTGTAAATAAAGCACCAGCACATCTGATCCAAGACATAACACTATAATCGGTCGAAGCTAATCCATGATCCGAGAATATAAACTTCAGCTAACACAAGATATATGACATCTCATAAGATGATTAAATATCATCTCTATCTCGGCCTGTAACTACAATTTCAATCATATATACACACAGTAAAACAATAATATGTTCTATATCATCAAACAATATTCTTTTTTCAAGTAATTATTATTAGTTCATTATCATGCCATAATCTACTTTAAACGTGATAGCATGGTTCATGATTGACATGCTTCCTTAATTACATGCGGCGCTAAATCAAAGATATTTTTGTATTCTAATGCAGGCTAGTCACTGACATCCCAGCGACGACAGGAGTTTCCTTTGGTATGCATTCCTTGGTGAAGAATCACTTTATTCACTAAAATTTTGACTGTTCAGCACACACATAAACACATAGAGAGGCTGATCACTCTGTGAGTCCTACTCAAAGATGAACATTGCTTGGTTCCTGTAGGGACTGAGGTGGTGTGTTATGAGAGCCCGCGACCAGTGCTCGGAATTCACCGGCTGGTGTTTCTGCTCTTCCAACAGCTCGGCAGGCAGACGGTGTACGCCCCCGGGTGGCGTCAGAACTTCAGCACCCGCGACTTCGCCGAGCTCTACAACCTCGGCCTGCCAGTCGCCGCCGTCTACTTCAACTGCCAAAGGGAGTCGGGAACTGGTGGGAGAAGAATGTGAACCGCGCACAAAACATTCATGGGGGTGAAATTGAATGGTGAGTATGTATAGGCAGTTAGGCACGCGCGCCAAAATGGACTATATTGTTTTATAATTATATAAGTAATATAGAAGCACTTTTAATTAAAGAATGAACAGTGAGTTCGTTCCTATATCTGTCAAGGACATCCGGAAGGAGTCCACATTGATGTAATTCCGGCAAGTTGTGATAATTATAAAGTAATAAGGTATATTTGAAGCATATGATGGTCTGAACCTCGTCTCAAGAGAGAGACAAATGTCGCTTTCCCTCAACAATGGTTGTTTCACTTGTGCCAGTGTTTGTTTATTAGGCTTCAGAATGATTCCAGATGTCATTCAAACCTCAGACCTGTTCAATCTTGCCCAGCTGACGACTGAAGCCCGCCCATAAGCCTACAAAAGTCTCACCGATGGAGCATCCCGTTGCTGTCATTTCTAGCGTCATCTGTATACAGATTGTGTTTGGGATGATTCAGTCCTTAGAGCGTGGGTCGCCTGTATGAGAATTACTCGGCCTCATCTATATTTGATTCTGGGCTGGCCCAGAAAAACAGGGCTTGCAGAATGGACAGGATTTTCCCGGGCGGCCCAGACTTGATTGAACTCCGGCTCTGGCTCCGGGTGGAACGTGGAACTGGAACTGTGGAAGTGGAACTGAAGTTCGTCGAGGTCGCCATCATCTCCCCACTCTGAAGAGCGCCAGATCCGAGTAAACGACATGGCCGCCGATCAAGACCAGGAGCAGCGCCAACGCCTTATCGCCGCCGCCTCCCGCTTCCCTCTCCCCAGCGGCACTAGATTCTCCTATGGCACGTCGGGCTTCCGCGCGGACGGCGCTACCATGGCCCCCGCCGTCTGCCGCGCCGGCATCCTCGCCGCGCTCCGCTCCGCCAAGCTCGGCGGCGCCGCCACCGGACTCGTCATCACCGCCTCCCACAACCCCGTCCGCGACAACGGCGTCAAGATCTCCGATCCCGACGGCGGCATGATGGATCAGCGATGGGAGCCCTTCGCCGACGCCCTCGCTAACGCCACCGATCCCGACGCGCTGCTCCAGCTGGTGCTTCAGTTCGCCAAGGACGAGGGGATCCCATTGGGTGGAGGAGGACAGCACACAGTGCAGGTGCTGCTTGGCAGAGACACCAGACCAACTGGAGAGTACCTCCTCAATGCTGCGCTGCAGGTATTGCCATGCCGATCCGATTCTACACTTCCTTAGCTTTGCACACGAAGCAGTTCAATTGCGAGCTCGGTCTAATTGGTCAACTGCTCTTGCTTTCATAAGGGGATAAATGCCATTGTTGGTGCATCCGCAGTCGATATGGGAATTTTGACCACTCCACAACTGCATTGGATGGTCAGGAGCAAAAACAAAGGCATCAAAGCTTCCGAGTCAGATTACTTCACACAACTTGTAGACTCATTCAGGTTCATTTCTACTCACTTCCCTGTTGCTCAGGTTCTCGTGAGTCTACTTATTTGTGAATATCTAACATTGAATTCCATCAGGCGTTTGCTGGAATTAGTGCCTAAGGATAAAGGTGGGGACGAGCAAGCCAAAAAACTAGTTGTGGATGCAGCAAACGGTATTGGTGGGGTGAAACTCATACAAATAAAGACGGAACTTTCTGGCCTAGATGTTGTTGTTAGGAATTCAGGTAAGGAAGGAGAGGGTATACTCAATCACATGTGTGGAGCAGACTTCGTTCAAAAGGAGAGAGTTATTCCTCATGGGTTTAGCTCTGAAGATGTTGGTGTGAGGTGAGATGAACGACTGCTATTGTGCTTCCTGCTTATCAAGCATCGTAGTTTGTTTCCAATCAACTTACTGTTTTCTTTTAGTGTTTTAGGTGTGCAAGTTTGGATGGTGATGCTGATCGGCTCGTCTACTTCCGTATGCCATCACCTAGCGACAATAGAGTTGACCTTGTTGATGGTGACAAGATATTGTCTATGTTTGCCTTGTTCATCAGAGAGCAGCTGGATATTATCAATAAGAATGATGATCAGGTGAACAGATCATTGCCTGCAAGGCTTGGTGTAGTTCAAACAGCTTATGCAAATGGGGCATCGACAAAATTTCTGAAGAACCTGGGCCTTGAAGTTGCCCTAACACCAACAGGAGTTAAGTACCTTCACAAAAAGCTTTGGAGTATGACATCGGAATCTATTTTGAAGCCAATGGACACGGGACTGTACTATTCTCCGAGGAGTTGATCTCTCGACTAGAGTCACTGAGCAAGAAACTCTGTTCTGAAGCTGCAGTTGGTAAGCTCATACTACTGTCTCTTTCCTCTTGTTTCCCCTCATAAGTTTGGTTTGATATGGTTGTATGGTCATTATGTTGGTCTGCTGATCGTAATGCTCTCTCTATGTTCAGAACAATATGAAGCTACAGTGAGGTTGCTAGCAGCAAGTCAGCTCATCAATCAGGCAGTTGGTGATGCTTTAAGTGGCTTGCTTTTAGTGGAGGCTATTTTGCAGTACAAGGGATGGTCATTTCAGAACTGGTGTGACCTATACAGTGATTTGCCCAGTAGACAACTAAAGGCAAGGGTTCTTTTATTAATTATTTGATGTTTCATTTAGCTTTTAGTTATCTTATGTTCAGTGAATATGATAGATGTTTACTTTATACCTATTGTTTCAAGTACTTAACTTTTGTTGGAGGACTTAGTTTACCACTCAACACGGTTTTCAGGTGAAAGTTGAGGATCGAACTGCAATTGTTACAACAGATGCAGAAACAAAAGTCAGTAAACCTTCTAATCTGCAAGAATTGATAGATATGGAGACTGGTAGGCACCTGCTTAACTATATCACTTGGTTTGGTTTCACACTTTGAAGTATAACTTGTGATTGATGTTTAAATTGTGATTTTACTGCAGCTAACTATGCTCATGGGAGATGTTTTGTGCGTCCATCCGGTACAGAGGACGTGGTACGGGTTTATGCAGAGGCATCTACACAGGAGGCGGCAGATAGTCTTGCAAAGTCTGTGGCAGACCTTGTTGAACGCTTTCTCGGATAATGATTTGTTGCCTTGTTTGGGACTTTGGCTCGACTGCATTTTCTGGATGTTTTTTTGTGTTTAATGTGTTACTTCTATCTTGGCCCCATACTTACAGATTGTACGGATGATATACATAGTACAAAAAACAATTGGTTCATGTTCCAAACATCACAAAAGGTTTCAA
This sequence comes from Chloris gayana, assembly GCA_031894775.1. Taxonomy (NCBI): domain Eukaryota; kingdom Viridiplantae; phylum Streptophyta; class Magnoliopsida; order Poales; family Poaceae; genus Chloris; species Chloris gayana. The sequence continues at coordinate 41,977 of JAUNZO010003727.1, forward strand.
CATATGTGGAATCATTCAGATGCAATACTCTTTGCTTCCTTGCAGAATTTGACCACTGTTGCTGCAAACTACAAGCTTTTGGTTCTGATACTCGTGCCAAAGGAAACAGAGAGGCATTATTTCAATGCAACAAAGCTGGTTGTCTTCTCAAAATTTAACTGCAGAAATAACAGCTTAATCAGATGATATTGTACTACTGGCTACAGCTGTAACGAGTCAAAAGCAGATGTAATGCCCCATGTTGTTGAATTTATGTATCAGATATAGAGATTAGAGGCAAGCAAGACGTGTTATACGCTCAGATATATCCTTACTGGAACACTGTTTTGTAACTTGTTATAATTGCACTTTGGCCTTTTGTTCACTGGCTAGGTTATATTTTCTTTAACAGTTGACAAACTCATTTCTTGCTAAAACCTGAAGGGCGTCTCCATGTTGTACAATAGCTGCTGTGTGGATGGGAATGGTTGGCAGAGCTGAATGGCATGTAAATGGTCCCCTCTTTTAACAATGTAAATGTTCTGTTTTTACCTTGCTTATAATTGCAATATTCCTAAGGATGCAGAGGGAACATGCTTATGTCACTAGCAAAAGGTTCTTTTCATGACAATGACGGGCAAAATTGGCCATAGGCCACCATAAAATGCTGGTACTGGTTAAGAGTGGTGATCAGAGGCATGTGTCCACCGCCTTTTCCCTAGTACATGATTGAGATTAAAATGTGCAATTCCTTATTTGCCGCTAAAAGCTGCTCTCATCCATGACGCCACATGCAGCAAAGAACAGCTAAAGCACGCCCTGTTCCGAGATCTCCAAGAAACAACTGCCACTCCGCATATGAGCTTGGAGATGGTGATGGGACAGAAATGCATGCCGATCTGGACGATAGGAAATGCCAAAGCAACCAGTCTAGGTCTCGATGTTAACATGTCGGCCTCATGGATGTCGGGCCCATGTGTTGGTGGGGAAAAGCATAGAGAACAACGAACTAAACGGTCAACAACTAGGCGAGCTTTCGGAACCCACTACGGCAAAGCACAAAAATAGAAATAGGATTTTGACCACCGTTAGACTGCAGAAGCAGAACAGATGATCTCAAACATCGGCAAAACCTAAGAGCACCAGAAGTGTGGTGAAAAACACAGCAGTGTGGTGAAAAAGCGAACCAAGATGTAAGACATCGAACCATGGACACTGCGGAATACGAACTATCCCTGTTCGGTTCGGACGCTGCGGGCGCTCTAAGGTCGAATGGAGCAATGCATAGGTCGAATGGAGAATTTCACGGAGAACAAAACAAAGAAAAAATATCTAAATTCTAAGCATTGCAAAATAATTTATGATTCGACGGAGTTTTAAGGAGACAAAAGTCCTCAAATTAAAGGGCCCTCGACATAAGTATCGATGGAACTGTGGCGAAATTGTATTTTCTCCAGGGTTAGCACTAGTCTCCGATAATGGAAATTATAGAGAACTCCAAATACTGTAGTTTAGTATGGGACTTGGGACCATCGTAAGGTCAGCATTTTCAAGAGGTACGAACTGTGAAAGACAAAGATATCCTATACTTCCATATTACATTACTGACTTTTGAGAGTACAAATGCAATCTATACTTATTTTCTCCAGGGTTAGCACTAGTCTCCGATAATGGAAATTATAGAGAACTCCAAATACTGTAGTTTAGTATGGGACTTGGGACCATCGTAAGGTCAGCATTTTCAAGAGGTACGAACTGTGAAAGACAAAGATATCCTATACTTCCATATTACATTACTGACTTTTGAGAGTACAAATGCAATCTATACCTTTCTTTCCTTCGTTGTCTGGTAAACATGGAAGTAAAAATTTACAGTCGTTCTTCACATGAATCAGGAGATGAAGTTCTTTTTTTTTCTAAAGGAATTTGCAACAATGATGTACGCACGAGACGATAAAAAGAATAAATTGAGAAGGTAATCAACAAATGGAGAAAGGGGTGGCAATGTAAGGGTTGTAGGGTGGAAAATGTCGCGAAAACTGCTCTTCGCTTTTCTTGCTTGCCCTCATCAAGTTGGACTTCACTGGCTCTGCTCTGGCAGCTCCCACTAGCTCCAAGGATGCTGGAGGCATAAGGAAACATCAAATCATTGACTTCATGGCCTAAATCCCGTAATGCCTCACTGAATATTCCAGCAGCTGTTGGTTGGGGCAGATCATTTCTTTCACTCTTATACCATTTTTGTAGATTTTGAATGTTGGAATTGTCCTCACATTTTCGGCACGTGCAACAGCAGGGCTCTCATTTACATCGACCTGAAGTAGAGATCAAATTGGTACAGTAATGTCAGCTAGATTTAGGACAATGAGGTGGATGAAAATGTAACAGTATCAGTTACCTTGAGGAAATTAACAGATGGGTATCTGGTACAGAGTGTCTTCACAAATGGGGCAATTTTGCAGCACTGCTGATTCAAATGTGTCATGAAATGAACGACTGAAACACCTGTACATTTGAAACAGACCAGTAAAAACCTCAACCAAGAAAAGCTAAGGACCATCATCACTGCTAGAACATAGTGACACAGAGCAAGCAACCAGACAGTTGAAGACAAAAGAGTGACCAAATTATGTACTTCCAACTAGCATTAGTACATTGACAGGAAACCAAATGCCATGTGAAGATTGCATGCACGGCAGGAAACAGTAACAGTACTGTCAACTTGTGGTACAGCTTCTTGCCTATTAGCAAAAAGTCAAGATTTGTCGTACTGATGTACTGTTCAATTATAACTCATCTGTAAGTCAACATCATGAACTGAATGCGTGAGGAACAATAATAGCAAACATTCAAAATTTAATGCTAACCCAAAAGCTCAGCTTACTCTTGAGAAGTACTAGCAATTATAAAAGAGTAATAGCTTTGTGAGTTGACCCATATGCATCTACATAAAACTAACAAAAAGAGAACAAAATAAAGTGTTATGGCGTAAAGAAGGATGATCTTTGTGCTCTGATCGTGCCCCTAAGTCGACTTGGTCTTATTGTAATGGACGGACAAACTAAACAAGCAATACGAGAACCAAAAGATCTCCATGATGTATCCTGATGACAAAAACGAGGCTCATCTTTTGCATCTAATGCCAAGGATTCACCCAGCCTGGGATTTCGGGATCAGATGACTCCAATTCTGGTAACATTTGGTTGGGTGAGCTGTTGAAATGTTGGGTACCAACCACCAGTTATCAAATGCCAAACCGAGCTCTCGTACTACAGTAATTTTAATCACAAATACCATGCACGACATACAAACTTATTCTATTCCTTGATCTTATTGCTACCCTCTGATTTTGCCTTTAATAGCATGGAAAACTCAAGGGATAGATATGTATCTTTGGAAATTCTAACTACGAGCATGATGATAAATGATCCATTATTTTTAGTAGGATTGTAAATTCTTTTAGTGAACATGTGAGTTCTCCTTTCTTAAGAGTATTATGTGGTTCCAAGAAAGCTAGCTTGTCGTACCAACAAAAAAAAAGAGCATGAATCAGCCTTATCAAATGAATGTGGCATCTTCCAAGAAAACAAACCTGGCAACGATGTGGCCATCCGGAATTGTTCCATTCCTGTGACTGCTTCAACCTCACCTCCAAACTTCAGGTTCGATACCTCCTCACCCCGAGATGACTTAAGAGCCACCTGGGCATGGAAATATGCTTCGGCAACCTCTGTATCACCTGGAAGTTCCTTTCTGAGAACCTCATAATCCTTCACGGATTCTGCCCATCGCTCCATCTAACCATCAAAATTCAATAATTTTTTGCATGTTTAGCAAGCTCTAAGTCAAGGAAAAGAGGATAGGATTAAAGTAAAAATAATGTCACCTTGCCATAGGAAGCTGCACGCCTAAGCAAAGCCTTGGTATAGTTAGGGTGAATCTTGAGAGCTTCGTTGCAATCCTCAACAGACTTCTCCCACTGCCCCAGCTTGAACCTGCAAGCTGCCCTGTTGCAGTACAGGACTTTATTCGTGGGATGTTGTTTGAGGCCTTCACCATAAGCTAGGCAAGCTTCTGAAAATTTTCCAGAGTTGAAGAGCTCATTCCCGAGGGATCGTGCTCTAGCCACAGCTTTCACTTTATTATGCATAGTTACCACTTCAGTGTTTCCTGGATCCGTTATCCTGGCTTTATCTATGGAGGAGACAGCATGGTCGAACCTGCAAAATGCTTGCGAGCGTTAAGTATAGATCATCAAAGATATAGCAGGTAACTTCTTCAAAGTACCTTGAGTAGAGTTGTGGAGTGTTTTTTTACTACAGATGGCTACAGTAAGGGAATGCAAATTACCTTCCCAAGGCCATGTCAACTTGGGCATGTACATAAAAGAGGTAAGCATTGGCAAGGAACCCACAGAATTTGGTATCTGAGGAGCACCAAAATGAATAGTCCAACTTGGAGGCACTTGAGATAGCCGAATCAGCCTCGTCAAGCAGATTGAGACGGAGAAGGGCTTCTGCTTTGGCAGCCAAGAGCTGCAAATGTGAATAAGATAAGTGTATGTTAAATAAAAGTAGATGGCTAACCGACATCAAGTTAGGTGACAGATGAAATCTAGGAATCTAACCAGAGCAGAGGAGTCAGCTCCCGCAGCAATAGCAGCGTCACTTTCCCTTAGTACATTCTTCCACTCTCCAACCTTCCGTGCATCGAGGCATCTCCCCAGATGCTTCTCCACTGTTTGCAATTTATGCAACTCTAGGAGATCAGGCTGAGGCGACGCTAGGGAGAGGTGCTTCAGAGCATCCTCAATGTGTCCCAGCCTGCATTTTAGATGAATAACTTGCATGAATGAAGAACTTAAGGATGACCCCTTAAGCAAATCCATGGGAATAATACAGAGGACCATTGATGAATTTAGGATGTTGAACAATTGCTAAATCAGGAAAAAAGCTCAAACAAACTAGCAAATAGAAGTACATTGACCGTCTGTAGGGTTACTATTTATGGTTTTGTACCAAATCAAGTGTTTCTGGTCCCCTGGAAGCTGGAAAAGCAACTAATTTGAAACTACTAAGGGAATGAGCAGACAAACAAGGCAGTGTGTTCAATAATCAGATGAATCCGGTTCCACGAGGATGCCCGGAAGTCTAAAGTAGGTACTCATAAAACACTGGAGCCTGCTGTCCAAATAGCCTTCCATGAACAAGCATACTGAACCAACACATTCCCCCAAAGACAGCTTTGTAAGCTCTACCAAAAATAGCAAATTTCAGATACGAATTGTAGGTACATTATCCGAGCAAGTGTTTCTGTTTCGTTTAGCTACTAGTACGTACTAGAAGGTGATCGTCGGAGCAAATCAGCGCCCATGCTGCAAAAGAAGCTAGTTGCTTTCACCGACACGGCCTTGAAAAGGAAAAAGGGAAATGGAACTGGAACAGAAGGAACAGATCCGAGAACTGATCTCTGAATCCAAGCAATCGATTATCACCTTATATGCAGGGACGCGAGGCGCTGGTGCGCGCGGCCGTACGACGGATCGATCCGGAGCGCCTCCTCGCACTCCTTGACGGCCTCGCCGAAGCGGCGGAGGCCGGTGAGCGCGGCGGCGCGGTTTCCCCGGCAAGCGGCATTGTCGGGGCACATGGCGAGCGCACGGTCGTAGAGCCTGAGCGCCTCCTCGAAGCAGCCCTTCTTGTACTGCTCGTTGCCCGCCCTCTTCACCTCCTCCGGGTCGGCCGCCGACATGGCCCGCCTGAGCACGGCGTCGTCGTCGGAGCCGCCGCTGCGCGAGCGGACGATGCTCCCGTGGCCGTAGTTGACGGTGCCGGAGCCGAGGACGTCGTGGCGGGAGGCGCGCGGCGGCGGCGGGGGCGGCGGGGTGGCGGCGGAGCAGGAGGAAGGCAGCGGCTTGGCGATGCGGCCGGAGGGGCAGATGTTTCCGGCGGGGAGCGCGTTGGTGAGCGGCGAGGTGGCGGAGCTGGAGCAGGCGCTGGCGCCGGAGGTGAAGATGAGGGGCCCGGAGCCGGTGCGGCGGTGGCCGCGGCGCGGAGGGGCGTCGGAGGAGAGCGGGATCTCGCCGGAGTGGCTCCGGCGGGAGGCAAGCGCGGAGGTGGGCGGCGCCCGGGAGACGGAGCCGGAGGAGCCGGAGGAGGAGCTCGGCGTGGGGTGACCCTGCCCCTGCCGGGAGGAGGAGTGCGGGAGCGGGGACACCGGCGAGAGGCGGCCCGGCGGGAGGGTGTCGGGCTTGTCGGTGGAGGAGAGGAGGACGGCGGCGGCGAAGGCGTCGGAGAGGGTGTCCGGCATTGGCGCCGGCGGGCGGTGAGACATTCCGCGCGTGGGCTGGGTGGATCTGTGCTGTCCTCTCCTCTCCTCTGGTGGAGGTGGAGGTGGAGCTGGGTGAGGGCGGTGGCTAGAGCGGCATGGATGGGGATGGGGATCTCGTGAGGAAGGAAGCAAGGAATGATGAAGGGGAGAAGAGGAGGAGGGAGGGGTAGATTTGCTGGCCGTCGCCGCGTGGGCCGCCTGCGTTGCGGCGGCGGTAACAACGCGCCACTACCACTGCTGCTGCTGCTACTGCTGACGTGGAAATGATTTCCCTTTGCCTTTTTTTTCAATCATCAATCTTTCGGTTTTTGGCAAGGCCGCCGCACTTCCGTGGACCTCGACTGTTCCTTCTCTCTTTTAATGGAATTGCAAACTTTCTCTATCGGACCGTCTTTTAATGGAATTGCAAATTTTCTCCACCGGACGAGATGAGCCAATTCCAGCTAAATGCGATCGATCAAGGTCAATCGTGAATCACCCTGCCAATTTCAGCTAAATGTGATCAATCAACATATCACATTGCTGCCAATTTTAGCAGTAACAATTGGAAAGAAACAGCCAGGCTGCCAACCATCCATCCTGCTAATATAATTGCCAGATTCGACGCCATAAATTTTGAATTCCATACGTCCTGTAAACACATATCACATCTTCAAAATGTGGTTTCAGACTATTCACATTTTGCAGTGTAGTACCAACAAAGTTTCGGTACCGTGAGTTTTCTCTAACTGTACGCGCGTGCGTATAGAAATGGCAACTTGTTTCTATAGTAAACCCCATCCGTCAAAAGCCACTGCCCACTCACACTTGACACTCGATTTATTCAAACTCCACCGGCCTTTTCGGGCAGATTCTTACTTGTGCGCCACTCTTTCTGTAGCCTCTCAGAGTTGAGCACTTGAGATTTCTATTTCGACCGGAGACAGGTCAGTAAACAAAAAGGGGGCGTTTTTATGCTCATGTTGGTGTGAATACAGCTGCAGGAGGAAACAGGAACTGGTACCGTGCATGTGATACTCGTTAGGCCATTTTAGGTCAATGAGGCTCGTATATATAGCATGCCACTAATCTGTAGGCAGAATAAGGGGACAATTGGATTCATACCACCCTTTAGTAGTGACATCTTAAAAATAAGGCCGCCTTTAACCAACGTAGCTTAGGAATGCCACTCTTGAGTAGCTTCTACTCCTCTCACACCACACTCAGCATTATCTCCTCTTATCTTTATTTTTTAATAGAAAACAAGGTTGGATTGACTCTTTTGTCCCTGTGGCTGGCCTGTTAACGTTTCGTTGCATGCATGCTACAGGAACGAAAATAAAATATTTCTTTTATTCATAATATGAAAAATTGCAAATAAATCTTAAAAATCAGAAAAAATGTTTAAAATTGAAAAAAGTTCAAAATTCAGTCAAAATTCAGTCTCAAGCAAACAGATTGTCTACCAAATTTGTTGGTTTACAGAAAAATGAATTTTGAACTTTTTTCAATTTTAAACATTTTTCCTGATTTTTAAGATTTATTTGCAATTTTTCATATTATGAATAAAAGAAATATTTTATTTTTGTTTTCTCCTGTATATAGCATGCATGCAACAAAACGTTAACGGACCAGGCACAGGGGTAAAAGAGTCAATCTAACCTTATTTTCTATTAAAAAATAAAGAAAAAGAGGAGATAATGCTTGAGTGTGGTGTGAGAGGAGTAGAAGCTACTCAAGAGTGGCATTCTAAGCTACGTACTGATTAAGAGCCTTATTTTTAAGATGCCACCACTAAAGGGTGGTATGAATCCAATTGTCCCCAGAATAAGTTGGTTCTGAACTCTCACATGTTACTCTTATCCACCAACTTGGGTGGCCATCAGCTTGCAACTAATCTATCATTCATCACCTGGTGAGGTGACGCCTACGATTCACATGCAAAGGTATGACCTTTATGGAGTTTGCGTTGTTGTTTCGTTAATAGCCAAAACTAAACAAAAGGAGGGTAATGCTATTGTCCAAACAACAAAACGCTGGCGAGTTAGGTCATCAATGCTGCTAGTAGTACAAGGCACTCTGATTTTTTTCTCTCCCCCTGAAGAAAGAAAGAACTCTACTGCTACTGCTAACTGATAGGAGTAGTAATAACGGAAGTGGTGTGAAGAAGCATGTGACGGCCCCGGCCTCCCAATTAAACATTTCCATGCGTTTGTGCAGGGGTCCCTTGCGCGAGAATTTAGACTTTATTCAGATCAGAAGATGGTCGATCCATCCTGAAAAGACTCGACAGTTTGCAAACAATTCGACGCCACAACCCCTTTTTCTTCTCTGCTTTAGGGTGTGTTCGTTTCCTCCTCTAAAATTTAAGATCTATTACATCGAAGAGAATCTTACTATTTATGAATATTTCGATCAATTTAATGACAAAACCCTATCGACAGATTGGTGCTAATTTTCGAGATGAATCTAATGAGCTTAATTAATCTATATTTTACTAAAGTGATGCTACAATAACCGTCTTCTAATCACGACTTAATTAACCTCATTAGATTCGTCTCAGTAAATGAGTCTAAGAGCCTCTAATTTATTTTATAATTAAACTTTATTTAATACTCTTAAATAATAAGATTCTTTTGATGTGACAATTTCTAAATTTAGATCCCATGAAACGAACACACCCTTAGTTTAATTTACAGTGTCTTACATCATTGGCATGGATCGACCTGTTGGCAGTTCTCGTGCATCATCCTGGCTTGGTGGTGATCATACAAGAGCTGGTGTTCATCGCTCAGATCTCAGCCAGTCATGGACTCATGGTGCCAGGTAGGACTGGGTCGTTCTTGGCAGAATGAAAAAAGAAGGGTATTCTCTTTCTGGAAACATGATGGGGGAATATTTGGTGGCGTCAGCCGACGTCACTGCGTGCGGACAAGAAAGGGCCCGCTTTTGTCAGTCCCACGACTGCCCCACTACACTGCTCTGCGTGACGAATCATGACCATGCTTACCACCCTCTCCTTAGTTTATTACGCTAATCGCAGGGGTAAAGTCAGCTGGTCTGCTAATCCCATCCAGCTCTATCTACCTACTGTAGGAAAAGACCATTGGGGTCCAGTCAACAAATCTCCAGGAATACTACTGTATTATTAGGCCAGATTTGTTTCATGAAACAATACAAGTATTGTTATTGGAAGCAGCAGAGAAATACTCCAAAAAGTTATTTCGCCGAATAAAAGCCAGCCGCAGCAATACTGGCGTTCAGTACCAAGCTCAGAGCACGGGTTAGTAACGGTTTTCAGGCTTGATCACTCGCATAAGCTTCCCTTTCCACCAGTCACATCGCCGTCTCACTCCACTGACCAGTGAGCACTGTTCTCTTCCCCCTGACCTGACCCTGAACACGAGCTCTGTACCTAAACATTGGCAGAGCATGCAGAAGAAGCTGTTTGTCCTGTCCCGGCCCGATTATTCCATCCAGAGTACCAGTATATGCGTACGTATAACGTGTATCGATTGATCTCGTCATAAAAAAAAAGCCCCACAAATAATACACGAGTATCCGGATCGGTCGATTGCCAAGCTGGAACACCTTTAACACCACCTGGGCGCGCCTAGCTGGCGCGGCGCCGGACCACGCTGGCTTTTACGCGTGTCTCTCTGCCCGTTCGTCATCGTCCAAATGGGTTCGTTGCCGAGGAAAATCATTGGCGCGTGCTGGGATTCAGAATCAACAGGAGCCATGGCCAAGCTAGCGTCGTCCCCCCGTCTCGTCCTGCGACTGCGAGCTTCATGTTCCTGGTCGCCGATCCATGGTGACCTGGACGGGAGGTACTCTCATCATCCTGGCATAAATGAAGAGCGAGCGTGCGTGCGTGCGAGGACATGGAAGAGAGAGAGACCTGCATTCTATGATTGGCGTCATTAAACTGATTATGGGACTTGCATATAAACGGTAGGAGGTTTGTATGCCTTTTTTACCCTCTTCTTCCCATTTAACAGATACACCTGCACTAAAAGTACAATAGCATCAAATTCTTGATTGTTTACTGATGAAATTTTAAGTGTGAAGTAATAACTTGAGTTTTCCTTTTTTCTTTTCTATATATTCTTTTGGGTGAAAATATGCTAGCTGGCCTTACAGTTATCTAGGAGTAACAAGATTGGCCTTCGTTTGTTGGAGGACACCTTGTATGGCACTTGGAATTTTTCTCTTTATCTAGACTACTACTATAGCTAGTAGGAGTAGATGGGAGGACTTGGTCATTCACATGCATCCCGGGGCGTGGACTAGGAGACGCAGTCCTTTTTTTGCTGAAGTTCATAGGTAAGCTAATTAGTTGGCAAATATTGTACTTAAGGCCTCCTTTGGAATGCAGGAATTGAAAAACATAGGAATAGGAAAAACATAGGAATTGAGTTCGTCATCCATTGCAATCCTACAGAAATTGAAAACACAGGAAAAATTCCTAGCAATCGTTTGGTTGCAACACAGGAAAAACACAGGAAATTGAAGAGAGAGATAGACTCATAGGAATTTTACAAGAGGTTGGACCTCTTGTTAATTTTCCTCCAAAACTTGCATGGAGGAAACCATTCCATAGGAATTTTGAAGGATTTGATAGGATTCAATCCTGTGTTCCAAAGGCTCTCACAGGAAAATTTCCTGTAGGAATTGAATCCTACAAAAATCCTATGTTTTTCCTCCATTCCAAAGAAGGCCTAAACGAGCACAGTTGCATTGACTATAGCTCAAATACAGCATACCGCAGCGCTCTTCATTGTGCAGCTTTCAAGCCTTTCACGTCTATAAAATCCAGTTCCGGACCACGTACCAATGGGCACTGGTATTTCCAGGGACGGGAAATAGGATCCCTGTTGACGAGCATATTTAGCACGTTTATTAAGTCGATCTTGGTAATACTGGCAAGGTCACCAATGTAGACACTGATGAATACAATAATCTATCCAACTCACAACATCAACCAGTAATAATTCCAGTCGGAACCCAGCCCATAATTATTGTAACTAAACTACAGTTAGAGCGCATGTCATCAGACGATCATGCGCATTCACAGGAGAGAATCTAATCTCCTGGCTTGAGATCTCAATGCACTAGAGGCACATGTGGGTCGCTCACCAAGTGGAGAAACCCAATGCACTCCAGACTTTAATTTGTTTAAGTGTATATTATCGTCAATAACACATCATGCGTGCACTAACCTTCAGGAAGAAATGAACTTGTTGCCGGAATTGTTTTTTAGTCAAATATTCTTTGGGATCAACAACCCTGCACTACTCCTCCGGGATCTGAGAAGAACCTAGTCCCCAAGTCATTCCCTGCTTCCACATCATTTTCTTATTCGTCAGGATATGATATTCAACTGACAAAAATGTCATCAAACTAATCTATTGTCACTTTCTTTTTCCGAAAGACCAATCTATTGTCACTTTACCTATGTCTTGATTTATTCTTTCTTTTCTCTTTTTGATTCACCTCCTCTACAGAACAACCTCTGACCTAGAGAAGCTACATTTTACCCATTTTTATCGAGCTAAAACTTGTCGTTGTCACCAGGGAGCCTCCTCCAACATTGTCGGTTCCTCTCCATACCCCTCATATGGCAGCTTGTTGGTTGTCGAGCCTTTATCTCGGTAATAAACGACCTAGCACCGTACAAATCATGAACTCGATGCTGGAACACAAGAACACACAGGGATCTAGACATGTTCGGGCCCTCGATTGAGAGTAATACCCTATGTTCCGTATGAGTTGTATTGCCTTACCAGATTGCTAGTGCGTAAAATTATTTTCGAGAGGTCCCTGTCCTGCCTTATATATCCGGAGGACATTGTTACATGCAGAATCCTAGTCGGTTACAAGATTTACATACTTAGAAACTCTATCTCCGAGCTTCGTTATTTATTTAGATTCCTTTACGACTAATCTTGTACTTGTCTTGAGGATTACACCAAGCCCGAGTCGGTATAATCGTCAGCCTCGGTTTCCATATATGGAACCTTCTGTTATCTTGTACCGGTTGGACACCACCCCGTGAGCCCTCTCGATCAATCTTATGTCTTCAATATGCCACCATATCCTTGGCGAATCTTTCTTCTAATCAATGTATATCCGTAAGGTATACGACACCGATGACATGAGGGAGTGGGGATTCATCTCTCTGATAATTTAGAAATCGTGTCTTGGATTAGGGTAGTTTCTCCATATCAAGGTATTTTATATTGGGAATTGGGTTCCTCCTCTTCCTATCTGGCATCGCCGCATCGGTTAGGGGTAGAGTGGATTTGGTCTTTCCATCGCGGCTCTGATGCAAATGTCGTCGACAACGACAACATCAACAAATTTATTCACATGGCGACATGGAAAATTAAATTTCTTTGCTTGCCTTTGCAGTCATCTATATGAATCGTCGCATAGGTTTTCAGTTGAGATTTGGAGCTATATATATATAGTGAGTGGAGTGGATTTGGTTGTAATATCTTTGTATTTCAAAAGGACTTCTAATGGGATACTACATATTTATACAATCCTTCTTTCCACCAAAAAAAAAGATGAAAATTCATTATCGGACCAATGCAAACTTTGTTTAAGGCGTGAACAAGCGTCGTGCATTAGACGAGATCAACCAGAGATCAGTTTAAGGAGGGGAATCTGACTGATTCATCTCATTTTCATATGTGATTATTAGTACCTAACCGAGTTTAATAGCGATTGATAGATTCCTAGTAGAATGGTCAGTTGCCTCAGGCTGCAGCTTCTCTGCGGCTCCGGATTTGACTGCCGCAACACATGGGAATATCTCTATCTGCATCTATGGCCGCATTAGACCACCACCTGTCCTGAAACTTAAGCATCATTGGTAGACGCGACAAGTGATTCGTGAGGAATTTAAGATCCCAGAGATCCTTTTGCTGTCCTCAACTTATGACACGCACAGTAGAGATCATTGATTATTCCTCTGGACATCTAACTCCTGCAATAGGGGCTTTGAACGACGCATGTACTACCACTGTTGCAAGATGCATATACTACTGTATGTTGGTGCGATACTTCATCAGATGTAAAATGGCAGAGTCAAGAGACCGATTTGGTCGGTTGTTTGCCAGATACGAATTTGAAAACCGAAACAAGGCACGTATATGTACTACTAGTACTCTATCTACCAGTCTTGATTGCCGATCCAACGGTAGCTGAAACTGTTGCCACCGGCATTAATCTGAATCCGGCACATGCAGGGGAGAAACACCAGAGTAAAAAGCTGTCATTTGCATAGATGAAGGTGGGGCACCTCCTATTAATTTCAAATACAGCATTGGAGAGTAACACAAGTTACTTTTGTAAGAATGCTACTAGCTGGCAGGAGGTAATAAAACGCTCTTAGACAACACGATACTGCAAACCAATATAGTACTGTAGTTCAGAAACCACATCACTGTCGTACCTAATGACCATGGTAGTTTCAACCTTCAAGTGAGGTGAATTCTTTGAGCGGCAAGCTAAGAGTGCAAACCAATACTAGTTCAGAAACCACTTCTTCAGTTTTGTACCTAACCATGGAGTAGGTTCAACCGTTCAAGAGAAGTCAGAGTGATTTCTTTGACTCCCACGAGGCCACGAGTGTAGTAGTACCAAGAACATATGTACGAACTACGGTCTGGCCCATGTATAATAACGTGCTATAACTCCTGATGCTAATAACAAATAAGGCGATCTCTGACGAATCTGTCATGAGGAAGAGCTCGATGACTCGAACGTGGAGACCCTCCGCCGCTTGTTGAGAAGAGAAGCCCTCGGCGCGAACTCGAGCGCCGAGTTGGCCTTGTCGAGGACGGCCTGCAGCGCCTCGCGCACCGAGTCCACGCTCACGTGTTCACCGCCGCCGCACGCCGGCGACGTGAGGAAGAAGGTGAAGCGGACGCGGCCGCCCAGCGTGGTGACCTCGGAGCCGACGACCTTGAGCCGCAGTGGCCGCAGCGCGTTCTTGACGTCGACGAAGAGGTCGGCGCCGTCGTCGCAGCTCAGCGTCGCCTTGACGAGGAGGCCATCGCCGTTTCCATGGGAGGAGGAGGGAGAGGCGTCATGGCGGACCAGCTCGACGGTGACCTCGTCGGCGTCGGCCGGGACCGGGCAGTGGCTGCTGATCCGCGCCGCGTTGGTCTTGAGCTTCTTCACGTGTGTGATCACCTCGGCGAGCAGCGCGGCTTTGTCCATCTGCGCGCAACAGGGAAAAAAGTTACGCCATTAGGTTAACCCTTAACATCTTCGGCTATGTTATGCTGCATGGATGGGAATGGTTGTTCCTTTTTTTCAGAACAAAATGGTTTCTTCTTTTTGAGAGGGTAAAAAGCTTAAAGGTGTTGCTCGTGCAGTCGTGCTCAGCGTCGGCACAGGTTGGGCCGTCCTCCTATTAGGCCATAGTTGGGCCAGCAAGCAGTGAGAGACTACAGAAAAGCCTGGTTCAGGATGGGCTATATTGGGCCGTACGATGGTCAACGAAACCCAAATTCTCCAGTCAATTTGTTCCGGGCAAAGGCTTCTTGAGCCACGCGTTCACGTCTGGGCGCCCTCGCCGACTCGCGGCCACGGCAAGCCCGGCAGGCGAACGCCGGTGCATCGACCTCATCTAAACGGTCAGTGAAAAGTAAGCCTAGCAACAGGAAAAGTAAATCTTACTCACCTTGTCAGTGCAGGGCACCATGCCCCGGAGCGTGGCGAGGTGCGCGTTGATCCTCTCCCGCCGCCGCCGCTCGGCCTCGCTGTGGTTCTTCAGGGCCGTCGCCGCCTTGTCGCCACGGTCTCCCTTCTTCTTCGTCGTAACATCCATGGCCGCATCAGCCTCTAAATCCTGCGCATTCCCGTCCAACTTGCTAAGGTCGTCGTGACCATGGCCGCCGCCGAAGCTGGAGGTGTAGAGCCCGTCGAGTAGCCCGGAGGAGTCAGTCATCATGGGGACGGAGCTCATGTCGCCGTTCAAGCAATTTCCAGGACCAAGATGATCAGCAAAGCAGAAGGACATGGCAGGAAAAGCTACTGCAATGGAGAAACAACGACAGATTTTTCGGGTGGGGAAATGTGGCGCCAGGAACTCGGAAATCAGAGACAGCCGACACGCCACGGGAGAAGCTGGCGAGCAGTATATAAAGATGGATGGAGCCCAGAAGAACCCTGTCTCCTTGCGATCCCAACAGGGCACTGCAAGTTGAGAAAGAGCTGTTGCTTGTTCCAAGGGATTATTAGCAATTCAGTGGCAGGGACAAGACAGCTCTCGCATCCAAGACCTTATTACAGTCACAAGGTCCAAGAACAGGCGTCCGGAATGTCACCTTTGTTTCCCAAGGACCCACAAGCTTAGACAGGAAACAGGGAGGCAAACCGCAGCAACACCAACGCCTGGGTTCCCAAGAGACAAGAGCCCTTCTCCCAAGGCAGGGTCCTAGAAGCAGGAACAAACTCGCAACGAAATCACAGGAAAAGCAGAGCCCATATACTGTATGTCGTCCCAGGGCAGAAAGGAACAGGCAGGAAGCACAAGGGCACTGGGTTTTTAGCTTGTGCCCTGGCCTCTGTTCAGGAACACAGGGCCAAGAAGAGAGGAGCTTAGGAAGAGAGAGCAAACACTTGCGTTGGAAGTGAACACAAACAGGACAAGAACACCAGGCCAGCTCAGGTGCCTGGAGGCCGGTTTGGAGGGCACGACCAGAAGGGCAGCCTGATATGCCGCAGCTTCCTTTGCGCCGAATCCTCCTTGCATCCACCAGTGTTTCGCGCGCGACTTTGAGATTCCATTACTGGCTTCAGCGAGCTTCTGTTCCACAGATGTCTAGTGGAGGCAATGTTTCATCTTGAAAGGGATCATCTTCTCATTCAGAATTTCAGACAGAGGCGGTGGCAACAACTCTTGGGGACTTTAATTAATTTCCTCTCGGGCTCTTAGGGATTGGTCTCTTGGGTTCTAGAATTTTTTGCAAGGAGAGAGGGG
Organism: Chloris gayana; assembly: GCA_031894775.1. Classification (NCBI taxonomy): domain Eukaryota; kingdom Viridiplantae; phylum Streptophyta; class Magnoliopsida; order Poales; family Poaceae; genus Chloris; species Chloris gayana. The sequence continues at coordinate 58,265 of JAUNZO010003727.1, forward strand.
GCAAGAACTCTCGTGTGCTTGGAGGAGGAAGATGAATCAGGGAAGAGAATATGTAGCGTGCGTGTTGCCGTTGGACCAGAGGCTGTTTTCTACAATTGACGCGCAGAGGATAAGGACCTGTTGGGCTTTTGTTATGTTGCTTGTTGGGTTTGATCTTGGTTTGCTTTCTTGGCTCCTTCCACCTTGTTTGTATGTCTTTTCCCTCCCCCGACAGCGCTACAAGAATTTCTTGATGCGCATACGTATTCAGGGTTGTATCCTTTCATTTCTCAGAGATTTTTCTGATGAGATGGGGTTTATTCCCTTTAGACAATAACTTTGCACTCCTTTCTTGATACTGGATACTGATATCCTTAACATGAGCCTCTTGAGCTAATATGGTATCACGACACGATTAAAAAAATCATTGAATCAAGGGAGTTCAACTAACTTTAACATCTATCTTTTCTTTTTAACTTTAATATCTATATGGTCAACTTGTAATATTTTTCTTCATTCTGTGATGTTTCCAGCCACTATAAGAATCTTGACGTTGCCTTTCCAATCATCCTCTTTGTCCCAAGGAGCTTATGGTACCAAAGTGTTCCACATACTTCCAGTAACATTTAAAAAATGTCATAAAAAAATGATTCCCCCCATACGTTTCTGCTTTTCAAGCCGTCTTCATAGGTATAAAATAAACGAGTTACAACATGATGTTTGATATGTATGACTTTAATCTTTTATAGGCGAATTAATATGGGGAACAGAGAAGTTGTCCTCAGCATTATTGACTAAATAAACATCCACATATAGTTACAGGAGGGCTCAACCTATCTTTTTGTTTGACTTCAAGCTTAACAAGTCGTCTTCTATAAAATACTGCAACAGGTTTGACCTAACTCTTATAACTTCATATATATGACTCAACTTACTAGGCATATGAATAATTAAACAAATCACAAAGAAAAAATAAACAGCAAATGATCAGGTGTCGAGTCACATCAGAAAATGAAGGACAAATGACACAAATCCCTCAAATCTATATCATCACTTCCCTAAACAAGATGTTTAGCTTTGGATGTACATATAGCTGCATGTGATCAAAATAAAGGACATCCTTATATATATAAAAAGTACAGCTCAATCACAATCTGTGAAGAATTCTTTATTGCAGACTCTACTGAGGTGTCAACTTAAAACTGTTATACTAGTGACTTGTGAACTTCAATAGAAGTTCTCTATCAGAACAAAGCAAAAGTGATTGGTTCGGCAACTCAAAGCTGAAAGCAGCAAGGATTAGCTAAATTCCTCAAGGGACCAGTGCGGAGCCAGAGATAACCTCAAACATCTGGCACCTTGAGAGCCTTGTGTTTTTTACTTTAATAATTTGAGCCTCTGCATATGAGTTTGTCTCTAATCAAAATTTTACTACTGACTGTCTTAACCGCTCTATCTTTCCAAGTTGAAATCAGATTCTAAAAACAAAATTCATGGCACTATGAGTACATTACATGTCAAATATCTTAAAATGAAGAGTTCCTTAGACAACTAAATGTGATTCTACCAGTACCAGTAAATCCTATCACGTTGATCAGTCAATGACATAAATTAAGTATGCATCACAAACATGCACGGCACTAGGACATGCAAAAGAGGCAGAAAAAGCACCGGAGCACTTCACCCAAAAGTGGTAAACTTCTAAAAGCAGTTTTATGTTGCTGATGTACGTACAAGAGCACACACCATTCGTTGCTCAGTGTTGTCTACAACACGATATGGGAAAGGAACACTTCACAAGTGTTGATTAAATATATCGATCACGAAGCTTCTATGAAGTTTCCAAATGTTATAAAGTAATTCTCGCCATTCGTAATCTACTCTTTTGATATATGCATTGTTACAAACACTCTAGTAGTTAGGCCAATCCATTGAAGGTAGCACGGGCATATCTTTCCTCACTAAAGTTTCACCGATAAGAACTCAGAAGGATTGCGCAATAACAGATAAAGTAGATGGAATATCAGTAACAATCAACTAGAGACTTATCATATCGTGTGACAGAGAAGCTGCAACCACTTCAAGGTATAGGAACGGGACAAGCATCTATTGCAGGGCCAGGGATCGAGTCATAGATTGGTTTTGAACAATACACATCCTCTACTCTCCTGCAAAACTTCACATCCACTTATCTCTCTCGACAAAAGAGCAAGATTCCACTTTCCTATTGCCATATGTTGTTTCTATCCACAAATTGGTATTCCTTATGTGAAAAAGACAATCATAATCTATAAACTTTTCTCAAGCATTCTGGATGATGCTAAAAGATTCCAAGGTCCAGAAATAATGGTTCAAAGGAATCAGGACATAATACTTTCAAGAGTTATAATTTAAAATTTTCTTAAAATATATGTGTTGCCTAGTTCTAACTGAAGCCAGGAGATATCAATCATGCAGCAAACAAAAGAACTGTACTCGTTACAATATATTGTTGCTACAAGAAAGAGCGCTGCATATAAAGCACAAAACAAAAGAGCTGTACTAGCAACGATGTGTGGTTGCTATAAAGAGAAGAGCTCAGAGATTGAAATCTGTAGCATATACATACAGTTTACCATGACTTGAAGACCCTATCAAGCTTCTCTGCATTTGATAGAGCACGCAATCCAAAGCAGATAAGCCATGGCATGACATGGCATGCAACTCAATTCAAATTTCTTTCAGCAAATAAAACAAAGATTTGCGAGTGATGATTCAGTTCAGCTATATTTTTGCATCATAATTCATAGTCCTTGCCAAACCAAATTTCTCTGCTGCATGATTTACATTCCTGGATCACAGTTTACAGCGTAAGTTTATAGTAACATTGATTCGATATATTCAGACAGTATCTGCCAGCACAAACATATAAACAAGCTGTTCCTACCAGCAGAGGCATATAAACAGAAGCATCATTGACAGATTCCTGGAAATGTTTATCCACATGATTCTACTTCAGAAAAGGCCATCTCAGTGTACATTCACATGAAAATCAACTCCTTTGCTATACTGACTGCTTTCTCCCGACCAAAAAGCTTCTCAACAATCGCTAGGGCGAATTCTGTCGCAGTCCCTGGGGCTTGACTGGTAATAAGGTTACCATCAACGACAATCCTATACTCGCACATACTCTGATCTGTTAGTAGGTATGACATGGGTGGGAATGCTGTTGCCTTCTTGCCCTACATTGACAGTGGCACTTTCAAGTTAATGACCACTTACATCTTTTGCACAATGCTTCACCTATTAAAAAAGAAACTTTCATGCCATACAGGAATATCTATTACTCTAATTAAAACACATATTCTCATGATCAATTTTCCGTGTTCATGTTTTTGGTTCTAAACCAAGAATAAAGGATTAATTATGATAAATGCATACTTTTATCAAAGCAGAAGAGACTACCTTCAGCAAACCGTGGGGCTCAAGGACGTGAGCGGGAGAAGCGCATATTGCACCATACGGTTTATTTGATTCTGCTTGTTTTTTTAGTAAATCAACAAGTTTCTTTGTGCTAGAAAACTTTTGGGCACCTGGCAAACCACCCTGTATACAAATGGGCACTGTTAACAGTGTGAAGGAAAATAAAAGGTACACTTATATTAATAAGAGAAGTAGCTCGATAGCCACGTACTGGCATGACTATCAAATCAAATTGCATTTTAGCGGCTTCATCCAACATCATGTCAGCTATTAAATTAAACTTGTGGCGACGGGTCACAATTTGTAATTTATCTTCCACTGAAGCAACAGTGACATTTGCTCCGGCTCTACGCAAGACATCAATCAAATTCAGAGCTTCCATTTCCTCCGAGCCATTAGCGACTGGCACAAGAACCTTCAGGGAATATGCAATGAAAAAATGATGTATATTAGACCAAATTCAGATTAGTACCACAAAATAGAAAAGCATTGTCATTTCAACACACTTGACTTCTTTATTAAAAGTCATGTTTTCAAACCAACCATACTTCGTTGCAAAAGCTCGTATTTCAACTCCCATATCAACCAAAAAGAAGCAATGAAAGACTATGCAAATGTCCCAGTGCATTACCATGAACATCTGTTGATTTATAATTATTTATGAAAAAACAGTAGCACATTTTTCATATCATTTAAACAAGGAATATCACTTGACTTCACTAAGTTTAATGATAGATTATTATATCAAGATAGTATTCTGGAAACATGAACACCCATTAAAGCTAGCAGCACCAAAGGGCTGAAGCGGACATTGGGCACGTGCCTGGAAGCAGGCTGCAAGAGATTTCTGTCATCAATGCTTATACAAAAGCACCAGAGTCGCTAAAAGGATCCTAAAATGAAAGGGGCTCTCGAATGTTTTGATGGATTGAGTTTAGTTTCAGCTCATACCTGAGGTGTTCCACTGCATTTCCATTGTAGCGAATTAAGTTCTTCCACAGTATATTCAGTTCCTTGTTGAGGGCGCACATACTGAAGGGGAATGATTGCATAATCATCAGAACTGAAAATTTCAGTCACAATAGCTAAATATGCCAAGGAAAGAAAGCGCAGGGGGAAGGGGCAACAGCAATCAAATATGTAGTAAGGAAATGTGTGGAAATTAACATTGGTTGAACTCTAGAAAATTAGCAGTGGTTTGTCTTAAATCTGCAGGGGGAAGCAAAATTCTGGTGCTGCCCAAATGCAAGTCTTTACATTGGAAAATGATCTAATCTGAAGGGGAAGCTCATTCATTCAGGTAACTGCTCAGCACTAAATTATCACAAAGTAAAGTAGCAAATTTTCTCTTCATTGGGAACATTATTCATGAAGGCATACAGCCAACTGTTCTGAATCGTTGTGTTTATAACATTACTATGAGTTAACACAGCAACAACGACAACAAAAAGAAAACATAAAGATGTTGCAGATTACAGCTTACCAAAGGCCCAGCAACTTCCTCCATCTTCTCTTTACCATACAACTGCTCCACCAAAGCAAGGGCAAATTCAATTGCTGTTCCCGGACCCTGGCTAGTCACTGCATTTCTATCGACCACCACCCTCGAATTCACAGGGATCACCTCTGCAGTGAACTTCTCCATGAAAGACGGATAACAAGTTGCCTGAAATAGCAATGCCACCAATTTCTAAGTATACCGTATACAACTCCAAACAAAATCACCCCCTTGAATTGATCAATGTTGCACCTTTAAGCCTTTGAGCATGCCCCAATCAGCCAGCGTCACTGCTGGAGCAGCGCAGATGGCACCGTAGAGGCCTCCATTCTCGGCGTGCTTCTTGACCATCTCCTCGAGCACTTTACAGTCTCTAAGGTTAGCTGATCCCGGCATTCCTCCCTGTACACAGTTAACCATCCACCCTAAACCATCAGAACAGTGAAGTACAAAAAAAGACGCTATAGAGGAGAGACTAATACTGATCGTTTTAATTTCAATAAAGAATGCTAATTTGATTGCAGGAGCAGACCCCATGATAGAGTGAGGAGGGGAACGCATACACACCGGCAGGGCGATTAGGTCGAAGGTCTCGCTCTCCAAGTCGGCGACACGGCCATCGGCCACGAGCTTGACCCCGTAGGCGGCCTCCACGACGAGGCCGTCGTCGTCCTTGGGTGGGTCGGCGGTCGCGACGGTGACCCGCGCGCCGGCGCGGTTGAGGACGTCGGCGGTGGCGGCCGCCTCGACGGGCTCCGTGCCGGCGGCGACCGGCACCAGCACCCGCTTGACCTTCTCTCCGCCGCCTGAGGCGAAGGCGCGGGCGAGGAGCAGGCGGCTCGAGGCGGCCGCGGCGGCGCGCCTCACCAGCGAGGAAGCTGCGGCGGCGGCAGGCGGCGCCATTCGTGGAAAGCGCGGGACTTCGCGGCGGAATTCTTGGCTTGCTCGCCGGGAAGTGGGTGGGGACTACTGGGCGGGGTGGGTCTCCGTCTCGTGATCCGCCGCTCTGGATTCGCTTTCCTTCCAGAGAGGGCACCAGTTGTCTGCTACTAGCAGCGGTTGCCGCCGGAGCCTGCATACGTGGCCGCGGGTTCGCAAATTTGGGTTCGGTGCCGAGGTGAGTCAGCGCGCTCGTCAGGCGTCAAAGGAGTCGTCGTCGTCGCCATTGTTTTCTTGGGCGTAAACAACGGCCGTGACGGGTGGGGCCGCGGCTTGTGTTCTCTCGTGGGTTTTGCGCTGTACTCAACTGTCGATGGCGTGACACCGACAAAGACTTATTTTCTGATGAATCCTCAAACGGCTGGATTTCTTTTACGCAACGTTTTATCAATTGATAAATAAATTACAAAATCCTTTGTTTGTATACACGAGGATTTCTGCCATAGACAGTTTTGCAATTGACATGTCCATACAAATCTTGGTTAGTAAGGATGACAGAACCAAGGAGATAATGACATAAAGCAGGCAACTTTTATTGTTATTACAACCGTGTTGCCTGGCTAGCAGATCAAGCATCGCCATCGCCAATTCAAACGCTACACAAAGTCGTCCTCGCTGCACGAACACTGCCGGAGCACAGGTATAACGGTGTTGTCCTGCAAGTCGGTCAGAGTTTCAGACGAAGAGCAAGGCTTCCGCCACCTCCCGTGCAGCCTCGCCGCCGAGCAGCTTCTGGACGATGGCCAGCGCGTACTCCATGGCCGTCCCGGGGCTTCTGCTGGTGATCAGGTTCCCGTCGACCAGCACCCTGTTCTCGCACTCGCTGGGGTCGGCGAGCATGCTCACCATCGACGTGTACGTCGTCGCCTTCTTCCCCTGGAGCCGTCGAATCAGAACATCAGAATCACCATGGCAATGACCATGCATTCGCAGGGGTCTCTGTGCTGTACCTTGAGAAGGCCGTGGGGCTCGAGCACCTGCGCCGTGGCGGCGCAGATGGCGCCGTACGGCTTGTTCGCGTCGGCCTGCTTCTTCAGCAAACCGATCAGCTTCTCCTTGCCGGACAGCGTCTTCGCGCCAGGCATACCACCCTGTGTGTGGTGTTCAAGCGAAAACGTCATTTCAGCTGATACGAACACATGAACATAATTTCATTTCATCTAGCAGTTGTTGAGACTTGCCGGCACGATGATGAGGTCAAATTGCTGCTCTGCGGCGGCGTCCAGGGACATGTCGGTGAGGATCCTCATGCCGTAGCGCGCGGCGATCTCGAGCTTGTCCTCCGCCGACGCGACGACGACGTCCGCCTTGGCCCGGCGCAGCGCGTCGACGATCATGAGCACCTCCATCTCCTCGTTCGCGTTCGCCAGCGGGATCAGAACCTGATGAACAAGCAGAGGCCGTTTCAGAAATTTCAGGCACCTGTTCTGACATCAGGTAACACTCTTGACGGCTTCATCTCTGAGAGAGTACCTTGGGTGTGCCGCTGCACTGCCATTGAACCGGGTTGAGTTCCTTGATGGTGTACCCAGGCTCATATCTGACAAGCTAATTAAACAACAATAGTCAGTTGCAGACACATAACACTGAATAGTGTTTCTTCACCACCTGTTAGTATAGCAAAATTCAAACGACACTTTCCATTTGGGGTGTTTTCAGGTCCAAAATAATTGCCATTATTTTTCCTCAACTAATGACCATTAGTTGGATCTAAAGGTGTAGATTAAATTTTAAAAGTTAATAACTAATAGCCATTAGTAAGGGTAATATTGTCAAAATAATATGATTATAATACAAAAATTCATCATAACTAATAAATTAGTCAATTTTTATATGAATATGTTATAAAATATTTATTTTAAATTTGATTAATCATCATCATTATTATTGTAGTCAAGTTTTAGTGTATTTAACACAAGTTTGTATGATAAAAAATATTAATTTTTAGTGTAATTACTAAACTACCCTTGAACTAATGACCATTAGTTGAGAAAAAATAATGGCCATTATTTTGGACCTGAAAACCTTTCATTTTCGTGGTGTCCTGACGTAAGGTAACATGGTGGATGCCGACTGCTATTAATGCGAACTTAGGACCGAAAAACTTCTCTTGTGGATAAACATCACGATTTCGGTGGATCCACATCGTATGATAAAAGCATGAACAATGATTCACATCAGTTGTAGTCTCAGGATGTGTTCGTTTCTTCCTCTAAAATTTAAGCATCGTCACATCAAAGAGAATCTTATTATTTATGAATATTTCGATCAATTTAATAACAAAACCCTATTGATAGATTGGTGCTAATTTTCGAGATAAATCTAATGAGCTTAATTAATCTATATTTTGCTAAAGTGATGCTACAAGTAACCGTCTTCTAATCATGACTTAATTAACCTCATTAGATTCGTCTCGTAAATTAGTCTAGGGACCTGTAATTTGTTTTATAATTAAACTTTATTTAATACTCTTAAATAATAAGATTCTTTTTGATGTGACAGCTCTAAAATTTAGACTCAGTAAACGAACACACCCTCAGCCTCTCAGGACCCTGAAGAGATCATCCAAATCCAACCAATCATTGTGTCTTGCCTTTTCAGGGGCCTGAGCCATATCCTTTGATGAGCAAACACGTCAACAAGATACTAATATAGATGCTGGGTTTCAATTAAAGAAACTATGCCTTTTTTCTCCTCATTCATTCTGATTCCAGAAACTATTCCTTCCTATCCTCTTCTGTCAATGTTCCTTTTTCACAAATCGGCCTGTCTTTGGGAAATCCTGGCATAATTCTTACGCGCACTGGATCCACAGAGCAGGGACAAAGACAGGCAGACAGTCAAAGGACGTACCATTGGTTTGGCAATCTGGTCGACCTTGTCCTTGCCATAGAGCTGTTCCACCAAAGTCAGAGCAAACTCCATCGCCGTCGCCGGCCCACGGCTCGTCACCACCGTCCCGTCGACCACCACGTTCGCGTCCACGGCGGTCACCTCCGCCGGGAACTTCTCCACGAACGCCGGATGAGCAGTTGCCTGCACAAACCCATTATTGAGCACTGCGCGATCAGGCAAATTGATGACACGAGATCAAGCGAAGTGATGATTAGCCGTGTAGCACTACTATATGCTGCAGAGACACAGAGAAATACCTTGCGGCCGTTGAGCAGGCCCCATGGCGCCAACGCCATCGCCGGCGCCGCGCAGATGGCGGCGTAGAGGCCTCCTTTCTCCGCTTGCTTCGTCACGATGCTTTCCAGCGCCGCGCAGCCGCCGAGGTTCGCCGCGCCGGGGATCCCTCCCTGCATCGCGCGCAGCTCAGGCCGAGATCGACCAACTGGCACAAATTGGGCGGAGAGTGTAATTAATTATCTTACGGGGAGGACGACGAGGTCGTAGGAGGCGTGGGCGCAGTCGGCGACGAGCGCGTCCGCGACGATCTTGACGCCGTACATGACCTCGACGAGGAGGTCGTCGCCGGCGGACGCGACGGTGACCTCGGCGCCGGCGCGGCGGAGGATGTCGATGGGCACGGACGCCTCCATGGGCTCCGACCCGGCCGCGATCGCCACCAGCACCTGAACAATGCACTCTCCGTCATATGGTGAGTCAGTAGGAGCCACGCGACACGGCAAGATCCCAGAGGCGCACGCACTACTGCTACCCAGCAGGCCAGAGGAGAAGCGTACCTTCTTCACCGGAGCGGTGGTCGCCATTGACGGGGGAAAGTCACGGATCCGCCGCGGCGGATATCAGCCGGATATCTGGACGGCTGCGATGTGTCCTAGCTCATATTGGGATTTGGACCTGCGGGACCGGGTTGAATCATTTTTCACACATACGATTCGTTGATAAATCAATATACTTTCACTGTTAAAAAATACATGGACATGGCGAGGCGCACGCCTCCTCTGAAAATATCAGGGCGGGCCCTTCCGGAGTCTTCTTCTCTAACAGTCTAGTAACCACGATAGAGGTCCTTGTCGTTCTTGTTCCCTTGTAATACGCTCGAGGTGCCATCGCTGGCTGTAAACCTAATCCGGCGAACTGTGTGGCAATAGCTCTCTTCCACGAGCACGCTTTCTCCGCGCCGGCAGTGCTTCCTTTCGGGAGCTGCAGCGAGGTGTTCGAACCAGGTGACCGCCAGCAGGCGGAGTTTGTCCTGGAAGAAATTGGATCCATGCCGATGCGAGGTACAAGTGCTTCCAGTTTGTTGTTCATATCAGTTGTGGCTTGTGCTATTTCGCTTCCCATGATTGGATCTAGGTCATTTGAAGAAGCACTCTGTTGTTCCTTTTTGCTGGACCTCTCTCCCCTACAAAGTTGCATGTCTGAAGTTGGCTTGGCCCATGGTGGTCCGAGGTACAGCTGGTTCTTCGTCTTTTCTTCTCCTCCGTTTGGTTGTTTAAATGGGTTTTTCTTTGAAATTGAAGTGTTTCTCAATCTGGTCATGCAATTTGTGAATCTCTGGTGATGATACAATTTAGGGATTCTAGAGGAGCATATTGTCAGGTGATGGATGTAGAATTCTACTAATTTCCCAACACTACAGTTGCAAAATTAGTCTATTGTTTACTATCATTTTACAACTGCAAATTTGCAGTCCTGCGATAGATACAAACATCTTCTCACTTCACAATATCATCTTTTTCCTTTAGTTCAGTTATCCATTTTTTTTTCCTTTCAATCCCATGAATCAGTTGTCGATTCATCTGATTCACACTAAAAGAGTTCCTTATGCATTTGCTTAGGTTTTTTTTTGTAATATGTCTTCCTATACTTGAAGTTTAGTTAACTAGATGGTCATACTTCTGTACTGTCATTGAGTGGACTGTCCTGGTTTAGTTAATTAGATATTGCTCTAGCTTAGACTGTTGTAACTAATTTACTTTTTGTAGTTAATGCAACATGCGAAAATGCAGGTGGTGTCACTGTTCCTACAGTTGTTTTGCATCCGATAAAATGAAAGAACACCAAGGCAACTATCAAAAAAGTGTACGTACGTATTTCTAACAATCACAGGTTCCTATAGTCATTTCAGATATGCACTAGTGTTTCAGGTTACAGTGTAAATTAGTATTACTTCTAACTATTGTTGAACATTTATAATTTGCAATTTTCGAATTGAACCTGAACTTGATATGCATTTATCTAGAATCAAATGTTTTCCGAAGCTTCCAATCTGATTGAGACTCATTCCTACTTCAAACTTATTTTAGTACCTTTTTTAGTAAGCAACATACCCCTGTACATTTAACTTGCAGCTCATTATATATCATATATTTTCTTTGTTTAATTATCTAGATATATTTTCCGTTAGCGTATTTATTGTTTACAATGCCACACTGCAAGTACTCAACTCCAAGCACCAATGCCCTATTCATCTGAATTCACACTATAACTATTCTTTATGAATTGCTTCATGCTGCAAACCTGAACAATCCATCATAGTGGATTGGTTCTGTGTATGTTCTTATGTGTTCTATCTGAGTTTTAGGGTATACAAATCTTGATGCACTTTACCTTTTTTTAGAAATCTTGATGTACTTTACTACTGTGAAACCAAGACGTGGTCGATTTCATACATCTCCGCCGCAGATTCAGGAATACAGTTTTCGTGTGGTGTGGCATAAATTCAGTTCCGATGTGGTGTGGCATGAATTCAGTCTTCTTTCTGGACTTCTGATACGGGCACCATGAATTCAGTTCCGATGCGGGCATTTACCGTAATGTTCGTGGTCTTTTGATGGTTGCCTGCTGGATTAATTGTGTTGCTTGGATATATTCATGGGACTATTGAAGCTACAAGCTGAACCGTGTGGAATCATAATGGAACAACCAACAGCATGGGCGCAAAGAAGGAACGTGTTACTGCCAGAAGCAAGCGGAAGTGTACCTTATGTTTAATAGCATGGATGTATACCATTTGTTCTTTTTAGGAATTGTTATTTATCCCACATTTGTACGGTTGTGACACAGAATGAAGGGTTACTTGTGTAGCAATGCTAGTGGATGCTATATTTTGTGTATTGTGAATCAAAATGAATCTGGAAGTGTTTAAAATAAAATTCAATAGCTGTCATATACTGAAATTAGCAGATTGAAGAGATTAGTTTGCGGTATAGAAAGTCCCAAAACAATTTATCTGCATTTAACCTGATGCATAACTGAAATATAACAAACGAGATGCAGATCAACCAATCTCGTCTGGGTGAAATGAATGCCAGCTTCTAATTTTTTGTTTTCTAACTAAACGTATGTTTGAGCTGCAATGCTCAATTAGAAAAATGGCTAAACTAATGCAAACCGAAGGTGAATTTGGAAATGGAACTGATGTAGAATACATTTTTTTTCAGCGTTGGCGCAATAGATGATATCAAAAGTCAATATGATGGAACACGCACATATGAAAAAGATCACTCTTCAAATTTATTTACACCCAGGGGACTGACAAGTTTCCCTTTTGCAAGTTTTTACATTAATACACTACATGATTTTTTGGCCAACCACGACCAATAGCATTAATAATTGCTACAACTAGTAACATGATGCACTCTGGTTATTTTTCCCAACATTATCAGCTGATCCATACTACTACTACGAACATGCATCTAATATTCAATTGCTAATCCGTTGTCAGCAACAACTTTTCAGCACCTTTAAATTGCCATTTTTCTTCAATTATTTTTTAGAACGCACCATGAGCATCAGATGCATCTGAACAGTAAGCAATCCAGATATTCTTATTATGCATTTGAAGTCTGCAAAAGAAAAGAAGATTTCAGAAAGCAAAATTAAGTGTCTAGTACAAATCAGGCACAACATTCACTCATAGTTGAATATATCAGTTCATCAAGAACATTTTTAAGTTTCTCAAAAAGCTCGGACCTGAATTGTGCAACACCTTTTCTGTACAAATCTGATTAGTCAACTTTCATGCACCTTTCAATCAATTTTGGGAGCACCAAATGCACTTGTCCCTGGTGGTAAAGGCGCACGGTAGCACCGAGCCGGCGGGGGCTCGAACCCCGTCCCGCACTTGCCTCCAAATAAATGCACTTGCCCTCACGACCATGCATTGTTCATGATTATAGAACATGATGTAGCATCGGTCATACAGTAGTACAACATAATGAAAAATTTAACAAACTTGAAAAAGTGAAGTGTTTGAAAGTGTTAATCATAAGTCACACTTCTCCATTGTATTTGGGTAAATAAGGAACAATTCTCCATTGTCTTTGGGTGAATAAGGCAACATAATGAAAATGATAATGCATTTTGGTCAGTGCAACTTTCACCATGTATCTATCATGACATCCAATCCACACTACAAAAGGCCAAATGAAAGAACAGCTTGAACTATTCATTCTTTTTATGAGTATGAAATGAGAACACATAAATGGCACCTCTTTTTATGAATTAGTTATGCAAGTTTAAAACCATGACATATAATGGTCAGCTAAAACATGAGATGCAACTTTCCATACAAGAAAAAGATGGGAAATAGTGTGTCAACGATCATTACTAAGACAATCATGTACGAGTGCAGGTCAAGTTTTGTGAACTTTATAACTTCAACATAGGCTTCAAAGAATTTTGTGCTTATGTATTCATAATACCTTCTATTATATAAAGAAAATCAGTTATTTTTTTTCATTTTGAAGCTAAATTTCAAACTGAGTAGCAGTATGACCTTTTATTATCTTATCAGCAATTAGATTGGACGATGCGTTTGTTTCAAATTTTGAAAAACCGCTTTAGTAAACCTAAACACAAAGGATATCACATAACAACTTTTGTACAGTATACCTTGCCTGTCCTATCACTAAGATTATCTCAAGCAAAATAAAATTAAAGAACATTCAGATGGCTCATTTGAATTTTGAAACCTAGAATTTGGGATCTGAACATTCAGCTGCAGAAATTCTAAATGCACTTCAGTCTGCTATGAGATTTTTACATGGCATGTGGTAGAACCAAACATGTGTTGCAGTATCACCATGCTACGATAATGAGATGATGAAGTTCCTCCATAAGACACAGATGCAAAACACTTGAAATCACTACTGATCAATACAAGAAAAGATGGGCGGATGTACCATGACCACGTCCTTCGGTAGTCCGGCAGATCAAATGCGACGGCAGACATCTGCTCCAGTCTGGCCTTCACCTCGAAAAAGGGGTCTAAATCTCTCCCAACGGTCGAGCTTAGAGCACACTCGTGTTGCCCTGTACCTCGAAGAAGGCTGGAACATGTTGTGTGGCCATAGAGAGGATTGATTTGTTGCCGAGATGAACCTCCTAGAACAATAGTAGTGGCAACAGAATGGATGGTGAGGTCGCACTTGTTCCTCCTTCAGCTCGTATTTGTTCCTCGGTGTCTTAGAGCATCAAAATACTTTCCCGCATCTGTTGGCCAAACTCTCCCAAACGAAAATAAAGAGGTCCTACGCGAGACAAACATGGAAGGAAAAAAATCCCAAAACTTATGGTTGAGCAAACATTTGTTCAACAGATCGAACAAGATCTCAATCGGCAGAACGTACCAGGTTCTTGCGCTCTTCCACGCTGCTTCCTCCTTCTGCAGCGTCCATGGCTGGTCCAAATGCCGACCTCCACCACGCACAGGAACAAGAAGGAACAGGAAGGAGCAGCTCCGTTTCTATCTCCATCCAGGAAGATCTACAGAGTTCTTTAACTCAAACTGCTCCCTGCATTAAATTGGACGTACGACACCAGCTGGAACTAATCAACGAAATAGAAAAATACGATCATCCACTGTTCACGAATACCCGGTGGCCGGACCTGCGCTCTCTCGAATAAAAAACTTGAACTGATGTCAGCCGTCCGTTTCAATCAACATGGACTAATGCTCGCCGTCCAGATACCCGGCGGAAACCAGCCGCGGCGGATAAAATCCGCTCTCCCATTGACGGTGACTGACGGTGCTTGCTAATGCCAGAGACTGCGGAGTGGCCGGAGATGTGGACTTCGGAGTGAGCAAGGGATGGGCGCCTCCTTAAATACGGATCGGGACGTGTCACCGCATCGGCCAATTGGTCAGCGAGGCAGGGATGGGTACAGTGCTGAGGTGGCGCGAGCTCACTGGGGAAGGACGCCTCCTGCGCGACATGGCACGCGGGGGCAGTGACCCCGTGAAGGTTACCGGCTTAACAAGGCCGTGCAAGTGCAATCAGTGAGTAAGCTGAAACCCACGCTTTCCTCGGCAGCAGAGCAGAGAAACAAAGGCAGACAGGCGTGGCCTGGCCTGCTTCACACGATTTTTCGATGCTGCTGCCCAATCCAGATCGAGTTTTTTTTTTTTTTTGATTCTAATCCAGATCGAGTTTGGGAAGAAGATCCCGTGCTATGCCGGATGGCCTAAACAAAGGCCGTACCCGTACTCTTGTGGTCTACTGATCTTGGCTACTGTGATCTCGTGGAACTTGAGGTTAGACTTGCCCCGATTTTTTATGAGCTCATTTTGATGGACAAAACTCTAGCAAATCTTCCGGGTCTCTCTCTCTCTCTCTCTCTCTCTCGTCACTGGTTCACTGCCATGGACAGCAATATTGCAATAAACTTTTTGGCTTTGTGGAACCGGGCCGAAACAAAAAAAATGCCTCATTGGGCTGATACGGCCTAACTGGACCCAAGCAAATAATACCAGCGGTCGTGTAGTGGGCTGAAGCCCAGCACGCGTAGATCGAGAAGTCGACGCGGAGAGCACAGAGAGGTCGCCAGTTTTCTTTCCGCCGCGACAGCCGCCGATCTCCGTCCTCATCGTCGTCGGCTCCTCTCGCCGTCTCGCTCCTCCTCCGACTCCTCGCCTCCTCCGTCCGCTGGTAAGCAATCGACCCCCCATGATTTCCCGTTGTAGCCGTAGCCTTTGATTTGTTTCTGATCTGCTAGTCGGGATCAATCAGCGTTTTTGTTTTCATCTTTTCTTTTCTTGATTGATGATGGGTATGCTGATCGTTGTTGCGAGTATTCAAGATGCGGCGACTTAGGGTTTTGATTCAGTCCCTAGCCTCGTGTGCTACGCTACCCTAGGTTGTAGCGATGAGCCCCTCTGAGATGTTAGGGTTGGCGCGGATTTGGGGACACGAAGCGTATGGTTTTGTGATGTAGGGAGTTCTTAGATTGGTCCCTTATCCGGTGATTTTTGGTTGTCCAAGCATGTGCTACTGCCTCTTGTAGGGCTCCTGTAGATCAATCATTAATGCTGTGTCAAATTGCGTAAGGGGGTTCAAGAAAGATTTCATTTCTGGCTGTTTTAGTTAGATCTTCTGCGGCGAATGTATGGTGCTAGGCTGATGCTAAACGTTTAAACAAATTTATGCTGCATTACTTGAATCGTAATCTGCGCTTTATCTTGAATTCTGTATGGATTTTGGAAGTTTTGTGGTTTACTACCTCCGGACTTTATTTGTTGGCGTTGGGACAGTTTTCAACCTTTTACTGCAGACACTGTCCTAACATCAATAGATAAAATTCGGAGGGAGTAGTCTGATCAAGGATATCTGAAACTACTAGGGTAGTGCCTTGCATATTTAATTCCTGCATATTAGAATCCCTTGGAATATGTTCTTGAGATTGTAATGTCACCACTGTTACATATGTTTTTGCTTCAAACCCTCTGGTTCTGCAGTCATGATATACTGTAAAAATGCTCTTCTCGTAGCTGCTGCATTTTGTTTAGGCTTTTTTAGTGTTCTTTTTCTTCACCATGAATTTGGTCTACGCTGAAGTTTTCTTATGAAAAGCTAGGGATTTTGGTAGGCTGCAGAATAGTCCCTCAAATTTAAGCTAAGCAGCTTAAAAAATGGAGGGAGTACCTGATAAGTGGAAACCATGTTATTGTATCAAACGTGATCCCTTTTATATATGACTATTGTCTTTCTAAATCGCATAGAAATAATCTACAACCATTATTATTCGGCTACATGGTATATCGATGTTCTTTTCCTCATTTTGTGATGGCTATAGCCATCTAACCTTTCCAGATTCTATAAGCATAGCCTGTCCAGTAATTCTGATTTTATCGAGCTAGTTTCTTTTAAAAGTTTGTTAGACGTGTATCTCAGACCTCTTGTGTTTTGTTGTTAGCGAGCTGATGAATTGTTTCGCCTTTCTGGAAAAAGGGAAACAAACCTCATTTATATATCTCATTACTGCAACTGTGATATGGAATACTATTAACTCCGTGTGATGTATGTCTTGTCCTTATTTTTCAGTGAGGCTATTTCATTGGAACATGCCGCCGCATAAGATTGAGACTGGCCATCAAGATGCGGTGCATGATATTGCCATGGATTACTATGGGAAGCGTCTTGCTACAGCTTCCTCTGATAACACAATAAAGATCATTGGCGTAAGTGGCAACTCACACCAGCAACTTGCCACTTTGAGTGGACACCAGGGCCCAGTTTGGCAAGTTGCATGGGCCCATCCTAAGTTTGGTTCCATGCTTGCATCCTGCAGCTATGATGGTCGGGTTATCATATGGAAAGAAGGGAGCAAGCCTGAAGAATGGGCGCAGGCACACACTTTCGCTGAGCATAAGTCATCTGTGAATTCCATTGCATGGGCGCCTCATGAACTTGGTCTATGCTTGGCTTGTGGTTCATCTGATGGGAACATCTCAGTCTTCAGTGCTCGCTCTGATGGAGGATGGGACACAACTCGCATCGATCAGGCGCATCCAGTGGGTGTGACCTCAGTTTCCTGGGCTCCAGCAATGACACCAGGTGCTCTGATCAGTTCAGGAACTTCTGGTCAGTTTGAATATGTTCAGAAACTAGCTTCCGGTGGCTGTGACAACACAGTTAAGGTGTGGAAGCTCAACAATGGAAGTTGGAGGATGGATTGTTTTCCTGCTCTACAAATGCACAAGGACTGGGTTAGAGATGTCGCATGGGCACCAAACCTGGGTCTCCCAAAGTCCACCATTGCCAGTGCTTCTCAGGATGGAACAGTTGTCATCTGGACAGCAGCCAAAGAAGGTGAACAGTGGGAAGGCCGGGTCCTGTATGATTTCAAAACCCCGGTATGGAGGCTGTCATGGTCGCTAACTGGTAATATACTGGCAGTTTCTGATGGCAACAACAATGTGACCCTGTGGAAAGAAGCCGTGGATGGTGAATGGCAGCAAGTGACTACAGTTGAGCCATAGACATCTTGTATTCTTTCTCACACATAGGTTTTCTGTAAGGCAAGTCTCTGGCCTTGCTCAAATGTGGGTGTTTTTAGTATATAGCAGCCAGCAAGTCACAGATGCTGTTGCTCGGGCAAAAGCAAGAAATTTTAGCACTTCAGTTCCTAATATGCTCATTCGTGATGTCCAGCATTGGAACCAGCCTTGCTAGTAATTAAGTTGTGATATGGATCATTATGTATCTTTTTTCAGTGTCTTCTATTTTCCGCTGCTAAATATGCTGCTATCTGTTGTCCACATTTTAGCTATTACATTTCCAGGATAATGTTATCTGCAAATAACCAAAACACAAATCCAGAGTTCCTATTTTAGAGTTTTTTCTGTCTGATCTTTTGGACCAGTTGGCACTTTCAGAAGTGATCTGGATTCAGTGAGGTCACATGCCCGCATTGCATCTGAACTCCATGCTCTAATGACGGAGTAGCTGACGACCTGTGTTCTTCAATTGCACAGTTTCTTTGAAAAGGTAAACGGTTGTACCGATTTGACCTAGAAGAGTTTATCCTGTGAGATAGGAGTAGTGTACATGACGATGATGGGTGTCCGGGCAAGATTTGGTCCACCGGTGTCAACGAAAGGCCAAAAGCAGCTCTCATGTTGCCGTTCCAGATGTGTTGTGGGCCGCCCGTCTCCATCTCCTTTTATCCTGAAGTTCTAGTCATTTTCAACAACGTTTTCAGAGAGTTTTTGCTTATTTTGTGGTCGCAGCCTCAGGGAACCTGAGTACCTGACTTCGATTTGGCTACTCGAGAAGAAAGTGAAATACAGGAACGACATGGCCAGGAATTAGTTGGGCTACCCAAACAAAAACAAAAAAAAAAAGAGAGAAGGAATTGGTTGGGCTATTTTGTTTGCTAATCCAGACCGCGACTAGTAGAACGCATCAACTAGTTCTTGAATATACGTCGACCAAGAAAGTAATAAAGAAAAATTACCGTTTTTTATGTAGACATTTTTGGAACCACGTCCACATGCGTCCATCAGTCCATGCGTATCACAATCGCACGTGTCCTTTTCCTCGCACAAGTTTCTCTCTCTTTCCTCAACGGGAATTCGTGTTCTTCGTTCTGTATTCTGTTGAGGACTCTCATTCCGTGCAACAGACTGCTCTTTTCTACGGCTCATCAATCAAACTCGAACGGCACGGATCGGTCCCAGAGATCATTCAAGTTAATCAACCCTGCATTCGGGGAAAAAAAGTTAATCAGAACCCGGTAATATTACCGGCCTAGGCCACTGATATTTTGACAAAATTCAGAAGTTCGTGCTCTTTTTTTCCTTCTCTTTTTTTTTTTGCCTCCAAAATCTTGAAAATTGCCGGCTCAGAAAATAATAGATTGCCGCCGCCGCACAACCGTCGGGCCCGCGAGGAGTTCGTGCTCCCAAAGATTCGCAGTTGGGCGCTTTTTAGTTTACACTTTAGTTCTCCATGCCTGCTTTGTTTTGTTGTTTTCTTCTCCCCCATAAAGGCTAGGCGACTCCCGGCCCTCGCTCGTCGCCGGCGTCGACGGAAGGTGCGAGCTTTTCTCTCCTTCCGTTCCTTTGCTTTTTTTTCTTCATGTTTAGTAGTTTCCCTTTTAGTTTTCTCTTCCGATCAGTGAGTGCTTGGCTGCCTATGTAGTTTGATATGATCAGAGGTTGTTCTTCATGACTCCATCTAACTTATCCTTTCCCCCAGCTGGGTTACTCTTTATCGCGGCGGTTCTTGTTGGTCTAATCTGCTCGAAACTCGGGTCATGAGTTTTTGCAGATTCCCTTCTTGTAGGGACTAGGGTAGTATACTGTTTTTGCCTCGGGATTTTGCGAGGGTTTGCCTTAGTTTGACTTTGGGTGCTTTGGTGATACTTTACTCATAAGCAGGATCAATTGCAGAGGGGCGGCAAAACTGCTGGTTTAGGTAACCACAGTGAGAGTTGAAACGGGACAAAAAAATAGGAACTGCAGACAGTTTGATGTAGGATGTGTGAACCACAAGTACTGCAATTTTCATAAATTCACCTAGAAATTGCAATATAGTTTGCAATTCAGTCTTGCAAAAATAGATGCGGGAAATCTACATGGCTTTACCATTTGTTCTGTTAAGAAATCATTTACTACTTCCAGCTTCTGCTATTTTACTCTAGTCTAGTGGTATGTGACCCAGGAACTGTTAATAAATGATTCAAAAGCAAATGAAGTAAATAGAGTGGTAAATATAAACAACCAGCTCTGCTTATACCTTATAAAATATCAATCCAATCAAACACCTATTTGATAAACTTGTCGAAACCAGTATTATAGCAAGTTAATGTGGTGGCAGTTAAGTTTTGTAGTAGCCAATGTTGAGCTTTTCTTATTATGCAACTCTGAAACAGGCTTGTCTTTCATCCACGGAGGAGATGCAAATGGCGAGAAGCATTGATTCAGACTATATAGATTTGTCACTTATGGGCATTGATTTGGATGGATTTGAGGAAAATATGAAAAGGATCATGGAGGTAGTTGCTTTTCATAACTGTTTTAGCATATTTATCTCCGTTTTATTCTTGTAGTATGCAGATGAATAGCTAACTGTTTTCTCATTTTTAACAGCTACCGATCAAGTATCTTGATTCCGCTCATGACAAAGCTGTTGAGTTAATGGAAGATGTTCATGCGATGCTTTGGGCTCCCTTTCCTGATGGCGAGGTACCAAATAAACTCCAGATATTTAATGATCAATCTAGTAGCACTGTCATTACTGGATCATCGCCAACATCTGTTGAAACAAAGCTAGTTGGAGAAAATGAGACTCAAGCATCTCTCATTAGTATGACAAATGATTTTATGGGGTGTACCAATATGGATGCTCATGAAACAGAATCAGTTTTAACTAAACATGCAGGTTTGTCATTTTTTTGAACATGTGTGATTGGTTACATCATAATCAGCTGATTCTTATCATCTATCTTCCTTCTTTGTATTCAGAAAATACTTCATCAGAAGGGTATGATATTGATGCAAATGATCTGTGTTTGTTTCCAGAGGACTCTATAGCAACTGAAGTATATGGTACAATTTTATAATAGCACTCCAGTTATTTTACCATTATTTTTCTCACATAATTAGGTATTCGATTGTTTTTCGTTTTTGCTTCAGACAGCACCACCTCAGAGGAAATTATTTTATGGAATCCAGAGAATTTTGTGAGACAACCACGACCAGCAGGTTTGTATTCAGAATCCATTTTATACATGAGATCATTCCAACCATTGGATGCCAATTATATGTATTTTTTATGCAGTAAATGTCCCAATTACTATATTTTGTAGAGCCAGATCATTGGCTTATTAAATGATTGTTCACCTTATGCCTTCAATATTTGGATCTGTTGTTATGTAAATGTTAATGAAAATAATGTGCATGCTCTGACAGAACCCGCCAACATATCCAAAGATCCTGTACCTCACGCATTGGACAAAGGTAAAGTGACGGAGGAAGTTGGACTACGCTGTTCTGGCCACGCAGGTAAATTTTGCTTATGACCTCGGCCCCTTATTCAATGGCACATTATTTTTTTTGTGTGTTACTTATGGCGCCTTCACAAACTGAACATACACAGATATTACTCTTGAAAATTCTAGTGCAAACTATGAAGAGCAGATTGTATTACGCAGTATAAATCGCCCTGTGGAAGCAACAGCTCATGGTTTGTACCTTATTACTCTTTAAATGTGGTACATAGTTCTTTCATGTTTTTATATCAAAGATTCATATAATTACAAAAATAAGTTTGCCGGACTATAACTTGTTATATTTTTATATCATACATGCTTTATGTGAGATTTATTTACTTCAATACTTTGGTAGATCATATGACGAGTCTTACTTTTTGATGTGTTAAGGGCTAAAGGCCCACTTCTGTTCCACATTTGCAAGAGCGATGAGATAAGTGACCTGCTAGCATCCTGACTATGTGTATCTTACACCATTAGAAGATAAGCATTTAAAGAAATGGTTTTGATTGTTTATTAAAAATTCTGATTGTTTAGTATTTTTTTAGTTTTTTCTTGGGCATTTTTTCTGATATCTGTGACTAATGTTATGTACCTCCATACTGTATCTTTTGCAGAAATAATTTCACATGACTTGAGTGCGGATGTTTCTAGATGTACGGGTGATTCACCTGCGTCTTCTAATGATACTGCAAAGTCTGTTTCTCTACGCCTCCAAAATGTCCAGGAGAACATGCAAAATGACAATTTTGAGGCGTCTTACATCAATCTACGGCAAAACACATCATTTAAGGTATTAATAATCTTTGAAACAGAGTTAGTACTGTCATAAATCATAATAACAAAAAAGGAAGTTCTGTCATAATAACTATCGTGTTGTGTTAGTTCCACTTCCATCTCAGTGTTACTCTTTCCAAAATATATCTCAGGCGTGCTTGGAAAACTAAACGGATTACTAACCAACGGTCTCTTGACGTCAATCTTCTTGTTATGGTCAACTTTGTCATTTATAGATTTCTGAAGAACTATGCAACTGATATTTTCCACTCCTTGCAGAAAATGTTTATGAGGAACTTGTCGAGTAAACTACGGTGGTCGAAGAAGGAGACGAGTGTGCAGCAGGCTGTGCCTGATGTATCACAGGATGGAGAGAATCTTGGATATCAATTAGTTTCTTCATCAGATGATCTGGATGACGATTGGGAGGTCTTGTAAGCAAATGTGCTTAGCTAGAATATTTCAAAAAGGGTGATAACGTGAGGTGTTTGCATCTCTAGCGTATCCATCGGCATAACTGTAAATTCTACCAGTAGAGGCTGTACAAAAAGTTCTTCAAATTTTCCCTTGCTTTACTGTATGCAGAGAAATATCTGAACCAGTACTTGGTTTTTAAATATCTGAATTCTCGGCAGCGCTTAATGGTCTTAGTAGCCAATTCGCCATTTTAACCGATTAATTTTCTCCATGTGAACTCTTCGTGTGTAATGGAGTCAAAAGGAAACTATCATCCAAGCAGCATTCCAGCACAGGATATCCTCAATCCACCAAATTCATTTCCTTTGCAAAGCAATAAGAAAACGGATTGTGGCATGTGGGCTTTGCGGCTTATAATTTGAACTCTGAAACACAAAGAATTTTTATTTTAAAATATTCATTATTAATCTAAAATTTTAAAAATAAACCGTCCCAAACTAAATTTTCAATATCTAGACGTTTTTGTCACGCCATATTGTATGGCGTGATTCTCGAATAAATCACGCCACATGAAATGGCGTGATTATGTCCACGTCGGCGTCGACCGCCACGTCGGAACGAGACGTAGACTAAGATTGACCGAATCACGCCAATATGTATAGCGCGATTGAACTATCAATCACGCCAAACCATCCGGCGTGATACGAACTTAGGTAATTTTGACACGACGCAGACGAAGCCGAGCACAGCTGAATCACGCCATATGATTTGGCGTGATTGATAAGGAATCACGCCATCTCTCTTAAGTGTCACTTTCAGCTGATGTCACCTGACATCATCAAGTCATATTTTTTTAAAAAGCCGTAGACGAGTACATATGATGTCCATTTTGAATTCCGTTTTCACCATTGTGTTCTACGCGAGGAGACAAACAAAACTAGATCTCACTTGCATATGTTTTAAATAATTTTTTTCAGATCCTAAATTACTATTACACATCTAATGAAATTTAGGATATAAATTTTTTGATTTTAAATTCTATTGTCATCATTGTGTTGTATGTGGCGATACAAACAAACTAGATCCCACTTGAATATGTTTGAAATATTTTTTTAGTCCCTAAATTACTAGTACGCATATTTTTAAATTTAAGTTATAAATATTTTTTAAAAAACATATGCAAGTGAGATCTAGTTTTGTTCGTCTCGTCGCGTAGAACACAATGGTGAAAACGGAATTCAAAACGGACATCATATGCACTGTCTACGGTTTTTTTTAAAAAATATGACTTGATGATGTCACTGACATCACTGAAAGCGACACTTAAGAGAGAAGAGTGAATCACACCATATGAATTGGCGTGATTCCTTATCAATCACGCCAAATCATATGGCGTGATTCAGCTGTGCTTCGGTTCCGTCCGCGTCGTGTGAAAATTACCTAAGTCCCTATCACGCCGGATGGTTTGGCGTGATTGATAGTCCAATCGTGCCATACAGATTGGCGTGATTCGAGTCAACTTCGGTCTACGCCCGTTCCGACGTGGCGGTCGACGCTGATGTGAACATAATCACGCCATTTCATATGGCGTGATTTATTCAGGAATCACGCCATACAATATGGCGTGACAAAAACATCTAGATCTTGAAAATTTAGTTTGAGGCGGTTTATTTTTAAAATTTTAGATTAATAATGATTATTTTAAAATAAAAATTCGAAACACAAAGCAGAACAGAACCTAAGGGGCAGTGAGCGTATTTCTAAGTTCATACTCCCTCCATTCTTGAAATGATGTCGTTTAAGACATCCAATTTGTACTGGCTGTAGGCTAGTTTTGGCTGTCCTAACGTCAACATTTTGAGAATGGAGAGGTATGTCGTACGTGCAGTTAGTTCCTCTTATTTTTGGTAGAGAATAACGGTGTTGAATTCGGGAGCTTCTCTTGCTCCTGATGAGACATGGGAGACAGCCAGACAGGAGCGCTGCATATATATACGTGCACTACATGAATTGAAACAACCGTATGTAATGGAAGTTACCAACCAAATTGAAATCTTTTGGGTGTGCACCTCTGCGTCAGGGGTGATCGGAAGGCGGGAAGAGTCGAGCTTGTCAATTATCGTTTGCAGGGTTGACGAGGACGGCGTGCAAACAAAATGTTGCTTGAATTCAGTTTGCATCGGACGAGAGGAGCAGCGTGGTGGAATAACTGGAAAGATAGGTATGTAATGGAGCAGCTTTGTTCTTTCATGAGTCAACTAGGCGGCGAGTCAAGATCTCACAGGATTTCCAAATCATAGTACGGGTTAGTATAAAAAAGAACAGCACGGCAGGCGGTTTGAACTTGCTAGAGTCAAGAGTCAAGTAATGCACGACAACTTGGTAGCGGGCATCTCGGCGCACTGTCTCTCACTTTAACCAGCAACAGGCATGTGTGCTCCAAGACATCAGTGTTTCATTGGAGAAAAGTGAGAAATAATCCCTAGACAAACATTACTACTACTTGTTGCGCAGATTAAATATGAAACAGTAAGAAATCCATCAAAAGGTACAGTCTTGTGTGTACATGGTTCCATCAGAGAGTAACTAGAATACAACGGAGATGCAACGCCTGTGGCAGGCACTGTTCCTCTTGGTGGGCTTGGTCTCCTCCTCCAGACGTTGCCGAGGTGGTCGGCGACGCGCGCGGCGTCGGCAGAGGCACCGCGCTCGGTGAAGCCGACGGCGTAGAGGCCGGACTGTCCCTTCCAGCAGCCAGCTGTCATGGGGTATCCGTCCCTGTTGAAGAGATCATTGTCCTGGAAGAATTGAACATGATCGGATCAGACCAAATGGAGAACAGTGCTGGTTATAGAGGAGTGTAAATAAATGTGTTTCTTGGAGTGTGAATTTACCTGGAGCCATTGGGGCACGTTGCTGCGGTACCCTGTGGCGAAGACGACGGCATCCGCGTCGACGGCACGGCCGTCGGTGAGCTGAAACTGGCCATTCGTGAAGCCGACGACAGCCGGAACAACTTGGATGTCCCCGGCGCGGATGCGAGCAACAGCGCCCGAGTCAAGGACCGCGACGACGTCCATGACCTCGAGCGGTCCGGCGGTTGGCCGGCGGAAGCCGAACCTTGTGAGGTCGCCAAGGAGGAGCCAGGCCAGGAGGACCAGGATCTTGTCCACGAGCCACAAAGGGAGCCACCGCTTGAGCAGCACGGCGAGCTCCAGGACGGACTTGCCGAGCACCTCCCGTGGGAGCACGTGCACGCCACCGCGCTCTACCGCCATGGATGGGCGCGCTCCGTGGTCACACAGGTCCAGGGACACATCCATGCCGGAGTTGCCGGACCCGACCACGAGCACTCGCTTGCCGCGGTACCACTCGCCGGACGTGTAGCTGCTGACGTGAGTTACCTCGCCGGTGAAGTTGGAAAGCCCGGGGATGCACGGGATCTTGATCTCGGCGTTCGTGCCGGTGGCCACCACGAGCCAGCGGCTGATGTACTCCATCTCATGGCCGGTGAGCACGCGCCACAAGCCGGAGGTGTCGTCGTAGCGGGCGGAGACGACGTGGCAGTTGAACTCGGGCTTGATCTCGAACTTGGCAGCGTAGTCCTCGAGGTAGTCGACGAACTGGCCACGGGTCGGCTGCTCCGGGTAGTCCTCCGGGAAGGGCATGCGAGGGAGCTCGCAGAACTGCTTGGGCAGGTGGAGCTTCAGGCGGTCGTAGGTGCGCTTCTGCCACAGGGAGGCGATGCTGTCTCCACGCTCGAGGACAACGAAGGGGACGCCCTGCTCGCGGAGGCACGCCGCAACGGCGAGGCCCGAGGGACCGGCGCCCACGATGATGGGGCCGTTCACCCACACGCAGCGAGGGGACAAGAGGCTGTCCATGGGATCTATGGGAAGGAACACCATGTCTGATTCCTTAGCTTCTTGTTCTCGGTGATGGATTAAGACTCTGGGTTCTAGTACTAATTAAGCTGCTGACGAGAGCTTGAACTGGATTATATTGCTGAATCACTGAATTGTACTACAAGGGGACAGAAGAGAAGATGTTTTTCTTGTTTGGTCTTGGGGTGCTTAAATAGGAAGAGAGGGATGAAGAAAGGGTCACAGGGACAGGGGTGGTGACTTGGCAGCTAAGCTTCTGCTCAACTTTTGCATGTGAAGGAGAGACGAAGTGAGGAACAAGAAAGTGACGGACTGCACGCAGGCAACACCATACTTTTTTTTTTTTTGAGTCTCTGGCAACACCATACATGATGGCATAGAGAGAGTGAGAATAGAATCGTGCAGTAGCTCGAACTGAACAAACAAATTGACCCAGGGTGGCAGCGGCAGGATCGTTTGGAGATTTGATAGGATCTAAGTCCCTTTTTCCGCATTCGAGTTTTAAATTGCTCTGTTCTCGTCTAGGAGGAAGGAGAACATCTGGATTTTGTTTGCTTTATTTTCCCTAGGCTACAGACTGAATGAGAACAGTGACGGACCTTTAGCTTAAAGGCAGGAGGGCACCCGTTCTAATCAACAGGAATCATAAAGAAAAAGTCTTAAAAAATACTGTTTCTATGAAGGAATATGATCTGGAGCTAGGGGGAGCCATGGTCCACTTTAGCCTCCACTAAGCTCCGTCAAGGAATGAGTGATTCTGGTGGTGAATAAAGTGCTTCATTTTTCTGCACTCAAGTTACGAGAAAATTTGGTTGGATTTTGCTCGCTGGAGAGAGAATGAGAGCGATTTCGAACGATTTTGCTCATCATCATGAAACAGCTGTTGGCCATTCTTAGAGAAGTTTTGCTTGTTTCTACTCAAAGGAGATTCTTATGCTGCGACGTCATCTTGTAGCCATGTATTCACAAGTTGTATTTGTCTTCTTATTACTTTTCCTTCCGCGTTGATAAATTTGGTTGCTTTTGCTACTCAATCTTCCAGTGAGGGAACACCTTTTGCTTTGTTGGATACTCTGTCATAGATTCTTCATTCTGGTGCTTCATTTCATTTCAGTTATTATGATCCTTCTCGATTAACGTGTATAATAGGGTCAGGGGTGATCATCCGATATCCTCAAATTAATCTGGAGGGGTCCCAAGCACCACCACTACTTTGTTTTTTTGACCCAAGCACCACCACCTACTTCATGCTCCCATAAACAAAACACCAACCCCGTCTTGAGCTGATGGGCCAATAGTTTGAAATACAATGCGATTAGACCCATGTTTCATGATGATATACCTGTCAATGGTAACAATTGTTTACGTTCCCTATTCAACTGATGTTGGATAGTCTCGATAAATCATAAAACATCAAATGACTCCAGTTTTCTCATTCTTTCACTTTACAAACCATTGCTAACTTGCCACTTACCTAACAGTGTTATCCAACAAAAGCATAGTGGTAAAAATATAAGAAAAATGAGAGATGAATATCTTGATGTCACAAAAAATGATGGATTATGCTCAAAATAAATGAGATTGCTTCAAAATAATAGTGGATTGTGAAAAATAATGTTTCCCTCATACCTTTTGGGTTCCTTTTGAATTGCAATTGGAGGAGAAGAAATGAAGTGGCACGGAAAGTATGAGATCGCACCAACCAAGCTCGAGTGGTAAGGCAAATCTGGTTTCTGAGTTGCATCTGGTTTCGGTTATCTTGTTAAGAACCTCTTTTCATTTTCTAATATAGCAATATAGTTTGAAAACAAATATTAAAATCTGAACAAGATTTAAAGGTTGTGCAATGATTGTAGAATGTCTCTCTATCTCTCTCTGTGGGTGCATGTGCATATGTGTATGATTTGGTAATAGCACGTTTACATCTTTTTCTGGTGTGATTATGAACTGAACAAACAAATTGACCCAGGATGGCAGCGGCAGGATCGTTTGGAGATTTGATAGGATCTAAGCCCCTTTTTCCGCATTCGAGTTTGAAACTGCACTGTTCTCGTCTAGGAGGATGGAGAACATCTGTTGGATTTTGTTTGATTTCTTTTCCCTAGGCTACAGACTGAATGAGAGTGATGATTTTGCTCATAATCATGGACGCCTATTATCCGATGGCTCGAGTATTAGATGTTTTTATAGGAGTTTTGCTTGTTTCGACACAGAGAAAATTCTTATGCTGTAGGTTGTAGCCCTGTATTCACATGTTGTATTGGTCTTGTTACTTTTCCTTGTGCATCGATGAATTTGGTTGTTTTTTTCTACTCAATCTTATGAGGAACTACCTTCCGCTTTGATGGGTACTCCATTGTAGATTCTTGATTCTTGTGCTTCATTTCATATGACTTGTGATCCTTCTAGGTTAACAACTATTGTTGTAATAGGGTGAGGGTTGCACCATCATCGAGGTCCAAACTCCCTTAAACAAGTGGCGAGCCCATGTCTTGAGCTGATGGGCTAGTAAATAAAAAATTTCCAATGATTTTTATGTCCTTATATAATCATCTACATACCCACCTAACCTACCTTTAGTCCAAGGATTAAACACCCTTTTACTCACAGGATCAGATATTAGACCCACGTTTCATGAGGACATACATATCAACGGTAACAATTGTTTATGTTCCTTATTCAACCGCCATTGGATAGAGTCTTGATAAATCATAAAACATCAGATGAGATCAATTTTTCTTATTCTTCTTTTTTGCAAACGATTACTAACTTAGAGTATCTCCAATAGTCCATAATAATTTTACTCCCAAAAGGCTGGTTTTAGAGAGTTGCTATATCTATTGGGAGTAAGAAAAAAAAGACATGCATTCTAACAGTTCCCAATAAATAATGTAAATACCCTTTTGAGAGTAAGAATTAGGTGGCCAAATGTAGCAACCTACTGGCTATGAGTTGGGAGTTTGTAAATTTAGCAACCTCATTTAGGAAACGGTTGGAGAATTATTTTTACTAATCACATCCTAAATTTTGATTTAGCAACCTGTTTAGGGAACGGGTAGAGATGCTCTTGCCACTTATCTTTTACGTGATAGTGTTATGCAATAATAGCATAATGGTAAAAAAATAAGAAAGTGAGAGATGAATACTATTATGCTACTATTGTATCCAACGGTTGTTCCTATAAAGATGTATACAATGCAACTTGTACAGAGCCAAGACTATTAGGCTAATGCTGGTTCATTCAAATAAAATATGCATGCATCACACAAATAAAAAGGGAAAAGAACAAAAAAAACTTCCTATACATGAAACAGTGAAGTCGTATTGTGCATAGCAAAACAGAAAACATTTTATTACCAATTTGTTATACATGAACAAATTATACACTTCTAATTATGGTGGTTTAGAAATCTTAGTATAACTCCTGAGTTAGGACAGTTGAAAACATCTTATGTGTGTGCTACACGTGTAAGCTGTTATTTAGATCAAAGGTGCTTGTGTTGCAAGTGATGTAATAAATAGTCCTTGTTTTGGATCATACAAACTTGTTATATGACTTCTTATTTTTGTCTATGACTAAACAAAAATGCAGGTACCTGCTAAGTAGTGTGCTTTTATAGAGGGTTTTATATATTTTTATTTCTGTTTGTATGTGCATGATCTATATACTATCTTGAAGACTTGCTTTTTTAGCTGTTAGTCTTGATGAAAAAAACAATAAGTCGTCTTGTTATAAAAAAACACGTCAGTCGTCAGCGTCACCTTTCAAGTTCTGTTCTTTGCTCTTTTCTAAGGTTGGATCCCTCAAGTCTCTAAGAAACCAACTTTTAAAAACTGGAGGGTCTCCAAACATATTAGTTTCTTGGTCAATTTCTGAAAACTGGTTTATGAGTTTTTAGGAAACTCATAATCTAGTCTAACCCACCTCATATAAGTTTTATATCTAAAAAAGTGCCATTAACATTGATTTCTAGTTACTAAAAACTAGGATCCAATTAGGACCACCCATTTTTTAGTTATAAACTAGTTCCTAAAAACTATCTTCGAAAACCAGTTTATTAAAAACTGGAAGGATCCAAACATGATCTAAGTCCGCTATTGCATTTGTGCGACCACTGACTATGAAAGGTCTCTAGTTAATGGAAAGGATCCAGACTTCCAAATCCAACTGATCATTATGATGCATTTCTCACAAAACAAAAATGTTTCGGCTTTACTTAGTAGTTTTTGCTAATATGAGGTGACCAATGTATGATTGTTTCTGTTAAGTTACTATACCAACAGTTACACATGAAAGCTTAAGTTGACAGGAAGAGATGTATAATTCACTTATGATTCAGTAGTTTTCATGAGATATGTGCCGATCATATGGTTTTTTATCGACAATGGGGCCATATCTAAAGATAAGGCCCATGGCTGATGTATGGCCTTACATGGGTGTAAGATACAGTAGAAGATAGAGTTGGGCACTTGCCTAACCCCTAGGGCGATTCCTGCACTGTTAATATATAACCCATTCTACGAGGATGGACATCTTGTATGCTCTGTAACCCTAGCAAACTTGGAGCCCCATAATACAACACCAAACAGGACGGTAAAGGTTTTTATCCTTCAGAAGGCTTGAACCCTTATAAATTACGTGTGTCCCGTGAGATTGATCCCACCGAAGAGTTCCGTCTCAATCTAACAATATTTACCAATCTCTTTTCGAGCGTCGGCAAGATAGTTTTCGCCATTTTTTAGCAAAAATAATTTTCGTTCTCTAGGTGAGTCATGGAGTTAAAAAGCAACAAGAAAACGGATTTTGTCCTGTGGGCTTACGGTTGCGGCTGATCATTTGGACTCTGAAACACAAAGCAGACGAAAACCGAAGATCCTAGTCGTGGGCTGCAGTATGGCTCAGTAGAGCAAACAAAAAATCAATCATCACCCTGTCTGCCAATTGCAAACGGAGCCGCCATGACCATGAACATTGGTTGTGATGACGACGTTGGCATTATGGGATCGGCCCAGGGAAGGACGACGAGCGATTTCCACACGCTTCAAAAAAGGTCACGGGATATGCATCACGGCTCCTTTAGTTGACGAGACGGCTCTAGATGCGTTGGAATAATCAGAGTGAAGTTTACTTTCACTTCGTCCCACTGTTTTTTGTTCCTGCAGATACTGCCACTGGCGAGTGTTCCATGCATGAACCGAGCTGCAGTGCATCGGCTTCGTCCACACCCATCAACACCGGTTTGGCGTCGCGTGTTAGTTGAGCTGCCGTTAATCAAAGACAGATTGCGTCGGTCCGTAAGCTGCCATGATTAGTATGTGGTTCAAGCGGGCCAATCCAGTGACTTGTTCCCCAGACGAAGGTTGGTTGGTTGGTTTTTGGGATAGAGCTCGATAGGGCCTTTG
The DNA here is from genome assembly GCA_031894775.1 of Chloris gayana. Taxonomy (NCBI): domain Eukaryota; kingdom Viridiplantae; phylum Streptophyta; class Magnoliopsida; order Poales; family Poaceae; genus Chloris; species Chloris gayana. The sequence goes on from JAUNZO010003727.1 coordinate 90,314, forward strand.
CGCATGTGAGTTCACGGCCCCATGCTGTATCGTGCAGATAACAAAGAGTTTCGTTGGCTTCCTTCTAATGCAAAGCAAATCATTGGGATCAGAAGTACATGACGATTACACATGCTTAAACAAGGCTAGTACTAATAACTAATCTTATTGGTGGTGCCTAACAAATTTTCAGGAAACAGCAGGCGAGTGTGACTTACAAAGGGACAGTTGCCGCAACGTGGTGATGGGCGCTGCAGAGGATGGAAGGGCAAACAACAGAGCGCAGGACTGCAGAAGAACACATTATGCAGGCAAACATGCCACGTAGAGCCAAACTTATCTCCTCAAGATATCCCTATAGTATTATTTTCCTTTTTTGAAAACAAAAATCGAACAATATCTCCTAGCAATATATTGCTCTATGTAATAATCAAAGCATGCGTTTCCCATTTCTCTGTCGCTCGGCGTGTAGTACTATGCGGCTTTCATCCTTGAGATTCTAGGAGTTCTATATGAGAGACATGGTGATTACACGCGGTCCATCATGGAGCAAGGCAAGACTTGTATGTCCATGTCACCGAGCATCTGTCATCTCCTATCATTTTATTATGATATCTTGATGAGAAAATAAGACGTCAGCGTCACCTTTCCGTTCTTTGTTCTTCCCTCTTTTCTCAAAGTGGAGTACCGTAAGCGCTACTGCATTCGCACGACCACTAACTATGGAAGGTTTCCGGTTGTAAACTGCAACGTATAAACCGGCCTTTTGGCTATTTAATGGAAAAATATTTATTAAAGTTTCTAGCAACTGCAAGTAGACCCCTTGACCTCGGCAAATTAATGGAAAGGATCCCAACTTCCATATCCAAGTAATGCTTATGATGCAAGTTTTCGGCGTTAGTTAGCGGCTTCTGCTAATCTGCTTGCTGGTCTGGGTCTCTGGGAGACTGGGACCATGTCCAAATGGTTACAGCCAAGCAAAAGCAGGGTAGCCTCTCTCTTCATGTAACTTGAGTTGCCTACCCGATGTGTTTGAGCCAGCACCAATGCACCATGGCACATGACCCATCTGTCATCTGATAGTCCAATTGGGGCATGAGACCTGATGTAGTACAACGCTAAATGGAATTAGTTACACAGTTTGCAGCATGTGTAGCCGGAGTCTGACTGCTGTCTGTGGATCTCGAGATGAGACGACCAACATGTGATTGTTCCTCATCAGATGTTGGTCCGTCCTCTGTAGCCTCAATCTAGTAGCAGTCCTACATTAATAAAGTTGGTTGATTCTCTTGCCAGCCCAGCTGTCACAACCTTTTTCCGTGCTCAAGATGCTTCATTTTGTGCACACCTTGCAGCAGCGGCCAGACAGATCGAGTTGCATCTTCAAGTACTAGGACCAATATTTCATTAGTAAAAACGGTACTGGGACCAATATATGAAAAAGTTACGAAGAGCAGCGAATAAAGGCTAAATGAAAGGTGAGAAAGAGTGTGTAGCCTAGTGGTTTCAAGAAAGTCAGTAGTATCTTAAGGCCCTGTTTGGAACAACTTATTTCTGAAGAGATTCCGTAGAAAACCAGATTCTCTAGCATCCAGCTGTGTGGAGAATCTGCTGTTAAAATAAGTTGAGCGTTTGGCAAACCCGATTATTTCAGTAGAGATTACCTGTCCCGAGTGCACAATGTCTGATTTGCCCCCGGAGCGGGAGCGGCGATGGTTGATCCGCACGTTGCGTCGATGCGGGATCCAAGAGCGGCGACGTGTCTAGGCGGCGTCGGTCCAGCGAGTGTCGATCCAGTGCGGCGTCTGTTCGGGCGGCGTCGATCCGAGCGGCGGCGTCGGTCCAAGCGGTGGCGGAAGGCGAGCGCGCAACGTCCTGGGGAGAGGGGCGAGGCGCGCAGTAGCTCGGGGGAGAGGAGCAGAAGGGCGGCGGCCTGCAGGAGAGGAGTAGATGGAGCACAAGAGAGGAGCAGAAGGACGACGGTCTGCGGGAGATCGGCAGGTGGCGCGCGACGGCCCGGGGAGATGAGCAGAGATGGGCAGCGGTGGTGTCCAACCCTAGCGCTGGTGTCGGCCTCGCGCGGTACCGATTGATTGTTGGGGTACTTTGATGACAATTGCAGGTAAATAGCTCCAAAGTTGGCGGGGAGTTTCATCTATAACATCCGGCGTTGAGAAATATCCATCCCGGGACTGGATTCCGCGTCGTAGGTGTTTCGGGGCCGAATCTGCTAATTGATAGTAGGGGACACTAGCCTAGAATCTGATCGTTTGGCTCCACAATCTGCTTACATTGGATGGAAGTTGCCTGTAATCCGTTCTAAATAGGGCCTAAGTCTTGGGTTCGACTTTCCCGTCAATTCAGTAATGACTTTGTCAATCTCAAGGATTTACCGACCGAGTCTTAAGTATGTGTGTATGCGTTGTAAGAATTTGAGTTGTATTGTGGAATCATAAAAAAAATATCTGAATGAAATGTGGGTTATTTCTTTTCAAGAAGGCAGATCTTCTTTGTTTGGCCTGGACCAGAAAGGATCTCCCTGTTGCCAGTTATGAGAAAGAAAGGCAAGGAATAACCTGTGGATTGGTCCTTGCCCGGCCCTGCACGCCGAGTTATACCATTCCATTCTGACAGCATCTTTTTCTCCAATTCGTCAAGGAAAAGGATCTGAAAAAAGATTGACGCGTCAATTCGTATTTTGGGATGTTTCTCCTCCGACCTCGCATTTATAGCACACAGATGAATGCGGGCAACTGTTTGTTTGCACCTAGAGCATAGACCAGGAGGAATACGTGATGACCAGTGCGAATCAATCGTGACTTATCTACGCACAAACGTCTCCGTCACGAGTCCAATCTGGTGCTACCGCTAAATCTGCCCCAGGACACACGAAACGGATAACTGCAGACAACTCTCAACACACAGCGCTTCCATCTTCAGTTAGTTGATTCAAGAGAACGGAGACGGAGCCATCCGAAATCGATGCCACCGCCGGAGAGTTCAGGATCAGGAGGGGAACGCCCTGCGGCGCTTCTGGGAAGGTCCGTTCCGTTCCGTTCCCGTTTGGTTATGCATGCAGGTCACGGGTACCAATCAATGGATGAATTAATCAGTGAATCCCCTGTTAGGATCTGGCCATTTACTGGGACGAAACTAGCATTGATCTGTTGGGAGGGCCATGTGGCCCGTCCGTCCTTGCTTCCATGGCATACATGACGCCACTAGAGCTGCCGCTACCCGGCACCATTAAAACGCGAGGGTGTGTGCCAGCAAGAACCTGTACATATATACAACGCCCCCTTGCCCTCACGCCTCCTTCCCTGCCCGCCCCTCGCCGCAAATCCACGAGAGCTCATCTCAATTGCGTTGTTGTTGCCTTGGCAATTGGCACAGGGGCGAGGGCGAGACGGCGGCGATGAAGCGGCGGCCGGCGTTGCTGTGCGCGGCGGTCGTGGTGGTGGCGGCGCTGCTGGCGGCCAGCGCGGCGGCGGCGGCGGCCGTGACCGTCTCGCGGAAGCACCGCCAGCACCAGTCGGCGGCGTCGGCGGCGCGGTCGTGCGACGTGTTCGCGGCGGGGCGGTGGGTCGTGGACGAGTCCTACCCGCTCTACGACGCCGCGCGGTGCCCGTTCATCCGGGACGAGTTCAATTGCGGCAAGTTCGACCGGCCCGACAAGAACTACCTCAAGTACCGGTGGCAGCCCGACCCGCCGTGCGCACTGCCAAGGTTCGGTTTTTTCTCCCCTTGCCTCGCCGGCGACGAGCAATCAATGGCGGTAACAGTCCAAAATTGATTCTTTCGTCTGACGGCTCACTCGGAATTAACGTCGTCGTCTTGGCGGACGACGGGCGGTTACGATGGCTGGAATGTGGGATTGACGGCGACTGTTTTTCTTTTTTTTATTAAAAAAAACTAACCCGGGCTGGGCTTGTGGGCAGGTTCGACGGGGTGGCGCTGCTGCGGATGTGGAGCGGGAAGACGGTGATGTTCGTGGGCGACTCGCTGGCGCTGAACCAGTACGAGTCTCTTCTCTGCATGCTCCACGCCGCCGCGCCCAGCGCGCGCACCACCATGTCGCCGGCGTCGGGGAAGATCAACCCCTCAACCACCGTCCGGTTCGAGGTACGTCCATGCTCTCGCGTGCCGATTCCCCTTTTCAGGAGGGTACAAATTAACTTTAGCAGATGGTCCGGCGGTTGGGCTGGGGTCTCTCACTCACGTCTAACTGGGCATCATGAGGCGATGAGTGAACAGGGCGCAAGCTAGTAGTAGCATTAGCGCCGAATGATTGATGAGTTATCCACGGCCAAGCAGGGGGCATGGCATTCGCGTCGCCGGTGACGGCCCCGCCAGGGCAGCGAGGCCTGTCCTCTGCCCGAAGCCATCAATTTTGCTATGCGTCGCACGGGCCCGGCTAAGCTGGCACGAGCGGCGGTGGCATCGGCAACTTTGTGCGGTGGCAGTGCCAAGAGTCAACAGAGGACAAGGGTCCCCGTGAGCGAGCGAGATCGTACCGCGTCAGCGCCGGCGCATCACCTGACTTGCCAGTTTTCCTATGCAAAAAACTGGGATTCCCAAGTACCAGTACCACAAGAAGAGGCAGTAAACAGAGCCAATGGCCGAAAGCGAGCTAGCTGGCTGGAATGGCGGCGTTGCTGCTGCGATCTGCGGATCTCGCGTGGTAGGTGCGCCCATTCCCACGATAGAGTAGTAGTACTAGCCTGTCCGCTTCATCAGCCTGCTGTCGCTTCATTGGAGAAAGTTACCTGTCTGTCCTCGTTACTTGCCATGTTCGTTGTTCGTTTGCGTCAGACCGCCAGAGCCACAAAAATTGCTCTGGTGGTGTTACGCGCTTGGCCTTTTCCGATCCAGCCGTGCCGGCCGGCAGCGCTCTTCTTAATTCGGCGTCATTGCGCGCCGACACCAATCGGCCGTACCTGGATTGCGATCCTGCACTTTTTTAACTGACACTGTTCGGCGATTGATTGGCCTGTCGATCACCGTAAATTGTCACGAAAAGATGAAATTGAATGGAAGTACTACTAGATCATCAAGTGTTATTTGTGTCGGTGATGGAGTGCTGGAACGGTGTTCGTTCCTGCTGTCTCCAACAATGTAGCTGACGACGGTGGTTGGTTGCAGGAATACAACGTGACGGTGGTGTACTACCTGACGCACTACCTGGTGGACCTTGTCAACGACAGGTCTGGGCGAGTGCTCAAGCTCGACACCATCGACGAGGCCCAGAACTGGCTCGGCGCCGACATCCTCGTCTTCGACTCATGGCACTGGTGGCCGCGCTCCGGCCCAACGCAACCGTGAGTTTCTATTCGTCTCTGTTTCCTTTCAATTCCTGGTTACTACTCTCTGGGAGTTTGGTCTCTGACTGAATTCGCTCTCTGAATGTCTCTTCCGGGCAGCTGGGACTACATCCAGGTAGGCAACACGGTGATGAAGGACATGGACCGGACGCAGGCCTTCACCAGGGCGCTGCACACCTGGGCGAGATGGGTCGATGCCAATCTCGTTCAGACCAACACCAAAGTCTTCTTCCAGGGGATCTCACCATCCCACTACAAGTAAGTAAAAAAGGATTCTTTTCCCTTGTGTTCTACTACTGTACTAGTACACTTCATAACCACTCAATTTGGGATAGCTATAGATAGATCCACGCACAATTGTCGATTGCCCACTTCCATTTCACCATGAGCAAAAGAAAGAGACAGGCCTGATACAGTTATCAGCCTAGCTTTCAGTCGACCCCATCCCTTTGCTCTCGACTGCAACCACTGAACCGCTCAGCCTCAGCCGCCAGCTACGACTTTGTCCTGCAACGTTTCACATGCTCACACACGCGTCCGAATTTATGAACCATGAATTCGATCCCTTTCATGTGTGCAGGGGCCAGGAGTGGGGCGCGTCGTCGAAGACGTCGTGCATGGGGCAGACGCAGCCGCTCAACGGCACGGCGGCGTACCCCGGCGGGCCGATCCCGCAGCAGACCATCCTCAAGAGCGTGCTCGCCGGCATGGCCAAGCCCGTCTACCTCCTCGACTTCACCTACCTCTCGCAGCTGCGCAAGGACGCGCACCCGACAAAGTACAATGGCGGCATCTTCGGGGAGGACTGCACGCACTGGTGCATCGCCGGACTCCCGGACACATGGAACGTCCTCTTCTATGCCGCACTCACAGGACAGGACTGATTACAAAATTGTCAAGATTTACTAGTAGGCTATATATACTTACATTCATCAAATCAATAAGTAAAGGAAAAAGATAGAAGATTGGTTTATAGGGAGCAAAAAGGATTTTGCAACTTTTTCACCAGAAAAGATAGAAGAATGCATACCTAAAAAAGGATTTCATGCATGGTTCCTTTTTTCTCTGAAATAGAGATGCACTATATTGTATATTGGCAATGGGGGAATTGATTATGAGTGATTAACACAAATGAAATTCATTTATTTGAATTTTTGGTGATGAGAACAAAATACACTTGAAAAACATAACACGTTGTTATTGCTTGGAAACAAAAGTCCTTGTTTTCCTTTTTTTCAAAAACTCCTACCAAAAACAAACATAGATAGATAGAAGCAAGGATGTGGGCGTTGCACTTCTAACCGATTATTCTGAACAAAATAAATAGACATTGGAAAATACATAACTAAGTTTAATGTTGTCCGTGATCACGCATACTGCCCTTCATGATTAATTACAAAAACATTTATAGTTTCAAGGCACCTACAACATTGTTACATTTGAAGCGAAAGATTTATCAAACCGCAATAATATATAATCAAACAACACTTAAAATGGTGAAATAATACAACTAATAAAAAATTATTTTTACTACACTATGAGGATATGCAACATAAACATTGACACTACATTGGGCGAACATTATCATGATTTGACTACAACATATTTAATGATTACATGTCACATTCTACACAAGCAGTCTACCTTTAGAACAAACCTACCATCAACCTCATCTTCCTTAGATGGAGGAGAGGCGATAGTAAGCAAGACTGTCTATGCTACGATCTTGATTGACCAGAAAAGAAAAAGTCTATGTCACAAGCTGGGTTTGATGGCACTCACTACTCTTCCCGAAGAGCTTCTATTACAATAGCGGATTGTTTCATTCCAATCTTTGAGAGAATGCGAGCGAATTGAAGAGCATGGCAGCTATGGAAGATTTTTCCGTAAAGGAATTCTATTTCAAGAGAGCAGATCTTTTACATAGTCTTCTCGGCAAAAAGGGTTCTCTAGTTACAATATTGTTGAAGTGCGTAGACACATTTCAATGGTATTTATAACTTTCAAAAATACTAGTGCGATGAGAAGGGCAACTGAAACAATATTACAAGGGACAATACACCAAAATTGTAGAAAGTTTGCATATGATACATGCAATTAAGAAAATGGATGAGGGATAAATTGCGTAATTAGTTGTTTCCTCGTTGATAGTGAAAGAAGAAGTTGAAAGTGACTAGAATACATTAATGGAAGAATATGGTGTAATTGAACACACCCATTTTTAACATAGACAAGAAAGGGAATGTGGATGCTAGTTTATTTCAATAAATTTTTTACTGGTATAGAAATGATGGTACAAACTCATGAACAATGTCATGCATGAGGACACCATAGAGAAATTTATACAACAATACAAAAGATTCAAGAGAGAGTATAGTAAGCTAGGAAAATAATAAGGACTAGAAAATATCTGGTTTTGGTATCCACCATATTTTGCAAATGGTTTTAGTATATCCTATATGGTCAGATAATTAGGAATTGAGAAGTCGGTATCAAAGACTAACACACGAAATATATTTTGATGCCATAGTGAACCTGATATTATAAGTGACTTTACAACAATAGACATAAATCTTTGGTAACTGCTTGAAAACCATAAATCATATTATTTTTTAAAAAAAAGAGAGAGATAAGTCTTGGTCAATTATGTGTAATATTGAAGAAACCATGCTTTTCTGACAAATTGTCAAAGTTCTATGGGGAATCCCTTTGTTCAATTATCTTCTTGATTTGAATGCATTATTGTAGTTGAACCTCAGGAAAAACATCAAGTTCCTATTGTTCCGGCCACGTTTTTTAGTGAAGCTGACTACAACAAGATTACAAGGAAGTTGCAAATAGGCTGGTATTCATGAATGACTGTAATACAATGCCTAAAATTCACGAGAGAATGCAGGCAAATGGGCCGAAATGATCGGGCAGAGGACTAGGGGATAGTGCGTGTATATAACTATACATCTTTGTTTTGCGTGGCTTGATGCCTTGATCTGAATTGAAACGGCAAAATGACGTTCACTTTCAGTTAATTACTCGCATATATGACAACATTGCAAGTGGCTATAGTTAATACATGAAGGCAGCTGAAGCATGGGGAAGTCACTCTTTATTTCTGCTACAAGTCGAAAAGGCCACGGTCGAAAGGGAGCAAGCAAGGAAGACTAGAGTGCGAGCGAATTCAAGAGCATGGCAGCTATGAAAGATTTTTCCGTAAAGGATTTCTATTTCAAGAGAGTAGATCTTTTACATAGTTTTCTCGGCAAAGATGGGTTCTCTGGTTACAATATTGTTGAAGTGCGTAGACACATTAAAATGGTATTTATAACTTTCAAAAATACTACTGCGATCAGAAGGGCAACTAAAAAAATATTACAAGGGACAATACACCAAAATTGTAGAAAGTTTGCATATGATACATGCAATTAAGAAAAAGAATGAGCAATAAATTGCGCAATTAGTTATTTGCTCATTGATAGTGAAAGAAGAAGTTGAAAGTGGCTAGCATGCATTAATGGAAGAATATGGTGTAATTGAACACACCCATTTTTAACATAGACAAGAAAGGGAACGTGGATGCTAGTTTATTTCAATAATTATTTTTTTACCGGTATAGAATGAGGGTACAAATAAACTCGTGAACAATGTCATGCCCGAGGATACCATAGAGAAATTTATACAACAATACAAAAGATTCAAGAGAGCGTATAGTAAGCCATGAAAATAATAATGACCAGAAAATATCTAGTTTTGGTATCCACTATATTTTGCAAATGGTTTTAGTATATCCTATATGGTCAGATAATTAGGAATTGAGAAGTCGGTATCAAAGACTAACACACGGAAATATATTTTGATGCCATAGTGAACCTGATATTACAGTAACTTTACAACAATAGACATAAATCTTTGGTAATTACTTAAAAAACATAAATCATATTTTTTTTAAAAAAAAGAGAGATAAGTCTTGGTCAATTATGAGTAATATTGAAGGAACCATACTTTTTGTGACAATTTGTCAAAGTTTTGTGGGCAATCCCTCTGTTCAATTATCTTCCTGATTTGAATGCATTATTATAATGGAACAAAAATTTCAGGAAAAAAACATGAAGTTCCTATTGATTGGGTCACGGTTTTTAGTGAAGCGGACTACAACAAGATTACAATGAGGTTGCAAATAGACTGGTACCCATGAATGACTGTAATACATACAAGGCCTAAAATTCACGAGAGAATGCAGGCAAATGGGCCGAAATGATCGGGCAGAGGACTATGGGATAGTGCGTGTATATAATTATACATCTTTGTTTTGCGTTGCTTGATGCCTTGATCTGAATTGAAACGGCAAAATGACGTTCACTTTCAGTTAATTACTCGCATATATGACAACATTGCAAGTGGCTATAGTTAATACATGAAGGCAGCTGAAGCATGGGAAAGTCACTCTTTATTTCTGCTACAAGTGGAAAGGGCCACGGTCGAAAGCGAGCAAGCAAGGAAGACTAAAGTCAACACTGAACCTAGCAGTGTCCGTCACAGGTCGTCAGATCCCTCAAGCTTGAGACGAATCAATCGATCACAACGCGAGGCTCAGTATCGGTGGGTGGGCGAACGGGCCCTGCAGCCATCCCTCGGCGATGCTCCTGTACGCTGCCTCCGTGAGGTGGATGCCGTCCCAGTTCACCGCCTTGGACGGGTCCGCGCACGCCGTCGCGCCGGGCAAACTGCAGGGCGCCATGGGGTTGTAGTTGTACTTGCCTCCGCCTGCCCCGCAGCACGCCGCCAGCGTCGTGGCGCCATCGAAACCTGGACCATCCATCCATTCTTTATTAGTGATCACCACATTTACGTGTTGGATTTCAGTCCAGTTAGCCTGCAGGTGATCGATCTTACCGTAAAGCCTCGGTATCTGCAGGAACGAGAGGACGGGGCGGTAGTAATCAGCGTAGGCGATCTTTGTGTACGGGTACTTGGTCCGGAGCGCCCGGATCTGTCTCCGGAGAAAGTCGTTGTGGTAGCGTGCCAAGTCGTTCAGCTTCTTGAGGCACCCGTAGTGGTCGTAGTCTGAGGGGTCGGGACTCGCGTGCAACGTCAGCATGATGGGGATGCAGCCGTTCGGCAGGTTCCCCGGCACCACAATGCGCCTGGCGCCGTTCTGGATCAGTCTCTGCGCAAGGCGTTTATTTGATGATATGTATGTGTTGACGAAAACTTAGAGAGTCAGGAACGGGAAATTAAAGTGGCTGCCCACACGGTAATACTACCTCAACACCGGCGGTGATGGCCTTGACAACGGCAGGAACATAGCTTCTTTTCGTTTCCTCCACGGTCTTACCGGCAGCCAGGAAGAAGACGTAGTCGTTCCCTCCAAACTCTCCCATGAAGAAGAGAGATCGGCCAAAGCAGTCGTTGGCGCATCCTTGTGCTGTGGTAGTGTTGCAGAGCGTAGGCTTGAGCTGCTCGAACCACTCCAGCTGCACACTGAGGGAACTGTTGAACGGTGGAACGGAGGTGATGTTGTTCTGCAGGAAGTAGGCCAGGTCCAGGGCCGTCCCACCGGCGACGGCGAAATTTACGCCCTTGCTGAAGTCTTGTTGCTCCGTTGCCAAGGACGGCGGCAAGAACGGCAAACCAATAGCAGCCGCTGCATGAGTGAATAGGTTCGTTCCATTTCCGTGTCAAAGTCAAACGAAAGAACAAACTTTAGATACAAACAGAGTTGAGAGGTGAAACACGTACAAAATCAGTAACACGAGTATATGTTAGAATGACATATGTATGTACCGACGAAATCTAGGATAATGCGGCCGTCGCTCGCCCGGCCGTTGGGGCGGCCGAAGAACGTCTCGCCGTATGGGCTGTTGTTGAACGGAATGGAGGGGATGAACGGCGCGGCCAGCCTGACGAAGTTGCCGGTGTCGGCGTACGAGTTGCCGAAGCTGAATATGGAGGTGAAGGGCTTGGGTGGGTAGACGGCGTGTGCTTCATGGAGGCAGGGAAGAACGAGGAGGAGGGGCACGGCAATGTGAATCTTCATGGCCTAGAAGCGATGATGGCTGAGCTGCGTGAGAGGCCTCGATCGACGTTATAGGAAGTATATTACCTATAGCTGATTGGTATTCTGGACTAACTAGCGTGGACTTGTAGTTAAGGATACCGGAAATTTTGTTGCTAGCACATCTGTTGTTGTTGACCAGCTACTTATTTTATTTACAGAGATCTCGATTCGAGAGTGCACCACCCTGGGCACTTTCAGGATGCCATACATCCAGCTCATGAGATGCCCATGGGACACTTCTATTATCCGGTCTAATTATCTAACAATAGCTAACATTGTATTATAATCATTCTGGTAGTTTTCTCAGCGCTCATTCTTTGGTCACTGTTGCATCTTTCTTGTGTCATGGTCCCTATTATAATCTCTTTGCTCAGTTTGTGTAAGATTTAACTACAACTAATGATGACGATGAGCCACGGAACATGTACATAGATTTTTGTGTGCTCAATTTTCATTATGATGAGTACTCCCTCTGTTCCAAAATATAAGCATTTGTTGACTTTTCAGAATTGTGTTTAACCGCTTGTCTTATTCAAAAAATTTATGAAAAAATAAAAACAAATACATTACATTTAAAATATATCTAATAATAAATCAAAATATAACAAAATAATCAATATTTTTGTAATTTTTTTGAATAAGACAAACGGTCAAACCCGATTCTGAAAAGTCAATAAATGCTTACATTTTGGAACGGAGGTAGTAATAGCTTATAAACCTGTATATAACTCTATCGTGTTTTCATTTTCCCAATAGCAGTGAACGGTTATTTTTATTGTTGGAATTGTCATATGCAGGTATGTCCTAGCTTTTGCATATGTCTATTTTGATGGATATTAATCGACCGTCGATCAGCGAAAGGATCTGTAGCCTAGTGGTTAGAAGAGCCTGAGTAGCACATCAAGTTTTGGGTTCGACTCCTTGTGAAGACGAACTTTCTAGGATTTAACGGTGTTGTGCTTTCAGTGATAGGCGACCTTTCCGTTGACAATGAGGCGTAACAGTGGCTTTCTCAATCTTAAAGATATGCTAGCTCAGTCTTCCAAGATGCTCACAAGAGTTGGTAGGATTTGCATACGTGTGTTTATAGGGTGTGCGTGTGTTGTAAGTGTGTGAGTTATACTGTAGTAGTAAAAAAACGATAGTAATAAGGTAACGGTATTAGATCCATGGAAACGGGCAATGTTTAATATCCATAAAGTTAGGGGCTCATCTTCATCCGCGTGGCTATATTGTGTCCGCAAGAGAATAAGTAAAAAATGGTTGACTTTATGGAGATATAACTACAGAACACACAAAAAATCTTATTCTAAAGGAGGGGAAAAGAAAAGAGAACAGCTGCTATCATCTCCCGTGGCCGGGATGAAGCATTCAATTTTTCATGGAATTATTGAAAGATGGTATTAATCTTTTAAAATAGAATAATTGTTAAAGTATATAAAAATCAAAATAAAATAGAATTGATTAAAATAGTTTCATGAATTTATTTTTGTCTTATTTATGTCTTTTGAATATTTCTCTACAATAAAACAAGTGAAAATATAATGCATCTTGATGTCACAAATATTAATATAATTATTTTTATTTGCAGGCGCACCTTGTGGTGTGCTATTAACCATTGTAGCTCGGTTACAACCAATACAAAAAGTTGACATAATTTTAACTCATAAGCTTCTTATCTCAAAAGTTTGCTCTAGAATTCATATATCTGTGCACATGTTCCCATAGACACATCTAATAATGTTGTTACAAACAATTGTTACTAACAACTTTGATAGTATTATATTTTAATCAATAGAAAATAATTACGGAACAAATCTTATTCTTCCATGTTCATGCAAGAATATATTTATGAATAAATTTACCATAGTTTGCTTGAAAATAATGTTGAACCGGTGAGTTACGGAGGAGCATACTAATGGTTGCTATATCACCGAGTCATATCTTCTATTCAGGGTATGTGAGTTAAAGAACTATACTGATATATAAAATGGTCTAATTTATCTTGAAAATATATCTTTATCATGAAGTACAATAAACAAGAAAATACAGTACGGTGCTCTATAATTCTAGTGAAAATTCTTGAAAGGACCTTGATGTCACCTTGGGGCGTTGAATAGGCGAAACCTGAAAATAATAAAACTTTTTCGCATATATTAGTTCAACCCGGTCCGGCCTTCTTGTCAACTCGGTCAAAGCTCCTTGCACAAGCAGAGCAGTGCATACTAGTTCAACCCACTCGACCTCCTCCTCGAGGCGGTCCGACCGCCTTGCACAAGCAGAACAATGCACACTAGTTCAACTCGATCTGACCTCCTTCTCGGACGGTCCGACAGCCTTGCGCAGGCAAGAGATAGGTCAGCTCTCCAAATTTGCATCTTAGCTCAAACCAAAACTTGAGGTGATGCTCTAGAGGTTTACTTAGCACATGCACGAAGTATTTGCACACAAACGAGCACACCAAAATAGATCGAAGCGGAAGCACAAGTATACGCTAGAAAAAAAGAAAAGCTAGAGAGACGGAGACACACGAATTTGTTTACCGAAGTTCGAAATCACCTCAACGTGATACCTACGTCTCCGTTTGTGGAAGCTTAAGCTGCTCGGCACGCTCCAAGTCAGGTCACTTTCAACTACTTCCCTCAATCCACTATCTTGATCTTTTCCACACCGGAGGCAAGATCACAACCCTTACAAACTTTCCCAAGGCTCACCACAAGCTTGGGAGCTCTAGGACGACGCCTAGCCATCTAGGAGGCTTCATCTCCAAGAGTAAACAAATGATTCACGAGTTGCTTGACGTAGCTCAAAATGCTTAAGGCTTAGGATTTTCTCACTAGTGCTCACACACTCAAATCTCTCAACCCAACTAAAAGATTTAGTTTAAATCACTTGGATCTCACAAAGAGAGGTTGTGAAAAGCTCAAATGGCCATTAGAATGCTATAGAGTCGAGTAAGAACCAGCAACAATCAAAGGAAGCGATTATCGCGATTGCTCGCTAGTGGTGGTGTGCGTCTTCATCTCGTGAATGTCTACATCCCTTCATCACAAGAATGACTACTTTGACTACATCAGGATGACATAGGAAAAGAAACAAACACGATGGTATCATCATTTTCTTTTACTAATAAAATAGACATGATGATATCTATACACGTTAATCTTGATTACATTGTTTTATGTGATTATGTTTTGCTCTTTTACTAATGGGGTAGTCATGATTATGTTTTATGTTGTTAATTCTAAACTAAATTATATAAAATTGGGATAATTGCATAAATCACGCCATAAGTCACATAGAGTTTGAGATTCTTACCCATAAGTCTTTTTTGTTGCAAATCCCCACCCTCTAGTGTATTTTGTTGCAAAAGCTACCCCAATTTACATATGCTTAATAGTTTGATATGTTTTCACCCATGTAAATTTCAACAAAAGCAAAGTTAATTGAATTTAGCATTGTTAAAGTGTTTAAATGAATCTTATTTATCTTAGTATCATGAAAAATTAATCTCAAACTATTTGAAATACCATTCAAATTCATATTTTTGTTACACAATCTCTAAAAAAGATATGAAGACTATCATGCTAGTACCATTGGAACGTGTTTTCTTGGAGCAAAATGCAAAGGTTGTTTGCCATGACCACAAGCAATCATACAATATATTAAAGTCGACACCTCATTACGCACAGCATAACTGGTTAACTTCACTGATAATCCTATAGGACGAGAGTAGCAGTTCAGTCAATTAATATCCTTTATCCCCAAAAAAACAATGCTTCAAGAAAAAGGATCCATATCACCTGCATTACTGTTGTCAACGTAGAGAAGTCTCTCTCTGGCATTAGGTGATATCCGAACCATTTGTTCTCAGATTAAGGGCCAGGATCGATTACAGATTAAAAAATTTACAAAGGGCCCACTGCTCTTCCTCTTCGCACGGCAAGAGTCGCAGGCTCGCAGCCCACCGTTCCCATCGGCCGAATAGCCGATCTCTCGCCGGAGTTCGCAACCTGCGCCCACCCGTCAACCTGCTATGCTGGAGTACACAATCGCGCCTGCCTGTCTGCTCGCCGGAGCCCGGACCAACAGTCGCTGACATGCCCGTCGAAGTTCGCACTCATGCGCGCGCCCACCAGATGGATGGAGGCCACGGCCTCACCTGCTGGCTTCCGCGGCGCTCGCCGGAGAAAAAAACGAAGCAGGCCTTAAACCTTGCTCATCGTCCATCCTTGGCGGACTGAAACTACCACCACCAAGTTCTATCAGTTTGTCGTATATGGTTGAACCAGGCTAATAGGAAATCTCTCGAAGACTCGAAGCTAGCTAGAACGGAGAAATCAGACTAGTAATACAGAAGCTGGGTGCAGTGGAGGGAAGGGGCAACTGGTTCCTTTTCCTTGACCGATTGAGCGACCCGAGCAGCGACGAGCTCCCAGAATCCTGTGGACTGGGTGACGACAACTCCTACTTTCGAGGAGGAGCACCGAAGCTCCCACGTGAGCTCGCACACCGAGGGGATGAAGAGTCTCCCTGCGATGTCGCCCGACGCCGTCGACTCACCAACAACCGTATCCCGAGGAGACGACCGGTCGCGCTACCCTCCACGGTGGGGAAGAAAGGTGCGGCCTTTGACTATAGCTTGGAGAGGAAGGGGAAAGGGACGAGACGGAGGGTGGTTGAGGTACCGTCCATGAGAGAAGGCAGGAGGAGCTCATACGGTGGGGAAAGAGGCAGCCTCATCCTAGTGCGTGCGGCCACCATGGATTCACCTACGTTAAAGGAGACGAATGCGAGACCAAGGTTTAAAAACCGAACCGGCCGGCCGGTTTTTGAATCGAAAAACCGGTTCGGTTAACCGGAAAAACCGACGATTAACCGAACTGCTACAGTACTTAACTTCGGTTTGCCCTGGTTAACCGGTCGAACCGTCCGACCGGCCGGGACCGGTTTCCCGGTTAACCGGGATAACCGGCCGGTTTTAAACGGTTCCGTGAACCAGGTGCGAGACGAAGGAGATGAGGAATATACCCTGTGGGGCCTCCTATTTTTCATTGGAAATATGGTAATAATCCTCAACCCTCCGTTCCAGCTTTGGACGGTCTAGATTGGAGCTAATGCCAGGAAAGGAATCCTCTGCATGGACTGAACCAATGCAGAGGATGTGAATCCCAAGAAAAAAGAAAAAGGCAACTTGGTATATTTATTTCTTCTCCGCAAAAAGCTGGTGCACAACGTTCCTAACCTAGGGCGTTGACTTCAGGCATATGAGGATCACCTGATCGGGCACCACAATAAGGCCCACAATAATAACCTCTAAATTTGCAGGGGGCAGAAACCTGCAACTATTTCCTTCAGAAAAGTTTGCAATGAGGCGCACAGTTCTAGGCTTGCAGATCTTTCAATTACTCTGTAGATTCTGTCATTCGATCCAATCAAGCCACAGTTCTATGTTTAGCTTCGGCGACTCGTACAGTGACACCGGCAACATGGCAATCATCTGGAGCGCGGCCGCGTCTGATCTCCTAGCAACGAAGCCTCCCTACGGGATGACCTTCTTTGGGCATCCCACTGGCCGGATCTCCGATGGGAGGTTGGCCATTGATTTCATCGGTAAGCTACCTTCCTCGTCTTTGTGTGAAATGCCCTTTAGCTGCTCTGTTTGATGGGGACCCGTACGCAGCTGAAGCGTTGGGGCTCCCTTTCCTGCCTCCGTCGTAGGCGACGAACCAAAGCTTCCTGCAGGGCGCAAACTTCGCGGTGGCCGGAGCCACCGCACTGAATCGAACATTCTTCCTGGACAACGGAGACCAATTCTTTACTCCTTATAATGTCTCGCTGAGCGACCAACTAGATTCGTTTGATGCCATGAAGCGCTCGCTCTGCAACTCAACTCAAGGTTCACGATGCTCTCCACTAGGAATTTCTTTCTCCTGCCACTGCCTTTTCTGATCAAATGTCCTTGATGGCTCGATCCATCCATAGCATGCCTGGACTACTTCGCGAAGGCGCTATTTGTGGTTGGAGAGTTCGGGTGGAACGATTATGGGTTCATGCTGCTCTCTGGCAGAAGCGTTGACGAAATCCGAAATCACACGCCTCAAGTTGTTGGAATGATTTGTGCAGCCACAGAGGTATGTGTGCAGTGTGCTAAATTTTAGTCTTGCAAGATCGATGCACAAGCTGCAAGAACCTGCTAGCATGTGAATTCAGGCTTGATCGAATTTTTTTGAGAGTTTATTCAGGCTTGATCGATCAAAAGTACCTTCCTATTGTTGTGCAGAAACTCATCAAGGCAGGCGGCACAACTGTGGTGGTGTCGGGGCTCACTCCAATGGGCTGCTCGACGGGGAACCTGGTACTATTTGGGACAAAAAATCAAGCAGACTACGAGAGGGACACCGGCTGCCTCGAGGATCTGAACTCGTTGTGCCGGGACCACAACCTGCAGCTCCGCCGGGCTCTGATGCAGCTCAACGGCAGGTATCTCGGTATTCGGATCATCTACGCCGACTTGTACACGCCCATCATCAACTTTGCATTGACTCCCGATCGATACGGATTCAACGGAACGGACGGTGCCCTGAGATGTTGCTGTGGTAGCGGCGGCGGAAGGTACAACCTCAACGTTACCTTGCCGTGCGGCACACCGGGTGTGAGCGCCTGCAGCGACCCATCGGCATACGTGAACTGGGACGGCATCCATTTCACCGAGGCGGCGAACCACCACATTGCAGACGGCTGGTTGAGGGCCCCTACGCCCACCCGCCAATATTGGGCACAGCTTAGCGCTACTTGATCGTCTTTTCTTCCTTGCTTCTGGATTTAACAAATCAGCAGTTACATGTATGTGTTCCATAATGGTGATTGCCGATGTCAACAACCAATTTTACCGGTGTCATTAGCTGTAGGAAGAATGTTTAAACTGTGATTTACATGTAATTTCTCAAAATCCATTGGTGTCAGCTGACACCAATGGCTGCACTTGGCTTCGCCACACATTCATGGTGAGCCACATCCCTTATGTCAGTTAACTGAGACTTTAATTCGGGTGAAGCTGGTACCAACATAATTCGATTTCAGGTGAAATTTTGATCCGATTGAAGTTCGCTACAAACATGGGTCAAAACTCAAAAGTGTGCACCTCATGAGCTGAAGAATATTGGTCCCATGACCTAATTAAACTAGAACATGCCACTTGGACAGATCATGAACACACGGTCAGTATCCAGTACGCCAAAGGCCTGGATAAGATATTTGAACCTCTGATGCTATCGCGTTAGTATAACTTGAATTATTTTGCAAACCTTGCGTAGCTCATCTAGTTTAGCTTAGTGCACACGTAGGTATTGCATTTATGGCTATTCTCTTCTATTTATTATGGTAAAACATCTAGATATTCAAATCGTAGATTCAACATAGGTAATGTATTTACAACTATTTTTTTCGTATGTGACGTTCCTGTCGACAACGAACATGTATTGTGGTTTTATGGATCTCAATATCGGTTGATTCAATCTTTCCAAGGTCCTCATGAGACAGTGTACGCATACATTTCTTTATAGGAAATTTGTTGTGACACACTCAAACAGGTAGCTTCAGGTACATCACACTAATAATCGGAATTTCGGCCAGACGCATTTCAAATGTGTGGATATTATTTACAACACATTTAATAAATAAAAGAAAATAATTTTTTCATTTTGTCTCTTTCCTTGAAATAGATCACAGATTAAAAATTTCATAAAGATACATTGTTGATTTATCTATCTACATGATTATTTTCTGATTTTTCTCTATTGTTTAAATAAAATTTCATTTAGAAAATATTTATTCTATAAACTAAACTTTGAGAACAGTTAAAAATAAATCTTTAAAACACATGGATTTATTTGTGAACATATTGTTAGCTAATGGACCAGGAGAAAATGGATACGAATTAGGCTCGCATTTTTACTCCCTCCAATTCAAAATATAAGCATTTCTAGCTATTCACTAGATTCATAATATGTGTGTTCAGATTCATCAAAGATGCTTTTAATCTAGGCATCCAAAAACATAGACAAGAATGCTTATATTTTGG
This sequence comes from Chloris gayana, assembly GCA_031894775.1. Classification (NCBI taxonomy): domain Eukaryota; kingdom Viridiplantae; phylum Streptophyta; class Magnoliopsida; order Poales; family Poaceae; genus Chloris; species Chloris gayana. The sequence continues at coordinate 109,749 of JAUNZO010003727.1, forward strand.
AACAAAGGTAGTATATGTTTTGTTAGAGAAATTAGTTCATATTAATTGGGTTTTCCTGCTAACAGGATTATAATTAGTTTGTCTCTTGACTAGAATAGAATAAACATAGTCAATTAACAAGATCATGTGGCCTGGATTGAAGTTCTTATAGTTCTCACATGAATCTGGTTCTCATAGGATACGTTGCCAATTAACAATTAGTCCTATGGATTCAAACAGAGCCTTCAGCATATATTACATGCTAGTCTGTGGGTGTAGCTTGGACTCTCTCTTTTTTAATACCAGTGCTATTTTTCTCCGTTGGAATTGTCATGTGCAGGTGTCCTGGTTTTGGCGACATATTCTGAGGATGTTTATAAATAAATGTTCTGATGGATGGTAACGGCTCCCAATGCGTGTAAACAATTGCGGAGTCTTTCATTTTTTTGCTATGTCACCTGGTAGATTCAACAGTAGTTACAGTCATCGCATTAGATCATGGAGTCAAGCAATAACGTGCATACTTAATCTAGATCCAAGGTGTGCATGCGCATTACTATATATGCGCAAGGTACTTTTTCTCACTGGGGGCGTTGACCTTATTATGCAGATACATACAACCATAAATAACATTCAGATACATACAACCATACATAATAATTTAGATCCATCCCAGCCTTGTTGCAAGGGGAGAAAAATCTGCTGCTCTTTTCTTGAGTGGCTAGCTAGGATGGAGCACTCAATTTTGTTTTTGCAATTTTTTCTGTTACTTCCCACCTTGTCATTTTCAGTCCAAACGGATTACACCTCAATTTTCAGCTTCGGCGATTCCTACACTGACACTGGCAACATTGCAATCATCTGGAGCCCAGCCGCGCCTGATCTACTGATAACGAAACCACCCTACGGGATGACCTTCTTTGGGCATCCCACCGGCCGGATCTCTGATGGGAGATTGCTCATTGATTTCATCGGTAAGCTGCGGCAACTTTCCTCCTCGTCTTTGTGTAAAATGAAGCTACTCTGTTTGATGTACACGCAACATACGCAGCTGAAGCGTTGGGGCTCCCTTTCCTGCCGCCGTCGCACGCGGTGAACCAGAGCTTCCTGCAAGGCGCAAACTTCGCGGTGGCCGGAGCCACGGCACTGACCGAAACAGTCTATCTGGAGAACATCTCGCTGGGCGACCAGCTCGGTTTGTTCGACGCCATGAAGCCCTCGCTCTGCAACTCACCTCAAGGTTCGTGATACTCTCCAGCCTCCACTAGAAATATAATTGCAACTGCCTTTCTGAAAATAATGTATATGTGCATTGCTGTCCTCGATCCATCTCAAGCATGTGAGGAGTATTTCGGCAAGGCGCTATTCGTGGTCGGAGAGTTCGGGTGGAATGATTATAGGTTGATGCTGCTCTCTGGCCAAACGGCGGACGAAATGCGATCTCGCACGCCTCAAGTCGTTAGAATGATTTGTGAAGCTGCAGAGGTATATTAGTCTTGCAAGTTGCAACATCGATGCATAAGCTGCAACAACCTTTCTAGCAAATGCATTCAGGCCTGATCGATCAAAAGTACTGTTCTGTGACTGTGAGCAGAAACTCATCAAGGAAGGCGGCAAGACGGTGCTGGTGTCCGGGATGCCGCCGTTTGGGTGCACGCCGGCGAACCTAGCATTCTTGGCAAACCAGACCGGAGGAGGGGTGGAGCCGGAGACGGGATGCCTCAAGGATCTGAACCGTCTATCCAGGGACCACAACCAGCAGCTCCGCCGGGCTCTGATGCAGCTCAACGGCCGGTACCCCGGCGTTCGGATCACCTACGCCGACTTGTACACGCCCATCGTTAACTTCGTCCTCACTCCCGAGCGCTACGGGTTCAACGGGACGGACGGCGCCCTGAGATGTTGCTGTGGCAGCGGCGGGGGAAGATACAACTTCGACATTACCTTGGCGTGCGGCACGCCGGGCGTGAGCGCCTGCAGCGACCCGTCGGCGTACGTGAACTGGGACGGCATCCATCTCACCGAGGCGGCGAACCACCACATTGCAGACGGCTGGCTCAAGGGCCCATACGCACATCCATCAATACTGAGCACGGTCTAGCTTTCTTGTTGTTTTATTATCGTATTGTATTTCACTGTCACTACAAATTATCTTTTGTATTTGTTCTGGCGAATCATCAGTTAGGCACATGTTGGCAGTATGCTCAGTTACATGAGATTTTAATTTTAAGTTAAGCATTTATTTTTTGCAATATGAATGTAAGTATAAATCACAAATGTAGAGACCCTCACATACACGCTATAAGCTATTAACAGCATGATTTTGATCTGCAATGCAATTTTGGTCAGGTCAAATTCCGCAGACATGGTCAAAAGGTTCTTCATGAACCCAAGCATATTGGGCCAGTCCTATACAAAAAGAATATTGGGCCATAGCAGATGGTACTGGGCTGTGAGGCCCATGATGACCTACATAAACTAGTCATTTGAACAGTTTGGCAACACGGTCAGCATGGATAATTTTTTATTAATAGTCGATTTTTAATTAATTAATATTAATAACCATCCGGTTTAAAATTTTCAAAAACTAGTTGGACGACAGTTACAGATCGCCCAATCATAGAGCGAGATCACAGCTTGGTGGGACGCCCACCGCTTGGCCCGACAGGTTGGATGGGCATTTCTTTTTATTTTTGAATTTTTCAGCTTAACAATTAAGACTTCTAATGTCCCAATTAAATATACTTTTATACATATCCAAGTGTCATGTCGATTTTTCTGGTGGTAATATATATGTTAACGCAACTATTTTAGCTTAGAATGATCAAAAAGGAGTTGTTAATACTAAGCTAATAATACTTAAAGTACTCTAGTTGTTAAACACTAAACTAATTTTTAGACCAAATTAACCTTCTCTAAAAAGAAATACGTAAACTCATTTCATAGATAGTAGTACTAAAATAAGTTTTTATTACAGTCTAGTAGCATCGAAATTTTTTTATTTTCTTAGAGAAGTTTGAGTCTAAATTATAGTCATACATACTTTGAATTCAAATTAAAATTGGAATTAAATCAAACATGACATAATTTTGAGTGCTACCATACCCTAATAACAACTTATTTTGATACTACTATCTACAAAATGAATTTGCATATTTTTTTAGAGAAAGCTAATTTGGTTTAAATATTAGTGTAGTGCTTAAGGACTTTTAGTTTAATGCTAACAACTCATTCGGACCGTTCTAAGCTAAAATGGTTGTTTTAACATATATATTACCACTAGAAAAATCGGTATGAGATTTGAATACTTAAAATTATATTTAATTGAGACATTAGAAGTCTTAAATGAAAAATTCAAAAACAAAAAAAAAACATGGTTGGGCCATATGTTCGTGTTGCCCAACAAAAGGGTGACATGGCCCACCAAGTTCGTATCTCGCCCTATGATTGGGTGATATGTGCATGTTGTCCATTAAACGGGTGATATGGAGACTAGTTTCAGAAATTTTCTAATCACAATGTTATTAATATTAATTAATTAAAAAGTAATTATTAATAAAAAAATCCAGCATGGACGTGGCTAATCCACGAGCGGACTTGGTAGCGCTTCCTCCAGATCAACTTTGTATTCCTAAAAGTTTGATGAAGTAAACTTTGAAACAAACTTTTGAGCAAACTTTTGAACGAACTTAAGATCGAACTATTGAACGAACTTGAGATCAAACTTCGAAGTGAACTTCTAAGCTAAAATTTTGGAGCAGGAGCAAACTTTGGAGTGAAGTTTTAAGCTAAAACTTTAGTCAAACTTGTGACTAAACTGTTGAACAAACAAACTTTTGTTCTCAACTTGTGGGACCCACCTCCAGTACAGCCCGCATGTGTGGGACCAGCCTTTGCATGGATGCGCGTTTTATCAGCATGCTAGGCGTTGCTGTGGTGCGGCCGACATGCATGCAAGTGGTTCGCTACGAACGCGCTGTCGCGCTGCATGCGCTCGCTCGCGCGGACCAGGAATTTTGGGTCATTATCCAGCCTGATGTGTTGAGCTTGAGCAGACACAAGGCCTGGATAAGATATTGAACGTCTGAACCTGTAATGCTGTCGCGGTAGTTTAACATCAGAAAGTCAGAGAGCTAAGGCCGCTTGCCTCGTTGACAGGGCGCGCATGGAGGATTGCCATTCACTTTCAGCTAATAACAACTTACGAGTGCCATAAGAATACTGCCAAGCAGCTGCTAATTAGATACCATCACAGTCGATGTCCTCATGGAACCCCGTTATTTTTATTTTCTGCTAACGATGGTTGAAAAGGTATGGGGGAAGGAACAGTATATCGAATAAACCTGTCAATGCAAAAACTAAACCAAAAGAAAAGAAAAAAAACGCACTCTGCACTCCGCCACACGCAATTCATATGTCTGGTCAGACTCAGAGCCACGGCTGCCTAGCGTAATCCACAGGAACGATGGAACAAAACAGCAGGCCTGGTGATGATCAGTGGGGGAGCCTAGGTATGCGGCGCAGCCAACCGTCGGCGATGCTCTTGTACGCCGCCTCCGTGAGGTGGATGCCGTCCCAGTTCACGGCCTTGGACGGGTCCGCGCACGCCGTCGCGCCGGGCAATCCGCACGCCGCCGTGACGTTGTAGTTGTACCTGCCGCCGCCGCCGCAGCACGCCACGAGCTGTTCCGGTTTCTGGAGCAGCGCGAGGACGGAATGGTAGTAGTCGGCGGCGATGATGGTGGTGTGCGGGTACTTTGCCCGGATCGCCCGCACCTCGCGCTGGAGCAGGATGTTGTGGTACCGCGCCAACTGCTCGTTCAACTTCCGGAGGCAGCCGTACCGGTCGTAGTCCGACCTGTTGGGGCTCGGGTACAGCGTCAGCATGATCGGGGTGCAGCCCGTGGGCAAGTTCCCCGGCACCACGACGTGCCTCGCGCCGTGCCGGATCAGCCTCTCCACGCCGGCGCCGATGGCCTTGACCACGGCGGGGACGTAGCTCCGGGTCTCCTGCAGGCTCTTGTTGGCCGCCAGGAGGAACACGTAGTCGTTCCCGCCGAACGCGCCCAGCACGAACAGGGACTTGCCCAGGTAATCCCCGCATCCTTGTTCAGCACTAGTGTGGTTGCAGAGCGTGGGCTTGAGCCGCTCGAACCAGTCTAGCTGGACGTTGAGCGAGCTGTTGAACGGTGGGACGGAGGTGATGTTGTTCTGCAGGAAGTAGGCCAGGTCCAGGGCCGTCGCGCCGACCACGGCGAAGTTGGCGCCCTTGCTGAAGTCCCGGGTCTTGTCCAGGGACGGCGGCAAGAACGGCAAGCCCAGAGCATCCGCTGCACACATGTATGTAGAGGCGCTGTCAGAGCTGCTGCAGATTTGATTTGGCATGAGTGCTCGCGTCCTTAAGATAATTACCGATGAAGTCGACGACGATGCGGCCGTCGCTGGCCCGGCCGTTGGGCCGCCCGAAGAACGTCTCGCCGTAGGGCGGGTTGTTGAACGGGATGGAAGGGACGAACGGCGCGGCGAGCCTGACGAAGTTGTCGGTGTCGGCGTACGAGTTGCCGAAGCTGAACATGGCCGTGAAGTTCTTGCTCCCCGCGGCGACGCCGTGGATCACGCACGAGGCGGCGGCGAGGAGGAGGAGCACCACCGCCGCAGGCATGGGACTGATGATCGTCCTCATGGCTAGCTGCATGAGAAAACCGAAAACGCGACCCCGTCTTCGAGTGCGGCCTCTGTGACCGACATTCGGTTCGGCATAGATATAAGGAGGAGTTGGGGTTGACCACTTCGTACTCTAGAAAAAAAGGGATTGACCGCTTCGAATTTCGCCATTTTTGTCCCGACAACTTGCTCTCCGCAAACATTTCAAAATGCACTGTACATGGTGGATAACGCGTGACGGGTACACTTTGATTTTACTAGTCCATGCGGTTCTGTTGAACAAGCAAGCCGAGTTGACTTAACCAAATTGGCAGCAGAGACTACTGTTGCTCTCCATTGATTACGTGCGTGCAAACATCACCGCACAACTTACATACAGAAAACTCATAGGGACGGAAATATGGAATGGGTGGCCGGCGGCCACCGGATTGCCGGGGTGTTAGCTGACGAGCTGCAGAATTGGCGGGTCAGCGTATGGCCCGTGGAGCCAGCCATGAGCGATGTTCCTGTACGCCGACTCGGTGAGGTGGAAATGGTCCCAGTAGATGGCCTTGGCCGGAGATGCGCACGCCGTGGCGCCCCGTGATCCGCACGGTGCCTGCGGGTTGTAGTTGTAAGGGCCGCCGCCTCCGCAGCACGAGACCAAGGCCGTGCTTCGATTGAACCCTGCCCGAATTTTTTGGAGTGCTCACGTTTTGCTAATCTTCATTTTGAACAAGCCAAAAAAAACTAGACCGACCAAAGAAGCATGTTCAATGTTCGTGGAGTAAATTTCATAAAACTCCGCACATTTTGGCAAAACTACCATAATACTACAGATTTAAGGAGTCATTTTACAAAATTACAGATTCTGTGTTTATGTGTTTCGGCAAACTACATTTTGAGTGTATTGAATCACAACCCTACCCTTGCAAAGAAAAAATAATCACAACTCTACAAATTTTGTGAGCAATTTTTCACCATATTACACATTTAATGAGTGAATGTATCACAAAACTGCGTATTTAGGCCATGTAACATTTTGCAGTTTTGTGATAGTCATACACCAAATCTGTAATTTTCTGATAGACGACTCATAAATTTGTAGTTTTGTGATACACTTACTTAAAATTGTAGTTCTGTGATAAATATTTCACTAAATTTGTAGTTTTGTGATGCAATTTCTTAAATATGTAGTTATGTGACAGTCTTGTTAAAGTAACTGTTGTTTTATGAAATTTACTCATGTTCATGGGCCGTATTTTAAATTATTATTTTAAAAAGGTGTTCCTTGAAGGCTTGAACCGGGCCCACCTTGTAGTATCCCACCCTTGTTTGACTTGTCAAAGTGTGGTCAGTTCTGACTTCTGAGCGCGAACGAAAGTTCTCCCAAGAAAGAAGAAGATGCACAAGAACAAGAAAAGTTTTGATTGAGCTCACCGAAACGTTCTGGTTCCTGCAGCAACGAGAGGATGGCCCTATAATACTCGGCGAAGACGATCTTCGTGTGCGGGTACTTTTTCCGGAGCACCTCAACGCGTTGACGGAGAAGGGCGTTGTGGTACTGCGACAGCATGCCGTTGAAGCTCTTGAGGCAGCCGTGCCGGTCGTAGTCCGCCTTGTTGGTGCTCGCCATCAGCGTCAGCACGGGTGGCAGGCAGCCGATGGGGAACATGTCCGCCACCACGACGTAACCGGCGCCGTGATGGATCAGCCTCTGCGCGGATGAATGCAGTTAGCATCAAATGAACTTGACAAGAAGCTAGAAGCCACAGCAGGTAGTAGGAAGCCGCTACAACGGTGTTGTGTTGGTCATGACGACGATGAGTCAAGTACCTCGACGCCATTGGAAATGGTGTCGACGACAGCTGGAACGTAGGATCTTGCTTGCTCCAAGGTCTTGTTCGAGGTCAGGATGAAGTTGTAGTCGTTTCCTCCGAACACTCCCATGACGAACAGAGTTTTACCGAAGCAACCACCATGTCCTACAGCATTCACCAATTTACCGTAAGGGCTTATATAGTAATCAAGTTAGGATTGCATCTTGGACCGTGCCGTTTCAGTCTTATAGGTGAGCATTGCATTGATTCCTCACCTAGCGTGCTACGGCAGAGCGACGGCTTCAGTTTCTCGAACCATTGGAGCTGATCGTTCAGGGAGCTGTGAATCGGAGGCAGGACAGTGATGTTCTGTCCCTGAAGGTACGTCAGATTCAGAGCCGGTGCCGCGTAGACCGCGAAGTTGGCTCCAGTGGAGAAGTTGTGCCGTTTGTCCAGGACCGGCGGCACCAATGGTAGACCCAGAGCATCGGCTGCACCATCAGTTTCAGGCGAAGCAAATGAAGAAACAGATTAACATCAGTTTTTTAATTATTAATTACTGGGTAACAAGGAAAATAACTATGTATACACCCATGCATACCAATGAAGTCTAGCACAAGGCGGCCGTCGGTGCCGCGACCGGAGGGGTGGCCGAAGAACGTCTCGCCGTAAGGTGGGTTCTTGATGGTGAGGTCCTCAAGAACCGGATCTTCCCACCTCACCAAGTTCCCGGTGTCAGTGTACGAGTCGCCGAAGCTGAGTATGGAGGTGAAGTAGTGCTCCTGGTCTCTGGAGCAGACCCTGCCAAGGCTCGAGAGGGCGAGGAGGAATGCCACTGCCACGGGGAGTTTCATGGCTGTGCGAGCCTTTGCTCAATTGGAAAGCAAACAATGTTTGGGCCTCTGATGTGGAAATGGCTGCTGCCTATCAGGCTTCGACATGGTCCATGTGCAATTGTGGTCGTATAAATAGGTACTCTGATTTCTTGGACAGTAATCATCTTGCAATAGGCACTGTTTTGAATTGTATTTTGCCAGACTTGCTTTCCTGTTTCGTGATGGAATACTAATCTCGGCTCTCAACTTTTTCTTTGTTACTAGTATATCCTATCTGAAACCACAATGACTCAGATGAAATAATAGAACCGACTATGCACATTATGACTGTTGACTGACCTCATACAATTTGAAATAAAATTATACGTAGATAAATGAAACATGGGACCAATTGCCCCAATTTGAATCGGTATGTATATAGAAACGTGACAGAAGAACAGACAGACTTGTCCGGCAAGTACTGTATACGGGAGTCAATAATCCTTCGAAACAATATCTACTTTAGGGTGATGTCACTGCTAATACAGTTGTGTTGTATGACCAGTAGAAGTTTGTTACTACCTACTTGCCTCTACGAAACTACTTAGGCCCTGTTCGTTTCCTGCCCTCTAAAAATTATACCCATCACATCAAAGAGAATCTTACTATTTAGTATTACTTTTATTAATTTAATAACAAAACCTATGTCACGACCCCTCTAATTTGCGAGACGAATCTAATGATCCTAATTAATCTATGTTTTACTACAGTGATGCTACAGTAAACATCTTCTAATAACATCATAATTACCCTCGTTGGATTCGTCTCGTGAATTAGATAAGGGGTCTGCAATTAGTTTCGAGATTAGACTTTATTTAGTACTCCAAAATGATAAAATTCTCTTTGATTTGACCCCTCTAAAAATTATATACCTGGAAACGAACACACCCTTAGGCAATTTCGACTCCAACTCAAAGCACCAATAAGTTTGCATGTCCTACATATATTACCACTGCTCTAACAGCAATCAAACTACTCTGCACATTTTTTTTACCTGTGTCTAGAATACACTTTCATCACATTCATCTGATCCAGCGATAATCTGGTTCCAGAATTACCAGACACAGCACACAGTTAGCACCCAAAACTCGCACGATTTTAATTACGAGTTACCGTTCCAGTACCACGCTAGCACGTACATTTGACAGCTTAATTATACCACGCCTAGATTACAGTCACATTCTTGCCACTATCATCAGATCAGCTGCCGGAAGACCGACTCAGAACCCAGAAGACTGGGATGACGAACCATCAGAGGAGCCTCGGGCTGGTGTAGGGCCCGTGGAGGATGCTGTCGGCGATGGCGTGGTATGCGGCCTCCGTCAGGTGGACGCCGTCCCAGTTGGTGTAGGCCGACGGGTCCGTGCACACCTTCGATCCGCGCACGCCGCAGCTCGCCACAGGGTTGAAGTTGTATGGCCCGCCGCCACCACAGCATGTTTTCAGTGGGCCTTCCGTGAAACCTGCAGAAGCAGCGTCAAACAGAGAGCAGGGTGAGCGTGTTAACTATGTTTAGTTCACTGATATCTTCCAAACAGCGAGGCCTCATGAGCAGAACTACCAAGTAGTAAGTGGAGCCGTAGACTATTGGTACAGAATAATTAAGTAGACACTAGTCACAAAACTAACATTGCCCATTACCGTTCAGGTCCACACGTATGCAATAATACTGAGGTGTCATATTTGTAGAAATTACAATTCAATTCTAAACAGTTGACAGATAGTATCATAAAAACAAACAGTTGACAGTTACACTCCCTAGTAGTAGATGACAAAACAGGGCATAAGCATTGGTTCAAGTTGAACTCGTCACAGTAAGGTCATAAATAGAGACGCTAACACAAAGCCCTTCAGGACTTGACATAACTGATAGCGTTGACAGTGATCATCGATCAAACACCTAATTGAAGGTACCTGAAATCAGTGCATCATGTGTGTGCCAAATAAATTGCCATCAGCTGATGACCAAACCTGTCTGTACGCATCGGGTGATGCAAAGGGTCGGAACTCTTTTCATTATCTAAAAGTTCAGCTGATGAAACGCAAGATGGCAGTAGAGACCTCTAAAACGCACGCAGACTCTGAAAGTTTCTTTGCTTATATCAGAGCTTTTACCGAGATGGAACGATCAGTGTCTAAATCTTTTATAGTAAAAAAAGAATGAGGATAAAAAGGCTTTTAGCACTGAATTATGAGATTCCATTTTTGCAGTGTCATATCCATGTTAGCTGTTGCATATGATTAGCTCAAATGTTCAGCAAAGCAAGGCGAGCAGTAAGTTAGACATAGCCCCCCTTTCTCGAAAAGAGATTGGCTCAGATCCTGAAACCTTTTCTGAAAGAACCCTACAGTTTGAACTCGATTTGGATGGCAGACCGTGGCGGGGCCATGATTTAGCTCATTTTAGCCAGAATTATGCGTCGCTTTCAGTCTCACATCAATAATGTCATGAACAGAGATACTACTGTATGTACCGATTCCATTCGATTGGAAAACGATCCAAGACAGCTCACGGTTGAGCAATTGCGAGTCATGAGAGCACTCACCGAACTGCTTGGGGTTCTTGGCGAAGGACATGGCGGCGCCGTAGTAGTCGGCGTACATGATCCTGGCCTGCGGGTACTTGCGGCGGAGCCCCTGCAGCTTCTGCTGGAGCACGGCGTTGTGGTGCTGCGCGAAGTCGTTGTACGTCTTGAGGCAGCCGACGGAGTCGTAGTCGCTCCTGTTCTTGCCCGGGTGCAAGGTCAGGTACGCCGACGAGCAGCCGATCGGCAGGTTGCCCGGCACCACCAGGTGCCTCGCGCCGGCTTTGATCAGTTTCTGCGTCAGCACATTGTACCGGTGAAGATTAAAGAATGGCAAGGGCTAGCTGCATCTAGGAAATGTAATTTTCAGTTAAAAAATCTCACTTCAGTAGCATCGGTGACCGCGCTGGCGACCGTGGGAACGTAAGTTTTGGCGTCATCCAGGGTCTTGCCCTTGAAGAACGCGTAGTTGTAGTCGTTCCCCCAATCTCTCCCACCAGGAACAGGGACCGGCCGAAATACTCCTTGCAACCTGCAGTTTATTTAGATTGAAACAGAAGAGAGGAAATTTGTAATCAGCGCTGCAATCACCCAATCTCCTGAAGGACCTGAACCAAAATGCAGGAAGAAAAAGAAATGCGCACGAACTTTTGGTGGTGCTGCAGAGCGTGGGCTTGATCTTGTCGAACCAGCCGAGCTGGACGCTGAGGGACAGGTTGGTCCAGAGCTTGTCGGACGCGCCGATCTCCTCGAAGAAGGACGGATCCATCGCGGTGGCGCCGCCGACGGCGAAGTTGACGCCCTGCCGGACATCCTTCCCCTCCGACTGCAGGTACGCCGGCAGCAGCGGCAGGCCGAACGCTTGCGCTGTGAACAAGATAAAACGTCAGCAGGGAAGAAGGATGCGCAAAACATTGGGAGGCTCAATCGAAGGGCAACAATGGCAGCACGTACCAAGGAAGTCGACGACGAGGCGGCCGTCGGAGCACCGGCCGGTGGGGCGGTGGAAGTAGGTCATGCCGTAGGGGAATCGGCCGACGATGGCGTTGGAGAGCGGGCTGGACACGAGCAGGTTGCCGGTGTCAGTGAGCGAGTCGCCGAAGCTGAACATGGAGGTGTAGTTGCTCTGGGCGCCGCCGCCGCATTGGGAGACGCGCGCGAGCGAGCAGACGAGCAAGGCGGCGGTGAGCACGGACAGCTTGTTGGGGGCCGCCATTCCCATTCCCATGGGAAGAGTGAGAGAGAGAGAGAGAGAGAGCTGGCTGGGGACTGACGAAGCGAGTGGTGGCAGCGTCACGCTAGCTTGCGGACACGAGCTCGTGTCAGTAGTAGCACGGGCATTGCGACGAGTAATGGCGGCCTGCCTGATATTGTGGGTGGGGAAGTAAATGAAATCTGAGTAGGTGGCAGATGGATGAATCCATGGTGGAGAGCGAGTCCAGTTCCAGCCCCAGTAATTGCTCTGTCCGTCCCCTCCCCGGGTCCTCTCCTCTGCCGCAGAACCGAGCTCCGTCCTCGTCATCCCCTCTCCTTGTCATCAATGGTTCACGTGCGAATCTGGGCCGTATGTACACTCACTCCCAACGCTCAGCTCAATTATTCTGGCCGCGACGACGCAGGACCTGCAGGGATATCCGGGCAAGTATTTTTGGTCTTTTCTATACTGGTGAAAAACTGTTTAAAGCAAATGCTGATTTCGGTTTGATCATTCTCCGGAGACATTTTAGTTAGTACTAAAACAGGAGTTGTGAACAAAAATTTCTGCCAGCAGGATGGCTGGCTCACCAAACACCCTGTCTGTCTCCTGATTCAAGAATTTTCTGCTATTCATGGATAGACAGGTCTTAACGGTGCTGATCGGATGTTTCATTTTAATTGCTGTCCCTGTAACCATTTATGGACTTCATTACTGACCATTTATGAGCATTCAGTGCTCATAATGTTGATTTGATCAGGGGTTAGTAGTACTACTCTCCAAGAACAAGATGTGCTGGGTTCTTGCAGTTACCCGGATGAAATGCGCTAGGTTCAGGCCTCCTGCTGAACGGAGCATGACCTGCATCGCCCGGGTTACCCGCGCGCCATTGGAATGTAGTACCACTAGCATGACATTTAAAAGGAAGTCTCGCGAACGCAAGGAATTGTGGCATCGACGGATCAAGCGTCACGAGACCGTAAAACTAAAATAATGAAGCGCATCAACCTGGCCGTGCACGAAGGATTAGGAGAAGATTTTGGTAATGCAAACAAAGGCGATCGTGTCCTTGTCGCCGAGCCGATCGAGCGATGTGGCAGCCTTGCAGTACGCAGCTTTCGAATATCTAATTCTTCCGGTCCTTTTTCCCACGCCTGTAGGACCGGGGGCCATCTCCTCGTGCTGTAGCCGTGCTTGCTGGCGATGCGAAGCATGGTCATGGAGGACAGCTTTTGTCAGGCCCGATCGCCATGCACTAACTTGACTGATGCCCAGTACTGTACTGCATTGCACTGTACTGCCGGGATTCCTCCATGTCATCTCCCGAGCGAGCGAGCGCCATGGCTCCACCGCGTTGCCGAGGAGGATGACGACGAGTTACTAGGTGGGCTCCAGCCGAGTATTACTAGCCGTGTCGAGTTGGGCTGTGTTGCCGTGAAAAGAAATAAGGCCCATGTAAGCATGGATCTGGATTCTGGAGGAACGGACGGCCCAATTTAAGTCCATAGGCATTGGCCCGGGCCGACATGATTGAAGATTTTTCAAATGTCACGATTGAAGTGTGAAATGTTTCCCACTTTCCTTGAACGAAATTGCTAAACCTGTGTTTTCTATCCCAAAAATGTTTTATTCCCGTATCTAACTGAACTGCTAATGCTAATGCTAATGCTACTAGCTGAGTATGGGCGGATTGGCGAAGGGGCCATGGAGCCAAGAATCGGCGACGCGGTGGTACGCCGCCTCGGTGAGGTGAACGCCGTCCCAGTTCACGTACGCCGCCGGGTTCGCGCACGCGCTGACCCCGGGCATGCCACATGCCTTGGTCGGGTTGAAGTTGTACTTGCCGCCGCCGCCACCGCAGCAAGCCCGCAGCGCGCCGTCGGCGCCGTCGAACCCGTAGCGACGGGGAGACGCCGCGAAGCCGATGATCGGGGAGTAGAAGTCGGCGTAGGTGACGCGCACGCCGGCGTGCTTGCCGGCGAGCCGCGCCAGCGCCCGGCGCAGCTGCGAGTTGTGGGCCCTGGACAGCAGGTTCAGGTTCTTCAGGCACCCCGTGCCCGGTTCGTAGTCGGCCTTGTTTCGGCTCGCCAGGAGCACCAGGTTCGCCGGCGCGCAGCCTAGCGGCGGCACGCCCGAAACCACGATCGTCTTGGCGCCGTCGTTGATCAGCTTCTCCGTGGCCGCAGAAATTGTCTCCACGATTCGGGGCGTGTAATATGACTGCACTTCTGCAACGCTCTTGCCGCCGCCCAACGTGAGCCCGTAGTCGTTCCAGCCCATCTCGCCCACCACGAACAGCGCCTTCCCAAACAATTCACTGCATGCTATACACAGAACACGTGCTGGGGTCAGTGAAACGAGCGGACGACGCAATTCCTCCATGTTTATAACATGAATTACCTTGTGGCGAGCTGCACAGCTTGGGCTTCATGGCGTCGAACCATCCCAGCTGGTGGCTCAGGGAGATGTTATTCGAAGGAGCCTTCCCGCCGTTGCCCGGAGGAGGATATACTACGTCCAATACCGTGGCTCCGCCCACCGCGAAGTTTGCGCCCTTCTGGAAGTTTTGGTTCGCCGCCAACGCCGGCGGAAGGAGAGGGAGTCCCAGTGCTTCAGCTGTATTTACACCCGTCAGGGGTTGAATCTCGCCAGTTAATTTTGAAATAATAAGAACAAACATTCGTGTCAAACTACAATTCCGTCCGGTAATAATAACAGGCCGCAAAGGGAATCACTCACCGATGAAATCGATGACTACCCTGCCATCGGAGATACGGCCGGTGGGATGGCCGAAGAAGGTCATCCCGTACGGCGGTTTGGTTATCCATAGATTGGGCGTCGCGGGGCCGTCGATGATGACAATGTTGCCGGTGTCAGTGTAGGAGTCACCAAAGCTAAAAATCGAGTTGTACTTTGTTTGGGTCGAATAGGAGACGCCGGAAAGTAGCAGAAAGATTTGCAGGGATAGAACTACGACGTGCTTCATTATTAAGAAGGTGGGTCTGTTCTATCGATCCCTGTCAAGAGAAAAAGTTCTTTCTGTATTTTCGAGATTCGTACCTCAGTTTTTATAGACAAAATGTATCCGTTCATTAATGTCCGTGACGATGTTACAGATACCACCGTCAATAGATGCAGAAAATTAACTTTCAGTACATTTAAGCATAAGATCTTATATATGCTAATATTTAATATATTTAGTATCGTCTTGATCTCCTCAATCAATTTTCCTAGTCCTGACTGATACAGTTCGGCTTTTAAACCCCTTTTATGAAATGCGTTTTTGTTGCCATTCAAGTTATGCACGGCTTTCTGTGCGGGTGCATGCTCATCATTACTCCGTATTTCATTTCAATCTAGAATGATGACGATAATGGATTGCACATTTGAGTATTTCTTGTTCTCGTGGGACAACTATGGATTCAAACCATCGACGACGACCGGAAAGTGAAGATGATAACATAGCACAATAAATGTGGGATGATTATGTAGCACGAAGGACTTAAATATACATGTTGTACTGTACTTGTACCACCTACTTAAGTACTAAACTTTTGAAGAGATCAGATGCCATCAAAATATCTCCCATTTGTAGACCATTTAGGGCATGTTTGTTTCCTCTAGTGTTAAAATTTTACTCCCTCCGTCCCATTGAAAGTGTCGTTTTAGACTTTTAGACATCGTCCTTTGACTATTCGTCTTATTCACAAAATTTATGTAAACGCTAATTATCTTTTTCTAACTTAATTTATCATTTGTGATACTTTAATAATAATGTATTTATTTTAGTATTTTTATAAAAATTTTGAATAAGACAAGCGGTCAAACATGAAATCTGAAAAGTCAAAAACGACACTTTCAATGGGACAGAGGTAGTAGCTGCTAAAAGTTTAGTCCTGCTAAAATTTAGTACTAAAATTTTAGCAGTAGTGTGTTCGTTTTCGGTGCTAAAGTTTAATATTCCCTTTGCAAAATGACTCCATTACCCTTACGGTGTGAGGAGAGAGAGAAAAAGGAGGGGTAGGTGTTGTCCAAGTGGGGAAGGTAGGGAACTTTAGCCCATTTTAGCACCAAGTTTGGTGCTAAAATTTAGGCCCCTTTTAGCACTTGGTGCTAAATTTAGCACATTTTAGCACACATGTTCGTTGCCTAGGTGCTAAAGTTTAGTCCATTAGCACATTTTAGCTCTTTAGGCCTAGAAAACGAACAGCCCCTTATTCCTTCAAGCGCTCTGACCATTTAGACCAAAGCCACTTCCATCTCTCAATTCTCTAACACTAGGATTATCAAGTCCTGCTCCTTCTGTTTAAATTGACAAAGAGTATATGAAGTACCAAACTTTGTATTCAGGTGAGAAACAATTAATTTTTGTCCATGCCTCTTTACTCGAAGCATTATTTGTTTGATAACCTGACACGTCATAATCCTTTAGAAGCCCAATAAGAAACAACTTTGTCTCATGACTCCATCTAGCTCTCTTAGGAGTGGTTCTTGTATTCACTGCATTTTCTCCGTGTTTCCCTTCCAGAAGGAGCAAAAAGGCAGACGCCTTCACTTTTATCTACAAGACCTGAAAAGCGGCGCGAGCGAAGCGAGGCAGAGCATGAAGCATCCTTGTTTCACGTCAGGATTTTTCCAAGGGGTATGACCTCTTGTTAAAATTCCTAGAGTAAATTTCACAATACTACATATTTTATAACAAAGCAATCACAAAACTATAGATTTAAAAAGATGTATAATAAAACTACAAATTTAGTGCACATTTGTAACACAAAACTACATATTTAACAAAATGTATAACAAAACTACAGGTTTTAACTTTGTGAAATCTGTAGTTTTGCAATTCACATAGACACTAAATGTGTAGTTTTGCGGTAACAATTGTTAAACAATGTGTAGTTTTGTGATGCAAAGGTGTATTAAATATGTAGTTTTGTGGTACACTTCTTTAAATCTGTAATTTTGTGATAGTCTTGCCACAAAATCTGTAGTTTTGTGAGATTTACTCAAATTCCTGTGAAACTGTGTCGTAGGAAAGCAATCCTATGAATCTTTTTTTCTTTTCATTTCCTGCGTACCATGGAGACATATAGGAAATATTCAAAATTCCTTTGCCATTCCTCCATTCCAAAGGCCCCCTATATGGAGAAAACAATAAAAGCAGGTAAGGTTAGAAGAAGATGAGGGAAAGCAACAGCTTCGAATAACAATTTTCATTGATGGACCTTGTTGGCTACTTGCGACCGTGATCTTCTGGGGTTGGATCCGAGATGGACCACACAGCCCTGTTTATATCGACGGAACTTTCAAACATCATCCATTAGCTGCTCCATGAACCAGATCGGCCAATTTGTCAAAGTTGCGGGCTCAAACAGCTCAACATGTGTAAATTTGGCGGCTTCAGAGATCAACACAACGGAACAGGTGCGCCGCTAATAGGCGTGCTCAGTATGGGCGGGTGGGCGTACGGTCCCCTGAGCCAGCCGTCGGCGATGAACTGGTTCGCCGCCTCGGTGAGATGCACGCCGTCCCAGCTCACGAACGCCGACGGGTCGCCGACGGTGACGCCCGGCATGCCGCAGAGCGCGGTGACGTCGAAGTTGTTCTTCCCTCCGCCGCCGCCGCAGCAAGGGCTCAGGACGCCGTCTGTCCCGTTGAAGCCGTAGCGGTCAGGAGACACCGCGAAATCTATGATGGGCGCGTAGAAGTCGGCGTAGATGACCCGCACGTCGGGGTATCTGCAGCCAAGCCACTTGAGAAATCGACGAAGTCTCAGGTTGTGCTCCCTGGAGAGCATGTTGAGGTCCTTGAGGCAACCTGTGTCCGGCTCCACCTCTTCGCCTCCGGTGGCCTGGTTCGCCAACCATGCTAGGTTCCCCGGCGCGCACCCTAATGGCGCCACCCCCGACACGACCACCGTCTTGGCGCCTTGGTTGATTAGTTTCTGCACATAATAATCGCCCAAGTTTGAGTTCGATTACGCATGACCTGAGTATTGACATTATTAAGCTCTAGTAAATAGTAATTTAGTACCTCCGTAGCAGTGCAAACCGACGCGACAATATCTGGCACATGAGGCCGCATTTCTTCAACACTTGCGCCGCCGAGCAGCATGATCGCGTAGTCGTTCCAGCCCAGCTCGCCGACAAAGAACAAAGTCTTGGTGAAGTATTCCTGGCATTCTACGGCGACATAGCATCAGTCAGGAAGCGATAAGCGTGCAAGCCCTGTTTGGTAGGTGCGTACGTGTGTGTGAGTGATTACGAACCATGTGGTGAGCTGCAGAGTGAGGGCTTCATGGCGTCGAACCATGCGAGCTGGAATCCGATGGAGACGTTGAACGGAGAAACATCTTTCAAGCCTTTGTCCACGAAGAAGGTCCGGTCCATTGCGGTGGCGCCGCCGGTCGCGAAGTTCACGCCTTGCTGCAAGCTCTGGTTCACCGTTGCCAAGGACGGGGTAAGGAGAGGGAGACCCAATGCTTGGGCTGCAAATTAAACTTGTACTACGTCAGACGGCGTATGTATACGTGGATGATGAGCTAATCATCGGCTTCGGGGAACTTACCGATGAAATCGATGGGCAATCTGCCATCAGAAGCGCGGCCGGTGGGGTACCCGAAGAAGGTCATCCCGTACGGTGGCTTCAATATCAAGGAACCGGCCGACGCCGGGCCGCCATAGAGGATGCCGAGGTTGCCGGTGTCAGTGTAGGAGTCGCCGAAGCTCAAGATGGAGGAGTAGCTGGATTGGATCGAGTAACAGAAGCTGCTACAGAGCAGCAGAAAGAATTGCAAGCCTAGAATTGTTATGTTGCGCCTCATTCTAGTTGGAGCTTTTTGCTTCTCAATGTCAGAGTTGCAGGTTCACCGTATCGGGTTGTATTATCCGCCCACCAATTGCTTTCGCTACCGATTGGTCCCATTTTGCCATAATCCTGTGCCAGCTCGTATCGATGGGGATCGATGGAGGGACTTCAATGTTTCTTGAGTTTGACAGGACGATGTCGGGGACGATGGCTGCAAGAGCGGCAGATGAGAATTGGGCAGCTAGTGGTGGGGAGGCCGTGCCAGCCTTTGAGGCGGGCCATTTGTTTCCCCGATGACGTGGCCCTTTCGCAGTCGTACGTGTTTCCTCGTTTTTTTTTGCCGATTAGTGTTCCCTTGTATTTGCATCCTTCTTGTGGATTAAGAAATTTTTTTGTACGGCCGAGTCTCAAATGTAGCCTGTGCGACCCTGTCCGGAGTCGTGAGACGTGAGGATCGAACGGCTGCAGAGGATGCTAGCCGCTAGCGTCCAATTTTTTCTCTATTTTGGCCCCTTTTCATCTAAAATTTTAAAAGTAGCATGTTTCAATCTAAATTTCCAAGATCTCGCTTCTTTTGGTCACGCTAAACTGTATGGCGTGACACATGTATAGGGTCACGCCAAAGTGAATGGCGTGACCAAATGTGACCGTGGTCAATCCTTATGTGTCAAGCTCTATTTTCCTACGTGTCATTTGGTCACGCTAAAGTGTTCGGCGTGACCATATTCATGTGTCACGCCATTCCGTATGGCGTGACCAAATAAGCCAGATTCTGAAAATATAGTTATCGAAGGACTATTTATAAAATTTTAGATAGAGAGGGGCCAGAATGCAAAAAAAGCTCGCTAGCGTCTGGCATCGGCTCCCAACTGGCTCGGGTTGTATTGCTCATCATCCCGTACATTGTGCAGGTTAATAGTAGTGGTTGACAAATGCCAGTCGCACTATTGTACATGTTAATAGCGGCGACTTGCAATTGTCACCGGCGCTCGCCTTCGGCTGACCAAACAACTGTTATATTACACTTGTAGTGTGATTTTTTTTTGAAAGGACCTTTAGTCTAGTGGTTAGAGCACTTGAATAACATCTCTAGTAGACCTGGGTTCAACTCCTTTTGTCGGAGCGAATAACCAGGCTGGAATAAAAGAAAAATTTATAAAAGATCTATTTTACTACCCCGAACAATTCACTTTGTCCAACTTAGTACCCGAACAAAATATTGGTTCAGTTTACTACCTCAAATAGTTTAAGTTAGTGCAATTTATATTTTTTTATTTCTCTTTGTACGCTTCGATTTTGAAGCTTAAATTTCGCACATGATAAATACCATATTGTCCAACACTAAAAACAATTATAAGACTTATTTTAAGAATACGTATTATAGTTTTAATAGCATCAAATATTATATGAACTATAGGTTCCAAACTTATATGAACAATATTTATAAAAATGTAAGATATTTTATTTTACATAGATATTGATAGCATATATCATCACGCAAAATTTGAGTTTCAAATTTAAAGCATACAAAGACCCCTGCGCCGCCACCTCGTCCTCTGCTCGCCGCACAGCCCCTCACAGCCGTGAAGGGCGCAGCAGCGCCGTCGGACCCCAACGAGCCCCCATCATCCTTCTTCCATGTGAGCACTTGGAGGTGCGGAGCGGGGCGCGACCTGGAGGGGTGGAGCACGGCATGGCCTCGGAGGTGCGGAGCAAGGCCACGGCGGTGCGACGTCGACTCCGGCGACCCTTGTTCGCACAGATGCGTGGAGGCGGCTCCCCTTCCCTCTTCCTCCCGTGCTCGTGACGCCGGCCCATGTGGCTCTACCCGCGAGGCCATTGCTGGATCCTCTGAGTTCCAGCAAGTCAAGGTCCGACGGGCCTAGATCCACAAGGAGGCTGAGATTTGGCTGCGCGCGTTGGGCTACCCCTTCTAACCCATAACGACCCGGCGGCCCACGGCCCATGAGGCAAGGCGGCATCGAGGCGGTGACGTGGCCGTTGCGGCCAGCCACCATGCCGGCTGAAAATGACGTGCTACGCGCGGAAGGCGTCCACGTCGTCCAAAACTCTGAGGGACTCCCGCTATCAGAATAAGAATATGACACATGCGTTGCAGATCCTCCTTGTCACTCGGGTCTAAGGGAAGATATAGCGCTTCTCTGTTAAATTGTGGGCTGCAGATGAGAAACCAATTGATGAACTATGTAAAACAAACACGTTGCCTTCCGTGAATAATCCAATACTAGCTAAACAAAAAAAAACATTATTGCGCTGGTGTGACAGCCCATGTTGTGCGGCAACACGGCAGCTCGTACGGGAAGACGCGGCACACAGCTTGTTGGGTGTGGGCGTGCTTCTTGTCCGTGCGCGTCAGCTGCATGGTGTCGATGTCCAGGGAGAAAATGATTCCGCAGGAGACCTCCAAGAGCTCGAGGGCCTCCGACGACGAGGATTGCGTGTCGGCGAACTGCCAGCAAGTCCTGCCGTCTTGGACGACTTCGGGCAGCAGCAGGGACGATAGGCAGACCGTACCCTTTCCTCCAGCACCCACGCTCCGTCGTCGGGAACCAAGGGCAGGGCGTACACTTGGAGCATGTCACCTACTATGCATATGATGCGCATTGCAACGACCCGGAGTTTCGTCCTGCTGCAGTACGTCGTTCCTGGGGGCAGGGTCAAGGTCCAGAACTCGCCGGTGGCCTCGTCGACGGCGAGTACCTCGGCCCTCCAACCGTACAGCCCCGGGAGGAAATCGAGGGACATGTCTCTATCGATAATCTGGGCAGCTGACGGCTCGAAGCAGCAGGGCGTAGGGACCCGTCTTTCTCGTGGCTGCACGGCGAGGTAGTGCCCCACAACGACGTTCCGGCAGGTGTGGAAGCCGGCGATCACGCGGCGCCATCGCTTGCACGTGGCCGCGGCGCGGAACAGGTACACAGGCCAGCTGCTCAGGTGCAGGAGGACGTGCTCCAGGAGGTGTTCGGGGAGGAGGGCGTTGATCATATCCCTACTAGTCGCCCTGGTCTTCCGGCGTCGCAGACGCCGGCGACGGAGCTCTCGGCATTTTATTTTTTCTGTTTCTCGTGCTACTCACAATTCTCTATAGCATCACCAATCAAGATCGGAGGACCACACACATGTTTGTGCTCTATATACCCTCCGTACTCCATAGTATATATAGAGCCGAATTTGGTGTTGTTCAATCGGCAAGGATTTTCTACACCTTGTAAAGATTTCCTAAACAAGGCGCATCTTTTATACAAAGCTTATACATATAGACAAAAAATAAGGAAACCGTACTAGTCAGTTTCCATGCTGTTTCAACAAGGCGGGGAGGAGAGGGAGCCTGAGCGCTTCCACTGCATTTGCATAACTACACGACACCATATGCACTATGGAAGAGCGCAAGATTGCCGCGTGCCATCATTTTTGCCGTGTGTCATTTATCGGGCACATGACAAATAGCTCTCTTTATCGTGTGCTAGCCAGGTCATATACGGCATTAGATCTCTTTACCGTGTGTCCGCAAGCTAGCACACGGCACCCATAATCTTTGGAGTGCCCTTTGTGCCGGAAGGAGCACTGGATCCTAAAAAGTTTTGACCAATTTATTACGGTGAAAACTTATGTCGAGGGACACAAGCCCCCCCCCCTCCCCCCGCTCCTCCCAATCGCAACAATTTGGTTAAAGAAACAAAGATGGCATAATACATGGTAAAGAAGTGTTCTTTCTTGAGGGATAAATGTTTCTCGTTGGTGGATGGTAGGTATCTGTTTACAGCAACATTGTGGCTGATACACGAAGATGTATCACATAGTTTGGTGGGCACATCTTTTGTTCTCCATGCAGCTGAGTTTCATGGTGTCCACACATCGAGAGAGAATATGATACATCAAGAGGCGTGCGAGACGACTAAGGGCTCGAGGGCCTCCGACGACCACGATTGCGTCTCGACGAACTGCCACCATTCTACATCAGGCAGCAACAGGGAATGATAGGCCGACCCTTTCTGCAGCACGGATGCTCCGTCCGTAACCGAGGGCAGTAGGAAGACTTGAGCATATTTCATCGCTACGATGCGTAAGACACGCGTTGTGACGACCTAGAGGTCTCTCCGGAACTCGCCGATGGTTTCGTTTCTCGCAAGTATGCCATTCAAAGTTTATGGACCAAAAGAGATGGAGGCATGGAGCCTCCCTCCCGGCCGAGGAAATCCTCGTGGTGCCTCATCGCTCTTAATAATGTCAATATCCCTGTCAATGTCATCGTAGTAGGAGAACCAGTCCTTCGTGAGCAGTTAGCATGTCTGTTGATAATCTCCGACTATACGCACGCACAACACCGTGAGGTTTGACACGTTAAGTCCAGGCTCATCGACTACAGGAATCCATCGAGAAAGGAGATGTCGTCGTCGTATCCTTGTCCAGTCCTAAGTGATGCCCACGCAAACGACCACTCAGTGTTTATCCGGAGACCTGGACGGGGCTGGCAAATCTACGACCAGCCTATGGGGAAGAAACTTGCGGCATTTCCTTTTAAGGAAAGTTATCAATCCCGTAAATTTCTATCTTAGAAAAGTTTTGTCATAAGTTATATACATAAGTAATCAGATGACTTATATATAACTTTTCGTTATAATTTATACATATAACTTTTTATCGTGACTTATGAAAATAACTTTTTGTCAGAATTTATATTTTTATATTGCCACGGGTCCCACTATACGAGTAGATGGGAGGGAATTTAGGGGCCGTAAGAAAGTTACGGGACAACCGACTATGGAATAAGAGTTGTGGACCTAGACAACAGCGACGTGGCAGCGCCGGCTGTCCATGACCGCCCTCCAACTATGGCTGGCTTTCCGCCGGTGAGAAGGAAATGGAGGGAGGGGTGATCACGAATGTGGGCAGCTGACCGCCATGGCCACGGGAAGCTACGGAGCTAGAATATGCCACCAGCGGAAAAAAAAACTGCCTGTAGCAAAAATCTTTTCTAAATATTTACTTAGTTCTAGTTGGCTAAAACACCCTAGTAGAATCATGGGTTTGTGTTTAAGCCGGGCTATGTCTAGACAAAGTGAATTGTTTGGCAATAAAGTGGATGAAGAAAATAAAAAATACGAGGAATTTTCTGGTTTAAAATAATTATCATTATTTATCATCAACTAATATTTATTAGTTGTAGGGTAGTTTATAACTTACTTAAAATTAATATTTTAATTTATTTATACAAATTTTACTAATTGTGCTAAAATTGACTAACTTGATGGTAATGATGAAAACTATATATTTGTTATAAGTATATTATACTATATTTGTATAAAATAAATAACTTATTAATAATCATGAAATTTATTTGTTATAAATATATTATTTCCATTGGATTAAACTAATACTAGTTAGTTGTGAAAAAAATATTATTATTATTTTGCATGAGAAAACTTGTGAAATTAGCATGCTCGCCTGCCTGCTAAACGGACACAGGCATGGGTACATTTGACGGCTTCAGAAACAGAGCAAGTACTCTGCTAATACGTGGTGAGTATGGGCGGGTGGGCGTACGGTCCCCTGAGCCAGCCGTCGGCGATGAAGTGGTTCGCCGCCTCGGTGAGATGGACGCCGTCCCAGCTCACGAACGCCGACGTGTTGCCGGCGGTGACTCCCGGCATGCCGCAGAGCGCGGTTAGGTTGAAGTTGTTCTTCCCTCCGCCGCCACCGCAGCAAGCACTCAGGACGCCGTCCGTCACGTTGAAGCCGTAGCGGTCAGGAGACACCGCGAAGTCTATGATGGGCGCGTAGAAGTCGGCGTAGACGATCCGTACGCCGGGGTACCTGCCGCGGAGCCGCATCAGGGCCTGAACAAGTTGCAGGTTGTGGTCCTTGGATACAAGGTTCAGATCCTTGAGGCAACCCGTCTCCGGCTCGACCTCTCCACCAGTCTGGTTTGCCATGAGTGCGATGTTTGCCGGCGCGCACCCAAACGGCGCCATGCCTGACACGACCACCGTCTTGCCGCCTTCCTTGATGAGTTTCTGCAGACAACATTGGAGACCGATGAGTACGCGTGATCTGATTTCGTGCCACATTGACATGATCGATAAGCTTATATGAGAAATAGAACCTCCGTTGCTGCGCAAATCAGTCTCACTATTTCAGGCACGTGAGACCGTAGTTCATCTAAACTAGCGCCGGCGAGCAGCATGACCGCGTAGTCATTCCAGCCGAGCTCGCCGACAAAGAACAGTGCCCTGGCGAAGTATTCCTGGCATTCTGCAGCAGTGCAGAGGACGGCAGATCAGCAAAAGGGCGAAGTAACATATTGGTGCAAGCCGTGCGTATGGCAATGTACCTTGAGGTGAGGTGCAGAGCGAGGGCTTGACCGCGTCGAACCATCGGAGCTGGAAGCTGAGAGAGACGTTGAACGGAGAAATAGCTTTGAAGCCTCTGTCCACGAAGAAAGTCCGGTCCAGCGCCGTAGCGCCGCCCGTGGCGAAGTTCACGCCTTGCCGGAAGCTTTGGTTCGCCGCCAACGACGGCGGAAGGAGAGGGAGCCCCAGCGCTGCAGCTGCATACCTGGACTATATTAGACGACGGTGTTCGGTGTAGATCATATGGATGACGCCGGATTGAGGAAGCAGCAGAGGTCATCGGCCTCGGAAAACTTACCGATGAAATCGATGGGCAACCTTCCGTCGGAGGCGCGGCCGGTGGGGTACCCAAAGAAGGTCATCCCGTACGGCGGTTTCGATATCAAGAAATCAGGCGACGCCGGGCCGCCATAGAGGATAGCGAGGTTGCCGGTGTCAGTGTAGGAGTCGCCGAAGCTCAAAATGGAGGTGTACTTGGATTGGATCGAGTAACACAAGCTGCTGCAGAGCAACAGAAAGAATTGCAAGCCTAGATTCATGCGCCACATTGCTGCTTCGTCTCAAGGTCAGAGTTGCAGGTTTCTGCACCGTTTCTCTAAACAAATTTAGAAGCTTTCAGTCTCATTCCCGAGGTTTCTATATCCGATCTGTTGTGGTTTAGCATAGTCAACGCCCTACGTGAGAATCATGTGCACCAGCTTCAGAAGACAGATATATATGCCAGCTTGCTATTTTTATTTACAGCAAGCTTAGATCTATTTTATATATATTATCCAAAGAAAAAAACTAAGATTTCTTTCTCGAACGATTTTCATTTTGGGGGGACGATGACTGAACTATTATATGATTGTTTAAAGTCAGACAGTTAAGCGGTTATGTAGTGTATATCTTGATTAGTACTCTTATACGATTGTCAGTAAAGACAACCTGTCAAGCACTGTGCGTTATAATGGAATTTTGTGGTGATGTACGTTTCAGAGAAACTGATAATAATTACCTAAAAAAAGAACACTGATAACAATAAAAGCACAAACCAAATCTGTTCTGCAGAACTCTGTTATAAAAAGCAGGCTGGTCTGAGTTTGTCAAGCATCGCAATTTTAATTCGCATGAGTACAAGACTCTCCATGACGTATCTATGAATAAACTAAATCTGCTGTGTGCAGAATTTGTTATGCCAAAAGAGGAAATTTTTGGATGAAAAGTCAAATATGAGTTTGACAGGCATCACCATTATAATTCGCGCCAGTACAGTAGTCATGTCATGACGTATTTTATGAATATATGATGAAACCAAATTCGACTGCACGTTCCAGCTAGTTCCATTGACCCAATCTGGATTTATTATTTTTCTGGAAATAATGACCCAATCTGAATTAAAGTAGCCCTTTCCGATGCAGGTTGCTAGACATTGCCATTCTTTATGCTGTTTAGCCAGCCATTGGCAATGTACCGATTGGCTGCTTCCGTGAAGTGACCATCCCAATACAGATAGGCGGATGGATCATCGCATACCGTTGACCCCGGCATGCCACAGCCGGCGCTCATGTTGAAGTTGTACTTCCCACCGCCAACACAGCAACACCTCAGAATATCGTTGGTGAACCCTGAAATTGGTAAAGCTCATTTTATGTTGTTAGAACAAAGGTTCAACATAGCACTTAAACTCAGAACAGATAAAAATGGCAAGATGGGGTAAACCACATTCTCCTTTGCATGCGCTACAAGTGTAAATACTAACCAAGCATGTCAGGAGACTCGATGATATCCATGACCGGGGTGAAGAAATCGGCGTAGATGACTCGGACATTTGGGTATTTTTGCCGAACATTCTTGATGGCGTCCTGCAGCAGTGAGTTGTGGTACACGGAGAGTTGGTTGAAATGCTTGAGGCAGCCGGTCCGCGCGTCATAGTCGTCCGGATCATCGCTCGGAAGCAGCACCAGGTTCGGCGGGGAGCACCCCAGCGGCGGGATCCCGGGCACCACCACCGTCTTTGCTCCCTGCTTGATTATCCTCTGTTGAAATTGTACAGAGAATAACAGTCCTCCAAGGCAGGATGTGCAGGAGGCTCAAAACAAAGAAGAAGAAGGCAAAGATATGATGGGTCTGAAACCAAAGATTAAGAGACAGCCTAAAAACAACAATATGGAACCATCTAGGAAAAGTTCAAGGTTGCAGGGGCAAAACATGAAGGTTGCGGAGAAGGCTGAAGTGCTAACCAAGAAAAGAAATCTAGAAGGTAATCCCACTAACGCTAATTCTTTTTCTGTACTAGAAGATGAAATGTTATTAGATAAAGCAGCCAAAATGGGTGTTGAAATAAACCTTAAAGACATGGAGCCGGTTAATATTGTTAAGGACATGGAAATGGCTAGAATTATGCTAGAAAATAAAAGGAGTGCTACTGATAATGATGTGGTAGAAGCTGTAAATGATGCATCCACCTCGGATGGACTGCAGTTACTAGAATGGGATAGTGAGGCCTCTGAAAGTGAAGAGGAAGATGGGTTTCAACCGGTGGAATATAAGAATTCAAGGAAAAAGAAAAAGAAAAGGAGATCCTTTTGTGGATCTAAAGATAAATATTTAGTCTCACCTGTTGTGGGATTAGAGATGGATGGAGAAAACCCTAAGATTAGCTCTAGGGTTAATCTCAAAAAAAGGACAAAAACAAAAAAATTGTCTCAATGAATGGGATGATGTGGAACTGCAGGGGAATCAGCAAGAAAGGCCTTAGCCCTTTCTTAAGAACATTAATACAGGACAATCAATTAGATTTCCTAGGAATTCAGGAGACAATGATGAAAAAATTTAAGGATAACTTTTTCAGGAAGGTAGATGGTGCCAAATCTTTTGCTTGGCACTGGGTTCCTTCTAGAGGGAAATCTGGAGGAATGCTTTGCGGGATCAATTTAGACCGTTTTGATGTAATCTCTTTCCAAACCAAAAACTTCTTTATAGCTGCTGAAGTTGAGGATAGAAAAACAAAGGTGAAACTTTGGCTTGTCACAGTGTATGGCCCGGCTCAGGAAGGTGACAAGGAGCAATTCCTTCTCGAATTTGCTCAGTTATGCAATAGCATACAAAACACCCCGCTACCGATAGGTGGGGATTTCAACATTCTGAGATATAGTGTTGAAAAGAATAAAAATTTTCATCACAATAAATGGAGTGATCTGTTTAACAATATCATTAATACTTATGAACTGCGTGAAATTTACCTTAGTGGGGAAAATACACTTGGAGTAACAACCAAGTGGATCCTACTCTAGAGAAATTGGATAGAATGTTGATGAATAAGGAATGGGAAAATGCCTTTCCCCTTTCTGCTATGAGGAAAGAAGTCAGACTCATGTCTGATCATAATCCAATAATCTTCTCCTCTGGTGAGAAAAAGAACTGCAAAAGGAAACCCTTCAGGTTCCAACTTGCTTGGATCAATCGTAATGATTTTAAAAACAAAGTGTCCGAGATCTGGAAAAAACCTGTTATTACCAGATCCAATCTGGATAAATGGATGATAAAGGAGAAAAGATTGAAAACCTTCCTAAAAGGCTGGGGAGATAAACAGAAAGGGGACATGAGAAAACAAAAGTCAGAGCTCAATGATGAATTGTTGGCCCCGGAAACATTGGCGAACAGGCGTTTGGCCCGGTGGCAAGGCGCCGGGTTGGCTGCCGCCGGGTCGTGGGTTCGACCCACGATCTCGCACCTGCACCGTAGCGTGAGCTGCAGTGTGGAGAAAAATTCCTCGCTCTCCCCAAATCAAAGCGTATGGTAAAGACTCGCGCCATAGCTCACACGGCCAGCCGAGTCCCTACGTATGGTTTGGGGGAGGGTTCGGGAATTTTCTCGACCTGCGTGAGAAGGTCTTCTTCTTAACAAAATGCCCGGGGCCGTCATACCCCCGCAGGTCGAGTTTTTTTAACATTGGAGGAAAATATTTCCCTTTCCCATGACCAACTAGCTAGGAAAACAGAAATTCAAAAACAGTTGATGAAGATTTTTGAACAAGAGGAAATCTATTGGAATGAGAGATCCAATTGTAATTGGTTGCTTAAGGGTGATGGGAACACTGAA
Source organism: Chloris gayana (assembly GCA_031894775.1). Taxonomy (NCBI): domain Eukaryota; kingdom Viridiplantae; phylum Streptophyta; class Magnoliopsida; order Poales; family Poaceae; genus Chloris; species Chloris gayana. The sequence goes on from JAUNZO010003727.1 coordinate 139,047, forward strand.
TACTTTCATAGAATAGCAAATGGAAAAAAAGAAAGAACACGATCTATTCCTTGCAGCACGAGGATCGAAGTATTATGGGAGATAATGAAATTTTGAAACATGCTACTAACTATTATAAAGACCTCTTTGGTCCTTCTGATAAACCTAAAGTTAACCTAGACCCTAGGTGTTGGGTGGTTGAGGAAAAAGTTTCAGATATGGATAATAATGAGTTAACCGCTCCGTTTAGCGAGGAAGAGATTAAGAGGGCAATTTTCTCTATGGAGAAAAATACTGCTCCAGGCCCTGATCATATTCCAATTGAATTCTATCAAGAATGTTGGATGATCATTAAAGATGACCTGCTTCTCTTGTTTGAGGATTTTTATAAAGGGCATTTGGATATAAGCAGGTTGAATTATGGAGTTATTACTTTACTCCCAAAATTAAAAGAAGCTAACAAAATCCAGCAATATAGACCAATCTGCCTGCTAAATGTGAAGTACAAGATTTTTACAAAAGTTCTTACTCCGAGAATGGAAAAAGTGATGAATAAAATAATTAGTAAAAATCAAACTGCTTTTATTAAAGGGAGAAACATTATGGAGGGGATAATGTGCCTCCATGAAGTAGTACATGATGTGAAAAGCAAAAGATCAAATGGGGTGATCCTGAAACTGGATTTTGAGAAAGCGTATGACAAGATCAGCTGGGATTTCTTATTCCAGTGCATGGAGAATAGAGGTTTTAATAATAGATGGTGTAGCTGGATGAAAGCGGTGGTCTCGAAAGGGACCCTATCCGTGAAAGTGAATGATGAGATTGGTCCATATTTTCAGAGTGGGAAAGGGGTCAGACAAGGCGACCCCTTGTCACCATTCCTTTTTAACATAGCAGCAGATTCTTTTGCAAAAATGATCAAAATGGCACAACACAATGACCTCATTGAGGGGCTAGTACCACAATTTATAGACAAGGGGATTGTATCACTGCAATATGCAGATGATACAATTATTTGCATGAAAGATGACAAGGAGATGGCAGTAAACCTGAAGCTTATGTTGTACCTGTATGAATGCATGTCGGGCCTTAAAATAAATTTTCAAAAGAGCGAGGTGCTGATGATTAAGCAAGACGATCAAAGAACCCTAGAATATGCGGATATTTTTAATTGTACCACCGGATCATGGCCAATTAAATATTTGGGTGTGCCTGTGTCACATTCAAGGTTACATGTAGCTGACTGGGTGCCAATGGAAGGAAAATTGGGAAAAAGACTGGAGGGTTGGCAAGGTGGTTCAACGACCATTGGTGGGAGAAATATATTGATCAATACAAGTCTGTCGAGTATTCCCACTTATTACATGTCCATGTACTTGATCCCGAAAACAAATGTTGAAAGAATGGATAAAATCAGGAAAAGATTCTTTTGGCAAGGTGGAAGCGTAAAGAAAAATATCATTTGGTGAAATGGCGGAAAATTTGTAAGCCAAAGAATAAAGGAGGTCTAGGAATCAAAGAGCTTAGAAAGTGGAATATAAGCCTGTTATGCAAGTGGTGGTGGAAATTAGAAAAGGAAGATGGAATATGGCAAACGATAGTTAAACAAAAGTATATAAGAAACCAATGCATTTCGCAAGTGAAGCACAGGCAAAGTGACTCACCGGTGTGGATAGACTTGCTGAAAGTGAGAGATGTTTACCTAAAAGGCAGAATAGTGATAGTAGGTGACGGTAAGACAACAGACTTCTGGCAGGATAAATGGTGTGGTGAGTTCTCCCTGAGTGAGAAATTTCATGAACTGTTTGATATATGCCAGGAAAAAAAGATAACAGTGGCAGAAGTATTTAAGAGGAATTGCCAACTATCCTTCAGGAGATGGCTTTCTGAAAGTTTACAAATACAGCTAAGAAAGCTGAGAGATATCCTGTTTACAATAAATCTAAACGAGGAGAAAGACAAACCTAAATGGGCAGAAGAAAAGAATGGCATGTTTACGGTGAAATCAATGTATAACTGCTTGTTCGCAGGGAAGTTAATCAACCCAACAAAATTCTTTGGAAGGCTAAGATTCCTCTGAAAATCAAGATCTTTCTTTGGCTGGCACTACAAAATGCCATTCTTACCAAGGATAACCTGCACAAACGAAAATGGAAAGGGAATAAAAACTGTGCTTTCTGTAACAAGGAGGAAACTATTGCACACTTATTCTTTGAATGTGCTGTGGTAAAATACGTTTGGAGCATAATAGCATACTCGATTGGTGCTAAATGTCGACCGGAATCTGTTGATCAATACTTAGTTTGGATTGAGAAATACCTGCCACAGGGAAGAAAATTCCATGTGGTAGGCTTAGCTGCAATCATGTGGGCCATCTGGAAACTTAGGAACAGATGGTGCTTTGAGAAGAAGCTAATTCGATCTCCTACTGAGATTGTTTGTTACATATCAGTGTTCTTATCCTATTGGGCAGGGCTACAAAAGGATGGAGACAAGGAAGAGCTGGAAACAGGTGCAAGAACAATCCAGGCTAACGCGGTGGCGCTCCACCCCAGGCAGGACGAGAATGCAGACAAGGAAGAGGAGCAGGCTATGGTAGTGACCTGATAATGCAAGAAGAAAAGGATACTTGTCCGTGGGTTGGCGAGGAATTGCTAGGTAGAAGGGAATCCGAACTGAAAGAGTAGTGCTTCGACAGTAGCTCTTTTAGTTGTGCTGGGTGCTGGCTATTATAGCTTCAGCTGTAATGAGGAGAGTCTAGTTCAGTAAGAAGTTTAGCTTGGTTGATACTCTACTAAAGGTAGTCTTTAGGCAGGTAGCATACTCTGACTCTGAACTAATGTGGTTTCGTTACGATAGTAATGAAATTCCAGGGGTAACCCCTGTTGTGGGAAATTGTACAGAGAATTGTTCAGTAATATCTCTTCACTTCTTCAGTAAGCGATGATGGGGAAGTGCAGAAAGCTACTACGTATACGTCGGTTAATTATTAATTACCTCAGCTGCCAGCGAGATGGTTTTGATCACGTCTGGGACGAAGAGTCTGATCTCCGATATGTTCATTCCGAAAACAGAGAAGCTGTAATCATTGACCCCGAACTCTCCCATGAAAAAGAGTGACTTGTGGAACAAGCCCGTGCACTCTGAAACACGGGCCGTGATGAGTTCGTTCAGTCTTTTGTATCATGGCAAAGAGAAGCTAAGAATGGTTACCTTGCGCAGGGCTGCAGAGCGACGGCTTGAGCGAGTCGAACCACTGCATCTGCACGCTCGAGCTGGTGTTGAGAGCAAATGGGCCAACGACAGGGATCTGGCTGTAGAAACTGGCGTTACGAGCGAAGGCTCCGCCCACGGCAAAGTTGGCTCCATGGCTGAAGCTGCCGTTGTGCGTCAGGGACGGTGGCACGAACGGGAGCCCCAGATCCTCCGCTGCAAATATGTAGACAAGCTCACGAATAGCAGCCATTGTCGATGTGTCATAACTAGCGAATAGCAGCCATTGGAAGTAAAAAAATGGAGCTATAACCGGCGAACGAACCGATGAAGTCGATGATGAGGCGGCCGTTGGAGTTGCGGCCCGTAGGGTGGCCAAAGAACGCTGTGCCGTAGGGAGGCGCCGCGGCCGGGTTGAAGAGCGAGCGCTCGGCGAAGATGCGGACGCCATTGCCGGTGTCTGCGTAGGAGTCGCCGAAGCTAAAGATGGCGTCATAGCGCGGGTTGGCGGCGACGGGCTCTGACAGGGGTGCGAGGAGGAGGAGAACCAAGAGGACGCCGAGGAGCTTCATCGTGGCGCTTTGGAGATGCACGTACAAGGGGCAAGGCGTGGGCTGGGATCAAAACTACTATATTTGTTTTAGATAATGATGGAAGCTACTAGCTAGATCTTAGTTGCGATCGGTAAGCTGCACGCACGTCCCGACTTTGCTGCTCAATTGGTCAGGTCAGAGGAAAAGTTTCTTTTTTAGAAAATGGGAGAGACTTCCCGCCCTAATAAGTGTCCGCGCATATAACTTCTATCATTAGAACTTGCTTATGAGAACACACAAAATAAATTAAGCTTGACAAAGTCAATTATGTAACTTTCATCCATGAGAGGCGATCAACTTCAATGTCGTGCGTGATCTCTAATATTTTGCTCACCAACCGGAATAATTACTTTTGTCTCATCCTCACACTACAATAGTGTTAAGTATCATAACCAGTTATGTTCGCCTCAAATACCCTGCATAAATGAAGGATATTGACAATTTTCAAAGATTCGATTACTATAACGGCATCTTCAAATTGCTCCACATAATGCAAATGTCTCAACCAGAATATATTTTTCTTATTGGCATACATTTCTAGGGGTTAACCCGCTAGCTATGTAGACAGTTTGCCAGATCATCCTATCATTACGACAATGTTGTGATTTATCATGAACAAATACCTAGAATGGACCATGAATCAGGTCCTTTTTGTGTAATCCTCACATGAATTTGTCGCTCTTATTGTTCAAATTGAGGGTGATCTTAGCTACTGAATGTAGCCATTGTATCGTGTGTACGGTTTGCAATATTGAAATAGTGAGATAAAAGTTTTTGAATGGTCGATTTCCTACCAAGTATCTTTCCAAAAATCTCATTTAGGTCACATCATTAATTTTGAAAGAACCGCAACAAAGAACAGGATTTTTTATATTCATTAGAGATCATGTTGTTCCACCTACGGATGTAAGATTTTTTTTTGAAATAGGGCAGGAGCACTGCCATTCATTAAGAGAGGAGTAAAAAAAGATACATCCTAAAGGTACAATGACTAACCCAGCATTAGAGCTAGGCCCAGACTAAGGTCATCACCCAGTCCGAGAAAAGAAAAAAACCAAATAAAATAAGTATTTCTACGATTGATAAGAGTCAAATATTTCTTATACTTTGGCTATATTCACAATATCGATCATATCTAAGTGATAGTGTTTGACTCATCATGAAACAAACTATCATAATAAATTATTCTTTATATTTTAAATAACTTATTTGTATGTATATTGTTAACTTTGATCAAACCCAAAAATAATTACATCTTTTAATAGAGAGTACTCAAAGTTCAATTTATCTTGTATATAGGCCTACTCTAGCTAATAGAGTTCTGTCAAAGATAAGTTCCATGTAGAGAGCAGGCCCATTAGATGAGGCAAATAACAAGATTAGGAAACTAGATTAAACAAGAATTTGAGTCAAGATTAAGCCGAACCCTTCGAGGCAGTTGCCCAACTATAAATATGTAAGCCTGTCCATGAGCAGGACACACAGCCGTGCATTGCGAAGCCTAGCAACACCCACGTTCCCAACAATGCATCTGCCAATTGGACGTAGGATTATTATTCTTCGGGAGACCTTAACCATTATACATCACGCGTCCTAGAGGTTAATCTCATCGAAGTTGTTTCCTGTTTATCTCATCTAAACATATCGGTTAATAGCAATAATTCGAGCATTGACAAAAGGTAGCAATAGTGACTGACCGATTCAATCATATTGCCATTGTCAAGTGCCCTAGTAATGGAAACAATTGTCTAATTGGTAGAGTTCTGATGTAAAGAAAAGGAAAATTCTTAGCATGGAGTCAATAGGGAGGAGCAATCCAATTCATTATGGGTGTGTTTGGTACAACTCCACATTCACTGAGAATAAAAAACATTTCAGATTCAATCCACAAACGTTTCACAACCTTAAATTGTTTGTCCTTTCATCCAGAATCGGTTAAACTGTTTCACAAAATGAAATAGAATCACTTGAAAACCTATTTAGGTGATTCTCATTCCTAGTGAGAAACGTTTCAGAGTGATTCAGGCAAGAAACATTTCAGATTTTGACCGTTTGGAACTGATTCAACCAATTCAAGTTAAAATCTGAAACGTTTCTCCCATCCAAATGCACCTAGCTAAGAAAGGAGGGGTGAGCACCTGTGTCAAGCGAAGAGCTCAAATCCAGCCGGGTGAGGACTAGTTGAGTGCCTTTACCAAGTGGGATGACCCCAGTTCTCCAGAGTCGTGACATAGACTGTCTACATGAAGCATATCATGCGCCAACTCCAGTTTAGTGTACTGTGATTCTGTGAAGATCAAAGTGAATGTTTAGGTTTGACTCTTTGTCAACCATCCAAAGCCAATAACTTGTTATGGTCTCAAAGCAAATTGATCTAACCAAGTTCAAAACCTTTGCATCACGGTATCATACAACTCTGAGAAGCATATTCGGCTGTAACCTCCTCGGAGGCCAAGGCTGGGGACTCCCCATTATCTAAAAAAAAGAGAAGCATATTAAGTCAGATCAACAAGCAAACGAAAGGAAGTCAATCTCTTGCCCGGTTTTTCTTCTTGACTATATATGACGAGTAGTACAGCTACGCTGCTAATACATATCAACAAATAAAAGTGAATCACACATGGAGCAGATGTCTTCCAACAAAACAACAATTACATCAAAATGATGTAATAATCTAAACCAATTAATCTGAACAAGTCTGCGCTTGTTGTTTCCTCTCGTTTCAGTCTTTATATTCTCTACAGTAATCAATCTGCAGGTGTCCCATGAACAGACAATCTGTACTGGCCGCTCGACCGGCCTGGAGACGTTGGCCGGTCCTAACCTTGCTGCTGCCGGTCTCCGATGATGGGCGGGTCGGCGAAGGGACCGTAGAGCCAGCCCCTGGCAATGTGGCCGTAGGATGCCTCGGTGAGATGGATGCCGTCCCAGCTCCAGTGGTTGGAAGGGTCCTCGCAGGAGTAAGCTCCCGGCTCACCGCACTTGGAGGTCAGGTTGAAGTTGTACTCGCCAACGCCGGGAGCACCGCAGCACGCCCGTGGCGTCTGCTTCAAGAATCCTGCACAAAAGCATCAGCTGAACCATCAATTTTTTGCAATCGGAAAAGCTTATTGGGCTGAAACCCGAACAGAATCGCAAGGACCCAAACAAGCCATGATTTATAGGCCCATCAGCCCGTGACTCTCGTCCGCTCTTCAACCTATGCCCATCATGTTGATTTCTTTTTAAAAAAAAAAAAGCTATGCCCATATTCCTTCCACACCTAATAAAAAAGATATATGTGCCCAAGTCATCGTGCATGCATGGATAATGTTAACATGCAAATAGTATGTGATATGCGCTGCTGAATTCTCTTGAATATTTGTCTGATTCTACCCCGGATTGCCCGGATCACAGCTTGTGTCATACTTCAACTAACTTTCAGCGTCTTCTTCCGTGTGACGACAACATCTTGCTTTTAAAAATATTCTAAACAGATCGGCATTACGGTATGTACGTGTCGGAAAGTTGGACGAAACATCCAAATTTGACAGCGTGTAGCGTGGATGACGTAACATTCCAGCCATTAGACATACTTTTTCATGAACTGAATATAACTAGAAAACACGGTTGTATGGACTGTAATGAGTAATTCCTTTGCCGAGGAGGATACTAGCTAGTAGAATTTTCAGCTACCGGACACCAGGCCTGGGTTGATCAAGGCACAATTGAGCAGCAAGCAAGTATTCGTTCAATCTCTTTCAGGAGAGGTCGTTTAATCATACTGTCAATTATATCGAGCATTATTGAGTGGCTGCTTCTTTTCCTTTTCTCTGTAACAGTATTGCAGACCAATCGTTGGTATAGTATTCGGAGCAAGTTGCCTGAATCGTGTATGACCATCTCTCACTGATGAATGATTAGAAACAGTGACGCTAAGAATCCTCCAAACCGGAAACGTACTCCAGGTAAATACAGGTGTTAGCATCCGACACGGTGCAGCCTTGTTCCACTGGGTTTTCTAGGGAATCCACTGACAGCGAAACAGTGGTGAGTCCGACATTACAACTGCCTAAATCCATTTGCGAATTTCCTACCGTTACTGTTGGACTGGCAATTGGTTCATGGTTCCTAGCTCACATGGGTCCGTGCAAACCTATATACACTAGTGAAGGTTTTAATAGATTTGTTAGTACTAAATAAATCCGACCCATGGCTGCTGACATCTCTCCACCACGTTGAAGTCCTGTCATGTGGCATTTGACATTCGATTTGACAGTGATCTAATTAACTAATAAGTAAATTCACATGCATAATCCAAAAGGATCGTAGGCCGAAAGAGGCGAGGTAGAGAAGGTTCACGCATTGATTGAATTGATCATCGATTATGTCATAGTCCAGTTAGGCGTCGCCGTCAACCAAACCAAGGCAGGCTCGTCATGTCGCCCACACCTACGCAGAAATTAGTAGTCGTCCTCGCCGTTTCTTAATCAGTTGCGGTGCTGACGGCCAGCGAAGGCTGCTAGAAACCCCCATCTTTCCCGTTCAGAGAAAGTGTTCAAAGTCCTCGGGGCAAGCCGATCACGAAACCTCAGAGGATTCGGCAAAGTTGCAACCAACCACCGTCCGATTGTTGGGCCCTCGTCACTCATTGATTTTCTTTCTCCGGTCACTTCACCACCATGCTCTTATAGATGATCGCGAGAACTCGTAGTAATGGAAGTAATCCATCCGACCAACCACCTCTGATCGTCGGTTCGCCCAAATGTGCTCGTGTTTTGGCCATTTCTGCACCACTGTGTGTTGGTTTCATTCTACCGATAATTTAGTCCTTTTTACGGTACATTTTATCACCTCATTGCTTTCGAGTTTCCTAGTCTAATTACGTATTATTTACCCGGTCGGAGTTCCCAGAATGGTTTAATTTGGAGCGAAGGTATGTCCCTGTTTTCTCCAATCAATGGCTGAATATTCAAAGGTGACATGGACATGTGGTGGGCCCCGTATGTCAGCGTCTGTACGCGTTGCCGTAACGAACCGAACTACCGAACTAACAACCTCAGACGCGGGAACGGTCAAGCGAGAGCGGCGGCAAGGCAACTAGGCAAGGCAAGGGAAAAAAACGGAGTGGGATGCAGAGGACAACTCACCCCACTTCTCGGCGTGGAGGACGAACTGGATTGCCGGCGTGTAGTAGTCGGCGTAGATGATGCGCACGCCGGGGTGCTTTGCCCGGAGCTCGGCGATCTTGCGCTGCAGCGCGGCGTTGTGCACCCAGGAGAGCGTGTTCATCTCCCTGATGCAGCCGCTCTGGGGCCCGTACATCCCCGGCGTCTGCTTCCGGAAGATGGACAGGTACACGGGGAAGCAGCCGATGGGCAGCACGCCGGGCACCACCAGCTCGACGGCGCCCTCGGCGATCAGCTTCTCGACGCCCTTGCCGATGGAGTCCACCACGTGGGGGACGAAGGTGTGCACCTCCTCCATGGGCCGGAACGCGAACAGCGGCGAGTTGTAGTCGTTCCCGCCGAACTCGCCCACGATGAACAGCGACCGACGGAACAGGTCACGGCACTCTGGATCATCACCGTACCAATTAGTCACCACGGAAACTGTCGAATCGGCGAACGATGTTTTTTTTCTCGAACACGGCGAACGATGTTGAATCGAACCTTGGGTGGAGTTGTTGCAGAGGGCGGGCTTCATGTCCTGGAACCACTGAATCTGGGTGTGCAGGGATCCCGAGTTCCAGACCGTCTTGCCCAGCCCGCGCTCCTGGAAGAAGGGCGTGTCCAGCGCCGTGGCGCCCGTGATCGCGAAGTTGGCGCCGCGGTGGAACGTCGCGTTCCGGGCCTTGGACGGTGGCAGCAGCGGCACGCCCAGCTCCTGCGCTGCTCGTCAATCACCATTCCCCCACGAAATTGATCAGAATTCACAGCAACTTTGAGCTGCGATCGCGTCACAACTAATGGATGGGCGATCAAAGCAAAATCTTACCGATGAAGTCGATGACGAGGCGGCCGTCGGAGCACCGCCCGGTGGGGTAGCCGAAGTAGGTCTGGCCGTACGGCAGGCGCGCCGTGGCGAGGTAGTCCGGGATGCCGTTCACCACGAGGTTGCCGGCGTCCACGAGGGAGTCACCGAAGTTGAAGATGGCGGCGTACTGCTTCGCCACGGCCGCACGCGGCGCCGCCACCAGCAGCGCAACCAGAAGCAGGCACTCCACGGCCATCTTCCGGCACCTCGTCATGAAGACGACACGAAGCGTTCCACGCCGGCGAGATGGTTAATTTCGTGCCGGCGCGAGGGAGGCTTGGCTTCTTGTCCGCTCGCGCTTCCCTCTCGCCTGCCGGCCTGCCCGGCTCGTTTAAATCCTGGTGCGGGGTTGGGGTTGGTCGTCGGGGTACGGCCGGGTTAAATTAATTCCATGTCCTTGTTGGGGTGCTTTGCTGAGGGTACTTGCACGATTGGTAGTTTGATCAAGTCCTGAGAGAGATGGCACAGTTTTTTTCGTTTTCTTTTTTTTTTTTTTTTTTGAGAGAGAGAGGCCAGGTCAATAGTCTCAAAGGACGCTGCTCCTTAACGGGTCTCGGGTTGCTAATTAATCTTCTAATATTGTTGGAGTAACTGGAACCAACACAACTGTGCTGTGCGGTGGCACTCACAACCATGTGGCAACTATTAAAAAGCCAATTGCACAAGTATTATTTTTTGTCATTACAAAGTCTTCTATATATAACAAAGTCTTCTACACAATCTCTTTTATTTTTTGTCACTACGAAGTCTTCTCCGTGTTAGATATAATTTGAGTGTGTTCATAAATGCAATAATATCTTTGAGTGTGTTAGATACAATAATATCTTTGAGTGTGTTAGATACAATAATATCTTTGCGTCAAAAAAATAAATGCAATAATATATCTTTTTTTGCAAAGAAATTCAATAATATCTGACCAAGAGAATGAGAAATCAGGTTCCTCTCCAGATTTAGACATTATTACTCTATCAACGACTGAAAGAAAAATAAAAGTATTTCGATTTTATTACAAAAAATAGGCTACTCAAAACTGTACTACACGACTACTATTATTGAAAGATATTCCTACATATACTCACAAATTACTCACCACAGTAAAACAAAAAAAACATGCTACTCAAAATTATCCTTATAATATGCTTGTCTATAATTTATCCCAGAAACATATTCTGTATTAACCATTCTTCCCCTCACAAAATGTTTTTAAGTTTTTGAAACTTCTGTGAATTTGTTCATACATTGATGGCATGGTGTGAAAAACATTCATATAACATTTCAAGTTCATACTCCACATCCTTTCAAGCTACAAAACAACAATTTAAATATGTGAGAGGTTCTTTACCCAATTGCTGGCCAAATATTAAGACAACAACTGGCTATACAGATGAGTACATGTTTCAAGTAATGTGTCGCTAAAATCTTTTGAAGCAATGCCCAAGACCTTTTCCTATTATGTAATACAAAAAAGAAATGGATGGATGTACATACCTTCGTGGTGCGATGAGACATGAGAGTTGCAAGAAGGTAGAGAACAAGAACGTGCAGGAAATTATTGTCTCGTGTGCGGTTGACCTCTCTGAGTGATGTCAGGGATGTCCTGCCGCACTTGAGCTGAGTAGGATAAATCAATCGGAAGCAGCATGTGATCGGGGGCCGGACGGGCAGTGCCAATGCAAGTTCGCAACCCGGCAGCAGAGAGGAGCTCTGAATCACATGCGCGCAGCCAATGAAAGGGAGCTAGAAGCCTGCACGCTCACGTTTCAGAAGAAGCAGTAGGATTGATTCATCGGTGGTTGCGCCGTTCTAGTCACTGATAATGACGCCTCGTTCGAGCTGGCCATATGCAACCAAGGGTTTCTCTCGTCCCAACTTGTATGGCGTCAGGTCAGGGCCGGGATGGAAGCTCCTTGATGCATTGACCCTGAGCTTCATCATTTGTTTTGCCTCGTGGAATATGCTCTGTACTTCTGCACGTCCCAAGTACTTGTTGCTACTACAGTAGCTCTCAACATTTCGTCGATCGATCACTCTGCAGCCTGCAGAGTGCAGAGAAAGCAGTTTGGAAGGAGTGGCGCGTCATGTGGACAGGACATCATACTGCTCCTACTTTAGTTCAGATCGTGCAAGCTACTAGAGCCAGTGGTGATGCAAATGAATGTGAAATATTTGTTACGACTCGTCTGTCTTTATTATAGAAATATGTTACAACTCATTTGTCACGAAGGACTCGGTCCCTTATGCCTTGATGTACAGTGTTGTGTATATGTCCATTTTCTTTTTTTATCAAAAATGCACCATTTAAACAAAGATCAGTCTTCCCATCCAAAATAATAGCCATTATTTTCTCTCAACTAATGACCATTAGATCGTAGCTAGAGAAATTTCTCTCTTGGCAGAGTTAACCTTTTATGAAATTAAAAATTAGTAGAAAAGGAACAAGGGCATGGGCATGTGCTGTGCCTGATTCACGGGCTTCGTATTGGCGCGAGGCTTGGAGATAACCATACACGGTAGGTAGTAAGCCGCCCTAGTTCAGCAAGTTCAGGGAATCTTGCAATCAGCGTCCCAGTCTAGAAGCATTCGTTCGTTTCCATTCCAGTGCTGAGTGCTCACATGACACTAGCATGCACACACTCCATGAGTTTCGAAAAATACAACGAGGGCTAAAAGCACGGCACGGCGGCTAAAACCGAGACACATGCCAGCTATGGATTGAGTTCATCAGTTTAACATCTAATCGCTTCCTTTGGATCATCTTGCATAGTTGCATTGGATGTTTGTTAAAAAGGATTCGTTAACCAAATAGTAATAGTTTACACTGGTTCAATTGTTGGGGTGGTTGCCAACGATCGATCGAGCTGTTGGTAGGTACGGGGTTGGCGCTCACGAGAGAGCGATCTATGCTAGTCTCCAGCGTTGATGCATACGTAGCGATGCGCATGTAGACCGGCGACCTCGTCTCCTTCTCTTGCGCCCCTAAATTACTTGAATCATTATTGCACTTCATGCGCTGATGAATGATGATGATTCCATTTAACAACTCGAACTGTAGTGCAGCGTGGTTGAGCGATCGTCTTCACAGACTATTCGCGGTTGCGTGTGGCATCCACCACTTGTGCCTGTGCAGACCAGTGAGTTTTTTTGCAGATGAGACTCCTTGCTTGTTGAGTTTGGACACTCGTGTAAGCTGAGTGATTGCAGGTCACTGAAACTTCATAGAAAAAAGAAACCATGCTGACTACTCAGTATTCCTTTAATGTAATTACAGGTATCGAAATTATTAGTTTTGCTTGTAACATTTGCACACGGATGCCCTCCGGATTCCAGATCCGTGCTATGTACGGTCACTCTCAGTCATGGAACGGTGACTGACGGACTGCGACTGCAACGACGCAAGGAAACAGGAACAAAAGTTTGGCAGTAAGTACTTCGAGATTCTTGCAAAAAGGAACGAACGAAAGATGAAGAAACTGTACCACCCGGCTTCCTCCGTCGCCGTCACGATTGCGAGACAAATCAAAATGGCATTGCCTGCATGGTTGCAACCACAACCGCAAGCATCAGCTCTGTCTCTATTCAGTTACGTTCTCAGGAGGGCCCTCTCGCTAGTCGCTACTTTGTCCTGGATTCCTTTCCAATGTCGTGCAGAAACCTACTCTGTCGTTGTTCCCTCTGTTTTCTAAAATAAAATAAAGATTAGCAAAAAAATTAAGAGGAACATTGGCAACTTAATTAAACAGTCTTATTCTCAAAATTGTTGCGAAGTTTTAATATATGTCGGGCCTGTCAGCTGCCTGCCTCTATTGATTCTGCATTTCTGCATCAGCGGGTTGAATGGGTGGCCGTCGGAATGACCTAACAAGTAACGCGGGTCTTGTGTGTGTACCAAACATAGATAGAGCTATCCTACGTCCAATTTGGTCATTTTGACCGGTGACTTCTCCTGAAAATTCCAAAGATGAAGTTTTGGTGAAGTCATCATCCAGGATAAGACAATGTATTTGGTAGAGTGGAAGATGCATGAGGTCAAATTAATCCAAGTATAGGAGGTGCAAGTAGCTCGGAATGCAGTTTGGCAAAAGGAGCCAACATTTGACCGGTGCACTGCATGTATGTTCATCCCGGCGTCCATGTGATCCGGAGTTTCCGCCACTCCACTCGGGCGGTGCACGAGTGTCCTCATGGTGCAGCTGAAGAACAGCTTGGCCTATTTCGCAAAAAAAAAAAGAAGAACAGCTTGGCCTAGCTTGCAAACCAAGCCATTTCCTCAGCTTATCCGTTGCTCTACCTTTATTTTTTTAGACAAAACCCATTGCTCGTATCTGATTTGTTTGATTGCGGATTGTATTACGATGCCCTTATGACATGATGATCCATCCATTTCCGTCAAAAGCTAATTGAGAGTTATGGGCCTTACGAGTTATGACATTTGGTGAGTTTACTTGGGCTAGACCAAGAATTATTCTTGTTAAAATCTCGACCCAAGGCCCACCCAAACTATGCAAACTCTTTTTTCTTCTTGCTTCTTCTGTTCAGCCCAATAAAACACGCCCCCGTTGCCATCAAGGTTAATAAAACCGGATTGACCGGTTTTGAACAGAGAAAACCGGTCGGTTAACCGGGAAAACCGTTAGTTAACCGAATAGCTACAGTAAATAGCTACGGTTTTCCCGGCTAACCGGTCAAACCGACCGGCCGGCCAGGACCGGTTTCCGGTTGACCGGGATAACCGGCCGGTTTTCACCGGTTTTGTGAACCATGGTTGCCATATCTAGCAACTCAACATTCATCAAGGCTAACGTGGCGATTTGCCACCAACTCAACATTCATCAGTCACACACATTTCACCACCATTAATCAATAATATATAAGACAATAATAAACCATCAGAAACCAAACTGATAAGTGAAGAAGTCCACCATATTGATCAAGAGTGAAACTGACAAGTGCCACAACAGCAACAACAGATTTAGTTTTATACTCAATCAAAATTCTTCCACTAAAGCAACGATATTATCATAGGCATAGTGCATCTACAATCAAACAGATTATTACCGTATGGAAAATTTTCAGTTCGCACTCACAACTTAAACAAGTTAGAATGCAAAACATCCCATCCTATATACAAGGATTCATCATTTGTAGTAGGCAAAACGAACTAGGCATTTGAGTTGTGCTTACCACAAAAGAAGCACCAACCTCGCGATCTCTATATTTCAAAAGCCCCATATAGATGAAAACATGCCCAAGAGCGGATGCGAGATGAAGTAATGTATTTGATCGCCACATGGGATCAACCAGCACGCCCACGATCTCGGTATGAAGATTCTCCCTCATCTCCATCATCAGTTTCCTCAAGCAAGCTACGAGGGAAAATTGATCACAAATCTGAAATCAGTGGGCAACGAAAGAAATAGACTACGAGGACTCTTACACTTCACTTCTCTGGCCTTTCCATATGTTCGTAAAACAAGAGTTGCGCTCAACAGCTAGTTACATTCTCCATTTGATTTAACATTTGTTTTCAAAATCATGTGTGCTTCTTTCAACTGCTTGAAGCATATAAGGTTTCTTGTACATTTGAAAAGCTGTAGTTACCAGCTTTCCATGGGACGGGAGCTGAAATACAAAATCATCGGAACAAGAACTGACAACATTAAATTTGTGCGTCAATTTGGTAGAGAAGGGCCATGGAAGGTTTCAAATGATCACAAGTAGTCACGAGAATCTCAACATCCATTACTACACATCATGGACATGCAAATTTAGTCAGATCTTTCCTCTTGGCCTCATCAGGCATTTATAAATTAGTATATGCTATACTAGTAACGCCAGCATGTATCATCCTATTAGTAGCACCAGATTGACAGTATAGGTTGGTCAGTGCAGGATGCCCGGAGTGCAGTAGGTCCCGTTGAGCCAGCCATCGGCGATGGCACGGTAGGCGGCGTCGGTGAGGTGGATTCCGTCCCAGACGAGATAGTTCTCGGGATCTGCGCAGGCGCTGGACTCGGGCATGCCACACCTCTTGTGATTGTTGTAGTTGTAGGAGCCCTGCCCGTCGGCGCCGCAGCACACCTTGAGCCCGTATTTCAGTCCTGCACACATGAACCTGATCAGGATATCTGCCTGCAAAGGGGTCAGCGCTGCGCATGCAGGATTATTGCTGCAGGAGTGGTGATGTATGGTCCTTGTCTCGGTGCCTTGGACCCATATATCATGTGGGCATGAATGCGACAAATGACATGCAGGATATCTTCAGCTCTCTCCTTTTTTTCCTCGAGCAAAAGTAGGACAAACGACGTGTACGATATGTTCATCATCTGAGAAACTAGATAATGTGAGCGCATGTTTTTCTTTAGATAATCGAGAATTGTTCCAGCCATTTCCATTGGGATGCATACGGCTAATGTGTGGGCGCACCTAATGCCACATACGTACGCAATGTGATCAAAACCTGTTAAAGCTGGAAGCAGCCTAGGAGGCGGAGGAGTGAATAATCGATGCCTGCAATTTAAAGAGCAGAGGAAGAACAGAGGTACGTACCGAATCTGTCGGGAGAGCGGACCATGTCGGCGACCTGCGCGTAGAAGTCGGCGTACATGAGCCTGACGCCGGAGTACTTGCTCTGGAGGCCGGACACCGCCGTCTTGAGCAGGTCGTTGTGGTAACTGGAAAGGTCGTTGAACCTCTTGAGGCACCCGATCTCGTCGTAGTCGTCCTTGTTCGAGCTCGCGTACAGCGTCAGGTACAGCGGGAAGCAGCCGATCGGCAGAACGCCCGGCACCACCGCCTCCACCGCGCCCAGTCCGATCAGCGTCTGCACGTCCACACGATTGGAGAACATCATATCATCTCAGAATTTAGGATGCGTTTTACCGTGCGCGTGCGGTAAGTTTTCAGGCGCTAGTTACCTCCACGCCGCTTGCGATCGTGTCGATGATCTGGGGCACCCAGGTTTTGATCTCGGCCAGGCCCGGCGAGCCATGGAAGATGGGCGCGTTGTAGTCGTTTCCCCAAACTCGCCAACGATGAACAAGGAGTTGTTGAAGTAGCTCTTGCAGTCTGCATGGTAGGTAACAGCAGTTTGTGAATTAATTAATCCCTCACCAACATTCCAACTTTCAAGTCAAAACAGTAGAGAAAAAATAACTAATGCTGACCACTGCCGCAGATGGACGGCATGAGCTGCTGGAACCACTGGATCTGGGTGCCCAGGGCCCCGTTGTTCCAGATGCTGTTGCCCAGCCCGTGCCTCTGAAAGAAATCGAAGTCCATGGTGGTGGCGCCGATGATGGCCATGTTCGCGCCCTTCTTGAAGTCGCTGCCGCTCGCCTTGGACGGCGGGAGCATCGGCAAGCCGAAGTGATCAGCTGGCATATGCAAGGATTCCAAATTAAGTACCTACTTCTCATGCCAGTGCGACATGTGCAGAGAGAACTGGTAACAGCGCACCTAGGAAGTCGATGACGACGCGGCCGTCGGTGCACCGGCCGGTGGGCCGCCGGAAGTAGGTGTTCCCGTAGGGCGGCTGCCCGGTGGTGAGCCACGACGGGCAGCCGTTCGTGCAGAGGTTGCCGGTGTCGGAGATGGAGTCCCCGAAGCTGTATATCGCGTTGTAGCTCTGCGACGACACGGGAGGGGAGAGGACGGCGAGGAGGAAGAGGACGGACACGACAGCTGCCTTCTGCATTGCTGATGTTCAGAAACGTGACCGAGCGTGCTCTGGGACCGCCTGGAGTGAGCAGGAGGCCTTGTGCGTGCTTGCTCGCAAAGAACGAACAACGCGCCCATTTATAAGCACGAGAACGGTCACTGCGGCCAAAATGGCTGAGGTGTCGTCTTTGGACGGTTGCTCAGTGTCATCATCATGGTGGTGTGGGTTTCGGAGTCTTCTCTACTATCGACTCTGACTCGAAGCATAGTAATAAAAACGCTCAAGCCAACCAATTTTTTTATGGAAAATATACTGATAGAAACCGCAACAATGTATTTATGTGTAGACATTCGAATGATATTGTGCTTTATATAGTGAGATAAAAAAAGTTGAAACAATCTTTTCATCTAATATACTGTAGTGTGTTGCAGATAACTCACTTTATCTCAAATTACTTATCATTCATTGAACATTCTCTTAACGTGTGGATACATACCATCTATCCTGATTTATTGTCAATTTATTATGAATCTAGACCACACAAAAAAAACACCTAGAATGAAAAGTAAATTGAGACAGATGGAGTATATATATTAAAGCAACAATTGCATTTTGTAGTGTATTTGAAAGGAACACACATTTCATAATGTGCCACAAACTAGAGGTTATGTCATTCGGAGAGAAGTTTATCCTTTAATCTTCACGCGTCGGTGTTGTGTTATACATGAAGTAAAATATATATGTATATATATTGAGACTTTGAAAATTGTGTCATGGTTTTCCAATTTCTAGTTTCATCACCATCCTCTCTAATAGAAAAATAGTGTACAACTATGTGTAGACAAAAATTAATAGAATTGCCCCAGACATATTTGTACCAGCTAGTATTAGTAATCTTATTATTGTTAATATTGTATTACTTTGGGATCCCTTAATTACTATAAAATAATCATTTTTTTCTTTGGATAGTATATTTATGTATTGTATAGAAGCAGTGGGTATTATACAAATTTATACATATGTTTTGACAATGGTTGATAAGTTTAAAACCATGGTAGGGGTATTTTTCTGGATAAGTTTAAAATCAACAATGATCTAAAAGTCTTTATTCTTTGAGTATATTCATATGTACACAAATATCTTAATCATAGAAAATAGCTAAGCCTACAGATTTGTGCTCACATTAGAAACAGACCATATAAATTGACCATCTAGTTCAGAATGGACTGTGGTCGACCATATATATGACTTGACAACGTTGGAGCAAAAAGGTCAGCATAATAGTTCTTGAAAATATGACAACAGCCACTGTCGTTTGAAGACAGCACAATTAGCAGGCAATGCATGTCTTCTTACATAGTAAGCTTGTTCTCTTTCGTTCCTGAATAAACACAACACCCCTATAAAACTTCTAGAAAAGGTTGGAGGTGTTATTGCCTATACCATGAATTTTTGTCCTTTCTGTAAGTGCATCATATATGATGATATTGTATATCCGGAGAAAAGTGTAAAGCACAGAAATTGTAGGGATAGTGTTAAGCATTAGGAACCTAGCCATAAATTAAAAATCATCACGCGACAAGATTATTATATAGCAAGGGTAATGCCACGCAGCAGCAAAAACCATCTGCTGGATGACAACTAATGGACTGGTGCTTTGAAAGGTCGTGGTGCTGGTATATGGTTGATAGTGGAAGAAAGAAGGTAGCAGGGAATGTATGAGTGCTCAAAGCACTTTAGGTGCTCTGGTGCTGCAAAACAACGGATAGACCTCAAAAAGTGCAAGGAACATTATTTCAACAAAAATATGAGTCCACAGTTTACATTGCCATCTACAATCATGCAATATTTTTGTTGCAACGTAAACTTGTACAATGAGCAATAAAAAGAGAAAATCATCTTCAACAGTTACGGGTTGGAACCGTTCATCTCGACCCACAATCGATTACTGTTTCAATGCAGATTTCTCTTTTCTATTGCATCTTGCACAAGTATTGTTTGCATCTAATTTTTATATTATGTAAAAGGACAGTGTGCACTATTGAAATATATTTTTGTTCTAATTGTTCATGAATTTTATTGTACTTCTTTTCATACTTATGTATGGCAGTGTGCACTATCTGAACATATTTTTGTTCTAATTTTTTCAAGATTTATTTTATTTTATTTTGATTTGCACTTTCATCAAATTTAACATAAATTTAGTCTGATTCAGTGCTAATTGTCATCAAAATGCAAACTAAACACAACTCAACTGGTTAGTTTTTTTTATGGTGGAAACCAACCAATATCTATTGAAGTCTCTGACTTGCAATCGTGTGGTCTTTGGAGGGACAACATGGCGTTTACCAGTAACTCAACATTCATCAGTCACCCGCATTTCACCACTATTAATCAACAATATATAAGATAATAATATGCCATCAGAGGTCAAATTGATAGGTGCAGAACTCCACCATATTAATCAAGGATGAAATTGACAAGTGTCACAACAGTAACAATATAATTAGTTTTATAGTAAACATAAATTCATCTCCTAGCATAGTGTGGCTACATCAAACCTTAAATTAGTACTGAATGGAAATATTTCAGTTCACACTTATTGCTTAAACAAGTTGGAATTTGAACATCCCTATCCTAAAATACAAAATTTATCATTCGTAGTAGGCAAAACAAAGTCAATAATTGTAAACTAGAGTAAAATTTTACATCAATAAGAGACATCTCTTAGGTAACAAACACGGAAAACACCATGTATATCATTGTTTTAAATTAAAATTCTTTGTATACTATCTTGGCTCACGTGACATGGACACAAGCGGTTCCACATGTCATTGAGACAAAAATAGCATGCATATGACTTATTTAATGTTTTTAGATGGAATGATAAGACATAGGTCATGATACTTAGAAACAAAATACTAATTAAGGAACTAATTTTGTAAAATAAGAGTAATTTGTAGCACCTTTGTACATTATTTATTTGAGGTGTGATAATAGTTGTCCTTTGTGTGTTGAATGATCTTTGTAAAATAAAATATTGTTATCCAAAAAAAGAGACAAACACTTAAGTTATGCTTACCACAAAAGAAAAATGCATAAGCGTCTTGATTTTGTTATTCGCAAAGCATGCAACAGATGAATACATGGCCAAGAGCTGATGCGAGATGAAGTAAACCATTTGATTGAGACATAGGATCAACAAGAATGTTCCTCAAGCAAGCTAGAGAGCAAGTTGATCATAAATTTAAAATTCACGTGTAAGGATTGAAGTAGTGAGAGGACTCTTAAAGTTCATTGTTGTGCCTTTCCATCTTAGCGGACACAAGCAGAGTGGTTGCCGTTGTCGGGTCTTCCATGTCTATTTTCACCGGAGCACGAATCGTAGGTTCCATAATCGCATCTCGCTTCAACATCATCATCGTGAAGGCGTAGCGTGCAAAGAGGATGGGGTGGCGAGGGGAGGAAATGTTAGAGGCACGGTGGCCGGATTTCGGTGGCCAGAACCCTCGCGATGGCTTGGAATTTTGAGAGGTAGAGGGGGAAGCGGACAAAACGTCAAAGAAGGACCTTAACGAAAAGAATGAGACTTTGTCTGCCTCTATCTCGGTGTTATAAATGAGTCGAGTCGATATTTCCTTAGTGCTATTGTACTACACGAGCTCTTAGATCATTAGGCCAAAGGCCTAGGGTTGCCAAAGGCCCAGAAATCTTGTCTTTGTCTTTGTGGTGTCAGGTAACCAAGAATGAAATATGATCGAACTTTTACTACTATACGGCACAAAATCGGATGGATACACGTGTGCGCGAGTGCGACAGCCGAAGCCCAAAGGCTTTGAGTTTGGGCATGACGGATCAGCAGGATTCTTGGAGGTGAACCAGACCATGGTCATGACATGGAGCGGCGCGGTGACGAGCTCCACGGCCACTCCAGCAGCACCGTCACGCACGATGGCATGTGACTAGCGCTCTCGTACAACGACTTGCTCGTCCTACCAACGTCAGTTCTTCCGGTCTCGGCCCACTCTCCCCTATCGTCTTGTACTCTTACCTCCGTCCGTCAGTTCTGACCGTACCTGAGGTCACCGTGAAATTTTGATGCGAATTGTACACGTGCGAATTGTCAGCACGGGAAACAAAAGGGGGAAAGTAAAGCACGATCGCTGGCCGTTCCTGAAGGAAGTCCAAGTCAGCGTGACAGTTGCCACCTACGCGTTTCTCACAAAACCAACGGCATTTCTCCACCATGAATCAGCAGTAATCAGAGACTATGAACATGGTTAGAGCGAAACTGACAAGTGCAGAACTCAACGATGGCACAAACAAGTTACTGCTACTTTCTCACAGATCCCGGAGCATGAGACCGCAGAATCCAAAGTAAGATGAACTGAACTAAATGGACGACACGAATAATCGCATATACACCAATCTCAATCTGGGTGGACACACACACACTGAGGGGAAAAGCTAGCTAGGTGATCCGGCAACTAGTTTGGTTGTGAGCGTGATGGATCAGCAGGGTATCTTGGAGGTGAACCAGGTCATGACGTGGAGCGGCGCCTTGACGAGCTCGACGGCCACCTCCAGCAGCACCGTCACGCACAGGCAGCACGGGCAGATGCACGAGATCGGCAGCCTGCAAACAGGACCTCCTCGTCAGTTCTGACCGTACCTGAGGTCACCGTGAAATTTTGATGCGAATTGTACCCGTGCGAATTGTCAACACGGGAAAAAGGGGGAAGTAAAGTACGATCGCTGGCCGTTCCTGAAGGAAGTCCAAGTCAGCGTGACAGTTGCGACCTACGCATTTCCTCAACAAAGCCATCGGCATTTCGCCACCATGAATCAGCAGAGTAATCAGAGACTATGAACATGGTTCAGAGCGAAACTGACAAGTGCAGAACTCAACGATGGCACAAACAAGTTACTGACACCGCAGAATCCAAAGTAAGATGAACTGAACTAATGGACGACACGAATAATCGCATATACACCAATCTCAATCTGGGTGGACACACACGCACACACTAGAAGAGGGGAAAAGCTAGCTAGGTGATCCGGCAACTAGTTTGGTTGTGAGCGTGATGGATCAGCAGGGTATCTTGGAGGTGAACCAGGTCATGACGTGGAGCGGCGCCTTGACGAGCTCGACGGCCACCTCCAGCAGCACCGTCACGCACAGGCAGCACGGGCAGATGCACGAGATCGGCAGCCTGCAAACGAACCTCCTCGTCAGAACACGCATGTACGATGCAGCCGCAAAGAGAAGGGCATTGGAAGGAAGAGAAATGAAATCAAAGGCGCGGCGCGTACCCGACGATCCAGATGATGGCGCCGACGAGGGAGACGAGGCAGGCGAGCAGCGCGAAGGGCAGGCCCAGCAGCCACCCCAGCGGCCGGCACTCGCAGTCGCAGCAGCACATCTTCTTCTCTCTCTCTTTCCCTCTCGCCGCAGTTGGTTCACCTCTCTCTTCTTCTTTCGGGAGAGGACGTGACAGGCAAGGAAGGGGGGATGAAATCGATCAATCAATGCCGCCGCGTTGCCTTATATGGGCAAGGCGTGGAAAACCAACTCGGCGGCTAGAAGGCAGCAGAGCAGTACAAGAGGTGCGACGAGTATATGAAACCGGGCAGGTTCGCGGTCACTTTCCGGGCGCTGAGCCGCTGATGAGAAAGACCAACACGCTTTCTCGTCTGACTAATCGAGCAACAGTGGAAAAGATTCGCGAGGAGGCAATGCCAGTGGCGGACGGCAGCCGATAAATCAGGAGGTCCGGGTGTGCGGTTTCAGCGCGATCATGGTTCGTGGAACAACTGCTCTGCTCGTCGGTTACCCAGACATCCTTCGCTGTGGCGTGGTGTTTGACCGATAGAGAGAGCGGTTGCGTGCGCCGCACACGTGATGGCACCTCTTTTTTAACCTGGAGAGGAGATGGAACGTGCCGTGGTCGCGCGTATCATGTGGTGGTGCCCTGGTAGGGTTGGAGAACTTTTTTTTTGTTTTTTTTTTTGGATTGCCTCAACCTCCTGACACAAGTTGTAGCATCTGAACTCATACACCAACACACACCACACACACGCACTCACCCACACACACCACTAGTGCACAAGCTGAGAACTACGAACTGAGTTGAACACACACGGCTAAGAGGTATATGAGGCCAGCAGCTGACCCATGCGAGACGAGCACGTCACTCTACCTATTGTAGTTCGTCTATGTGGAGGCACATCTGAAAATGAGGATAAACACCCCGATGAGAAACGGGAGTTGATTCCAAGAATCGAACCCGCGCCGGCTGGGAGCACTCCGGCTCCGCTAGCCACCCGAGCACACGCTCGGTTCGAGGGTTGGAGAACTTGGGGCCAGGAAGGACAGGCGAAGTACCCAACGGGGCAGTTGCGGCATCGCTCGCCCCAGGCTGCTCCCATGTGTTCCACGAAAGTTTTTTTTTAATCTCAATTCCAAGGATTAGTACAACCCATATCATCTCTTCAATAATTGCTCAATCAACATGTAGATTAAGAAGCAGGTTATTGTTAAGAACTTACCTGACAAATTCGCGCTGTACAGGTGCAGGATCGGGATTATTCATTTCGTATTAGTCCCAGAGAATCAGCACCGGATTCGACAAAACGAACCGGCATGCTCAACCAGTAATATTTATTCTACCGTTCTCCTCACAAATCCCGACCTACAATATGTTGCTCCCAAATGACAGCAGCAGATAAACTTTGGAGGCATCCACAGGAAGTTATCTGTATGACATGCTTCACTAGCAAGTGTTCCAACTGGCGATAACATGACAACTGCTGGCTGGACTCACATGGATCCCCATACCATAAGCATAAATACTATACAGACTAATAAAAAGACAAAGAGGGCGCCAGATGCCCGTCTCGTGCCCAAAATGTTCAAGTACCATTTCGACACCTACAAGTGGCAGACCCGAAGGGAAAATAGTCAACAGTCAAGAATTAAAGCTCTTGCACACTAACTAACAAGCAAAGCAATACTATAAGAAGAAACTCCAGCTCATTAGAATGGTAGGTAGTAAGGAGCTTCGAGATGATGATGGCAAAGGATCAGGTCAATACATTGCAGTCATTCATTTGGTATTATCTGATAAAAAAACAGCAAAGGAGTGAACAATTGATAGTCTCCGCTGTACAAAACCAAACATCATGCTCATCGAAGCAATCCAGCGTTCTCCATCTCCCAGATCCCCTGATTCCCGCCTAGAATATCTGGCTCCAAATAACATTTGCAACCGTTCACTCTAAGTACTAATGTACATTGCTTTGACAGTTCACTATCTATTGTCCGACTGGCCATGAAATGAAAACTGTGGAGTGGAGTTGTATCCATCCTCATACCGGAAGCATGTCGATCACAAATTAGAATGACAAAAAGACATCACATGTGTCTCGTTTCAATATGTGCTCTTTCCATGCGTCCTGTGAATGGAAATCTTCCAGCCAGATCAAACCTGAAATGGTACAGAGTCAAAAGATCACCAAAAAGCACCTGTAAGCTACAAGCAAAAGAATTCTACAAGAACAGAGTCCTATTCATCATTCCATATGAGAACCGCACATCTCATAGAAGAAAATTCCAAAGGAGTTCCTCGAGAGAGAAAAAACCCAACAAAAAAGTACTGCTTACAGTTTATAGGTCATAAACAGCTTTGCAGGCTGCTTAAGACAAATTTCCTCACTCCCTTCAACAAAAAACAGTCCATTGACAATGTACCCAAAGTTGAGGGATAACATTTTTTTCTTCTGAAAGTCAGACAGTTTAAACTAGATATCTCACACCGAAAGATAGAATAGCAGTATAGGCTATAGCACAAGTCTTGTATACTCCAAAACATAAGGGCAGCAGATAAAATGTTTGCCAACCATTGTTACAAAAGGACGAGCATCAGTTCTGGTATGATGAAATATTAATACAATACCTACCGAGTTGCAGTTGCCCACGTATCCATCCACCCAGACTTAGGTATTCAAGCTTGCATTCTCTTTTTCCATCTCAACAATACTAGCTAACCGATCGTGCACCTGTCAAGAAATATTACACGTTTAGGCCCGCTGAAAATCGCTAGAATACAGAACAATCCAATCTCTCACCTGCGAAAGTTTCCTTTTATCTTCCTGCTTAAGCTTCTCATCGTACCTGAAATAATAGTAATATAAACATTAATCTATTGCACCTATCAAATGCTTGTAGATTAACACTGCTGAGCCAAAACTCACCATTCTCGGGGTATGCCAGCTTCATCACGAGCTGGATAGTTGAAGGGACCTTTCAAGACAACATCATACTCCTTTATTAAATCTGTGATTGTCAAGAAAAATATACATTCAATTACTTAACATAATTCAGAAGAAGAATTTCACAGATATGACTATGAAAGAACCCAACCTTTGAAAGTATCATCAGGGACACGGCCCATCATTTGGCATACTTTCAGGAACCAATATAAGCCTACAGAAACATGTGCAAGCTCTTCCTCTGCTACTTTAGCTACCATATCTGCAGACCGATGATCCCCATAACCACGTAACCTTTGGACTAATCTTGGTCCAGCATCAAGGCCTCTGGCTTCCTATCAAGGTTCTAACAATTAACATATTGGTCAACTACAACAAGGGAAAAGTTCTTCAACAAGCACTGTTACCAAAATTAGAACCTACTAGGTGAAACTAAATAATGAACATAATCAACGACAACATAAAGCAGTATATGCTTAGGATAAAATTCATATAGAAAGAAGCTCGTTGATCAGCACCTGAACCATAGGAATCACTGCCATTCGTGCAGAAACGTCACTTGAGGTCTTTGCACACTCCCTCCAAAGAAGATTGTGGACAGGCATATCACCATAGCTGTCGACAGAAAAACTAAACAATTCACACACACTGAAATTATTTTTTGTAGTAATACACACTGATATTGTACATCGGCTGAAAGTTATTTCATCCTCTGGCTAACGACAGATGAGCTGAACAAGTAGCAAACTGGTGAGTGGTGACACATTGCCTCACTCACCTGAACCCAAGCTCTGCTAGCCGCTGCGAGTACCACCGGAAGTGCCTGCTCTCGTCATCCGCAACACGCGCGAAATCTGCGAAGAAGCCGTCTCCCAACGTATCCCTGAGTGGCGAGAACCGTACGACGGTGTCCCAGGCGAGGTCGATGGCGTTGAGCTCGACGTGCGCCAGATTGTGCAGCATGTAGGCGTTCAGCGGCACCCCCATTTCTTTGTGCGTGGTGATCTCCTTCTGCGTCACCTGCGCAAGAGCAAGAGCAAAGCCCAGTCAGTCACCCGCCACCACCACGCCTGCTCGACGAAATGACTCAACCACGAGACCGGCCATGGCACTATGGCAGGAGGAGCATTGCAATTACCACGAGGGGCTTGCCGGGCCTGGCGGGATGGTCAGGTGCTGCGGCCTGGCCGACGGGGAGCCCGGCAGCCCACCGGGAAAAGGCGGCGTGGGTGAGCCGCGCCTTGGCGAGAGGGTCGGGGGTGGACAGCACGAGCGCCCCCATCTCCGCAAGCGACGAGCCGCCGTCATCTCCGGGCGAGGCCGCCTCGACAGCGTCGGAGGCGCAGGGACCGTTGGGGCCCCACGTGCGGAGGTCGCTGGGCGGCGACTGGCGCCAGGTGTTGAGACCAGGCCATGGGAGCGGCGAGGCAGAGGCTGCGACGGCGAGGAGGCGGCGGGGCGCAGGGTCGAGGGGCAGCGGGAGAAGGGGTAGGCGGCGGAGCGGGCGCATTTGGCCGGAGCCGTTTGTGTTCCGAGCTCTGAGAGGAGAGGGTGGAGATTATTGTGGCCCAGATAATGCCACTCTTCGACTCAATCGGGTCCGTCGGAGAAGGCACGGCGGTGATCTCCAGCATTATTTCACCGGAGAGGCGGCGGCTCATCTGGATCATCATTCTTCTGGCCGGGCACAATTCATCACTTGTCAAATTTTGAAAGGGTGTCTTCACAATATTTAAGCAGATGCAGCACCCCAAATGCCAGCCAAATCTAATCCTATGTCTATGGTGTAACAAACAGACTCGGCCCATAATTCCAAGATGAAAAAACCTCAGATAGGTTGTATGGAGCAGTGCATGCCCAATTCTTGCCACAGATTTCATTCCTTTCACCTTTGTGCTCAAATCACAAGTAAGCTGTATCATACATCTCTCAATTGTATATAGGAATCACACGAGATCAATATCACAAGCCTAGCTGCCCTCGATCACTTCAGATGAACTATGAGTTCAAACACATTTCCAGCATGATTAGAACAGGAATTGCAATAGGAGAAATAAGTCAATAACTGATCAACGCTAATCCAACAACAGGAATAACCAACTATAGCTAATGTACAATATTACAACAGGGCGAGGCTTCCAGGTTCCTGGTATTCACCACACCGCTTGCTTTTGCTGCCCCAATTTGCAGGTTTCTTCTATCCAATGTGAGATCTTTCACAACTAGGTAAATGCAGCACTAAAATTAAGTACATAACTGCAAATAATGATACAGATGCATAGATAGACGTGGTATCTAAGACATCAACTATGAGAACGAAACAACAACCTGACGCTGGTTAGAGTCCCTACATAACCAAAATTTACAACAACCCTGTGGACACTTTCATGCCAGAAATCTTTGGCGAACTAATGAGTTATGACCTTTCCAGTCTGACATCGACATCTGCACAGAACGAAATGCACCATGTCAGATTCACAATTTGCTCAGTTTATTCCCTGTGATTGGAGAAGTTCACACGACAAAAAATACTGTAAAAGGTCAATAAAAATTAGCAACCTCTGTACAGAGCAAGCAAAAGCACTAGCTTAATCATTTCTGTAGTACTAGTAAGGCAACCTACTAGTAAATAGGCCCAAAAAGCTTTACAGCCATTTAAACTATTGGTTTCATATCAGTATCCCGTTGCAGATCATCTCATTCTATTAAAGTAGACAGCAACTAAAATTGCTGAGATCGTTCTAATACGCCAAGGCTCTAAACAATCTGATCTAACCCCTAAAGTGGAAAAGGAACAGAAGAAAAACATGGAGTATCCCTTTAAGCTCAAGAAAAGGTCAAACAAAAGTGTGATTTTACATAACATCTATGATATACTAGTATTGATCAGTGAGTGTGGCTTTCAAATCAAATCCTTATCACCAGTCATTATGCATTCCTATAGCTCTATTTTTACATGTAAACTAATATTGTAAAATAATCCAGAATATATATTCTACAAAATCCTGAATCGGAAAGTTCCTGCCACGGACAAAGATAGGACATGTCCCAATAAGTTTAACCAGATTTTTTTTAACATGACCATGAGATTCCCCCCATGCATTTGTTCTAATTTAAGGTAGGAGAGTACCAAAGTCAGGCTGGCCACAGTTTCCAAGAGGTACCAAAAAACTGGTGTGCCAGGGTTCAAGCTCAGGTGGCCATCCTCTCCACTGGAGGTGGAGGCACTAACTGGGCTGTAGCTCAGTTCCCATAGGAAACTGATGAAAATGGGAAAGCATACCAAGCAAACCTATCTACCTCATATCTGCAACAGGGCATATAAATCCATCTCAGCTTTAAAGGTACAAGTCAGAATTGGAGCAACACAAGCAAGAGTATAAAGTAAAACGACTAAAATTGATCTTTTGTATACATACATGATACATCAGTCTATAGGAAAGTTTTATATGGTAGTTTTGTTCTATAGTTAAAACTAGAATGATATACAGGCAGACTGCCACTAAATATAAGGTAAGGGAGGAAAACAAAAGAAACATCAAATCAATTTTGGCTAGCAAGTTTAACTGCATCAGCTCAAGATAAAGCAAAGGGTTAGCCTAGTTAACACTGATCTCAAGATCCTGATGAAGATGTACTACTCAAACAAGAAAAAGATGATACTAATATTGTTTCGAAGAATGGCTGCATCACTTCAACACGTGGTACAGTTTGAAGCATATAATACAGGCTGTTAAGTATTAAACGACAAAGCATACAACTGTAAGTAGCAAAATACGACAAGTAGTCAAGTATAGCATTTATTCACTACTATAAATTTCTTCAGAACTTCACATTCTGCGCCATTCTGAATTGCAAATCAAATACATTACTAATAAGCTAATACTGATTTTGATATTCGAAAACCAAATGAGCGGTATATGTACTGGTACTACACAATAATATCTTGACATATGACATCAAATATGCAAAGCAACAAGTTGACAACCAATATCAATGAAACGAAAGGCATAAAATATTTATGTGCTAAGATGTCTGCCAACAAATCTCAACCATCTGGAGATGTACCAACAAGTAACGGTGCTACAAGAATAATGCGAATACCTTAACAACAACAAATTTGAAAATATTTTTATACTTCTCGAAAGATCCTGTACTACCAACAGACTTCACTATATTCTAACATAGGCTAGCAAATTACTATGAGGGCCATTTATCATAAAACGGAAATTATTCCGCGTCCGGGTGGCGCGCGCCCTGGTTACGGCATGAACGGTTCCGTCAATCACCAACCCAACTGCCACCTTCCCACGTGGATGGGCTCCACCACATCCAAAACAGAACCGATCCCTCTCCCCTATCTCCCTCTCCCCACCGCATGCAAACAGGAAAAAACAACGGAGAACAGCCATAACGACAGCCGGCGGCGTCCTTTCTCTCTCTCCCCCTGTTTCTCGACGACAACCTGGACTGCTCACGGCTGGACTCCCCTCAGGTTAGATTTTAGGGGGTTTGGCTTTTGGGTCTTCTTCCCCTCCGGCTGTAGAAGATTTTTTGGGGGTGATGATTGGAGCGGCGGTGGGCAGCAGCGCGGCGGGGCGGCGGGGTCGGCGTGGGGTTGGGGTTGGGGTTGGGGGTGGTGGCAGCTTGGTGGCAGGTGGTGGTGGCGGGCTCTCTGGCGAGATCCTACGCCACGGAGGCAGGCGGGGTGGGGGTGGTTGGGGATAACGGCGCTGTGACTTCCTGTTACATGTGAATCACAAACACGGGAGCTGATGGTTAGGATGTTGAGGGCGCCAGCTCCCCTGGGCTGGCATATTCGCGTTCTATCATAAAAGGAAGTCATTCTTGTACTTAAATACTGTGCATTGCTACCCACGAGCTGTAGACTTGAACTAAGTTTGTTTTGTGCAATGGAGCAACATTAGAAGAATTTACCAGCAGTTCAGCACTATTCGAGGTCCAATACTCTACAAGCCAGTAACGAAAAATTAGGTTTATGCCACAGAGTTAATTATTTCAACTTATGCCATTATTTTTAGATACTTAGGCTGTATCACTGGTTAAAAATTTTGTTCAGTTTATACGTGTGAAGGCATCAAATAAGTTATGGAACCAGTTACATGAGCCTTACATTCAAAGCAACAAGTCAAGATGGTTGGCTGTTGGCTCAGTGGCACAAACCTAATTTCCTAAAGTAAACTACTTTTTCATGTGCTTGTAGATCAAGGTGGTCACTATACAGCCCACACAGTACAAAAATCATTTTTTAGGAATTATCTATGAAAAGATATTATGGTAAGAGAAGACAATGTTCTGTAGTTCTGCAAGTGCATACCCAAACAGAAAACGCAGCCACCCAAAGGTATCAGATTATCACATTAATTTGTTTAGAATTATATTTACAACTGGGAGCATCAAAATATTTCAAGACTGACAATGACAGCCATGAAAAGTAGAATACTTCACCTAGATAGCTAAATTATGGCTTCCTCATGTCAGCTTATCCATCAGTAAAACTAGTAGTCTCTCACTTTAGAATAAAAAATCAGCTAACTAGAGAGGTCCTACAAATAATATGCACTTTTCGATGCAACTTATTAGTTCTAGTAAATTTCTCCACACCTCAAAAAAGCAATAAAGTTCTTAAAATATCTATGTGGTTACCACATTGATATGAAATATACCTGGCCTACTATAGATGCTACGTTCCGGGTGACTGTGCAGCATCAGAGCCATCTGCTGATGAACTATCTGTATCCGTATCTGCACATCAGCACATGCTTCTTAATATAAATTCATGCACTTTGCAAACATTACCAAACAAATAATGATGGCTACAAAGTCGAAGCTGTTCTTGTTACAATATTTGCAGAAGACAATAACATTTACCGCTTGAGGAAGAACCTGAGTCGCTGCTAGAACTTCCAGAACTGCTTGATCTACCAGCATTATCCCCCTTATTATCTTCTATATGAACCGGTGATGACGAACCCATGTATCTCTCATTGTCATCTATAGTTAAGTAAACATATTTATTACTTGAGCAGCAATAATAAAAGAAGGTCATAAGCACAAGCAACGGTTGCATTTAAAGCAGTATTATAAAGCCACACATTTATTTCCTAATCAAAGAGAAAAGGCTGTAGCACGTGTGTCAATTACCTGCTGCATTTTCCTTAGGTAGGTCAATATCAACTGCTTCTGGTTCCGGAATCTGAAAACAAACCAGGACAATTATAAGGGACCATATGGGAAGCATTACCAAAAATTAGCACAACCACTAATTAGTTTATCAACAAAATCCATACCGGCTCTTGTACCGTTGTAACCTGATCCTGATCTGCCTCGTCATGTCTCACATGATCAATCTTCTCCATCTCATGATCTTGCTCAACTTCATCTTGCCTTACGACGGAAATTTCAGCCTTCCGTTTATTCTTAGTTAGACTTTTCTTATAGTTCGTTACAAACCGATCAAGCTCCCATAATGTCTCAACATCAAAGCTATCTATATCAACCTCAATCTCGTCGTCATGCTGACTAAGTGATAAGTTCCTCTTCTTTATGATCTGAACAACATTATCTAGCTTCTCCGGTGGTAATTCCTGGAGGTTATTGCTAAGCCGTTGCTTCTCCCAGAAAGTCATATCCCTCTTGTTAGGCTCCCTTGCCTTGGGCTTCTTTAAAACAGGGGGCTTGCCGGTTTGGGGCTTTGGTGTCGTCTCCAGCCCTGCGGCATGGACTGTCGAGTCCGACCTCTCTAATACCCTAGAATTATCAATCTCCTTCGGCTTCCTAGGTGCAGCCGATGATGGCGTCGGAGGCTGCGGTGATAATTGAGCTACCTCAGCCTCAATCTCTGGCCACTTCTCCTCAAACATGTTGAGGAGCTGCTCAGCCATGAAGTGAACGTCCTGCCCCTTGGGATTGTATGTCATGGCATTCTGGAATGTCAGCCTCACATCAGTGGCAAACTCCCGTGGCGACTTGTATTGCCCGGCAGATAGCTTGGACTTGACCGTGCCGAGGTCCATGGGCTTAGTGATGATTGTGTGGTAGTCGTGGAGGCCGAGAGCACTGGCATCGACAGGCTTGTTGAACACCCAGCCGTGCTTGTGCTTCATCAGCCTGGAGAGCAGGGCGCCGCAGGTCTTGAACACCGGCGCGTAGAGCTTCCGGCGCGCCTCGGCCGACATGGGCGGGTGCGCCGGTCCTCCCTTCTTGGACTTGTGCTTGGATGCGGGCGGGTGCGGCGGAAGCGGGGTGGAGGGGTCAGTGGCAGAGAGGGCGGAGGAGGGGGCAGGAGCCTGGAGCGAGTTGAGGCGCTTGGAGGTAGCACGCACCTGTGCGAGCTCGGCGGAGAGACGGCGGCGGAGGTCACGGCGCGAGGCGGCCGTAGAGGGCACCGAGAAGGTGACGGTGGGGAGGAGCGGGCCGTTGTGCGCGTCGAAGGAAGGGACGCTGGGGGCCTTGTTGGGGCCGTGGGATTTGCGGGAGTAGGCTTTGCCGGACGGCGACGGCGGCCCGGAGGCCATGCCGGTGATGGTCAACGGCGGCGGCGGATCGAGGACGGCGGCGGATCGGAGGCGGCGATTTGGGGATTTGGCGGAGGAGGCGAAACGGGGTTCGGTGAGGGCTTGGGGGTGCTTGGCCTTGGTGGGGACAGCTGCGGGCGCCACTGACGCTCCGCGTGCCTATTCTATTTTGCACCCCGCATCTGCCTGTCCCTTGCCGTTGCGGGTAAAAATTCAGTTGATCTACGGTTTCGTCTACCGTTGTCTGGTAAAAATGTCAGTCATCGGTCGATCTACTGCGTTGTTTTTTTATCAGAATTTATTCTTACACTATCTTTTTATGAAATTTAAGATAATAGAGTACTATAGGATGGAGACGTAAACTATGATGACGGAACTAACCGAAATAACTGTTATTCATGGAGAGTAAATCACTAAATCATGTAAAACTAGTGGGGAAAAAAGTTCTATACGTGGACTAAATCAAGTTTAAACACACTTATTATTCGTTACACTACTTGAAATAACTAGCAAATCTCCTTCAAATAAGGCTAATAGTAGCATTTATTGTTGCAAGAGGTAACAATTGACATGAAAAATGTCAAAGAACATTGTTCATGGTTTTCCGTGTATGAGATTGACATGAAAAAGGTACTCACCGGATCAAATAGATAGTGTTCATTATTTGAGCACCGCATTTCGTTATCTAAAAAAATTGTGCATGGCATTGCTCTAGGTGGTACTAGTAGTTTATAAAACCATGTTGTGAGTATTTAGCAGCACACTTCAAAGTTGAAAACAAATGAAGCTACCGAGCCACCACAACAACGGTTCCGATCGTCGGAGGACATCTGGTGCCGGTATATGCTCGTCGGTGCCACGGCCAAACCATTTGACCACTGGTCAAATTAAATTCAAGGCTTCCTCATCTAGTAGATCACACTGCCACTGCCACCTAACCAGCACGAGCCAGTGCTCTCGGCCTCCACGACTACCACACAATCATCACTAAGCCCCTTGGGATTGTATGTCTAGTAGATTTTCTCCCGCTCTCACAGTCACAGTCTCACTGGAGAAAATCTCTCGTTGCGGTCTGCCACGAACCTCTACAAAATTGAAGGAAAGGTGATCCGTGCTCGTGCTCTCGGATCTCGGTATCGATAGTCGTCCCTGTAGCGAGCCCACACGGCGGATTCCCCGATCCGAATTAGTCAAGATGCGGCCGCGGCTGGTGCTCTTCGGCGACTCCATCACCGAGCAGTCCTTCGCCGACGGCGGATGGGGCGCCGCCCTCGCCGACCGCTTCGCGCGCCAGGTACGCGCGCCGCCGCACTTCCCCTCCTCTCCTGCCGCGCCATCTCCGGCCACCACGATTAGATGTGCCTGACCTTGATTTTACGTCTGCCCGCGTCAATCTGTTAGGCGGACGTGGTGCTGCGCGGGCTCAGCGGGTACAACACGCGGTGGGCGCTCAAGGTCCTGGCGCGGGCCATGGAGGGCGCCGCGGCGGCGGGCGCGGACCCGGCGGCCTTGACCATTTTCTTCGGCGCCAACGACGCCTCGCTGCCTGACCAGAAGCAGGCGCACCAGCACGCGCCGCTCGAGGAGTACCAGAGCAACCTCCGCGCCATCTGCGGATACTTCAAGGTTGTGCGACTGACGCTTTCTCTGACGCTGACTTGTTCTACGCGATTCTCGGATTCGGATTCGTTTGATTCTTCTCTCATGTGCCCGTTGTGGTTGTTCGATCGCAGGAGCAATGGCCGTCCACTGCTATCATACTCATCACGCCCCCACCGATCTACGAACCTGCGAGAATCCAGTAAAGTTGCATATCCCTACCGATCTCTGCTTTCGAAGGGGAATCTATCTAGTTGTCAACCAAAGATAACTCGAGTCCTTGGTGTTTTTATGGTAGTCCCCATTTTCGGTTTCCTTTTGCTATGCGCATATGCTATTCCTACATTTGGTTGGCCATGATGCGTAATGAATAATACTTTAGTGCACTCTCCTTAGTCCATGAAACTGAAATACATCAGCCCCAACTGCTATTTCCAGTAAGTTATAAAAATTCTCAGTGTTTTCAACCATTGCTCTTCCACTTGTATAGGAAAAGAAGAGATTCTGCTAAACAAATAACTCCATTTTGCATATTTCTAGCTTCTATGCTTACCTATCTGAGCAGAATCTAGTGCCACTTGACATATTTGTGCTGACACTTTGGTTCCCTTTGGTTGTCCACAGTCCACATGTGTCATTCCTGCTGCATTTGTTATGAAATGTGTGCCTTCTCAAATTTTATTTCGCGGTCTCAGTTTATGTATGCCTGCGGTATATGGCTTTGAGGGGAGAAACAGCGGAAGTACCAAATCATAGCAGTCCAGATAATCACAGCACTATATGTCCAGACTCCAGAGGGCAGCGCATGCTTATTCCCGACATGTATTCATTTTTACATATTTTTTCAAGATTCCATGATAAAATATTCAGTTAGTGTTGTCTGTATTTTTCGATCGATAGTATGTGCATTTTACAGTGTAGTTTGTGAACTTCTTGGTTTCTAGGCATGTTCAGATATCTTGTTTACCTTACCTGATCTAAAAGGTTCTTCGAGAAACCAGTGTGAATTGTATAAACTATTTGCTAGAGTAGATTTTAAGCCAGGCTTACTGGTTGTACTTGACTCCTTATGCAGAGACATGTACGGAGATGATGATCCTTCACGGCTACCTGAACGAACCAACGAGGCTGCTGGAGCTTATGCGCAGGCATGCATGGCTGTTGCCAAAGAATTGAACTATCCTGTTATAGACATCTGGACAAAGATGCAGGAATTTCCAGATTGGCAAACATGTGCATTAAGGTAAGGCTTTTATTTCTATGCCTCTTTTGTGTTACAAGCAGTCTGTAAAATCTTTTCAGCATGTATGCAATATGCACACACAGCTAGGTTGTTGCACATAAATCATGTCGCTTTCTGTATCCAAAAATACGAAATGTGGAATTCACGGTGAAATAGGCTGCGATCCTAATTCCTAAGGGTATGCTCCAACCCTCCATGGTTCAAGAAAATAAACTAGTTTTCCAAAGATGAGGATACCATAATTTGTTTCTGTACACCCAAGAGAGCCATAAAGGATGGTTAGAACTTAGAAGATTATAGACCAAATAATGCTATAGTTCACGCGATAGAACCTGAACTGAGATAAAGTGACACTGTGTACACTTATATTGGGTAATGAGTTTGCATAACCTGTTATATTCTTGCTTTTGCTTCTGCGATGTCAAAGTAAAATCATGCACCTTCGGACTAACGAAATACTACACGTAGCAGCTTGTTTTTTTGTCTCTTAATTGTTTGTAACATTCTGGAATTAGTTACTAACATATGCATACTGGATACTTCAGCATGCTGATCGTTCTGCAGTTATTAACCTATACAGTGTCAAGCACTTTGAATAGGAAATTGGGCACAATTAATTGCACTTTATGTTCCGTGCAGATATATGTTCGGTACTGTCCTATTCACTATCCAGCATCCAGTAGGATGTGAGACTTCTATGTCGTTTGCTTTGTCCCCCATTTTTATGCTGTTGGTTCTAATTTCCCAGTGAACATCTTGTGAATTCATAATGTAGGAGTATGCATTTTTCCAAGTGTGAAGATAAGCTAAAAAACTTCTATGTCGTGCAGTGATGGACTTCATTTCACCCCAGCTGGAAACAAAATTCTGTTTGACGAGGTGGTGAAGACGCTGGCTTGTATCGGTTTCAGCAGCGAGAAGCTTCCGTCGGATCTCCCTCTGTTCCACGAAATCGACCCCAAGGACCCCATGAAAGCTTTTGACGAGGTCTGAAGCAGACTTCTGCATAGCATGATTTGGCCATTGATGTTTGCTCGTGACAAATGATGTCCCGCCTGAATGCCTGATGTCTGTTCTGTATAGTTCGTGTGTGACTTTTCCTTGTGATGATTCTTCCTTTTCTTTTCCCCCTTTGTTGGTATTATAGCTAATAATCGTATGTACACTGCAGAAACCTTGCATGAAAAATAAGTAAATGGCGATATGTGGGTCTCTGCGTTTCTAGTGAATCTGATAAGATGTGTTGAAGGGAAGCTCTATTTCTGCTTCCTGGACTGCTATCGTATGTACACTGTGTCATCTGTTACTTAGGAGTGCTCCTCCAGGCATTTTAAACAATGAAACCCACTAGGCTGTCACGAGAGTTCGTCTCCTGAAAATGGTTTTCATTTGCGAAGAGAAAAGAGGCCTAGTCTTTGTGCAAAAAAAATATGAAAAGAGGCAAGGCTCCAGGCCCACGTCCGACTGATAGAAGCTCATCAGACTAACGCAATGTAAGCCCACCGTGACCTGAGGTTAGATACGCGGCCTCGGCCTTGGTTCCTCCTCTTGGGCTTGTAGTCCTGCACTTATTCGGAGCAAACTCTGTCAGTGAAGCGAGGATGGTCGGCACTCGGCAGGTCGGTCACGGGTCACCCAGCTTCCTCCGATGACGGATGATCTCATCAGAAGGAAATGGGTGGGGTCCTCTCAAAAACGAAATTCAGAGATAAATGGGGAAGAATAAGGAAAAAAAAACAAGAAGGAGGTCACCAATGATCGATCATTCTGCCATTTCAAAAAACAAATGATCGATCATTCTGGGATTCCACGACACCCTGCACGCACGGGTGAACCAAGACGGAGAGCCTCGAAATTGAGCACCCCAAAGATGCAGAAACAAATGTGAGGAGAAGGCACGCAGCAGCTACGGTACAGTGCAAATTAAGACTGAGCTGGTGGGCGTTTTCCCTTTGCAGAACTCATGTGCGTCGCTGCAGAGCCAGCGGGGCGGGCAAGGCAAAAGAACAGCGCAAACAACAAGAGGCTCACTGACACCTGCTATCCACCCGCATGGGTTACTGATCCCTACGAGCCTACTCCTAGCTAGTAGCCGCATAGGTGGTGGTCAGTTAATTAACTATAGTAAAAACAGGAGATTAGGTTCTTGAGATCAGGATTAGCTTTCGTCAAGCGAAGCTAGGGCGTAAATAAGCGGCCTACCTGTACGGCAAAGATCGGTAGGATAGCGATGCTGCTGCTGCTGCTGCTGCTTTGGGAGGAGCAAGGCCAGGGGCGCGTGGCTGACACG
The DNA here is from genome assembly GCA_031894775.1 of Chloris gayana. Taxonomy (NCBI): domain Eukaryota; kingdom Viridiplantae; phylum Streptophyta; class Magnoliopsida; order Poales; family Poaceae; genus Chloris; species Chloris gayana. Next base: position 177,445 of record JAUNZO010003727.1, read on the forward strand.
CGGGGGCCACCGTGGCGTGCGTTTTATTTTTGTTTATTCAATGCGTGCTCCGCTCCGCTCCGCTCGGGTGACACATTAATCTGCGCGCGCGTGTCGTGGAAAGCGGAGCTTTTTTCTGATTTGCCGCGCATCTGGGGGATGGCAAGGAGCTGATCCACGCACTACGTACTCTTCCGTTTTTTTTCCTTCCCGCATGTACGATACGTCACTAATCTAATTTCCTCGTCGCTGACCCACCGTAACGCATGGCCGTGATAATCATACGTAGTACTACTAGTATACGCTGTCGACCCCTTGTTGTATTCTAAACATACAGTAGTAGTAGTAGTACTGAGCCACTGAGGTAGGGCAACTGCACTAGTAGTAGGTTATTTATCATTAGGGAAGCATCGATGATCGAGTACCATGCATGCATGCATGCATCATCAGCCCGTACCATCGTGAGATGAATACATGGCCACCTTTATCGATAATCGATCGTCTCTCCCTTTTTCTTATGGCATCCAAGGATAGGATATTTCTACGTACCATACGTATGCATAAAATACTACTTTCTGAAATACGGTGTCATAGTACCGTTTGAGGATAATAATGGATATACATTCGCAGAACCACGGCCGGGAAAACAAATGTCAGCCCCACCCACGAGGAAAAAACAGGTCGGTTGAGATGTAGTCGTACACGCATGCCATATGGCAGCTACAGTTGCGCACCGCTATTCTGGGCTGTACAAGCACACTCCTTTTTGAATCCAGGTCAGGGAGCTGTAGCTCACCAATCAGCGCTCAGCAGCCACGTACAGTACCGAAGCTCAGCTGTAGAGAGAGAGCCATCTCTGCTTAGGTCCCGTTCGTTTCCACCCTCTAAAATTTATATACTCGTCACATCAAAGAGAATCTTACTTATTTAGTAGTATTTTTATTAATTTAATAACAAAACCTATGTCGCGACCCCCTCTAATTTGCGAGACGAATCTAATGATCATAATTAATCTATGTTTAGCTACAGTGATGCTACAGTAACCATCTTCTAATAACACCATAATTACCCTTGTTGGATTCGTCTCGTGAATTAGATAGGGAGTCTGCAATTAGTTTCGAGATTAGACTTTATTTAAGACTCCAAAATGATAAAATTCTCTTTGATTTGACTCCTCTAAAAATTAGATAGGGGAAACGAACAGGCCCTTAACGAACAGGTTAGCTACTAGTCTCTCAGCGATCCATGATGATCTGTTCCTTGGCCGTACGTACGTCCAGTCACCGATCGCCATGCATGAACATCAAAAGCGACGTGCATACCTATCCAGATTCCAGACAGCGTGTTAATGACCCCGGTACACTAAGGTTCGATGTTTCGCAAGAAACTTTAGGTCGTGTGGGCATCTGGCTCCGTCGTTAGATGTTTCTCGATTTCATAATGAGTCGTCTCTACAACTACAAACATACTACTCTCTTACTAAATTGTTGTCAGTCGCTGACTTTTTTGTTAAGTTTGACCATTTGTCTTATTCAAATAAAATTTAACAAATGTCATATGTTTTGTTCGAATATGATTTATCACTAAAGAAACTTAAAATGTAGCATATTACTTTTTGTATTTGAAGAAATTTTTTGAATAAGACGAATGGTCAAACGCTACGAAAAAGTCAATGACGACAACAATTTAAGTAAAGGAGAGAGTATATATATACAGTAGTGAGGCTGGATCTGTCAAAGATCGTCGATGGTTCTGGACGCAGAGACCAGCAGACGTGTCTTCAACACGGTCGGACAGCGACCGGCAGCCGTTCGGGCAACGAGAAGGCGGTCCGCCGTCCCCACCGCAATTGAAGAAGTGATGGTTACGTTACGTTAGACAAAACTCGCCGCCGGCAAGGCCTGGGCAGGCCAGCCGGAATATAGTCGACCGATGGATGCCTTGTAGAAAGAGGACGTGCACCACCAGTTGCTTGTTTTGCACAAGCAAGCCAGTAGATGAGAGAGTTTGTGGAAAGAAACCTTGCCAATGCATGCAAACACCTTGCCAATAATGCATGCCGCCTCAGCTGTGCAATGGCGTTTTGCAGTCGGTGTGTTTGGATGATGCAGAGGTGACGGCATGACCATGCAAGCGTTCGAAAAAAGATCACGATGTGCATGCATGCAATTGATCTGGGTGGGCCAGGATGTGGCATGCATGCCTGCCCTAGACTAGAGCAAGAGCAATAGGATAGGCCCCAACTGTAAAGCTGCGAGGAATGAACTCGCCCCAACTCCAGCTCCTGTGTTGTATTCACGAGACGAGACGCAGGAGTCTCAATTATTTTTAGGCTACCGGAGGCCAAGACGAGCGTGAAAAAAAACGAGCTAGTACAAATAGCGGCGAGCGCCGCCGCATCGACCGACCGCTACCGGACTAGTAGCCCCACAGGGGGTTTGGACCGGCTCCATATCATTTGGCTTGGCTTGCTTTCGCATGCATCCATGGTCTGGCCTAATTTCAAGTGCCATCAACGACGTCTTGCAGCCTACCCTATACATATAGCGATAGCCTACTGCCTAGGCCGCTGGCTCCAACTCAATTGTACGAAACAAAGATGTCTTCTTTTGAGCTAAAGATAATGAAATGGAAAACGATGATGATGATAGATTGCGTCTTCTCCTTGATATTTCTGGAAACGGAAATCCTCATGTTCAGTCGATAGAAATCATGTGTCTGTTCAGTCGACGTTCAATTCTCATTGGAGTTTGAGTGGGGTCCGACGAGCTTGTCTCCGGCCTTAGAATGAAGGTTCACGGGTGGCAGGCCGACCAGGCGGTGGCGGCGTGAGAGACGAGAGAGACGGAGGCGGAGCGAACGACGGGACATGGCGGTTGGGCCAGGTCGGTATAGGGGGAGCTCAATGTCGACGAGTTAGTGCGGTAGGGGATGAAGCTACGGACCTGACGACAGAGACGTCGTCGGGGACGAGTGGATGAGGGTAGGCGCAAGCGCCATGTGGGTTCGACCTGGAGGAGAGAGAAATCATTTTCCTACTGGTGGAGGAAGAAGAAGCTGGCAAGACCGTTGGATGAAGGATCAACGTGACTGAAAGGCATCTTTGTTTTCATGCGATTGAAAAATGGTCGCTCCCTTCAGGAAAAGAGGGAAAGCGGATGAGATGTCAAACTAGTGTGTTTCCAAGTAGATAGAAAAGTTGTGTATTACAGAGGCAATAATTTCCATTTCTCTTCAATTGCCTCCAGCATGCAGAGGCAATTTGAAGAACGTGTTTTTATAGATACGGGTTTAATAACATCTAAATCTGCTTCTCAAATAATGTCGATAAACTTTTTTTGAAACCCTAGATGTTGATAAATTGACTGTTAAATGTTGATATAATTAGAACTTCCTCGTAGAAACAAAGTCCACATGGCTAGAAAGTGTTTTATTGAAAAGAGTACTGCTTTTGTTCTTTGCGAAATACCTCCATTGATTTTAAACACAAGTAAAGTGGATATAAGCCGGGTAGCAGAGACCAAAAAGGTGTAAGTTTTCATGATATGAGGCGTGATGAGCTCGATACTTTGAAGAGGTGATAATTTGCAAATGAACAAAGACCACTAGTATGTTTTTTCCTGGCAAAGAAGTGCATATATAGCCCACCACACCTTTCGTTAAAAAAAAAAAGAAAGCTCACCACCACAACCAAGCTCCTTCCTTCGTTAATTTGTTTAGTGGTAGGGGTAGTAGCTAAACAGAAGAGCCAAGGTGCCACCATGCGATGCTTGCTATTTCTGTCAACAGAACGAAAAAAAAACAATATCCCTCCGTACACGGGAACAGCCAATGGATCTACACAGAGGCGCTGTGTACCCATAAAGAAAGGGAGTAGTTTCGCAGTCAACCTCAAATCTGACGCTCGCCGTATACAAAAGGCAAGTAGGCAGCCACGCACCACGGCTGGAATAAATCTACTAGTCGCATACAGTATATAGCAGCAGGTAAAGAGAGAGTCGGCGACGACCTCGCTCGCATGCTCCTGTTCATATGGCCAATTTGCACGCCTCTCCCTGTTAGCAGCTGACACCTGCCTTTGGTTCGCCGAGGACTAGAAAAGAAGTGCCTTATCAGATCCGGTGGAGGAGTATAAAAAAACCGCAGCTTTTCGAATGTCGGCCTCTGTAATAGAGTTGTTTATCACCGGAATCGTATTCTTTGCAGCGGGCAATACGCGGGGACACATGGCTAGCTGTGGATCATGGGAACCACACCACGCAATGCAATCTTCTTCGCTTAGCTATACGGCCTGATGCACGCCACTTCCTCACTCCAATAACCTGTAAATGTTGCCGTCGAGGCTGATCTCATTTTTGTTGACATGCATGATCATTCGAGCTAGAGCAAGGGATTTTGATTACTCAGCTTTGAAGGAAAAAAAGCAAGTGGTTTCATGTGCGCATTTGCAAGATCACGACGCCACGGCGAGGCAATGATGAGCACTGCTGGCTGAGTTGTGTGGTGTACTGCACCCGCAGGTGCTGCTGCCTGCCTGCCTATTCGGAAGGGAAGAAAGCGGGGGAAAACAAAGAGGAAAAAAGGGCGGCTGGATTCTGTTGATGCTGGGTGCGGCACCGACCGACCTCCATGATCGTACGGTACGCAGCAGCAGCCAGATCGGATCCGGACGGCAGTCGCATCATCAGTGCCTCCTTCTACTCAATCACCAGTCAGTCAAATCAAATCAAGTGACGTGACGCGAAACCTTAAGAAATGGACCTGCGCTGTACGAACGAACCGATCCGGGGTGCCGCTGCCGAGCGAGCGACGGGTAAAATTTATTCTGAGGAATGTCCCTCTGTCTGGCTGGATGGGACAGCCGAACCTACTACTACTTGTACTGGTAGTAATTCGCTTATTACTAGCCATTACTGGTAATTTCATGCTGTTTACCACTTGCTAGTAATAAGGTCTCGCGTTCCTAACAGCCACGAAGAAAAATAAATAAAACCTGAAAGAGGGAGAACATATACTTACTACGTGTGTGTTTCCTGGGCACGCAGCATCGGCGGCTGGTGCGGGTGGAGGGGAGGGAGAGAAAAGGGCGTGCCTCTTTTGGCAAAGCAAAGCGAAATTAAAGGAGCCGCAGGGAACCAAAAAGATGCAAGAATCGCACTGTCACACAGCTGCTGCTGCTGCATATCACACTCGCTACTTATATTCATTGCACACTGCTGGCTGCATGCACCATCAGATCTCCTCCTTGCACAGGGAAGAAGAAAACGACCTGTTGCCGGATCCAGCAGGGTCGCTAGCTTAGGCTTAGCTGCCGGAAATCACCGGAGAAGCGACCGCTAGCTACCCACTCATCACGCCGCACCGGAAGAGTAGCTGCTCAATGGAATGGGCGTTCTAAAACGGCAAAGTCATTTTCACATAGTCAACTTGGTAGCTGCTACTAGTATGTGTGCTTTCCAGGAATCTGTTTTGAATTATTGCAAAATAACTTGAAGCGTATGATGAATCTGGACACCAGAACAGAAACAGGTGCATTTACAGTAGAAGAAGAAGTGATGATTTTACAGTTGAACGGAATCGATCAGTGGCATCGGCGGTCCGTTAGGACGGAGGCGCAAGAATCCAAGGCACATGAAACAAAACATTATAAGCAAGGCTACAAAGAACATAAATATCCATATGTCATGCAATGTCTCACGCAATGATCCAAATGCCGAAATCAGGCACCCTGCAGAGAAATCCCCACCCTCCAGATTTGGCTTCCCAAACACACACTTGGTGGCTCCAGCTAGCAGAGAGCAATCTCACTCTCTCTCTCCTCACTAAATCCCAAACCGTCTACTCTCTTATCATCCTGTCTTGCTGCCTCCCTTCCTTTGTGTCTCCAAACCGTCTACTACTACTGCTCTTGAGTCGAGTGTGGAGAAATTAAAAGAAAGGTTTGGCTCAACCGGTTCCCCACCCCACCCCTGCTGCTGCTGCTGCTGGACTGGAATGTGATGTTGCCATCCATCCGATTGCTCCTCCCCTTCTAGTTTAGTTTAGTCCCCCACTCCACTGAGTGAGTCTCCTCCTGGGTCAGTGTCCCTGGCCACCACCACTTGCTCTAATCTCTTTCTTTCTTTCTTCCCCATGCCGCCGCCGCCGCCTGCTTCTTCCGCTTAATTCCTCTTGTATTTTTTTTCCTGCTAGTTATGGGCTCCGGCCAGGTGGATGGATGCGCATTGCGGTGGGACTCGGAGCAGCAGCAGTAGACCACCAGGCGGGGGATCTGGATCCGAGGCACCACCACCGCGGCGGCGGCGGCGGAGAAGGAGGTGGAGGCGGAGGTGGTGGAGGCCAGCAGCAGCAGCAGCAGCCTCAGGAACCAGATGACCACCGCCTGCTGCAGCTCCACCACCAGGAAGTGCAGCAAGAGCAGCCCGTCTTCCAGCTCCAGCAGCTGCAGGCCGCCGCCGTGAGGCAGCGCGGCCTGTCCGAGTATGCCCTCATGGGCGACGCCGGCCATGGTGGCGGTGGCGGTGGGTTCCAGGCGCAGCTCCTCTCCTTCGGCGGAGGCGGAGGGGTGGGCCAGCACCAGCTGCACCAGTTCACCGCGCAGGCCACTGCGGCGGGAGGCACTTCTTCGCGGTCGTCGAGAGAGATTGTGGTAGCTTCGCCGCAGTCACGCGCGCGAGGAGGCGGCGGCGGCGGCGGCGAGATCGTGGCGGTGCAGGGCGGGCACATTGTGCGGTCGACGGGGCGCAAGGACCGTCACAGCAAGGTGTGCACGGCCCGTGGGCCCCGCGACCGGCGGGTGCGGCTGTCGGCCCACACGGCCATCCAGTTCTACGACGTGCAGGACCGCCTGGGCTACGACCGGCCCAGCAAGGCCGTCGACTGGCTCATCAAGAACGCCAAGGACGCCATCGACAAGCTCGACACGCTGCCGCCCTGGCACCCCACCGCCACCACCAATGCCGCCGCCACCAATCCCTCCTCCTCCGCGCACCCCGCCGACGACTCCGCCGACAACTCCGCCGACGACCAGGCCATCACCGTCGCGCACGCGGGCTTCGACTTCCCGCATCCCTCCGCGGGAGCCGGCGGCGCCAACGCTGGCGGCTTCCTCCCGTCGTCCCTCGACTCCGACTCCATCGCCGACACGATCAAGTCCTTCTTCCCCATGGGCGGCACCGCGGGAGGAGGAGACGCGTCGTCTTCCGCAGCCGCGGCGCAGTCCTCCGCCATGGGCGGATTCCAGAGCTACACGCCCGACCTGCTCTCGCGCACCGGCAGCCACCACAGCCAGGAGCTGCGCCTCTCGCTGCAGTCCTCGCTCTCCGACCCCACCATGTTCCACCACCACCACCACCAGCAGCAGGACCCGGACGCCCGCCCGCACAACGGCTCCCCGCAGCAGGTGCTCTTCCCCGGCTACTCCTTCGGCGGCGGCATGTGGGCCGCCGCCGCTGACCAGCACCAGCGCATGCTGCCGTGGGGGAACATGCCCGACCCAGGCGGCGGCGGCGGCGGCGGGTACCTGTTCAACGTGTCGCAGCAGCAGCAGCAGCAGCAGGCGCATATGCAGCAGCAGCTCTTGTTCCAGAGGGGACCCCTTCAGTCCAGTAACAACAACCAGCCCTCGTCCGACCGAGGATGGCCGGAGACCACCGTCGACAACCCCATGTTCGGCTTCTCCGGCTTCCGCGTCCCCGGCAGGATGCAGGGCGACGAGGACCACAACGCCGGCGGCGGAGGCAATGGCGACAAGCCGCCGCCGCCGTCGTCCGTGTCCTCGGCTTCGCACCACTGACACCACCAGTGGATCAGATTCTACCTCCACCACCAACCACCGTCGTCTACCAGCCCGCATTCACAAGACCACTGCCTCCTCCGCATGCATCCTATCCCGGTGAGAACACAATTCTGCTGCATTTTCCTCATTCCCTGCGCTCTGCATCCCCAATTCCTCGGACCAAAATTTCTGACGCTTTTTTTTATCGCCGTTCTAGGTACTGCTTGATTTCTTCTAAATCGGCATCATCGGTGATTGCAACCAGGAGGAGCAAAAAGTTTACCTGCGAGCTGTGTCATTGGTTGGTTGGTCGGTTTTTCATCTCTTCTGCTCTTGTGTGTCATTGGTTTTTGTTTCTACATCCAGCTCAATCGGAGCTTCATTCTCTTAGAATTAGGCCTTGCAGCGCAGATTGGTGGCTAGCTACCAGGCCTGCCTCTCTGTTGCATCACTGTAGTAGGTTTAGTCCATCGATCAGTTGATTAGTTGCCGTAGTTGGAGCTTGTTTGCTTAATTTCGTCTTGTTCTCTTGTTGATGCATCCATGAATGCATGCTTCAATGTGCCTCCCTCCTGATGTGTGGTTTCAGGAGGCGAGCCACTACTCTAGTAGTACTAGATGTTTGTTGTTGTTGTTGTTAACCTGATAAGTGGATGGGGACACGAGTCTTTCATTCGTTCCTTTCCTGTGATCGGCATTTGGAATCTCAGATCGTGTCTGTCCTAAGATCTTCTCCTATGTTTTTTAATACACAACTAGTAGGATATCATACTACTAGTTGTCGCCAAACTACACTTTTTTCTCTTATCCCGGGTTTGTTGTTTCTGAAGATTTGTTTAGGAACTGAGAACGACCCGATGGCCCTCCTTAATGATACAACAAAAGAGTAAGTACACTGTACTGTGAGATTTGAGCTTTTTTTTCCACCAAGGAAAGGAAAGAAAAAACCGGGCTATCCATGCACCATGTGATTGGTTTGGTCTGTTTCCCTGCCTCTGCTGCTGTAGCAGTACAGCAGGAGGACGCAGCAACAGCAGCAGCGGCAGCTTTCCTACGCCATCTATCATCACTGGGCGAGGGCAAGGAATGACACCAAAGGGAAAAAGGTTTCGTGTCTCTTTGCGAGTCATTAGGACAGCACCTGTCTCCCTGTGCGTGTCATTAGCACGGTACAAGCCTTTTTAACCATTTTACCTCAGGCCGTAGCCTGGGGCAGCAGTGGCTGATGCAACCCTCTGGGGCACACGCCAGAAGAAAGAGCGGGCGGGCCATGATTGCTCGCTTCACCTCTCCTCTCCCACGAGGAACACTTGCGTACTTGGTCCTAGTAACTTTATAAGGCTGGTAATTACTGTATCTCTGCTTGGACAAGAGGTAATACTAGTTGCATGCACCCCCTGCCTCTGCATCCTTTTTTACCCGCTTGGGAGTCGGCACTCGATCGGCAGCGATGATTGCTTGGCATGGTTTGGAAGAGGGAATGAGCGAGGAACACTTTAGACAGCCATACAGCAGCAATGTTGGATTTGCATGTAGTACTAGAGTAGTGGTTTCAAGCACAAACTGCTTTACAGGCTTTAGGCTGGCCCTGCAGCTAGCTTACGGCTGCAGTGTATCGGATATGATGAGATATTTTCGTGGAACATGTGCACAACTTTCTTTTCCCAATTTAGTTGGGGTTGGAACCATAATCTTTTGAAAATCCTTTTGTTCAATCAACCGAAATCGTGTTCATCATCGCCGGAGTTAGGGTTGCAGGGTTCTTCAACGAGCTCCATTGCCTATAGCCTTAGAAGAAGGGTTCGTGGGTCGGTAGGCTTGCCATACGTTGGTGGTGTAAGAGATGGCAGATGAAGATGGCGGTTGGACCCGGTCAGTGCATGGGAGCTCGACGATGAAGAGTTAGTGTGGTGGAGGACCGTAGAATTTAGCATGGCAGCGGAGGTGGGGGATAAGTTTGTGTTTAGGTAATACGAAGTTGTGAATCGTTGGAAATCTCAGTTTTTGTTGTTTGATTGCTAGTATGTCTAGCAAAGTGATCGATGTCCAGCATGCTGAATAAATTCAGTTTGTATCTAAGCAAAAGTGACCAGTACCGTGACATTAATTGGAGTAAATTTGGTATATGTTTCTTCTCACTTGGGTGTCGTGCTTTTTCTCCAAAACATCTCTTCATGTTATTATTAATTGTAGGGCTCCGTATCCTCAATCTAATATTTTAGTTCAACGAATTGTAAAACTAATTTGTGCTTCTATGGGCCCGAATAAAGAACGCTACAAAGAATATGCATCAATTAGTGAAGCAAGTGAAAAATGGAATTGGATGGAACCACGTTGTCCAATACACATGGTCGCAGGTTTGATGCCCACTTGGAGCAAAGGAGTTATGTATTCTGACGCTAAGTCCTTGCGCGCGATGGAATGAAAGCGCCTGGAACTACGTCAATAATCTCCGAGAAACCGCTACAATCATATCTGGGACCGGTACTGATGCTCCAACAGTAGAACGAGCTAGCTGGCTAGCGGCATCGGAGAGTGTCGTCTTTCTTCAGATAATAAAGAACACAAGTGAGGTTCGCTGCTTGCATTGCATCAGCCACCACCAAAGATTTAGGGAGATTTATGGCGAGTGTAGTTAGATTTTTTTTTTTGCGAAAGAATCTAGGAGAGAGAGACAAGTAGTACGTACATGACGCCGTAGCAGAAATGAAAGGAGGGTATTAGATACCTGAGCTGGGAACCGGATCCCGTGCCTTTGTGATGAAAAAAAGAGACAGCAGATCATTTGATACTCCAAGATCGCGATAGGTACGTGTTGTAGGATGTGGCGTTGTTTGATGTGGTGGGGATGGGAGGAGTCACATGTGCATATGGATGGCACCAAAACAACTGACGCGAGTCCTCGGCCGGAAACCAACAGGTCCTCAGATTCGGGGGATCACTTTGGTGCACCGATGGACAGCGAGGCATGGCGCAGTGGAGTTCCTGGTATCGTCGCGGCGGCTATGGCGACACAATCATGCCATGCCATGCCATGCAAAGATTAGCACGAGAGAGAGAGAGAGAGAGGCACAAGAAAGGAGTTGAGATCCCGATGGATGGATCTGGCACGGAACATGAGAAGCACATGAGGACCGTAAATGCGGCCGCGCGTATGTACGTCTCCTCCGCGTGGGAGCGGGGCCCAGCCCAACCCGGCTGACTGCTGCTGATGGTGTACGAGCGCCGCCGCGCTGGACGCCATGAATGTGATGCTGGCTCGCTGTGCCATGGCACGCACAGCAACCAAGTGGGGTGGGGGTCGTCTCCGATTCCAGATCAAATGCGAGCGTTCCCCGACCGAGCGGTCGCGCACCCTCCGACCACCAGCGAACGAGTGATCGGACGGACCCAAATTAAAGGGTTCAACTCAACAACGGTCATTTTCTGGGCGAGAAACACAGCGGCAATGGAGTGACCACCAGATGCTTTGCGGCGAGGGGCCGTTGCTGATGCACCGCCAACAGGGTATCGGAGGTGCTGTGTCCCGAATCCCGATCTCGGCCACAGCCAGCAGGAGCAGGACAGTGCTGTGTCTTACTTGCAGTCCGTGTGTATGCATGCAGCTAACAGTAGGCTGAATGTGCCAACCCGGCCACATGCACCGCTGATTCAGCTACAGTAGCATGCATCCTATCAGCATTGCGTCACAAGCTGTTTCGATTTCAATCTCCTTCGTTGATGCGGTCCTCAAGTCAAGATGAAACGCGACGCAATCACACCGGGCGCCCGGTAAAATAGTCACAATTGAAAGCGGGTAAAACCAGCGCGCCAACCAGGCGTTACGTACGCGGGACCTCCAGCCAGGTTCCAGCATTTGCCATCAATAACCCTGCCTCCATTGATCCATGGTGTGGTGTGGTGATCTGAGGAGGAGTATGGCCCCGCCGCTCGATAGCAAGACGCATATGCTCCCCTCCCCGGGGACCTCCTCCACTCCACTCATATGGTTGTCAACTGTCATGCATCCTACTGCTGGAGGGTAGGAGAGTACCTCTGTCTGCCTTGCCATGCCACTGGAGGCACGACCACCTACTGCTATAGCTCCAACAGCTCGATCAGCTCCTTATTAACTCCTCACACGACAAACCAAATAGTATATCGCGCGCGACATCAACAACTAACCAAAGGCACGCACGGCGGTAGTACTAGGGGTTGCATCTTTTTCTCTTCTCTCTGTAAAAATTAGTCTTTTTTTAGGCAATGTAAAAATTAGTCGTACCACCATAGTAAGCGATTTTCTCAACACAAGCAAAGCAAGCAGTAGCTGACGGCTCCAGCCCATTGCATCCATCGCTACGGTTTTGCTCCCACGGGCCGCCGCGATATTGGTATTTTCTGGCCCCGGGTGAGCCTGGCCGGCCCAACATGTCTATTTCTGGGTGCAATCCCGCGGGCGGTTGCACGAGCGCACACGGCAAAGGAGACGATCGAGGGCTGTTTAAGTACGTCGTCAGAATGCAGCCAGCCGCACAAGTTAGGCGACAACAGCGACGCGCCAACAAGGTTATTTCGTAAAATCCTGCTCAGCATCAGCACGCACGACATGCTGATTGAACATTTCAACGGGTATTTTCTCATAGTTCGTTCTTGCCAGGTACGGATCGACGTAACGGCTCCCCGTCAGTTCGTCGTCAGTGGTGTTCATTCACTCTCGCAAAAGTCTCCGGAAAAGTTGCTCGATTTCCCGCGACATTGCTGCGACATTTCGTGTCGTCGGTCCCTTTCGCTCGTCGTCGTCGTTCCAAGTTCCGATCCATCCAGGTTCTGGGTCAGCACAAGACAATCGATCCGTTTCTGACTCTTTGGTCCTCGAAGCTTCCTCGATCCTTCCTACATCCAGCGTATAATACTGCATCGCCACAAGCTTTCGCGTTAAGTGACAGCGACGTGCCCTCAGCTGAACGCGAGATAACGATTTCAAATAAAAATCACCCCGGAGACTGTTCAAACTAGTCCACGTCGCTGCATCCTGGCCGCACGATCGATCACTGTGCAACTCGGAAGTACGTTCTTGGTCTTGGCGGAGCCCACCTGTCAGAGTCGCAGCAGTCAACATCCAGTACTTTTCGTTTCGTAGCTAGCGCCGGCGCCCGCGTTGACCTCAGCACCACCTAACGTGTCCCATGCAATTATGCAGCAAACATAAGTTCCAAACCATCCATCCTCCCATAAACTACTACTAGTGCCGACGGAGGCAATCAACCTTGTCCATCCATCCATCGATCGATCCATGTCGAGCGCACCGGGCGCGCCGGCGTACGATCGGCACAGCTACAGGTTCAGCGGCCGCGTCCTGCTCACCGCCGTCGTCATCCTCGCCATCCTCACCGTCGTCTTCGTCCTCATCCGCCTCATCCTCTTCCAGTTCGTGCTGCGCGGCCGCGGCGGCCTCGCCGCCGGCGTGCGCCGCTCCTTCGGACGCCTCAGCAGCCACCGCCACGGCCTCGACGCCGCCGCGCTCGCCTCGCTCCCGGTCACCTCCTACAGCAAGGACAAGGACAAGGACGGCGGGTCCACTAGCGCCGGCGCCGGCGCCGCCGCGGACTGCGCGGTGTGCCTGTCGGAGCTGGCCGACGGGGAGAAGGTGCGCGCGCTGCCCAGCTGCGCCCACGTGTTCCACGTCGAGTGCGTCGACGCGTGGCTCAGGTCAAGGACCACGTGCCCCGTGTGCCGCGCCGAGGTGGCGCCGCAGCCCCAAGGACGCCGAGGCGCCGGCGGTGTTCGGTGCCGGAGGTACGCTGGTCATCACCGTACAAGGCGGCGCTGCGCAGACGAGAGCCGGTCAACCGGCCTGAGCTGCAGGGATAGTAGTAGGTTGATAGATGTGAAACTATTATTAGGACGCTTCCTTATCAAGAGATATAGTAGTACTAGTACCAGCTAGCAATACGTGTAATTAATCAAATTTGTTCATGGTGTACATCAGCTAGTGTTTTGTGTGGAGATGTTATATTCATTTCAGAGCTTGATCTCGGAGTTCATCTGTTCATGACTGGAAATAGGCATGTTCTGTTCCCGATGCAAGTAGGAGAAACACGGATAACCTAGGGCTCAATTTTGGCTTAAGCAACCCCTGGAGTGGCGAGTTTGGCTCAAGCCACACGATTGACAAAACAGGTATCAAATATTTTGTTTGGTTGCTCAACAGGAGCTCAGTTGAGGTAATGTCATAAACACACTCAACTAATTTGGCATGTTTAATTGTATAATTAGAGATTCAATATTTACATTAAACCATAATTAATAACTAAACTAGAGTGGGCACATGCCCCTATACTCATAAAAGTCGCTCTTATTTATTTTTTATTACGAGTACCTTTGAGTATCTGATCGGGAATATTAATCTGATACTTATGCAGTAGTATTAGTAACCATCCGTGCTCCAATTTCTACATCTGTTATCACTCAATTTGTGCATTCAATATATATGTACTCCTGATTGTTTTTTTCTTGACTTTTAGCAGAGGATGATCAGTTCAAAACAGACCATGTGTAATGTCAAGAAAACAAGAACAACCCAGTGGAAATATTTTGTTTTGTATAATACGTGTATCTCAAGTCAAAACTGCTCTCGTGTGAGCACACTCTCATTTTAGCAGTATAATTTTGGGGAATTTTATTGCTTGCGCTTAGCTAGCCAGTGCCAAAAACCAGAGAAGTGAATTACACTATTCTTTCCTTTCAGAACGTGATGCGCACATATTTCAACGAATAAGAAATTTGAGAAAAAAAAGCTATGCAAACGTTGAAAAGGTTGTCATCTTTTTGACTGCCAATAATCTGTATATACTATCCATCTATTCCATTGTCTATACAATATAATGTCTGCTTTTGAAATTATAATAAATTTTGCTTCAAATCGGCGCAGAAATCCTTCACTGTGAAGCGCTAAAAAGGCTTGTGCGCAACCATCTGCTAGTTTAGCTTACGGCATCACTAAGTACCATCATGTCCTCGAGCGACAGCACAGCCGTGCCAGAACCAGGAGCCGCCGCCCAGTGCTGCAGCGCCCCGACGCTGCTCGCCGCAGCAGCGACGTCGTTCTTCTTCTGCCTACTCTTCGTCCTCTTCTTCCTCTGCCTCCGGTTCGTCCTGCTCCGCCGGCACTGGCGCCGCAATGCCAGGGTGGTCCTCCATCAGGACCACCACCACCACCAGCAGCAGCGCCCCAAGCTCGGCCTCGACGCCGCCGCCATCGCTGCGCTCCCGTCCTTCCCGTACCGGTCATCAGCCGGGTCCGAGGCCGAGTGCGCGGTTTGCCTCTACGTCCTCGAGGAGGGTCAGATGGTGAGGGAAATTCCAGGCTGCAAGCACGTGTTCCACCAAGAGTGCATCGATGTCTGGCTCGCGTCGCGCGCGTCATGCCCGGTGTGCCGCGCCAAGGCCGAGCCGGGGCGCGCCGAGGACGAGAGGACCGAACCATCGTCAACGGCGTCCGTCGTCGCTGGCGGTCGAGGTGTCCGAAGATGAGATCGTGGCATCGTCGTCGTCGTCGACGCCGGGGGAGACTGACACAGAGAGGGCCCTGTGGACGCGGTCCGAGGCTGGAAGCGGCTTTGTGTGATGGAATGGAGCCGCGCTGGCTGTTGTAATTTTGAGCGAATAAGTGTGGAATTCTCTGAAATCTACTTAATACACTAATAAGTTTCTACATTTGCAGCAAGCCCGCAACAAGCCTGGTATTCAGTGACTGTGGACCGATAGATGGTTTATGTAACTGAGACCAAAATTACCACTATCGCACCTGAAGAATGTCAAGACAAGTATTGAATCTGAACTTTACCAAAAAGGGAGAAAACAAAGATACATTTTGATACATGGTCTAACAGCCATTCAGCTCAAAGTATTACCAACTTGATAAATTTCATTAGTTGTTTCACAGATGGTATCTCTGATTGAGATCGAGACTGTCACAAATGTTTTCGTTGTACTATATCACCAACGAACTGAAGACGTGGTTATGTGTACAACAAATGCCAATTGACGATTTCTAATCTCCATTCATTGCCAATTTCCAATGTCTAGTTGAACAAGATTAAAAAAATGTTAAGATGTAATTAAAATATACTACCTCTTCAGCTCATAACGTCTGTGTTTGTAATTAAGAAAGTTCAATTGCAACTGAGCTATATGTTCGTGCTTGCATTTCCTCATCGGTATTGTGTTTCCTAATATCTGTATATCCCAAGTCAAACCTGCTAATCCTACATGCTCACCATCTCATTTTGGTGCCTTGATTTAAAGAAATTTATTGTGTTGATCTAAACACAAAACGGGCTGTGTATTGCAAATCAGAGGCCGGAAACTCTTGTTTCCTTTAATCCACAACAAAAAATAGACAATTATCCATCTCACATTACGCGGGTTGACTCGGGAGCTAAAATTTGGAAAAGGTTATGTTAGATTTTTATGCTCCAAAAAGAAAAAAAAGGTTAGTGCCAGTCGCCTACTCGTTTTTCGTCAACAATCATTGGAACATCGCTAGATAGGTACTAGATTTTCTGTTGTATATATTGATCCTACCAACACAGGAATTGCTCTGGATTTATAGTATGCTGAACTAATGCAGTTTGCAGAGTTAAACACCGAACACCGGTGTTCATGACACAACCAATACCACAATGTCCTCGAACAGCACGACGCTGCCTGGAGCCGTGTCTCCATGCTGCAGTGCCGGGACATTGCTCGACGCAGCCGTCGCTTTCTTCGCCTTCCGCATCCTCCTCGCTGCCCTCCTCCTTTGGCTGTGCTTTGTCCTTCTTCGCCGGCGCTTGAGCCGCAACGCAAATGCAGCGCTCGTGCAGGAGCAACAGCAGCCGAAGCCGAAGCTCGGGCTTGACGCCACTGCCATTGCCCTGCTCCCGTCGTTCCCGTACCGGCGAGCTGTCGCCGAAGCCGAGAGCGACTCGAAGTCCGGACCGGCCGAATGCGCGGTCTGCCTCAGCGACCTCGACGAGGGCCAGATGGTGGGGCGATTACCGGGGTGCAAGCACGTGTTCCACCGGGAGTGCATCGACGTCTGGCTCGCGTCGAACGCGTCGTGCCCAATCTGCCGCGGGAACGCCGAGCCGGCGCGTCATGAGGAGAGAGCTGCGGCGTCAATATCAGAAGCCTGTGTCGTGCCGATCGAGATGTTGGATGAAGAGACAGTGTCTTCGATTCAGGAGGAGGCCGAGAGGGCCATGAGGGGCACACGACACGGAAGCTGGAAATGACGACTGTGCTTGAAGTCTCCTGAATCGAAGACCATTGCCAGCTTCGTACCGATTTCGTTGGACAGCAATGGCAGTGAACATGCGTCATTAGGCTCACCATGGTTAGACAGCTAGAAACCATGAATAACAATACCCCATTTCACTTTCTCCCCTTTTCATTGTTATAGTGGGATACATATTTTTCTTAGATAATCCAAGATTATATTAATTTCATCTTTAGCTCAAAAAACGAGTTACAATTAATTACAATCACTAATAACTCGACCATCATTCGATATTTACAAAATATCTAAATGATTAACAAAGAGTATATACTCTCTACATCTTTTTCAGTGTAAACAAACACGATAAGATCAATCGGAAGCATTTTCAAGTTAACTCCACAGATCATCTAGAATGGTTGACCAAGACAGAAACATGACACCACCGATGCGATAAATTCCACATGAGAGACTGTCAAACCATTAAAGAAAATTTGACGAAAAGTATATGTCCCACAATCAGATATTGCAGGCCAAAGACCATATCTCACATGATACTATGATAGTGGGGAGAAGTTACCATGAATGAATCAAGGTTGTCATCAACTGGTTTGGAGAATCATCCATCATAGTTGTGTCCTTTATTAGATGACATTGTTGTTGTTTTCGTCGAACAAACATCACTACAAGTTAGTCACCAATTCTACAACATAAGAGGGGTGTACAACATTTTTACCTGATTAGTACGACTAAGACAAAAACACACATAAGCCAATTTTTCAGGGTGAGGGCAAATACGCCCCCTCTCAATGTTGTACATCATGGGGTCATCATCATCTACTTGACCATTAGGTTCTAGGAGATTCCTATATGCAACTAGCTTGTGAAAATGAGCAAATTTTGATTAACATAAAACCACATGTCATTTAATTGTATGATGTAAAATCACATACTCGAAGGCTTCTTACTGAAAATTCATACATAAAAGATGATGCCGCCGAAACCTAAAAATATCTACATGAGCCTTCTCGAAGGCTTCCTCCAGTCATCGCCGTTAAACCTCTCCTCTCCGGCTTCAAGTGTAGCCTCTACACACCTAATTTGTACACCTCATCCCTTAGTTCTTGTCCATCCCTCATCGCTCATGCCAGTTTTCCAATTAATATCGTCGTGATGTTTGCTATGCCTGTGCCATTACGTCGTATACCACTATTTTTTACACAAAAGTTCAAATTACAGTATATCTCCTCAGTATATAGTACTATATACGAATAAGCAGAACTTATTTCTTAAGCAAGCTCTCGACATACTTTTTCTTAATGTAAAATTTTTTCTTTAGTCATGAATCCAATATATGAAGGTCACATCTGACCCTAGCCATCATACATGTCTCAGACTTGAAAATAACTAAGTACAATCTATATTGTAGAATAGGACATGACGAACCACAACCCATAATGTGAAGTTTATGCATGGAGAAAAAATCATATAAAACATAACACACTACAATTCCGTGGTTATTTAAATAAATAACCATATAAACATGACCATTAAAGACCATGAAAGTGTTCAACAGTTCATATAATTACCTAGAAATAAGCAATGTAAATTTAAAATTATGAAATGTGGCACAATAAGGACCATGGAAGTTTATTTTCAAATAATATCACCATAAAATAGCAATTTAGCAATAAAATATATTATCACTTTTAGTTCCTGAAATGCAGATAGTGCTACAAATATCTTCATTGATAGTAGAAATCACTAAACTAAACATAAAAGAAATCAACTCGTAAAAAGTGATGGGACCAAATAATGTATTTCTTTATCAACAAGAGTGGACACGTCACTATGTTCAGTTATTGTGCGTGAGGTTCTCTGTATCCTAGGAGCTTTGGCTGGAAGATCAGCATCGGTTTTGCATCCTAGACATGAGACTAACCGGTCAATTTTCATAGCTAAGAACCTAAGCAATAATTCTAGATCTAGCTTGAACTGTGTGTCGAATTGGCAACTTGCCAAAACTGACTTCTTTGTTATTGAAGTCAGAAAAAATGACACCATCCTCTTTTTTTTGTCGCCATTAAAAGAAAGTACTCTGAAAATGATGTCGTAGGACAACAAGATTAGTTCCAATGTGAACTAAATTCTGCTTTTCTAACGACAATATTTCCGAAATGGAGGATTACATGCATTGTAATTTGTTAGAGAATCGTACAAGAGGCTAATGGAAAGAGAACATGAGAAATCGATCTGCAATGTCATCCTACGAGCAAACTGTCTCTTGCATGATACACCCATGGCGACGAGCTGCAGCTTACTGTCATTTTGCACCGGCCGGTCATCGTGCTCCCTCTCCTTCATCACCCATCGCCCATTGGCATCCCTAGTGAGGCCTTTGTTATACGGTTGGAACCACCGCACCGGGGATGCGTAAATCCTGCCTTTAGCATGCCGGACAATTTATTGACCAGCGCCATGTCCAGCTCTCCCCCGCCGTCCAGCAGGTGATGGCACACATCGACGTTGTGGAAGCCCGCCTGCATGTCGTAACCCTACTTCAGGTGCTTCGACCCCTGCGCCACGTCGAGCACGAGCTCGTCTCCAGCGTGCACGTACACCCACGACGGCGCCCATCCGCGCGTCAGGGGATGTCAAAGCTTTGCCGAAAAGTAGCGAGAACGGGAGCGCGAGAAGCGTCGCGCCTGGCATGAGCGGCAGCCACGACACCACGTCATTCCTCACGACCACGCACAGGACGCTGACGCGGTGACGCCAGAACCGACGAGGCCGTCGTGGAAGGCTGCGTTCCCGACGCGCGGCGCGGAGAACGTGACGGCTCTGACCTGCACGTCGGGGTGCGCAGCGGCGAGCAGAGCCAGCGCGGCGGCGAGGCTATGGTCCGTGACTGTGACGCGGACCTTCTCGTCGCGGAAGTGAGCCACCAGCTGCCGGATCTCGCCGGCGACCTGCTTCCTTGCGCCTGACCGACCGTATACTCGCTCGCTCGCCGGGATAGTGGACGTGTATAAGCCATAGAATCCCCGCGCGACCTTCTCTTTCCCTTCTTTGCAAATAGTAGTGCCATCCAGTTCCCACTTGCGCTCGTCCTGATCTGATAACGTGCTTAAGCGTCCCATGTGTAAATAGTAGTAATCAACCGTTATCTTCAATTCCTTGCCGCTCTAACTCTAATGAACACACGGGTCCGTGCTACCAGGAGCTATGAAAATATAGATTCGCACGCGCCATATCCATGTTTGTCTGTTTAATAACGAAATACTAGTACATGAAAAGCTGGAGATGTCTTGTACCAGTTTTGGTTTGAAAATTGTACATTCACACAACTAATGTGTCATACTATGATGTGATCATGATTCACGTTGCATCCTCACTGCTAGAAGAGGCGCACCAATCACACACCATGTTTAACCGGCACATGCGAGATGTGTCATGTTCGAGTTTGGATATCTGTGTTGCCCTCGGATTTTGATTTTGAAACTTAACCACGCTTGAAGATTTCCAAAGAACGTGAGGGCACATGCCCCCTCTCAATGTCGTACATCTAAGGATCATGTTGTTGTTGACACCAGATTTTGGACTTTGTTGACCCTCGCGTCAATAACTGTAAGCCGCGAGTGCATAACAAGGAAGATCTTGGCTGTTGTAGGGCCGTCCTGGCTAAATCAGATGCCCTGTGCAAAATCTTAGTTTGGGCGCTAAACTTTAAAATTTTCATTTCAGCTTCTAAAGTTTTAATTTTTTCATGCAAAAGCTATAGCTTGGAAATTGGTACACTAGATATATTTTGTAAAGATAATGGTGTGATCAGTTATTTCATTCTTTGAAGAACTATGAAATAAAGACAAAAAAACGTGTATAGCAGGAGTTAGATCATGTATGGCCTGTAATAGTGCCTGGCTATCGTAACCGCGTCATAGCGAGAGGGTTATTGACAAAAGAGCACTATGAGTTGTCTGCTCGTCGTGACACATCTCAAGTCCGAAAGCAAAGTAAAACTGCAATTTATATCAGGTACTCAACTTGTTGTTGATCCTCATAGTAAATGATTAAAGCAATTTTAGTTGTGTAGTTAAGAATTTTACAAACACCGTGCAACAACACAAAGGACATGCCCAAATGCATAATCATCAAGTTGAGCCCGCCTAGCTGCCTTCATCGAGGATGGCGTAGCCGCGTTGTTGGGTTTAGTCCCACATCGGTTATTGATGATGGAGGAGCCAACTAATAAGGTGGAGGGATCCTCACCTATCGAGCTAGTCTTTTGGGTTGAGGTGGCCAGGACCTTGGTTGGGGGCTTCAGTTGGGCCTATGCTTGGGTAGACCCAATGTGTCCTGGGCTGGCGGTCGGGGCTCGTGGGTACGACGAGCCGGACCGCACTCTAACAAGTGGTATCGGAGCCATGGTCAGAAACCTGAAACATCTCGGGGACCTCACACGGATATCGGGCTGTCGGATTAGATCTCCCGGGCCACATGGATATCGGGCTGTCGGAGGGATGTCCACCCGGATGTGAAGGGGAGATGGAGCCACCCGATGTGTGATGGGGGAGATTGTTGGGTTTAGTCTCACATCGGTTATTGATGATGGGGAGCCAACTAATAAGGTGGAGGGATCCTCACCTATCGTGCTAGTCTTTTAGGTTGAGGTGGTCCAGGACCTTGGTTGGGGCTCCAATTGAGCCTATGGTTAGGTAGGCCCAATATTGACCTGGGTCGACGGCAGGGCTCGTAGATACGACGAACCAGGCCGCACTCTAACACGCGTAGCCACCTGAGTCCTTGGCCGTTGAATGAGTTTGGAACGGTTTAGAACTAACATCTACTCCAGTCATCGTAATCCTAGTTACAACTGCACTGGATCCTGGTGAATCCACCGTCAAACACATTGCTTTGTATAAAGATTCATTTCAGAGCTTGGACAGTTCACGTGCAAGCTAGCAATGAACGAAACAGGCCCGATTGAGAGAGGCCAAAGCCGCTAGAGGGGCTGACGAAAATCAACACTGACGCGATTGCAGCCTATTTCAGTGGTTCTGGACTGCTGGTTCGCGATGGAGATGCCTAAGGCACATCAATTATTGTGAAGAAGCACTGAGATGCCACTGAAGACGGACTGAAATCAAGGAAAGGAATCAGTGTGCGTCGGAGTCGGAATCAGTGCACAACTCGACTCTGAGCCGGAATCCATGGTTCGGCCCAGTATCTCTCTCGCTTGTACAGGTATGTGCAGGGCCCGTCTAGGAACACTAGAAAATAACGGCCCAGCCTAGCCCAACTGCAAATCCATGGTTCCTGCTGGTGTTTCGGTAGGATCAACGTCAACTGATCAGCTATTGTTTCAAAAAAAAAAACTGATCAGCTATTTCAGTTTCATCTTTCCTAGACAACAGTTTACCTCGTGCCCTTACTTGCCAGACATGGAGGTGTGTGCAGAGATATATCCAATAGATTGGGATAACCGGCTTGAGGTCAGACGAGATCCCGTTTCTTGGAGGAACAAGCAACGCAAAATTCTGCCTTATCCAGACCGTGCTTATTGCAATCCACAGCACAGCGAATACAGACCTGGGAAACGGAATCGCCCACTGTTGGAAGCAACGAAAAGAGAGGGAAAGCGATTTGAAGCTTGTGTGCACGAGCTCCTGTGATCGCCACCTGTCCGACTACACGGAGACATCATCGCAATCCAGTTCTGGACGATGCATCGTGCTTGGAGCATATTCTCCCATATCCATCTTCGTTTTTCCTCGTTTTTGTTCGATACCCTGACAACCTACATGCTTCAGTGTTGACTTCCGTATCTCACTATCAGCATTGTACTACCTTCAAAAGAGCCAAATGCGAAGTTCATCACTATTTGTGGACCAAAGTTCAGAGAAGTTGAGTGAGTGTGGCTGCACTATATTCAGTCTCGCACTTGACAAACACGATTCATATCAAATAGCTGTTCACTTTAGTTTTAGTGTTTTAATAAAAAAGAAATGCTCACTGCACTTGTCTACGTACTGAAGCGTTCCCAATTGCTCAAACGACAACAGAAGAGCTTTTCCGCGCCCATGAGGACGTAATTAAGTTGCGGTTGCGCCCATGCGCTATGAAGAATGTGTGTGGTACTAGGCCTACAAAGGTTGGCACCATCACTCTGCGTGCTGAGCTCGTGCCCACAAGTATTCGGTCTGAGATAGGATCCCAACGGTGATCGCCATCCTAGAGGCACGCGTAGAGCTCGGCAAAAGTTTGGGTTTTCCGAGATCCGACTACACAATTTATCTCCATACACGTTCAGAACAATAATATGCATGTGATCGCTGGTTAGCGGCTTGAATCAATTAGGATCAGTAACAGCGCCCTGTAGCTAGCCTGAAGTTTCTGAAGGAAAATATGATATACTACCTGACACAACACTGTAATAAGCAACCTCTTGGAAATAATGGAGGAAACAACTGTAATAATAAGTAACAAGACTAGTGATAAGGTTGAGTTTCGTAAGTAACAGGCACGTTGTTGAAACAAACCTAGGCAGAGAAAAGATACGAATCCGCCGTGACCACTCATAGGACTTCCCTCAAGTTGCACGCAGTGTTCAATTTTTATGTTCCCAAAAGCCAGCCACACTGAACAAGATGCATGCAAATGCAAGCCCCATACGTATGCACCTCAACGCTGAAACAGAAAGGGGCTGCCCAGTTGTGTTTCTTTTCTTTTCTCCAAGAAAAAGAAAAGGGAGTTGCCGAGGCCGGTCACCGTAGGCGCGGTCCGGGCTGTGCGGAGGCTTTTCGTCACGCGTCAACGGCATCAACGTGCGTGCGTGCGTAGAGGAAACAGAGAACCCGGACAGGGCAACAAGGGAAGGCAAAGCACAGCGGAATTCAGTTCCTTGGCGGGCCCTTTTGTCCGGTGCAAGCTCCATCAGCTGGTGATTCATTAGTACTAACTAGCTCGGTGTCAGAAATGGAGATGTGTTGAAGATGATGAGTCTACGGCTGGGAGGCCGGCGGCGGCAAGCATACGAACCGGTATAGTATCTCGCACCCATCCCGTGCGGGCGAATGAAGCAAGAAATGAACTCGAACGCACGCGACGGCTCGAGGTCGATCCGGTGATGCTCCGGCTCGCGAGTAGGAGCATATAAATCTGGATAAGTCCACGTACGCCGTTACCAGAAACGAACACGATGCAAATCAAAGGCGGGAACTATTCCATTCCATCATCGAAAGGAGAAAATTACCAGAAAAGAAGGCGCTTGCTTCGTTCAAAAAGGAAAAAGAGAGAGGCATTTGCTGAGTTGCGTGCGGTTTCAGTTTAAGCATACCCGCCTTCCGTCGCGTGTAGTATATGTATCGGAACAAGAACCCTGTTCTGCAGTACGTACTATACTTGTAGAAAGAAGAGGAATACACGGGAGGGAGATAGGCGGTGATCATTAATACGCACCGCCGCGGGCTCTAGTAGCAGCAATATTACGCACAGCTGGAGATGCGCGTCGCAATAGGAAACGAAACGAAACCGATGGACGGAAAAGCGTCCGTCGCTTTACTTGTCTTGGCGCGAAAAATGGGAAACGGGGGAGCCCTCCCTCCCTGGCTCGTGTGATTCCGTTCCGCGGATCGGTTCACTTTCACTCTCGGAAGGCGGAAGGCGGAAGCGGACTCGGGTAAAAGGGAGGGAACACAAGACCGGCATGGGCACGCAAGGAATACTGGCATTCTGTTTTGCCTCTGCGAGCCGAGAAAGAGGAGAATCCTTGCAGCACGCGGTTTCGCACTGGATGCCAACCCGCGCCGTCGGCTGACAAATCTGGTGCGCGGTTGCCGAGGGGGAGCTGACGGATGGTGGTGCCGAGCTGACGGTGGCGCGGAACAGAAACGCTTGCCGTCAGAACGAGGAGCGGCTGCAACGGGACAAGAGGAATGAGGGGTGTGCGTGTGGCGGAGTACGGCACCGTTGCTCCGCGCATTCATTATTGATCTCTCAATCAGAACCTGGGCACAGCTCAGCTCCGAGATGCAGGAGCGCACACGTAGCGGTTGGTTGCCGCTAGTGGCAACAGTTGACGTCACACCCATCTTGGCTTCTTTGCTAGTAGTAGTAGTATTACTACTCATGCAACAACAACAAGAAGAAGAACACGGAAGGAAGGAACCAAAAAATAAATCTCCATGATTAATAAAGGCGATAATAACTCTATAGTAGTAGTAGTAGTATGAATCAATCCCTAACGCGCTGTCACTCCCTATAGCTAGCTATCAAATCATCCTCTCTGCCTCTGCTAGTAACAGAACACGGCGCTAGTTAATTAATTACACGGGAGGATGCGCTTCGGCGGCAGGAGGCTGCTTGGTCGCGGCGGCGGCGGCGGCCGGTGCGACGGGCGCGCGGCACATGGGGCAGGTGGTGTGCGCGCGCAGCCACGCGTCGACGCAGTCGGCGTGGAAGGAATGCGCGCACTTGGGCAGCCGCCGCACCGTCTCGCCGGCCTCCACCTGCCCCAGGCACACCGCGCACTCCATTCCCGCCTCCTCGCCGGCGCCGCCGCCACCCTCGTGGTACAGGAAGGTCGGGAGCGCGGCGATCGCGGCGGCGCTCATGCCGGCCTCCGCCGCGGGCGCCTCCGGGTCGTAGGCGGCGGCGCCCTGGCGCTGGCGGCGCGTGCAGATGTACCAGATGCAGAGGTAGAGGAGGAAGGTGAGGATGCCGATGGCGAAGGACAGGCCCATGAACACCAGCCGCGCCTGCGTGCTGTACCGCGAGTTGTCCGAGAAGAGCCACGAGTTGGGCGAGCTCATGTTCATCATTCTCTCTTTATTTTCTAGCACAAAATGCGATGACAACTTGCGGCAGCAGGGTGGCGACTCCTCGATCGGCGCCGGAAGAAGCACAAGGTTTTTTCCGGATGCGGTGCCGGTGGTGTGGAAGGGCAGAGTAGTGGACGGAGGCGCCGGAGCAGAGGCCGGAGCAGAGGCCTCCTCTGTTTTTCAGGAGTGAGTGAGGTCGCGTTTTGCTGGGGTAGAGGGGTACCGCGGCACATATATAAAGCCCAGGAGAAGAGAGGAGAAGCTTGAACGACACGCCCCGCGTGGGCCGCGCAAAGCGAGGGACGGGACGTCAGCCGCGAACCAGGCTGACATAGATAGATATTTCAGGCAGGCACAAGCAGGGAAGGCGAAGGCCGTCGACATCGGCAATTGGGTTCTTCATTTGGGGCTCCTTGCTTGCTTGCTCGAGTCCCCGCGCCGCCGACGGGTGAAAATAAAGCCATTGCAAGAGCTACCACCATGGTTTCGCGGTTTTTCATAAAACCGATCCGATCTGATTTCAACAGACAATTGATTTCCGTTCAAATGAAATTTATACTTCTGAATTTTTGAAAAACAATTGAAACACAAAAACTGAATGATAAATTAGCTTTGGCTTATTGGCTACCACACTGGTTGCCAAGTTTTCTCTGTCCGACATTTCACATGCCATTTTCTCTCGCTAAATTTTAAGCCGAAAGCTCGTTTCGCTAGCCAGGACTGATCTCTGAAGGTAAGCATTTCGTGTCAGGGTTGCACGCTGTGGTCGTGGCACATCAGTGAGGTCTCATCGCAATACTTTTATCCAGTGGTCACCAACTCCTGATAAGCTTGATCGCTTCACGGTTGCGATTGTATAATCTACTAGGGGCGGTCATAACCTAATAATTAGGCGCGTTTTGTGTCTTATGATGGTGGGAAAGGTCACGGCAACTAATTTTGTTGCAACTGGCCCAGGGCCTGCCGGCACAAAGTCAAGCTTTGCTTTATTTCCCCAGCACGCAGACTTTGTAAATGAGTCAATCATCAGAAAACAAGCAGACTACTTCCTCAAATAAATACTAGTACATTCAGTCGATTCTGTACCGTCAGATGGAAAATACAGTGTCGTTGGTGGTTACTGTTTAGCACTGCACCTTAACAATGCTCTTTCAGCCATCGCAGACTCGATCGGACTAGTGTTCGTTTAGCGGAGCAGGAAATGACTGCTGCGGCCGCGGAGAGGCTGTTGTTAGGTCCAGCACGCACCTGACGACGACTTGCACCGCGAACGGCACCACGCTGACGACACGTAGCAATCTCCGTCTCTCTATGAAATGACTTTGCATGAGTAGTAGAGAGAAGAAAATGGAGCGCTCGGCTTTACAATGATCCCAGCCCAGGAGTGGAGACGAACGCCGGGCCGTACACACACACTTGGCTGCTCACACCTGGCGAGAGCACACACCTGACAGCTAAGGATCAGATGTGGACGTGTTCTTCGTCCAGCTCGTGATTGGTTTCTTGTCAAGACATGGATTATTATCAGGCACGGCCATGATGATGAACGAGTCCGTGTCACACGCTTACGTGCGTGATGGGTGCTTGTCAGATGACTGTGTGCAGTACTACTACACCTATGTCCATTCCCCAGCTCACTCCTTCCAGAATCATTCGACACAGTATACATTTGTCCTACAACAAACTTTATTTGCACCAATAAATCCATGTTTGGAGTTTACCTATAAACAAAGACGTGAAGGGAAGGGAACAAATAACTGAATTCGATGGTACGGTTATCCACATGGAGAAGGAGAAAGGCAAATATTTTCTTGCTAGAGTTTTTTTTTGTTGCTCTCTTGTATTCCTACTTTTTTTCATATAATAGAAATAAAGAAAACAAAAGCGTTCACGGGGGCCTCGAAAAGAAATGAGCAAAGTGGTGCTGCAGTATCTTTCATATTCTTTCCGGCTTGGTCTGAAGATTCAGATGCTGGTCTCTGCCCACGGGAAGGGGAAGGAGAAGGAAGGCCACTAGTGCTAGATTCCCTTCCAGCTAATACAAACCACAAGCTAAACCAAAGGCAACAAATAAAGCTCTCGACTGTCCGTTGCAAGCTGCGATGATTTGACATGGAAAGCACGAGTTCAGATACTGTCTCCGACGTGTTTCTTTCACGTCCAAAAAGATTTGCTCGGTTTTGGAAGAGAAACGGGGGTTTCACACCCCGTTTCTCTGGCTCCCACACCTGGAGGGCCGTGAGCTTTGCTCAATTGCTCCTGGTGGTTCGTGTCACATCAGCGTAGTTGCTTCGCATTATTCTGCAGTTGACGATGCGGGTTTCTTTTCTTTTTACGACCTGCTTGCTGGTCAAGTCGAGAGGGAAACTTTGCAGTGTGTATACAGTTGGACAGGCTCCCGCGTTTTGGCCTGTTCACTGATGGCAACATTGCGGTCCTATACTGCTAACCATGAACATGGCCCGGTTTCAGGAGCTGCATGTGCAATTGAAGAAGCGAACCTCCCTTGCAAGCTTGGCGCCGCACAAGAGATAAAAAGGAACAATTGAGATAGGGTCCGTTAAACCAGATGTAAGTACATCAGCAGCAAATATGTAAGTGCGGTGGAGGGAAAGGCTCCCGATCGAGCTGACCGCAACAATACAATAATGGAGGTGTAGGAAAGGCTTCCGAGCTGATTGCAACACCGGGAAGAACTCAACGACAAAGGTAAGCCGGTTTTGCTCGATTCAGCGGGTGGGTGACGAGAGATGCACTTGCAGTCGGTTGTTTTGGACTCACGAATCAACTAGTGGGGTAATTAAGCGCTGTCGGCCACTTATGCCGGAGAGATGTCCATTCTCGATCGTAGCTTATATGCATGGTGTATACTGTAACGCGTACCAAATTTCCGGTGACGCTGCAGGTCAGTCTGTTTAGAGCTCCGATCGCTGACAGATATTCTGGGTTCCGTGTCTTCTGGTTACCAGCTTAGGCCCATACCACCGAGTCGGGCTGGGCCGAATATGAAATCTGGCTGATTCCGGTCCGGACTGGACAAGTCCCGTGCCAACACGGACACGGCTCCTTAAATAAATCTCAAAGTTTCAATCGCATTGTCATCTCGATCGGTACTGCTAATCTCATCGAGAGGCCAGGGCCAGACAGGCGACGGGTAGTCATTGCCGACGGAGGCGCGCGGCGGCATAAAGGGAGACGAGTTTCGCATGGCCGGCGTGCGTGGTCTTGACCAGCCATTGCCGGATGAAGAGGAGAACACGACGGCGATGGAGCGCTCTACCAATAATAATGCGATCACGCCGCCGCTGGCGATCGACGAGATGATGCGCCCGTCGGAGGTGTGCACCACCAAAAGGAAGGCGGAAGAGCTCGACGCGGGAGGCGAAGAGGAGGACGACTTCGACATGAACGAGCTGTACGAGAAGTGGGGGAGTGGTTGCGCTTGTGCGACGCCATTGACACCTCCCACTGGAACTTTACCACTCGTCGCTCCCTCTTGTACGGGGAAGAGAGCGACAACGAGGAAACCGATAACGAGGGTGAGGATGAGGTTCACGAAACCACGAACCCTCCTGCGGGCGGCTAGCTAAGACCTGAATTGGCAGTGTGTTTTGCATGACATGCCTGTGGCTAGATACTATGTACACAAAAACGTTTTGATCGAGATAGTAGGTTGCCCTTACTGGCAGTGTGTTTTGCCCCTCCTGTGCTTAGCCACGAATCTAGATACATATACCAATGTGTCTAAACTCTAAACAACAAGACATATATCTGTGCCAAAAAAGAAAGATTGATAACAGACACTTACCAGTTTCACGAAATCATCCTGGGAAAGAGCTAGGCTTTGACAGTATTATCTTGAAGGTTGGCAGCAAGGAGGCTTGACCAGCAATTATCATTGTGGCCCTCCTTTTTTGCACACCTTTTTTTTTATCTTTCTCCTTTTTTTAATCTGTATCCTGCTTGGTCATTTTATCCTGGTGCTAGTACATTCACTTGTTCCTCCATTACTGTTGCTATATCTCCAGCATTTGAACTCTTAATGATAGCTATGTACTCCTGCACAATGAATGTTTTCTGCTTTGACTGAGTAACTTTTGGCTTGATCTATTCAGCTCGTGGTTCTTGAGTGCCAATTTCCACTTCAAATCCTTCCCCTTACAAGTATTCACTTCTGTTTCTTTAATTACCTTAATTCCTATTCCCTTCTGTCTCATGCATGTATGTCAGCTCTTCAACATAATAAATGCTGATTGGAAGGCTATGTCTTTTCTCTATTCTACTTTTACTTATCTTTCTCAGCTTTTGCTTCTGATGTTAGTTCACTGATCACTGTAGTATACACCTACTTGCTTCGCTGTCATTGGTGTTGTATTATGTATGTTGGTGTGTGTTGAACGTCAGGCAAAGATGGCATACCCGAGGAGAGGATAAGGCCTATCGAGAAAAACGGAGGAGGAAGATAGAGCATCTGTTGGATTGCGATTTCTAGCTCACCTTTTCTATATTTAGAGAATTTATAGCTAGTCTGATGGAGATGCTCTAAATTGGATCACGCCTTTATTTGTTTTTGAGTAAACATCACGCCTTAATTGAGGAAGTAAAATACTGTATGACTTTTCTCAAAAATAAATGGCTCCGTTGCCAACTTGCGGCCCAGTCTCCAGAGAAAGAGAAGCGTCCTGGGCCGAGCTATCCATTCCGTTTCCGACCCGCACCGCGATTCCGAGTTTCCGACGCGGAGAAGAGCTAGGGTTCCTTGCCTCCTTTATAATAGCCACGGCACCCTCGCCGCTTCCCTCCTCTGATCGACAATCCTCAATCGCATCAACATCTCGAGAGGCGTGGGCTAGTACTTGATCAGATCTGCTGTTGGACAGCCAGTTCCAGTTCTCGTCAAAGGCGCAGGGGATGGCGGCGGCGGTAGGCGAGGAGATGGCAGCGGCGGTAGGCGAGGAGATGGCTCTCGAGCCGTCCGTGCTCGGAGGCGGCTGCCGTCTCGTGAGGAAGACTTGTTGAAGGGGTGCTCCAACAAAGTGAAGGTGGACATCAAGCCGACACCCGATGATCCATCGGAGAGTCGCACCACCAAAAGGAAGGCGGAAGATCTGGCGGCCGGCCCCTTCAAAAGCGTGAAGACAGATGCTGAGGTCGTCGCAGATGGTGACGGCGAAGGTGAGTGCGTGACAAGTAGTGATTCCACGGCCGACGATGGAGATGAAGAGGAGGAGGACTTCGACATGAACGAGCTGTACGAGAAGTGGGGGAGTGGCTGCGGATGTGCGACGCCATCGATACCTCCCACTGGAACTTCACCAATCGTCGCTCCCTCCTCTACGGGGAAATGAGCGACGAAGAGGAGGGGGAGGAGTTCGTTCAGGAATCCATCGCCAACCGAGAAGATGATGGTCAGCATCGATGCTACCTGTCCATATATCTATATATGCTGTATATATTTGCAGCTAAGTTTAAGACCAATGTTATCGATCCATCCGTTTGGTATCTATGTAGCAGCTAAGTTTAATTCGACTATGGTGGTCATCTATGTTAAATGTTGTGATCAGCATAAATAACGTTTGGACACCACTCTGTCTGCAGTGATTGTCTCTGTATTTTAGGGGTGAGGGTTGCAAGTTCTTTTGTTGATATGGATACTGCTTTGTTACACAGTATATGTGGTCTGATCTTTTGTTTGTTGTCTCTTACTATCTTATTACATGTAGCAGCACTTAATTAGTGACCATCGTTGTTTGTCTCATGTGTATCTATTCTCTGTTGTGGCTTCTATCTCCTTCAAGGTAGACGAACTGTGTAGCTGAAAATTATGTGTTATCTGCCTGTTGTAGGATGTCTTTCTTTCCTTGCGTTTGACTAATTAATTAATGATTTATTAATTCATTGTCATCTTAATTTCAACTCTCTTCTTTCAAGAAAAACATTGTGTATGCTGGGTTTTGATTGATAAGAGTTGAGCCGGATCAGTCTTTGTTAGTATTTATAATGTCAAGCTCAGAACTTGTCATTATGTGAAGATGTCGATTCAGTATTATTGAAGACCTTTTGTCATTTGTGGATATAGCTGCCACCCGTGTTGTGCTTGCTAGCTCTGATATTCTTGTCATTGGGATATTGTGCGTGATCCATGAATGCTTTGGTTGACCTTGTTGGTTCTTGATCTGTTATGTTAAAACATGACTAGAACTAACTTATAACATGCATATATTGTTCATAGGCCATGGTGTTAAAAGGGCTCGTACGTGATCTTACGTGCGTGGTCTTGACCAGCCATTGCCGGATGAAGAGGAGAACACGATGGCGATGGAGCGCTCTACCAATAATAATGCGATCGACGAGATTATGCGTCCGTCGGAGGTGTGCACCACCAAAAGGAAGGCGGAAGAGCTCGACACGGGAGGCGAAGAGGAGGACGACTTCGACATGAACGAGATGTACGAGAAGTGGGGAGAGTGGTTGCGCTTGTGCGACGCCATTGATACCTCCCACTGGAACTTTACCACTCGTCGCTCCCTCTTGTACGGGGAAGAGAGCGACGACGAGGAAACCGATAACGAGGGTGGCTAGCTAAGACCTGAATTGGCAGTGTGTTTTGCATGACATGCCTGTGCCTAGATACTATGTACACGAAAACGTTTTGATCGAGATAGTAGGTTGCCCTTACTGGCAGTGTGTTTTGCCCTTCCTGTGCTTGGCCACGAATCTAGATACATATACCAATGTGTCTAAACTCTAAACAACAAGACATATATCTGTGCCAAAAAAGAAAGATTGATAACAGACACTTACGAGTTTCACGAAATCATCCTGGGAAAGAGAGCTAGGCTTTGACAGTATTATCTTGAAGGTTGGCAGGAAGGAGGCTTGACCAGCAATTATCCTGGAGATTTGAAATTTGAAACTGAAAGTGATCTAGTTGAATACCTATATCGTAAATATGTTCATACTTCCAAGTTGTTTGTTGTGCATTTACTATTTCTGATTGGATACTCGTTGAATGCCCATGCAGTCTTTGAGAGTACGCTTATAAATTTCAGAGGTTACGATAATAGAAGATAAATTTGACAGGAATATCCCATGAGTTCATTTTGTTTTAAGCTTTGACTATACTGATATGTATAATATTTGATACATTTCAGGATTTTGATGAGATTGTCTTTGATGATAAGTACCTTGTCTCTGACGAGCGGGTCAATTCACAGAATCGGGAGCTAATCTCGCTAGTGAATCGGCTTCATAAGTGCCGGAATGATTACATGGAGCTGTGGAACACATTCTAGGGAAAAGAATTGCACACTGAGATGGGTAAGCAAGTTGAAAAATTCTTCAACCTCTTGGCTGATATAAAGCATAAGGAAGAGACTCTAGACAAGATGAAAGCGACGCCTCACCCATTTAGGAGAATCCTGTGGAAGTTGCCTTGCCCACCTGGGTGCAAGAATGTTGCAGCCGACAAGGGTGTGACAACTGTTGGAAAGCGGATTCGCAAAAAGTGATGTTTTTGAAGTGCGTAGCGGATAATTTGTACTCCCTCTGTTTTTAAATTGTTGATGTCGTTGACTTTTTTCATTACGTTTGACCACTCGTCTTATTCAAAAAAACTTTAAGAATTATTAAATATTTTTTATAATTTATTTTATCATCAAAGAAAGTTGAAACACAACTTATAATTTTACATATTTCAAAAAATATTTTGAATAAGATGAGTGGTCCAACGTAATGAAAAAGAACGATGCCAACAATTTACGAACAGAGAGAGTATTAAAGCTCTAGTGAACAATGACTTGTGTTTGCTTTGGATTTTTGGTTGAAGGCGCTGCACAGTTTCCCTTAATAAGTGCATCATGACGATATTTGAGCCCAAGATGGACGGTTATGCTTTCTGTGTTGAGGAAAATGTTTGCATGTGGCTTATCAAGAAAGTTTTGTATTTTTCTAAAAAAAAAGTCAGTTTTGTAATGGAATGTCAGCATATAGAGAATTTGTAATCTGTTAATGACCAATTGTTGGCTGAACGTGCTGCCTAATTCTTGTATGGTTGCTAGATAATGAGCCTATGCGAATTCATAATAAGTTGAGATATACAGTTATGCTGTTTCTGTGTTGCAAAGCGGGTTTTGTTAGACTAAACTTGTAATATGGGGATCTGGTAATCTGCAGTAATAACCCACTCATGAAAACTGAATAACTTGCCGTTTGGGTATACAATAATTCCGTTGTCGTATAACACAAATCCACAACTTACAGAACAAAGAGAGTTGCGAGGCTCATGAGTAATTCAGTGCTGAAGTTGGTAATATGCACTGAGGCCATTGTGAGCTATATTTCTAAGTTAACAAAGGACAAATGAAAGTGTATTGAGAGCTTTTTTCTTTAATCATTAATATCCTCAGCCAACAACTAAGTGTAACCTAGGAACAATTTAATGATCTTATCATGCATATAAAATTATGAAAGAGAGATGTAGTTTCATTTCACATAGCTGACGTGTCACACTTAGAAACCGTGGAATGAAAAGATACTCCGAGAATGGTACTTGCTCTATTTTTAGAGAGGACTTTTGGAGAAGATAAATTTGGCCTCAATATTTTTTGGGCTGCTCCCCCAAAAGAATTTTTGTCTATTTTTTGGGACCTTTTGGAGATGTTCAAACAAGTGGAAACAAGTGGATCTATCTATCTATGGGTTAAAGTCAAAATCGGCTAGGGATGAAGACGAATCGGTTCGTATAGCTGAGATGAAAATTGAATTAATGTATAGTTCAGAGACTCAAGTTAACTAATTTCGTTTTTTTAGGTAACCCTAATTTCTTAGTTTTTTTGGAATCCCTATTTTTCGTAGTTGGAGGATGGAAACGAACTAGGTACGGAAATTTCTTCCAAAATGATAAACAAAATTACGATGGCCTGCTTCCTACTTTTATTGGGCCTAACTCCAGAGATACGTTCAGGCCGAATCATTCATTCCAGGTCCGACACTTATCTAAAAAAAAACAAAAAAACCAGGTCCGACTCGCACAGGTGCAGGCGTGCAGCGATTCCGAACTGGAGAAAGCTAGGGTTCCTTGCGCCCTTTATTATCGTGATTCGTGACGGCACCGCCGCTTCTTCCCAGCCGCATCATCTCATACATTTTGAGCCCAATCACGAGAGGAGAGGCCGCTGGGACGAATAGCTGGGCAGATCTCCCCGATGGCAAGCTCGTCGAAGGCGGAGGAACTTGTGGCGGCATCCATGCTGATGGCCGGTGTGCCTGATCCGTCAAAGGCGGCTGTGGTCGGTGAGGGGAAGCGAGGAAGTGCTCCACCAAGTCGAAGCCGGATGTCTCGCCGCCGATGGATGATAAGCTTCCGTCGGAGAGGCGCACTAACAAAAGGAAGTCGGAAGAGATGGTTACTGGCTGCTTGGAGGGCGTTGCGCCGGATGCTGTTGCCGCCGCCGGTGGTGACGAGTGCCTCGCAACCCGTGATTCCGCGACCGACGAGGAAGACGAATACTACGATGAGGAATTGGACAACCTCTATCAGGGGTGGATGCGAAGGATCCAAGCCATTGATACTTCCAAATGGAACCTCATCGATGACGAGGACGAGGACAAGGGGGAGGAGGTTGTTCAGGAACCCATTACCGAGTGAGATGATACGGACTTTTCAAGGTCTCTGCATCGATGCTATGTAGCTATCTATCTATGTGATATATGTTTGTTGCTATCTAAGTTTAAGGCTTGACCTAGCAGTATTTAGCCTAAATTGACCCATCCTTGTGTTGCCTAATGTTTCGGCTAAGTAAATTAGGCTATGGTGTTCCGTAGTGTTATTAAGTTATATAGACTATTACTATTATTTATCCACCGACTGTCTGTCATTATTAATTAAAAGGCACTTCTGGATACCGCTGTCTTTGCTCTTGTCGTCTGATTGGTATGGATTCAGTTAAGTTATCATGTTTATGGCAGAATGAGATGCTTTCTCGCTATTTGTGACTCAGTTGGATACGGTATGATTCTTATGTGACTGAATCTTCCAACTAGTTTATTTGTCTATGCTGGTTATACTGTTATTAAATGTCCATCTATGTTTTTGTTATGTGATGTAATTCACCATCATGGTTTCACCTGTTTCGTAGTAGACAAGTTGCACAGCTGGAAGTTACATATGCTTGCTCTAGGAGACCAGGACTGGAAGTCTATTTTTTTATTAATTAATGCTCATCATTCATTTGTGAGCCCCTCCTTGGGCAGATTTCTCCTTTTGCTCCTCAGCCTACTGGGTATTAGCAACCGTTTCCGGTTGTTGTTCCCATCCCAAGCGCAGGTTCTTACGAACTTCATTTGAACTTTCTTAGGCTGCTGTTATCCTTATAATTAATATGGTCATCATATTCTGTTTCAAAACCTTGTGCATGCTGGTTTGGAATTATAAGAGTTGAATTTTCGTGTTTATAAGGATCCCCGATAAATCATGAATTTTGAGAATGGCAATTCTGGAGATTTTTCATGGTATGCATCGATGCTGTGTATCTATCTATTTATTGTTACTATCATTATCTAAATGTGCTACACTTTTTTTTTTTGAAAAAGGGGCAGGAGCGCTGCCCTTTCATTAAGGTAGAAAGCAAATATATTATCATTGTATGTTAGGTTTGAAATTCAGATTGTTAGGCTTGAAATTCAGATTATGTTCCTTGTGTGTCAGGTTGGGGTACTTTGTTTGTATCCATAAATTATAATTCTATTCATTATGTCTGCACTATATAATCCTTGATGTGCTTGAATCTGAACAATACATACGTTTATTAAGTTCTTGCCATGTGTTTTTATACTTACCCATGCGGGAGCTACTAGGCCACTATTGTTGTCAGTACTGTTGCCAAAATATTTTTTAATCATGTTCTCGGTTAAAAATAACCATAATTCGTATATAGAATTTAAGTTGATTAGCACAGTTCTTGCAAACGAGGCCACACCTCGGTGGTGAAGGATGCAGTAGTCATCCCACCAGGTCAGGGGTTCGATCCCCTGGTCTTGCACCAAAAAATCTCCCTCGCTGTTTACCATTTCCAAAGCACATGTGAGGTCCAATCCAGGTCGTGGGCTACGGCGCGCCTGAGGGCTGCTACCGGCCTATTTCTCGCAGGGTTTTGCGGCCCATGTGTAAGGGTGGAAACATGGTTCGGGGGATTTCTCGACCGTCACGAGAAGGTCTTCTTCTTAGCAAATGGCGCTGGGGACGGTCTATCCCCTGGTTTCCCGGCCCATGTGTAAGGGTGGAAATAGGGTTCAGGGAATTTCTCGACCGGCGTGAGAAGGTCTTCTTCTTAGCAAATGGTGTTGGGGACGGTCTATCCCCTGGCCGGTCGAGTTTTTTGATTAGCACAGTTCTTTCACATGTACTATATTAGCAGCTTGAGTACAACAGAGATGTCACACTTATTGTTGTTTTTTCTTAGCAAATGCCACTGGGGACGGTCTATCCCCTGGCCGGTCGATTTTTTTATTAGCACAGTTCTTTTACATGTACTCTATTAGCAGCTTGAGTACAACAGAGATGTCACACTTATTATTGTTTTTTTTTCCTATATATTTCGTGGATGCACGCGGCCCTTTTTGTAATATGGTTTCAAGGAACACAATTTATTTCTCATAAGACTTCGCCTGTTAATTTTGCATCACTGTTTGTTAATAAATAGTTATGACTTTGTACCGAAAAGGATTATGGAATTTTGAAGCAGTACCTCTGAAGAATCGGTTTTGCTCGATTCAGCGGGTGACGAGATGCAGTCGGGTAGTTTTGGACTCACAAAACAACTAGTGGGGTAATTAAACGCAGTCAGCCACTTATGCCAAACAGATCCGTTTCCGATCGTAGCCCTATGCTTATGTATGTTCGTTACGCATGGTGTATTCCCCCTTCCCCGTAACGCATATCACTGATATGATATCAGGTAAGTCATCATTTTGACTTACCTGATATGATATCAGGTAAGTCATCATTTTGAACTTCGATCGCTGACAAATGTTTTGGGCTCTAGGTCTTCTGGTTACCAACTTAGGCCCATGCCGAGTGCAAGTATTTCCAAGTTGGGCTGGGCCGAACATGAAATATGTCTAATTCCGGCTCGGACTGGACAAGTGCCAACACGGGCACGACTCCGTAAATATAAGATTTCAAATTTTCAATCGCATCGACATCTTGGTACTGCTTCGAAATTTCATCGGGAGGCCAAGCAGGCGGCAGCGGAGGCATAAAGTGAGAAGAGTTTCGCATGGCCGGCGTGCAGGGTCTTGAATGCAATGATGATGGAGTGCTCCAAGATGACAGATGTTGCTGACGATGATGGCGAAGGGGAGTGCATTACGAATTCCACGCTGGACATGGGGGATGAAGAGGATGAGGAGGACTTCAACATGAATGAGCTGTACGAGCAGTGGGAGGAGTGGTGTCGCTTGTCCGACGCCATTGATACCTCCCACCGGAACTTCACCACTCGTCGCTCCATCTTGTATGGGGAAAAGAGCGACGACGAGGAGCAGGTTGTTCATGGGGAACTCATGAACAATCATGAGACGATGAAGAACTTTCATGGTGTGCATCCATGATGCTACTTTTTTTATTATCTATACGTGTGCTACGCTTGCAGTGTGTGTTTCATGTTATCGGTGCTATTTTCTCCTGTTTGTTTCACGGTAAATAAACTGGTCAGGCATGGCCAAAAGTTTTGTTCTTGCTGTAGTAGGGATGTGTCCTGTTATTTGGTTAGTCCAGTTTATGCTCGTCATCCATCGTTCCAAAAATATTGGTTGTGCTCGTGAAAAAACCTTCACGTGGGTCGGAGGTCAAATTATCAAATAGCTGGCTGTGCCTGCTAGCTGGACCATCGTCACCGAATCACTTCCTTGGATTGAGCAGACAAAGGCATCATGTGTGCAAGCTTACTACCGTTCGAACCTAAGAATGCGAGTTGCCTTATAAAGGAAAGAGGACCACCGAATATGGTTGCAGAGCTTAGACACCTTTAGCATCTCCGCCTCACAAGCACCAGAGGTAGAAGTAATAACTCTGCCCAAATTACTCGCCGCGGAGACGAAGCATAAATGCCTAATGCACATATATAGGCTATATACTGCATCAGTAATTGAACTAAACGCTAAATTATAGGTGGGACTGGTGGGACTTTACGGCCACGAACGCGATGAACCAGTCCAGCTAAAGCTCCGAGAGCTTATGTGGTACACGAGTAAGCAATGATCTCTAGTTAATAAGTTTTTTTTTGCGACAGCTAGTTAATAAGGGTTTGACACAACGTATATGAAGGGGAAGGAAACAAAAATATTTAATTGTGTTATTTCTTCAAATTATTAATGATGGAGCGGTTTTTACAAGTTACGCTAGGAATTAAGGAGTTACGCTAGGAAGCACTAGACCTTCATCAAAGTTTCTTCAGCACTGTTGTCACTACTCAGCCCTCTTTCTAAATTTTTTCTTGTGTCAAACCAATTGCTTAATGGCAAACCAAACCAGAAAAACCGAATTCGGGTCTTTGAGGATGCACAATTCCACTTTTTTTTTGAAAATTTAACTTTTTCTCAAACGATTTGCTGGTTTGGTTTGCCATTAAGCAATAAATGCTCTAATAAGAATTCTCGTTGTAGTACCACATGCATTTTTGGATGCCCACAATATTTCCATTTGCAGTTCCAATTTTTAAGATTGAAATATCTTAGATTTAAATTGTAGCTAAAATGTATATTATGATTTTATCTTATTTTATGCTTCCATATTTGTTCTATACATCAAACTATGTTTTAGGCACAAACATAGGGCGTTGTACTTTAAGCATAACAGTTTATTTGTAATTAATACTATAATGTTAAAGTAAAAGACGTCTACTAAATGGGTGTCACTCCTATTTTTTAATGTATGTGCACATAATAGCATTACTAGTTTCATAAAGAAATAGCACCATATTTTAGTTTTGGTTATTTTAAATTTTATTGTGCCCTTTAGCAACATCATTTATTTGTTTCAGTGATCAGAGGGTTTTATTTACCCATTTTAAACCTATTTTTCTTCTTTTATTTTGGAGCATTATTTTGGTTTGGGAAAACAGGAGATATATTCCAGGATATGATGTTTGGAACTAAAAGTTCATAGTGTATAATATCATGTCCACAACTGAAATTACTATCATCTTTCTCACCTTAGGTTAAAATTTCAATTGAAAGTACCTTTTCTATTTTTTAATGCGTTTGGTGCGGCTATATAGTTTTTGGCTTTTTGCTACCCAAGAATCTTTTAAAGATTATCTTAACATTGATAACTCAATTTGCACTGTGAACGGCAAATCAAAATGGCTACATGCAGTGTGCATGGCGACTTGGCGAGGAGAGCAAAAGATATTGCTTTCTTGAATAATAAATTAATTGCAGTGTTGAGTTATATTGTGTAATAAAAAAATAAGAAAAAGTAATCAAAAGTTTATAATCTTGGCAACTCAAAGCCAATTGTGAAATCACCTATTCAGAAGCTCCAACTCCGGCTTTCTGGGTGGTCCTGTATACCGCGCGCGTGACTCACCCGATCTACTGACTGAATCCGCCCCACGTAAACATGCCACGAAACTCAAGATCACAACACCGGCATGCATGCATGGACCGGCAAGGGGACCGTATTCTTCCGTGAGAGCTGTTTCATCGACCAGGTATCTCTTTCTCTCTCCTCATATATGTGGATCCTAAGGCATATACCCTTTCCATATGGTTGTTAGATTAGATATGTCTCCCGCGTCAATCCTCATATATATACGGTGACACGGGCGATTGAGGTGCCATGTCCAAAAGATGGAGCTACTCTTTCCTCTCCCAAGTCAATCCTTTGTGGCATCATCGTATCGAGTCTTATCTTACTCGCCCGGTACACGGCCTTAGCTCTATTGGATTATATATTATTGGTTAGACCAGCTTCTTTATTTGGAACCTAGTAGCTTGCTCTCTCAGAGAGACAGTCGCATGTAGGCTACGACATGCCGTCTAACGTAACCCTGGAAGCTGAAAATAGTCGCAAACCCTGACAACATTTAATTTCGCTCTCCCTCTGTCTGACAAGGGCATGGTGACAGTTTGAACACTTGAGCAAGATGGTACTGGAAACGAAAGCATCTTGATTAGAGAATGCTCAATCGTCTATCCCTACTTGCAAAAAACTTGCAACGCATCTATTCAAAGATTTTTTAGAGCACCGAGCCATGCCGACAAATAGCGAACGCATCTCACTTTTAGATTCAGAGAACGGATCCCCCACGCAACACACACTTAACTTTTAGTGCATAATATAGAGAGAAGATGCATGTAGATCGACAAACAGCGTATACATGTCCCGTGCCGACCTGCGAGCAGCATCGCATCGACCAGTTTTTTGTCCACGATTTCCTCAACCGTTTCCGAAATCTTCCCTATAAATTTCGGTAGGTTGCTCACATGCACCTCGTGCAACTCGCGAATGAATTTCCTGCAGGATCCTGCAAGTGGTTGCAAGTGGTTGCAGTGGAGAGAGAGAGCAGAGCCTAAAAGAGGCAGCAGAAAGGAGCTGCGCGAATTGCCAATTCGAGAAGGTTACCTGAAACAAGACGATGAAAGCTCTGGGGAGATCGGGTCGAGATCGTGTTGGGAGGACGTCCAAATCAGAGGAGATCGCGTTGCAAGCATGCCGGCCAAGGGGTTGGAGAAATCTGAAAGCTTGGGCTGGTTGGAACACGTACTAGGTGAGGGTGAGAGCTGCATTTTGTCCTGGCTCGCTCAAATGTTTTGGTCGGTCAATCTAAAAAAAAAAAAGTTTTGCTCGACCCCTACCTCGCTCACGAGACCATTGGGGGTCTTGGAGACTCCATTATTGTGCCCTCTCTATGGAAACCTTGTCACACCAGGGGACCAGATTGTTGGGTGTACTACTTTGTTTCGTCGTTGATCAATAGACACATAATGTTTACAGAATGAATCTCTCTCTCTCTCTCTCTCAACTGTTTTATTGTGTGTGTGGATGAATTTCCCTGGATACGGTTTTGTCCTTTCTTTTCCTTTGTTCACCATGTTTTCCTTCTTTTCAATCGACTGAAAGATTAGAAATTTTTAAATCAACATGATTTGTACTATAATTTGCATTGTTATTTATTTTCTAGATCATCCGATTTCGATCTTTTTTTGTTTTTCGAGGGATCATCCGATTTTGATCTAGTGGTGTTGGACGGTGCCCAAACTTTCAATATAATAAAAATTAGCATGCCCCTTTGATCACTGGATTCCATGTGACATGGTTAGTCCTTTTCTGACTCTTCGCATTTGGGACAATTTAATTTGATTTGCTTAAACAACATACTATCATGTTAGAAGATGTGTTTGTCAGTCCTAAACGCTTCTCTAACACCAGGATGTTGTTGTAATTCAGCTTCCCTGACTGCCCCTCAGATAAAAAATCATGCTCAAATACTAATTTCCCAAATATCCCTTTTCGCCCAAGGTTACTCTTTCACGAAATCTGTCTCAAATCACATGGAGTGCATACGTGTCGGTTGTAAGGGACCACATGCGCCCTCTCCTTAAAACCCAACAGAAAAAAAAAGGAGTCAGTAGCCATGGTGATGACAAGGATCTCAGTTGTGTGAAGTTGTGAAGTCGAGACACTCAACACTTTTTTAGAGGTAATGTTTCCTTCAACACGTGACACGCAATTTCCTTTTAGGGAGGCATTCACACGACCGAGGGATTGATGATCGATTTGCTCAAAGAAAATCTATGTTACTGAATAACTGGATCGCTCACCTTCACCACTGAACCGGTGCGCATCATGTTTTACTGATCGGTGGTACATGTCCTTCATGCAATTTGACAGTTTCTCTCTAACCAAACAAACCTGACTCCAATCATCTCGCATGCTTAACCGTTCGCCTGGCTGATAGGACTCTGCTCCTAGTATTGTGGCTACTTCTCTCCGACAAGCTCGGTGCAGAGAGACCAGGGAAAGAGCGCGTGAACAGGGAGGGAGCATGGTGGAGCGAGGATTAGGGCGGCGGATTAGGCGAGAGAGAAATTGGATTCGATCCTTGCTCTAGATCTCCCCGGCTCCCGAGTCTCCCGGGCCTGGCACCACCGCGTTCCTCTCTGCCTCGCACAGGGCAGGCCAGTCGCCACGCACACTCTTCTCGGCTATATATGCCACCGCTCATCATGC
The DNA here is from genome assembly GCA_031894775.1 of Chloris gayana. Taxonomy (NCBI): domain Eukaryota; kingdom Viridiplantae; phylum Streptophyta; class Magnoliopsida; order Poales; family Poaceae; genus Chloris; species Chloris gayana. The sequence continues at coordinate 220,494 of JAUNZO010003727.1, forward strand.
GTCTCCCCACGGCCACAGGTCCTTGATTTGATCCCCTGCCCAGCGCATGTGTTCTTCTGTTTCTCTTCTTCCTTGTCATCACTCTCCATCCACGTCCAGGTCCTGATCCGTCTCCCGTCCTTGAGGTATCTGTCGTCCACACCAAGTACAAATCTTTCAGTGTCTAGTTCCTTTCTCTTAATTTCCTTGGATCGATCACCTCTTATAATGTCGTTCGTTGATTTGGGTTCGTGACTCTCCACAGCCCTGCTCCTGTTGAATTCAATCCCACCCCGGTTCATTCCGTTACGAATCAACCACCAAAGAAAGAACGATTAATTTGATCCGAAGAGACAGGGAAATGATCCAGGAACAGAGCAGCAGTCACCACCACCATAGCCAGCTGCCCAGGTACGGCAGCCCCGGCTCCGCGACCGGCGTGGCGCGGGCGTCCAAGAAGAGCAAGCCCAAGAAGATCCCGCAGCGCGGCCTCGGCGTCGCGCAGCTCGAGAAGCTCCGCCTCGAGGAGCAGAAGAAGATGGAGGTCAGCGGCGGCGCGTCGATGCGCCACCTCCTCCCGCTGCACCCTACGCCGCCGCCCATCCCGCTGGGCGCCCTCCCGAGGCCTCCTCCCGCGGACGGCGGCTTCTCGCCGGTGATCTGGGACCCGGCAGACCCCATGAAACACCACTACAAGAGAATGCCTCCACCTACACTTCCAATGGTACAGCACAAGTGTCTTCTTCTTCTGTGTTCTTTAGACATAACTGCTGGCAATCTTCAGTTCAGACATTATAAGTCATATGCATAATTGCTGGCAATCTTCAGTTCAGACCTTATAAGTCATATGAATAATTGCTGGCAATCTTCAGTTCAGACCTTATGGAAAATCTCTGTCTTCGCAGGTGAGCACGGGCTTGTCACTGACAGCGTCGTCGAGCCACCCAACGGAGCCCCCTTCAAACCAAATGTACAGCAGGAGCAGGAGCCTCGCGCCGGCGCCAACCGAGGAGGACAGGGTACGACTGTCTTCAAGGATTACCATCCAATGCAGTAAAAAAGTTAATCCTTTTGATCTTTGCTAAGTGTGCTCTAATTTGTAGGAGTCGGCCGGCCTGGATCGGTCTTGGCCCTTCATGTTCGAAGGCATGACCGCGGCGGCGCCCGCCTTCCGAACCTCCACCGGCAAAGCCACCGTGACGATGCCCTTCGCCGGCAGGATGGTGACGAGAGAAGCCAGGTTCGCTGATGACCTGATGAGTAGGCACGACTTCAGAGCAACGAATTATTTCAGGTAAATTTGTTCCGGATGATCTTCTCGGCTCGTCTCAATTGCATGTTTCCTGCATTTTACCTCAGCAATAGAAAAGTTGATCTGATTCCACGTTCTTCCTTCGGTAGTGGCAATGAAAATTACTCAGACTGGTCGCCGGACTTCGCTTACTGCAAGAACAGCAAGGCGAACAGCTGTGCCGGAGAGCCCGCCTTCCTCAGTTTGAGTGCACAACAGCCTGCAAACCACACGAAGCAGCCTTCTCGGGTGATCTCAGCATCAGCCCACCTCCCCGACTACAGCGATTTCGGCATCATGCAGTCTCAGGCAAGTACTGAAAATCATCCCATATCGCCGTCAGAAACTTCGTCAAATGAATGGATTGGAACTAATCTGGCCGGCGATTTTGGCCTGCAGGGCAGCATCGCCGCGTCGCCGTCGCGACCATTCTACAGCTTCCTGCCGGCCGGTCCAGTTCGCTGCGAGAAACCCCTGAGCGAATGCAGGTCCGACGTGTCGGAAGGCGTCGACCTGGAACTGAAGCTGTAGAAGAGCTGATCACGCTTCTCCTGATGATAAAGGCTGGACACCAGATTTGACAGTACCCTGTTACTGAATGTTCAGTCTGTAACCTGAGACATAATGAAACAAGAGTTTTCCTCACAAGATGTTTTCACCGCCAATAAACATTCTGCCCATGGATTTTTACCTTAACGGCCGTGTGCTAGTTTAAAGCAGACTACGAAAGTTTATGTACGACGCTGTTCCTTTTTGCGTGGTCGACGCACGACGCGTCGCATTTATACATGGTCCCGGTAAGCTCGTGCCAAATGTAGTAGAAACTCAACAGAAAAGCGTCAGAGGAGTAGATGGTGTGGTGTTGAACTGGCAAGGGGTTCAATAAGGGAAATGAGAATATGTGGCTGATGAAAATTGCAGCTAGCGTGTGGAATCGTTTGATCTTTTCTGCACAGATCTGAAGCTACCGATTGCATTACAGTATTAATTTCCCAAAAATCGATCAATTTTCCCATTCCTCATTTTCTAATGGGGCTTTTTTTGCGGAGTTTTCGGGCTGAGTTCTAAGTTTCCACTCCCCAAATATCAAAGCCCAGGCTAGAATGTTTATCTCTTTTATAAGTGCAACCCACTACAATTCAATAACTTATATTTCTCTCAACTCTGGTGTAGCCATGTCATCTCAATTTTGTACACCTTTAGATCCTAACCATCTAGCACGATCTATCCCCACTGCAATACACATTTTCTTCAACTAGCTGCTCAATGTGTGTGTGTACCTTTTTTCTGCATGTTCAATGCCTAGTTACTTCCCGTAGTGTAGGGGCCGGACAACATGTACCTTTTCTTTTCATGTGCAATGCCTACCTAATCAACTTCTGTTAATATAAACATGTATGTTGTTATTCTTCCACGCTAACACATGTCATAATGAATTTAAATTTTTGTCATCAAATCTCCAAATTGGTATCTATTCATATCCAACACACTACATTCTTTATAGTTTATAGTGCGACCCACTACAACTCAATAACTTATATTTCTCTCAACTCTGGTTTAGCCACGCCATCTCAATTTTGTGCGTCTTTGGATCATAACCATCTAACACGATCTATCCCCATTGCAATACACTCAGCATGTTGAAGTACAAATCTCATGCATGCACTTCAACTAGTTGTTCAATGCATGTACCTTTTTCTGCATGTTCAATGTCTAGTTACTTCCGGTAGTGTAGGGGAAAACATGTACCTTTTCTTTACATGTTCAATGCCTAATTGCTTCTGCTACCTAATCTACTTCTGCTAACATAAACATGGGTCATTCATGCAACGTTGTTGTTCTTCCACTAACACATGTCAAAATGAATTTAAAATTTTAACATTAAATCTCGAAACCGATATCTATTCATCTCCCACAACACTACATTCTTATTTGCATCTACAATCACTCCCCTCTCCATATATAAAGGCTTTGCTCCATTGGCCTAATCTCCGAGGCATGTTTTCCTTTCGAGAAGTGAACAATTGTTTGTGTGCCTTTTTATTCTCCTAGATACAATCATCTGCCCGAAAGGTAGTAGTTTCTCTACATCTTGTGCTTGGATCGTCCTAACTCGCAAGGTTGTTTCTATATGCATGTAGCAATATTTGGTTAATCTTACTAATGCTTGAGATGGTTTCCGTGGTCACTAATGGTGGGTTCATTTGCTGAGTAGTTGTGAGCCATGCAGACGCCTTCCATTGAATTCCACTACCCTTGCTTTCAATGTCTTGGAGCTGAGTATCCCAAGTTGTGTTGTGGGGTGAAATTTACCATTGCAAAAGTATCACAATTTGGCCGAGACTGAAAAAGCATGTTTGTTTAAGGCTTCTTACATTCGTATATTTACTTTTTTATTTCATTAACAAATAAAAATTGTGGATCCTTCACATGTGAATTTGTTACCAACACAAAATATTGTGTTGTTATATAATCCCTCCTATTGTAATTGTATCTTAATATATCTGAAACACACGTGTTTACTTAAAAAAAGTCACTCCGCGTCATCTATGAAATGACAACCGTTGAATCACTTCTCAAAGAGACACGAGTCCTTGGATATGGGTATGACACTTTTCCATCTAGATCTTTTGCAAATTAGCTATTCATTTCCGGTCCTTCCACCAGTCTTTTGCCAACTTTTGATCAAAAGACCATTCACGAATTATCATTTCATTCCTTGTCCTCCCACCATCTTTGGATTCTTACATCTAGCACCTTCGCGAATCAAGATTGATTGTTTGGTCCTTCCACCAGTATTCATCCATGAATCTTTTGAATATTTGAACATTAAATATAGAAAAAAATAAGCTGATTAAAATGAGAAATAAATATATGACATTATTCATCCGATTTGTCAATCTCTTAACTGATTTGTTTTTAAATAAATTCCATCTCTTTGCTTGCATTTTTATGACCATTTCTTTTTGAAACTATAGATCATTTTAATACACGAACATGCACCATTTCAAATTTAAATAATTTTTTATATAAAATTATATTGATATACAGAAAGTATAAACTAAAAAGTGCAATAGAATAATTTGGTAGTTAGCAAGAATACTTTTTAGTTTTATTTTAAATTATCAAAACAAAAAAATAAAGAAGCCAATTTTAATATCTTCATCAATTTCATATGAGTCCAAATTTCAAATTTTGGTTTGAATGTTTTTTACTAGATTCCATCCCTTTGCTTGCATACTTTTATGAAAAGTTCCTTACAAAGCTATGGATATTTTGAATGAGAATGATTATTGTGGGCATAGTGACATGTGCCCACCCTAGTTTTTTAATTATGGTTAAATTTAAATATTGATTCTCTATTTATATTATTAAACATGTCATACTAGTTGTAGACATGTTGTCAAATCATAAATTGAAGTATAGAAATATCAAAATCTGAAAAATTCGTCAAATTTAACAGAATTTCATGAATTTGTCAGAATTTGATATTTATGTACTTCAATTTATGACTTTATAACATATCTACAACTAGCCTGACATGTTTAATAATATAAATAGAGATTTAGTATTTAAATTTAACCATAAATAATAAAAAAGCTAGGGTGGGCACATGTCACTATGTTCTCTGAAGTATTTCTCATTTTAAATATATGAATGTACACTACATGTAATTAATTTTGTATTGTATGTGTATACATGTAGAAATATACAAGAAATAAAAAATGATCTACATTGTTGTAGATACACAAATAATAAGAAACTAAAAGATAATTGAAATTCAAATCTAACAATGGCACGAAGCACTAATATGAAGTAAAACACATTTATAGTTTATTTTACAGCTAAGTTTAGAAATTTTAAGAGTTAATTAATTTAATTTTACTAAATGTATCACTTTTGAAAAATAATGATGCCACACATGCATTGATTTTATAATAAGTCTTCTAGAAAATGCATAATCAATGATCTTTTGAGGAAGGCCCTAATGGTGTGCTATATCATCCAATCATATTCTTCTATTGGGGCGTGTTAGTATATATATGTATATAATATAATATATGTACACTGCAACTATAATTGTCCAATACATGTAAAATCCTTCATTATTCCATGAAGCACATGATACAAAACATGAAAATTAAAAAAAAATTATGTCCAAGAACCTAAAACAAGTAGTTTCATATAGTTTCTATATGGACTATGAATAGTTTCATGTATATTGTGAGTTGTTATACAATGATTACCAAAGTTTTCAACTATGACTAGACTTGGATGCTTGAGTTGAATGAGTTTTTCATGTGTGAATAACATCACAAATTTATTGCGTGGGAAGTTAACTCTCCAAATATTTTATGCATATATATGTCTGATTAAAGAAGAGGATGTTTCTTTTTTGTTCAAATAATCATAAATATAATATTAGTTATTGTTGTTTTCTTGCGTCATTTTTTATCCGTTCATCTTTTAATCTGCACTCATCTCACAAGACTCTCATACCTTCTCTATTTGTTCTTATAATATGTATCACTAACTAATTCCTATAAAAGAAATCATAAGATGAACATCTTATGACTATTCATGATTCTTTTGACTAAGTTGTATCATGTGTGAAGGTAACCTAGAAATTAGTAAGAGATTGTGCTATGTTCGTATATGTGAAATATAAAATTATAAATATTGTAGTTTTCATACTTAATAGAGATGGTTTTGTGTAGCCTTCGAAGTGTAATACTTTCCGTACTTCTTATTATGTCATTCCAACCATTGGTGGAGCCAGGCCTGTGGAGGGACCATATTGAAGAGTTAAGCTGGTCTCTACGGTGATTAAGCACTTATTTTGCTCCTAATGACCTGCCACTACCAATAACTTCATTCCAACCAACACCACAACATATCAACTAGTAGTTCAGTTAGTTAAAGAGGGCCAGACAAATTTAAGTCTAACATTTTTCACTTAGAAAAACGAAATTAAGGAAAGATCTTTTCCGCTATGTTGACCAAAAACCAAAAAAAAAAGATGTATATACGTATGTGACTTGAATACATTTGCATGAACAGGTGGTATACAATTCAGATCTTTTTCCACTATACTGACAAAAAAAAACGATGTATATACCTATGTGACTTGAATACGGGAACGCCTACACCTGTCTTTGTACTGTACTCTAAAAAAGAAAATTATGTTCATTCATTATGCCATATATCCTATTAAAATACCGAAAATACCCTTGCCCGGCCCACTCCCGAGTCCTCCCATCTAGCCCTAACCCATCCGGCCATCCCCGTTCCTCTGCCTCCTCTCGCCGCGGCGGCGCGGCAAGGTCATCGCTCGAGTTGCGCCACTTGCCTACTTTCCCATCCCACAGGCCACAGCGGGGGCAAGGCCCGTGATGCCTCATCCAAGTAGGTAGCAGCAGTTAGGTCTCGTGCGGCCAGGGCACAGCAGCCAGAACGGAGAACAAGCCTGCCCCTCCTCCTCCTTCAGCTTCGACGGCGACAACGGAAGGTGAGAATTGAGTACTCTTTCCCAATCCTATAAATCTCCTCCATTTTTTAGTTGACATTTAGTCTGGATATAGCGGGGATGGATCGATCCCGGCCCGGGGGCGGAACAAATTTTCGCCCGTAGCGGGACGGGTCGTCCCAATTGGGGATGGTGTTGGGCATTCAGTGTCGTCTTTTCCGTGAATTTTTCGTACTAACGGAAAACAACTTATGAACAGGATTAAGGGTTTCAGTATAGTTGTCTGTTGCATCTTGCTATAAAACAGACGGCCTAAACTGATCATGTAACCAACTGCAGATGCAGGCATTGATCCAGTGTTTATACTCGTACTACTCAGTGTCAAAACTCATATCCTGTGAATGCACCTGTGAACCCCATTGCCTAGTATGGAACGGAATTACCATTTCTTGCTTTCATGACCTGTTACTTGTGCTACTCTTTGCAGGTCTGGAGCGGGTGGGTAAATTGTCCCTGTTTTGATATTAAAGGTTGAGTTCTGTATGATCCATAGGAACAGATTGTATTCAGCTAGTGGGTTTGACAGATTGATGGAAGACAACCAAGTTTTAGTTGAACCAGAGCAGAACCTTGTGCCTGGTGTGGATGCCCTTGTCATTGGTCAAGAGTTTGCTGATGTCGACACATGCCGAAGGACTGTCAAGGACATGGCCATTGCTTTGCATTATGAGCTCCGTGTAGTAAAATCTGACCGGAGCCGGTTCATCGCAAAGTGCTCAAAAGAAGGCTGCCCATGGCGTGTACACATTGCTAAATGCCCAGGTGTTCCAACTTTCACCGTCCGCACTCTGCATGGCCCGCACACATGTGAGGGTGTTCGGGACTTACATCATCAGCAGGCTACTGTTGGTTGGGTAGCAAGGTCTGTTGAGGCTAGGCTCAGGGATAACCCACAGATTAAGCCTAAAGAGATATTGCAGGATATTCGGGAGCAGCATGGTGTTGCTGTTTCTTATATGCAGGCATGGCGTGGAAAGGAGAGAAGCATGGCTGCCGTTCATGGTACCCTTGAAGATGGATATCGCTTTCTTCCTGCATACTGCGAGCAGATTGGAAAGACAAATCCTGGCAGTATTGCAACGTACACTGGGACAGGACCAGCTAATTCCTTCCAGCGGCTGTTTGTCTCGTTTCAAGCATCCATTTATGGTTTCTTAAATGCATGCAGGCCCCTTTTGGAAATTGACAAGGCTGAGCTGAAGGGGAAATATCTTGGGACGTTTCTGTGTGCTTCAGCTGTTGATGCTGATCACATGATGTTCCCTTTGGCATTTGGCATTGTTGATGCTGAGAATGATGAAAGTTGGAACTGGTTTATATCAGAACTGAGGAAGATGCTCGGAGTTAACACAGATAAGATGCCCATCTTGACAATATTATCCGAGAGGAAACCAGAAGTGGTACAAGCTGTTGACATCAACTTCCCCAGTGCTTATCATGGATTCTGTTTGAGATATGTGAGCGAAAGTTTCCGTGATGAGTTCAAGAATCCTAAACTCCTCAACCTTTTTTGGAGTGCTGTTTATGCCCTCACAACAGTAGAATTTGATTTGAAGGTAAAAGAGATGATGCAAGTACAGGATATCATGCCATGGTTACAACGTTTTCCACCAGACCTCTGGGCAATTGCTTATTTTAAGGGTATCCGGTATGGCCATTTTAGTCTCGGAATAACTGAGATATTATATAATTGGTCCCTTGAGTGCCATGAGCTTCCCATTGTGCAAACTGTAGAGCACATAAGGCACCAGTTGGCCTGCTGGTTTGCTGAACGTCTCAACCTAGCACAATCATACAACTCAATTCTTGTTCCATCAGCCGAGAAGATTATTTCTGAAGCTATATCTGACTCACGGTGTTATCAAGTCCTTCGAGCAAACAAGGTGGAGTTTGAGATTGTGTCATCAGAGAGAACAAACATTGTGGATACTCAAGCAAGATGCTGCTCATGCCGTCGATGGCAGGTCTATGGCATTCCATGTGCACATGCTGCTGCTGCACTACTTTCCTGTGGTGAGGATCCCCGACTATTCGCTCATGAATGTTTCGGTGTAATGAAGTATCGTGAAACCTACTCCCAGACAATCTATCCAATTCCTGACAGGAGCCAGTGGAACAACTCGTCTTCTGGATTACAAGGTATAGCCAGCAGAGCAGATGTGATGCTTAGCCCACCCATGATCCGGAGGTCTCCTGGCCGCCCCAAAATGAAGATTCTTAAGATTGAGAGCTTGAAACGACCAAAACGGATTGTTCAGTGTGGTCGATGTCATCTTCTTGGACACTCTCAAAAGAAGTGTTCATTGCGAAGCTGACGCTTCTTCATTGCTGTATGCTGAACTTGCTTTAATGACAAAAAGTGAAATTTGTGCTTGTCTATGCCTATCTCGATAACCATTTTGTGCAATTAGTTCATTTTTTTTTCTTAGCACATACTTCTGTTTGTTGCTCTGCATGTCACGCCCCCTTGTTGGAGCGTAAATTATGTTTGCAGTATGTCTTGAGAAAAAGTGTTTGCTCAAAAATCTTAACAGGTGGCCCATGAAGTATAATGGTGTTTGTCATTCGGCTGGGATCACAAAAACTAGTTAGGGTTGTGACTGACGACCCAAGGAATCTTTAGAAAGTAAAAAGATATGGTAACTGTCTGATCTCCCAGAAAATGGCCATCTTTCTTGGACAATTACTAGGATTCTATTTTAGAACTGAAATTCTTTATTTTTGTGCGCACTCAGAATGTCTTAACAAATACTCGTACAAATGAATGACTTTCGTACCTACTAAATTGTCGGCCACTTTTGCTGGGAATACTGTTGTCCATTTTCACGCATGGAAATGCTGAAAAGCCATATGGGGAGATGGCCAGCTTCTTAATATCCCAAATGATCGGTTCTCTGGCTGTGGCCTGCTCAAACCATTTCATATGGAGGACAGCTGCACAGATAAACTGGTGTAGCCGTGTAGGTAAAATTTGATCAGCAATACTTTTTAGCTCAAGAACAAGGCTGCTTTTACATTGTGATGGAGTAAGTGGGGATTCTTGAGGCATTCTAGTTAGGTACCAGCAATATCGTGTTTATATCAACATGAGAAACATGTCACATAGTCTGGACAGAGAAATCACAAGAGTCAAAATTACAATAGAGGATCAAACTGAACACTCGTGGTCTCCAAAAGAATGAGACGTGTACAAGCCACGATAAGCCTATGACCAGCCGAATACGTAGTCGAGGATGTAAACGATGACGAGTGAGAGCGGGTAGAGCGCGTAGGCGACCAGGCAGGTCCAGAGCGGGAATGTGGTCCGGAAGCTGGTGAAGAGGCCCATTACGATGCACACCAGCAGGATGATGAGCACCTCCGACGAGAAGTCCCATGTCAGCTGCCTGAAGTAGATTAGCGCCAGGAACACACCCAGGCAGAGCGTGTTGTTCATCGTCACGCCGCCGTATACCTGCCAACCAAGCAGCCATCAAATTTAGTGTTGCTCAAGCCGGGGGAAGAAAAGAGTTGCTGTGAGCTGTGTATGTCTGACGGTGCCAAGGTGGTCTGCGTACCTCAGAGAAAGTGAGCGAGCAGGTCCTCTGTTTCTTCCTGCTGGCGAAGATGATGGCGGAGACGGCCTCGCTGGAGTTGGTCGCCAATGGAAGGGCAATGAAGGAGATAAAGAAGGAAGGAATGTGCGTGGCATCGGAGAAGTTGTGGACAGCGTCGACGAGGGGGTCTGCAAACGCTGCGGCAATGGCAGCGCCCAAGAGCAGCAACGCCACAGCCTTGGTGATGCACCAGCCGGGGTTCTCGACGCTCTCCACGGCCTCGTCGGCCTGGTCAACCAGCTGGTTGTGTTCCTGCCTCGTCCTCTGCAAATTCCAGGTGATCCGAGCTAAGCGCTTGCTGTGGACAGCTGAATAGTTTCTGTACAGAAGATACAGGCTCCAGGGCGAAAAATTACCGCGTGGAAGTCGTCAATGAACTTCATGGAGAAGGCGCCGCCGGTCGGCACGCTGCGCTTTGCCTCGTCAAGCCATTTCATCATGCCCTGCACGAACTCGTCCTCCTCCACGACCTCGTTGCGGGAGGTGTCAAAGTCATCCATTACCTTATCAACGGCATCTGCCTTGTCAAAGTCAACCTCATCGAAGTTGATTCCAACAATGAGGGCATGCAGCTCCGACCGGGATAGAGAGCGGCTCTGGTCCATGTCAATCTTGTGGAACAACCTGTGTGAGCAAGATTCATCAATGACATTCTACTGGCATATCCAGAACGAACACGAATAAGAAGTTGGTAGCACCGTACTTCCGTATGACATCTTCATTGGGCGTGCCATCCTCATTAAGCAGCCGACCAAGTGCTTGCTTCTGGGCGTGCCTCAGGATCCCGGAGATCACATGCTTGTGCTTCGCGTAAGCCAGTCTCCTCCTCTGGACCCAGGGCTGGAAAACCTGATAAAGGATGCATGATCAAACAGTGTCAATTGATTTGTGGACATGAAGCATGCAATCTTGTTATTATTGGCATCTGATCATTTACCTGGTACAGGCAGTAGGAAAGCACTAGCAAGAAAGATACGATAAGGGCCAGCAAGACGGCAAGACGCTTGCCATGGTGTGTCTTCAACATTACTGGGAACTGAGCGATGATAAAAGGGACGACAGATATCGCCATGATCCGTGCTGCGTAGCTGGTCTGTACATCAGTCGTGATGCCAGTGCCTGCACCAAAGTTATCAGTAAGTACATAACGGCAAAAAAACACATTCGTTCAGGATTACAGCCTTTAGTTTTAAACTTTGAATCATTCTGCGTAGTATTTACATCGGCATGGTTGTATGAAGCAATACTACAATGCTTTAATATGAAAACTGGAACCTATGTGCTTCAAAGTTCTACTTCAGACTTGAGGGACAACCAAGCATCAACATTCTTTGCAATAGAGCACTTCACGTAAGAGAAAGTGATGTACCAGTCAAACTGCAGCCCTCAGTATTCTGTAGATCAACTGCAGCACCGTTTGGCCCAAGGTCACACTTGCCAACAACGACACAGGTTCCCCAGAGCAGGGTGAGGAGGAAGACTGTTGAACCAGCAAGCAGCCCCATTCCGATGAGAACCTGACTTTGTGCTGTCTCTTTACTCCCGGAGAGACCAGACACTGCAATGTGATCAATAAACTATCAGAATTCTTCCTTTTGCCGATACACATCAGAGTTATAAACAGATCAGGCTTATAAACTATCAGAATTCTTCCTTTTGTCATACATGCAAGCAAGGCGATCAATTTTCAGCAAAGAAAATATAATTTCACGATTCTAGTACATTGACAAGGAGAAATGTGTTTTGATAAGAGCTGACAAAATTAAAATTTCTGTTACACTGTCACAGAATTCTGCTACTCATGAATTACAAAAAGTTCTTATACTGACATTTTTTTAGGTGACAGCAGGACTACCATACAATTTTTAACCTAGTACCAAACGGTGTTTTAGTGAGGTTGTGAATTACTGTGGTATTAGAACCAGAATAGAGATCTGATACAATTTGTACATCATCTAAATTTACATCAAACAGTGGCAACGAAATGCAACTATATTTGACAACACTAGCTGCTATCCTTAACAATACAAGGTCGTTAAACTAAGGCTTAAAATCTGATCCGAAAAGAAATGTGTCAGTTAAAAAAATCAAGTTCGTTAAACTATGATCTGAAAATAGCTTAAAATCTAAGGCTTGCAGTCAAAGTAACTGAACGAAAGTTAACCAATCCTACAGAAGAAAAGGTCATTCATGCAAGAGAGAAGAATACATTATCTACTGAAAGGAAAAGTTCAAACAAAGGTCAAAAGGCCACCGACAAGCATTGGTGGAACTTTAGCAAGTTGAGTAAGGCCCCGTTCGTTTCCACCTCTAAAATTTAGATATCTGTCACATCAAAGAGAATCTTACTATTTAGTAGTAATTTTATTAATTTAATAACAAAACCTATGTCGCGACTCCCTCTAATTTGCGAGACGAATCTAATGATCCTAATTAATCTATGTTTTGCTACAGTGATGCTACAGTAAAGATCTTCTAATAACACTATAATTATCTTTGTTGGATTCGTCTCGTGAATTAGATAGGGAGTCTGCAATTAGTTTCGAGATTAGACTTTATTTAGTACTCCAAAATGATAAAATTCTCTTTGATTTGACCCTCTAAAAATTAGATAGGAGGAAACGAACAGGCCCTAAAACAAACTGACAGAGACATTAAGAGAAAAAGCAGAGTTCAGACTTCAGATTGCACAGTAAAGCGAAAACATCAAGGAATAAACTGAGACTACATGAAAAATATACTTTACATAAGCTTATACCCTGATCCAATCACAAGACAAACTAGAGACTTCAGATCTGAATCAAAGACAAAAAAAAGGAAGAAAAGTTTGGAGATAAATTGATTTGATTTCTTTGCTTGCACATCCATAGAACAGTAAGAGAACAGTGTACTAAAAAACAACTAGGAGAATTTTGTGACCTTAAGTGCCAGATAAGAAAAGCTTGGTGAGGTCGTAATCCTCTAACTAGGAACCAGCCGATCGGGTAAGCTAGGCAACAGAATGCGTCGCAGTTCATCAAAGCACAAACCAAGCTACGGGAGCAAGAAAGGTGAGGTTAACGAACCGAGCACGAGGAGCGCGTCGGGGAGGGCACCGAGGATGGGGAGGAGGAGGCCGCCGACGAGGCCGGGCCCCATGATCTCGAGCAGCAGCTCACTCCCCCTGACAGGTACGTGGCCGCCTTGAACATGAGGAACCCGTACGCGAGCACCAGGAAAAGGTTCCCGAACACGGTGGTGGTGCAGGGCAGGAAGCCATACGTCTGCTCGCACTTCTCCTCCGCCTTGGCCGGCGCCGAGGAGGCGAGGCGGATCACGGTCGTGCCAAGGTGGGAGGAGGGCGGCGAGCCGTCGGAGATGAGGCGGCCGTACGCGGCGACGGCGAGGAGGGAGAGGAGGAGCGGGACGAGCGGGAAGGGCCGGCGCTGCCGGCGAGGCGTCGCCATTGCTGCTGGGGGCGTGAGCTGAGGTGTGGTGAGCTCGTGGATGAAACGGGTGCGCGTAGCTATATTATATACGCCGCGATCGGCCGGATCTTCTGCGACCGTAGATACATGTTCCGTTTGGAGCCGGCTGTACAAATTGGGAAGGGGCGGATCAAACATCGGAGGCGACGCGCATAATTCTTTACGTGGCGTGCTACAGTTACGTGTCACTTTCCACATGGCACTTCCTTTCTTTTGGATTATTTTTTCAAAATCTGGAAGGTTTGAAAGAGATTTCGTTTGCTTGAGATCCACAGGTACATTAGGAAATATCTCGAGGGTTTTAGCGGGTTGTCCACTTCAATATTTTTATTTTCCTTCCTTTTCATGCATTATATAGCATGCTCTGTATGGCCAGAAATCACTACTATACTACTATTTTCCTTTCTGCATTAATGTGTAGTTGCATTTATTAGCAAGTTGCTCATTAGTAAACCGTCACACCTACTTATTGCTAGAGATTATCCCCATGATCTCCATATGTGTCTGATGGGACCCGTACTAGCTGTTAAATTAAAAGAAAACAAACGCTAATCAAGATCGTGCCGACCACCATCACCAAAACAGATGTCAGCCTCTGCCTCGGTAACATTTGCTTCGGGGTTGAATACACACAGGCAGAGGCACAGAGCTGCAGCTGATTGGTCCAACGTATTCTGGATATGTGTGGGCTCGTTCATCTCTGATCCGGATGGGTACCAGTGGGGATGTGCCGGCCAACTGTGCAGTCAGAGAGAGGGACGTCCGCCTACGTGGCAAAGAGAGGCCCACTCCCTCTCGTGCGCCAGGAGTGCAGTTTCATTGGCCCTGGCTTACATCTGAGATCTTATCTTGTGCAACGAATTATGGAGGTTCATTAAAGTTATCCCGCCATGTGTATGACCTCACATACGTACATGTGACATGTTCCACATGCATTATGTAAAGATTAAAATCAGCGTGTGTGTAAGCTCGGGGGTTCAATTCAACTTTCAACCTGCTACCAACCTGATGACCACAGCTCACTTATTAACATAACGGCCCCGGTTCACTGTCGCTGACGGATCACATTTGATACGGGACCAGCAAATGAGCACATCGTTTGACCAGCAAGATTAACCAACCAGGCCACACAATTGTGGCTCGAGACATCGAGTTCACACCTGCCAAGCCGTGGACGCGTAGTCGCTTTCCAGTCCAGCATTGCTGGTCCTGATCCCCTTTCTGGATCACAAACGAATTAACTCTGCAACTCTCACTGACAAAAACCAGTGGGCGAGGTGTATGACAGGTGGAGGATTTGAGAAAGGTTCACAGGCTTTCGAAGGAACTAAAACCTGTCGCTCGCAGCTTTGGAGTCTGGGCGGAAGAAAAAGAGACTCCATATCCAGAAAAGAAAAGGGAGCGCGAGATTATATTAAGGCTAATATGTAAAGCCTAATCAGCGTTAGATCCGCGGAGGGGCCGTGTTGCAAGAATAAGAATCCCATGTTACCGTGTTCTTGTGGGTTACGAGACTGGCTCACATTTTCTCGCATTATATATTTTCCGTAGGCCATGTGTGTCACCATCGCCACCTGGAGCAGTAGATGTACGGTTAAACGTTGTTTGAGTTGCAATGGCCAATAGCGACGTGCTACACCATTACTTAAGAAGCGGTTCTATACGGTTTTTAAAGATCTGATCATGTGAGTTGTTACCAGTACATATGTCCGTGAGGGTGGCGAACTGACAAAGAAGAAAGAATCAAGCTCATGTGCATCTTTGTACAGATGAACTGGCCAAACGTTTCTTTTCTTTTGGAAATGGAGATCACCCTTTCCATTAACTAGTTTCAGAAATAGCATTCAAGTTTTACAGCATAGAGATAAATCCAAAAAAGGAACAAATCTGCCAGATATTAAGCTAACAGAGACATGATTGAGCTGGATAGACTAAGAACTAGAGCTAGAAATGGCTTCTGCAGACTGCCGGGAAGGGAACTAGCCCAACTGACTAAATGAGCCCTCTACATGTTCAACTGCATTAAATCCTGAAGTAGATTAGCCACTTGCCACTAAATGGGTGGCACGACGAACGAATGAGCCGACACGTAGACATCGGTGGCACACGTCACTTGTAGCATGCTCCTGATGGCAATTTCTTCAACTAACTTTCGTCAAAGTGCAGGAAAGTAAAACTCCGAATCCACACGGCAAAGTGGGCGCTCAGGCCCCAGACTGAAAAACCCCAGCCGCCCAAGATGCTTAACCGTCGCTGTAGGGGCAAGATAGAACTGGTGCTTCTGCCTTTTACTCTGTCGGCAGTGACGAGCTGATTGATTCACAGAACTACTTGGAGAACTACTCTGTACGCGGGATTGCCGCGCCCTGGGAAGAAAGCAATGTTCGGGTTCATACAACGGATAAGGGATGGAGTGTCCTCTACTCTTTTCTACTATATAATATACATAGTTACCTTTCAGGCTTTGGGTGTCTATATCGCCACCGGTTTGCATATCCATATTAACAACTCTGAAAGTTGGAAGAGAAGCTGCTAGTTTTAGGGAGGAACCAGCAGCTGTGCGACGGGAATGGGACACAGGTGGTTTCGAGGACTGGGATTCAAATTCTTATTCTTAAAAAAAGTTCCTAGTATTCGAAGAAGAAAGCCAATACAGAATACATTATGCAGATAAAAATCAACAAAGCAGTTAGCAAGTCGCAATCAAGAGAATACATGATTCGTGCACGTACGTCCAGTAGGCTTCAGTGTTCTTTTCCATTCAAACAGACTAATGCATAACTTTTGTCTTTCGGCGAATGGGCATTCGGTACAATTTTATATGAAGAGCATTAGATACCAAAACTCAATGTCGACTCTAGATTTTGAGAACCTACAAATCTAACTCTTCCTTACTTTATGCTCAAGACAATCTCCCAAACTATGTTGGATTCTCCACTTGTCAAAATAAAAAAGGTGTCACTACAAAGCCAACCTTCAAAATTGTCGTACATTATTAAGAGAACTATTTGAGCCTTCGACCTTTTTACGTCCCTAACTGTTAACTTTGATGATTTGATTTAATTCCAGAATTACAAATGCTGGAATGATCCAAGTGGAGTAGTTGAAAAGGTAAACGGAAACTTTTAACCACAGTTTGAATGAGTTTTGAAAAGAGCTGACAGCAACAACTGCGACCAAACACTAGATCTTGCCACCGTCGGGGATAAAGCCAAGCATATTTTAAAATCTGCCTCTCGAAATTCCACACAATTCGTCTAGGAGCTAGAGCAAGCCCTAACATATCCTACCCTTATCCCGTTTCCTCCGCTCAATTTTTTTTCCTTCCAAATCATGACTTTGAATATCTAATGACAAATATAGTTCAAAACAACGGGGTGAAAATAGAATTAGCAAACTCTCACGTGCATTAGCCCACTTCAGCTACACAACAAAAACTTCCTTTTCCCAGGACAAGAGTGGGAACCTGACACAGGCAGATGACCTGTCCGGCTAATCTCCGAAACTACAAGATTAGGTGACGGATGAATTGACTTACGTTTCATCAGAATGAGTGCTGCTCTTACTGATATCTGGATGATCCTCTATTCCACAGGTGCTGGAGAAACTAAGGGTATGGTTGTTACAGCCCAAAGGGCTTATGGCCCATCAGGACGCTACTGGGCCGGCCCAGGTACTGTTCACGTGCGTGAACAGTACCCGCGTGATACTGTAGCATATGGGCCCACATGTGGATTCTTAGTCAATAAGTAATTTAGGTCTTTCCATAAATTGTAATAGGTTGCTTAGGAGTCAAGTCATCCCTCTATATATATAATGAGAGGATTGTAATTCAATTAAAGTAAGAAGGGAATTAGGGTTAAACCCTTTCCTCTCTCTCGCCTCGCTCGGTTCTCCCTCTCCTCCCTGCGCACGCCGCCCCCTCTCCCTCTCCTCGCCGCAGCCTAGCAGCAGCAGCAGCCGTGCCGGCCCTAGCTAGGGTGAGGTGCACCGTTACATCCGGTATTCGAGCCACCATTGGACATGGATTCCAATGGAGAGTTCGATCTAAACGCATCCGATCAAGAAATAATGGATGCAGCAATCCGGATGATGATAGATCCGAACAAGCGGGTGCGGGAGAAATTGATCCGAATTTTTTCTCCATCCATCTTTGAGGAGGAGCCGGCCATCACCAACATCGCTCCCGATCTCGTCTACTGCTTATTCCCGGATCTGCCTTACGTGAACGGTGCCTATGGTACTGTTCATGACGTGAACAGTACCCACGATATCTGTTCATTCCGTAGATCAGATGTGGGATGCCCCATAAATTTCCATGCCAGTACAACCACAATGTGCTGCTGCTATCTTCACCAACACTCGTTGATCGACATCCTACCAAGCTGAAAGAGGTCCTTGTTGCAACAACAAAGCTGCCCCGAGAGATCAGCCCTACCGACAACACAAGCACGCCAAATCTAAGCGCAATGATCCAGATAAACACCATCTTGAACCCGATATCTACAATTATCTTACCCTCAGCTATCGATTTGATATTTTCCAATGCTTTGGCCACCAATTATGCAACTACATCCGTCCGGACTTCTCCAAAATTTAACCATGCGGCGGATCCGACCTTTTCGACGGTGGACAATGCTATTGAGGCCCAATCAATGGTTGTCCCGGCACCGGGAGGCTCAACACCATCACCATTGGTTGATTTGGTGGCTCTTCCCCCGCCTATGGACGACTCGACAATTACATCCGATATTGCTTACACCATGAATAGTATTTGCACTATTGTTCTTACACAAGACCCGACCATCATTTATGAGGAAAATATATTTTGGGCTCCAACATCCGAGGGGACACCACCTGCTATTCTTCATGTGGAACATCCGGAGCAAATCTTCAACAACAACGCAATTGTCACACACACTCCGGCAATCGTCGGCAGCGCTAGGCACAACTTTGGTGATATTATTCATGTGGCGGATCTTGCGGACAAGGAGTGGGCTATGTGTTACGCTGCTATCTCGGTTCCCGACAAGGGCTCCATCGATAATTGTACTTGCTTGTCTCTTAGCGAGCAAGGCAAGATCTACACCAACAAGGAGCGAGCAGGAGGGGTGCGTACCGCTGTTATTACCCTCCCTACACCACCATCTCAAGGCGCCATGACGGATACTACCTTAGGGAACATCTCACCATCCGGGAAGAACAACCACCATGGGATGGATCAAGTAGCTGCATTGGCGTTAGTCATCAACTCCGACTCATCATATCTTGTGGTCCATGATGTGGATACAATCCCACAAGATCCGAGTGCAGATACCGAGATCGTCCCTATCACCATCAACGTTGATTACAACATGCTCGCTACACCATTTATTGTGGATGGTTTGGCCACGGATTCTCGAAAGTCGGAAGGTACCACGACTATCATTGAAAATCTTGCTCGCAAGGGAGGAGGCCATCATTGCCGCCTTCATCAACAAAAGTACCTTGGAGGATTCCCAGGACCATGTCGACACATTGCTCATCTTCGCTTTCATCATGGGTGTCTTGCTTCGGATGAACTCGACTTCCCGATGAAGAAGACAATAGACGACTTGCCACTCGACTACCACCAATTTTGGTTGTGGGTCAACATCTACAACGGCTTCACTAATGGTTATCGATGGGGCGAATCCAACCTTGTCGGCAATGGAGGGTGTCGTCCGGGCCCAACCAGCCGATGCTAGGGCAGCCAACCCGATCTTCCCTACTCGGAGAATGTCATACCGGCGCCACCACTTGATGATCCGGCATTGGATAATCCAACTTCCGCTTCGACTCTGTTTTGGTACACCTCTCCACTCCAACCAGCGACGACTACAAGGGAGTGCAAGCGCCTAGGAACTCCGTCGACAACATCTTCGCTAAGGAGAGCAAATTTGAGGAACTACAAGCTATTACCCTGGATGGAGATGTGGAGACCATCTATGCGGATGACATCACCATCGGTAAGCATTTCGTATCTACTACATGGTTATCTATTGCCTTACTACTCCTGCCAGTACTCTTCCTTTTCATCAACCATCACGCGAGCTGGAAGGCCACTAGGATTTCATGCCCAACACCAACCATTCCATCGAGAGCGGGTGACTCAAGATGGGACTTCCTCATTGGACAAGAGGTTCCAATGGAGATGCTACTATAGGTGCAATGGCCAAAACTGCTTTCCCTTCTCAACCACCAATGGCATCCGCAAGCACTTGGATGTCTCTCGCCTCTGTTGGTGTGAGCTTTATGATATTCGGTGTAGACCATGGTTGTACGTTCCACAAGGCTACCATGGAGACCGTTGTTGATCCCTCCGACAACTATAAGGGCATCCATGTGATTGTCCTTGCTTTTACGTGGGCTACACTACTTCTAAGCACAATCAACCTAGAGAAGCAGACTACAACAACTAAGCGTAAGCATCCCATCCATAATCATTGGTTGTTTGTTGCTTATTATCTTGTACTCTTATCCCGGCCCCGGATCGCATCCAACCATAAGAGCCACAAGTGCAAGAATTTGTTCCGCATCAAAATCATGGATAAGCCGATCTACATCAACAACAACGGCTCACGAATGGCTATTAGCGGCACCGAGGGACTCTCTTTGCGCTTTGGCCTTCTCGGCGACATAAAGATCCGTAACGACGTCCTCACCGAGTTGTGGTTCCTCACCAACGGCATCTCCTTCAATGAGCTAGCAACGGCTTGGAGCCTCCGGAATGACCTCATCTTCGTCAACGACGCAACCATGAGGTTGTGGATGTACGCTTCGTCGACCTTGCCGGCCACAACCTCTTCCATATCCGCCGGACGGTTCTTCAAGTACCCGATGGACCGATCGCACCACCGCCAGTCGCGGAATTTGGCATCTTCCTCGGGCACTTCATCGACATGGCAACGGTGCAGCTACAATCCCACGACACCTTTGTCATGGCTTTTGGCATTTTTTCTCCCGCCATCGGAGCAAGGCGGGAGGATCTTCAACGGGCAACCTCGCAACGAGCAACACCTCCCCTTCGTCTACGGCATCCACTATACCAAGGAAGATCCAGCGCGTCACGCGAGGACGTGCTGTTTGGAAATGGGGGAGGAGATGTTACAGCCCAAAGGGCTTATGGCCCATCGGGACGCTATCGGGCCGGCCCGAGTCATCTGTTCACGTGCGTGAACAGTACCTGCATGGTACTGTAGCACATGGGTCCACATGTGGATCCTTAGTCAATAAGTAATCTAGGTCTTTCCATAAATTGTAATAGGTTGCTTAGGAGTCAAGTCATCCCTCTCTATATAATGAGAGGATTGTAATTCAATTAAAGTAAGAAGTGAATTAGGGTTAAACCCTTTCCTCTCTCTGCCTCTCCCGGTTCTCCCTCTCCTCCTGCGCACGCCGCCTCTCCTGCCGCGCGCCCTCTCCCTCTCCTGCCGCAGCTAGCAGCAGCAGCAGCCACGCCGGCCCTAGCTAGGGTGAGGTGAACCGTTACAATGGTCATAACCAGAAACAAGGTGCAATAGACAAATGCAATGCATGAAATGATCCTGTGCAGATTTTCAGGCAAACGAAGCCCTGACAAGAAGAAATAAGGAAAATTCAAGACTTAAGAAAGATTCACATTCTTATGATTTGGCTCTTCCATTGTATTGGACACACTGACAAGAGTTGCCTCTAACAGCGCATGATTAAAAATCATACAATACAAATGATACAACACTTATTAGTATTAAAATAGGATAATAACAGTGTTACTATACAAAAAAAAGACCAGTCATTTCATTAGCAAATTGGTGTCAATAAACCGAAATGGTCGTACATCGTACAGTATGGCACATCAACATGAAGAACACAAATAGTCAAAATTTTGCCATCCAATATACCGTGTGGCCCCTGATTGATTACTATCAGGGCACCTAATATCTCAGAATAAAGCCAAGTTATATCTATCAGCAGCATAATACTCCAACCTTAGGATATTAGCCCACAGGGGAAAAAGGTACAGACACCTTACACTTGTCATCAAGTTAAATTGTCCCAACTTTACAAAATGTTAGAATGATAAGCACAGGTGAGTGACCAAAAGAAATTACCACAGTAATGTTAGTTGAGAGCTGGATTGGGTGTTCGGTACTGATAAAAATGTGGCGCAGCTTCTGTAAGCCATGATGGCTCAATGGCAATAACATTCCGCATATAATGCTTGTCAGTTGAAACAAGGGACTGATAAACAACCCACTTTGGATTAACCCTAAAATATGAGGATGATTTCATGAAGGGAATACATTATCAAACCTAACATTAATTAAATTTAAGAAATTACTAGTGAACTCACCTAAAGAGAACAGAAGATGGATGAATGTAAACTTCTTGAGAGGTCCTAATTGTTTTATACATTCCATTCTGGCTGTATTCCTGTACATACAAAAGAAAGCAGGAAGAGTCACCGAAAAGTTGGCGTGAGTTAGCAAGCTGCATGCTGGTTAATAGCTACTGCTCTTCAGGAAAAAAGAAGGGAAAATGTGCAATATGACACTAAATAGAAGAGAGTTCAAATATAATTGATATGTTCTGCCATGTATCATATCCATATGTTACATGAGTAAAGATGACGCTTTCAAGATATGTACCAGGTGCAAAACATCCATAGAAAAGCTAAATGTTGCATTTGGGTGACGGTAGTAACAAAGGTGATCAATGTCTTCATTCAAAAAATAAAGTTTTACTACTACAACATTGGACCAGCCAGATATTGACTTTTAGATAAACACACAATCAAATATATAATGAAAAAGAGACAAATATCAAGCAGCAAGTTCATTCTCAGTTGTTAGGCCTGTCTAGACTGACACTCTATGTAGGATAAAGGTTCCCCAACAACAGTGGCAATACACCATCAGTTCGCCCAAAAAAAAACAATAATGACTACATCTCCTAATTATATACTTTCCCCGTTGTTAAATTGTTGTCACTGTTGATTTTTTTTTCGTTACGTTTAACCGTTAGTCTTATTCAAAATATTTGTTCAAATATGTAAAATTATTGGTTGTGTTTCAATTTTCTCGAGTGATAAAACAAATCATAACAAAATATATGATGGTTTTTTTTAAAAAAAATGAGTAAGACGAATGGTCAAACATAGCGAAAACGTCAATGCTGAAAACTATTTACAAACGGAGAGAGTATTTTTAGGCATTTACGATGATTCAGAAACTAACCATGGCAGCATGTTAAAGATCACTAATCTGCTCTAATATTCAATCATATAGAGAAAATAGAGAAAGTACCTCCAGATGACATGCATTAGCAAATGAACCAGCAATGATGGCCTTTCTGACTGACTGCAAAATATAGGAATTGCAATGCCATAAGCACGGGCAAATGGGTACATTAGTTCAAAAATAACAACCAGGAAAATGTAAAGCACTTCAAGAGAACAAACAGTGGAAAAGGATGTGTACCCTATGAATCATACGCATAATGTTTGGACATCCCATTAAAACAGTTATTGAATGACATGACCAATATGAAGTAGGCCTCATATATGAACAATGATAGTGGCAAAATATAGTTGCAACATCTTACCTGCATATCTCTGTCACACGATTTCAGTGGTATTCCAAACCTCTTCATCAACCTGAGAAGCTGCCCCCTGATGTCAACAACCTTCTTCTGCAGCAATCGAGAACGAAAGATATAATAAAACACTTGTTTCTGCTTGCGTGTGTCTAACGATGGGATAACAACAAAGATCTGGATAAGAGAATGTATTGCTATGTCATGAATACAGACCAATGCTTGGTAATTCAAAAAGTTCTTGTAACACCACTGACTAGATTTTCCAGACTGTTGAAATCCTTTGTAGATATTCAGGAAGGTTACATGATCACCCTGTGGTACATTATTCAGGACATTAGAAGATAGAAAATATAATTAATCAACAGTAACCATAGAGCAAAGTACACATACTTCTGATGACATGCACGTGAGAAAGTTCTTTAATATGGATGTCATTTAAATGCATTTTCATGGTGCTTTTAGTCACAGCTCTCATCAAGTAACAGTAGTTCTAAACATAGTAAAATAATTGAGTTACCCAAAATATAGTTTCTGGCAGGAACCACCAATCAGCCTATTGCTACTGTCAACCTGGTGAACCCATGTCCATCAATGTGGACGAAGTACCAAAAGAATATACTTTTAAATAGCATAATGCATCGAGGATTTCGCTTAAATGTTATAACAGGAGCATCAGTCTAATTTTCGAATACAAGCAGGAAAAAAAGTGAAGAAAGACCTATATATGAATTAATAATCAGTACTCACTTACAGTGGTCAATGGGTCAACATAAATGCCCATACTGACAGCTAAGTAATATCAGAGTTCCTAAATAAACAACAGAAATACAGTAGTAGGCAGGTTTCTGCAAACCTCAGCAGCAGCAAACCGAAGCTTGGCTTCATCAAATTCCTTCTTCACTCCCCTTACAGAAACCCACACAGACTGTTAAAGCAACGGGTGTCAGAACAAGGGAGAGTAAAATATGGCGCAGGAAAAGGAATAGTATATGAGTTACAAATTCTAACTTGAACAGATAGAAATGACGCTATGGTCAATATCTCATCCGAGCACCCAAAATCATTGGCTGACAGCAGCATTTTTGAAATCATGGGGTCCTGCAAGAAATTAACGTGTCAAATATAGAAATACGACAATGACCGTCTTTGTACAACATCAATTTCAGCTGCTTGCGGAACTTCATAGAATGTTCAGCTAAGTAAAAATGCATGGAGAGGAGAAAACACTGCAAAAGTGTAATCTGAAAAAAAAAAAGTGCAGAACATGGGCCAGAGTGAAGGATGCCAAAATCACTTTTGGCCACATGTCTGCATCACATACTTCAAGCTATGCAACAATCTCAGTCAATGGAACTTCAATGACACTTGTTAGGCCCAAATTCTTGTGCCATTTACAGCATGAACCCCTAAATCTGACTCCCACAAAGAATTAATTGGATCATGGGCTTTCCTAACAAGAGTATTGTGACGTGCATATATTCTCTAGAAGATAATGTGATCGGCTGGCAAAAATACCAAGACATGCTAAACGCAACAGGAATTAGCTGGCTTCAACAGTTGCCATGACAGGACCACTTTGGTACTACAGCAAACAATAGCCACGCCTTGTATTCCAGCAGCAGACTACAGAAAATTCTGAACAATTCAGTATAGATGAAATTATCGAGGGATGGGGGCGAGTATTAAACTAGACATGACATACCAGGGGGATCTCAGCAACTTGGAAACCAATGGGTACTGTTAATTTGGCATCTTCATCGAGGATTCCTAAGGAGTACAGAATTTCGAGAGCCCGAATCATTGCTTCTGGTGATGGAGAAGCTGGCCAATCAAAGCCCAGAATGTTGTCTATGCCAAGGGCTTTCAACTGCCATTCAGAATGTAAATCAACCATGGGTTATAATAGTGATTTCAAGGGAAAGAGAATTATTTACAGAGGCTATATTAGATGAGGAAAGCTATGCTCAAAGATATACTTCAGAAATAATTACTGTTCATAATCGTATCTTCTGCGTACACAAAACCAACAGTGCTCCAGATTTTCATCATAGGTCACTCACAAGAAAATTCTATCAAACCATAAATCTATACACCACATGCTTTTAAAAACTACATTAACCATGCATATATTTTTTTTTCTGGTAATATAAAAGACAGATACATGTAGAAGGCATATGTAGTATTTTACAGCATAAGAAATGAAATGTTATATATACTTAAATAATGCATATATACTACTTTATACTAACCAAAAAAATGTTTAAGGAATTAGGAAACTGACAGACCAAGATACCTGTATTATACAGGAGACCAGGTTAGACCTTTGTATTTCTGGAATTCCTTCTGGCTGCATTTCATTAAGGTAATATTCCTCTGTGTAAAGCCTGCAGGTGACATTGCCTAATGAACTTACATGCATAGTAATCTCAAGCTTATGACCTACACATCAATCCTGTACTTCAAAATTACATGCACAAGGACAGTGAATCACTCTACGACAAGATGGAAAGTTCTGTAGTCGGCAGAAAAAGGAAATCTAACTTGATTTTAAGAGCCTTTATAAATGGTAAGCTCAAGCTTATGACCTACACATCGATCCTGTACTTCAAAATTACATGCACAAGGACAGTGAATCATTCTACGACAAGATGGAAAATACTGTAGTCGGCAGAAAACGAAATCTAACTTGATTTTAACAGTCGTTAAAAATGGAAAATGTGTTCAAAATCAGTAAAGGTGAGAATACTGGTGTATGATGCCATTGGAAGATGAGAAACTTCATGACTTGTACTGACAACTTCTTAAATATAAGTGTTCAAGTGTTCAGCATACCTAAAGCACTTTCCAGGTCGCACCCTTCCAGCCCTGCCTGCTCGTTGCCTCGCAGACGCCTTTGATATGGGTGCAACAACTAAACTCTCAATGTCAGAAATCTAAGATAAAAGAAAAATTAGTTAGTGTTATGCGGTTATGCCACAGGGGAAAGAAACTACACCAAGCAATTTGACCTCATTTTTTATTGCCCAATCAGGTCTAGCTTAATAGATGTGCAGGGAAAAACTGAGAATGTGTAACCTAAGTGCACAGTAAGTTAATGTTTGATGTGTGAGGTGTTCACCCTTTGTGAAAAGGTTGATCCTAGCAACATACACTTCGACATGCATAAAGAATCAGCACCAGTTTTTTTTTCAATAAGCAAGACACCAATTCTATTGAACACGATACAAGCCTGAATTTACTCATGAAGAATACCTGTACAGAGACAGTTACTGGATTAGATACTGACAATAAGAATTTGATGATTATTGACCAGTTGGCAATCAAACATTCACTTATATTATATTATGAAAAGGAATGTAATGGTGGCAGTGGCACTAAGAAGGGTTTATGCTCACACGGGAGCTTGAGAAGTTGAGATAGATAGGAATTGGGAGAATAATTCTTCATAGCTTGATTAATTGATTGCAACTAACTGTTATGTTTCCTGTTATATAGGGCTGCCCTAAAAGAACGATATAACTGACTAACAAGTAACAGGATAATATAATCTTAATTAAGTGGTTTAAGGCCTTATCCATCCAGCCGCCTATGTCCAGCGATAGTTGAGTAGGCCATCAGAAATAGTGAATCAATTGCCATAGGAGATAGAAATGTGAAAGTACCGGATTATAACACTTCTGCTTGGAAAATCCACTA
Source organism: Chloris gayana (assembly GCA_031894775.1). Classification (NCBI taxonomy): domain Eukaryota; kingdom Viridiplantae; phylum Streptophyta; class Magnoliopsida; order Poales; family Poaceae; genus Chloris; species Chloris gayana. Next base: position 247,647 of record JAUNZO010003727.1, read on the forward strand.
TCAACAACATACACCACGCCCTGCATGACACAGAAGTCAGTAACTTTACAATAAAACTGGTATTGGTTAACCTAAACAAGAAGTACCTCCAAAGTCAGTGATGTCTCAGCAATGTTGGTTGATATCACAACTTTCCTTTTCCCTTTTGATGTAGGAGCAAAAATGAGATCCTAGAAAACCGAAGAACTAGCAGAGTTAACATGAGATAGAGCGCTAGTAGTCACAAGATAATATTATCAATATTAATGTTCAGTACTTACTTGATCTGCCCGTGGAAGGCCAGAGTATAAGGGCAAAATCAGCAAGTCTGAAAGTGAAGAAAGTTGAATGCATCAGAAATCACATAATTTATTACAACCACAAGGAGAAACAATTTGGCAACTGAACCTAAAGGACCTTATACACTAAACACCTATGTTTAGTTTAGTTTACTGACTGGCTTCACTTATCAAATTTACTTTGTTGTATTTTTGAAACGTAGTTTACTTTGTTGTATTTTTGAAACGTAGTTTACTTTGTTGTTAGCAGCCAGTCCTTACATGTTGGATTCATTAGCCTTGTTTGCAAGGAGAATCCTCCCCTTGTGGTAACTACAAGTATTAAAAGGCAAAGCCTTTTCATCACAAGCAAGCTGGGGCAAACTGGATGAAAACCACAAGAACTAGCCAAAGAAAGAAAAAAGATGGTATAAACAAAAGCAATAGACAGTATAACGGTATTACAATGGTCAGTGGAAGGTGACTAGACATATTAATACTGTTTACTATATTCTATGAAGCAGAGAATTAGTTACCAAAATAATGTCTTCTACGGTGTTGAATTTCTTCATTTAGCAACTTAACGGCAGCGTCTATGTCATCCTGACCAGTTAAGAACACCAAGATATCCCCCGGTGGTTCCTACAGAAATAATAAACAATAATAAGTCAGCTAAGATCATGATATCCAATGAATAGGAGAACTACATGCACACTACCATATTTACATCAGAATTAAAACATTACTAAAAATAAACAGAAAACCATGCCTGTTTAGCTGGATGATACTATGACTGGCATTTTAAGGGTTTCTTTATTGTAAACTTGTTGATATAGCACTGGCGACCATACCAATTATAAATATGCAGGGAGAACATTTATTAAGTGTACAGATGTTAATTAAAAGGATAAAGACCCTACTGGTTTCCGCCACAAATATTTCGACAAATTACCTCTTCATCAAGAATAAGAACAGGAGTTAAGAAATGTTCTAGTTTTGTTACGCTTTTCTGTTCTTTTGTGAGAATGTATGTTTATTATAGCTGTTAAGTTATAAATTGAATTTGAATGCTTGCAACTTAAGAATGTACACAGTATTCGTGATGATCACATGAAGTGAGTTTACAAGCACTCAACCATCAATAACTAAGTGGAACAACGTTTATATTAGCTTCAAAGCTGCACCTAAGATCAGAATATGCTTGTTGAGGAGAAAAAAGACCCTAATAGAAGGGAAGAAAATAACAGAATATTAAATGTTGTATAAGAAAAATGAAGTTCAAGACTAGGAAGTGTACTAACACGATAGTGCCTTCCTTTTGTTTAGAGAGCATGAAACAAACCTTTTCATGAATAAGAAGTACGGTATTCACAGCAGCCAGCAGGTAGTCTGAGACAGATTCTTCAACATAATGAACTTCCACAGTGTATCCTTTACCCTATCAAAACAATTATTTTTTAACAATAAAAGATTATGCGCTAGACTATGTGTATCTCATGTCAAAAGGAGAACGCACTTCAACGGAAAGTATAGCAGGTTCTGGATTGGGTGTATCATCAGAAGAACCTAGCAAAGAATTCTTCCGCCTGTATGTGAAACAAAATACAAAGATCAGTTTGTCCCAAAAATGTTAGTGAGAAAAAATGTGCACCAAGCCAGGCATACATGACGTTCAGACTTTACGCACCATACGTAAGCCACCAATGCATGTAACAGAGTGACCAATATGGCTAACTCTTAGTGACTCATAGTGATAATGTTAAAGAAACAAAACTACCAGTGAAAATTGATCTTAGCTCAATTTACTCCCATTAACTATTTAAGTTGGTACAATCTACCCCCAAATGCAGTTTCTCGGCGTAAAAGTTGAATTTGAACCTCAAACTTTTCATGTTGATCGGTCACACAAAAACATATGTAAAAGAAATAACAATTTTTATTATTTGCATGCATGCATCGTCAATTGCTATAAAACTATGAAAATAGTATGAAAAAATATGTTATAATTATTTTAACATAGGTTGCTCAGTCTACTATCATCATGCAAAATATGAACTTCAAATGCAACTTGTATAAAAATGAAACAACATTTAACAGGGGTTATATTCCACCAACTTGAATAGTTTGTGGGAACAGACAAATGAATTGTTCAGGGGAGTAAAATAGACTTTCCCTTATAGTATCACGGCAGTTATCAAGAAGCCTTCTTACTAATTTTTCTATATTGCAATGGTGGACATTCACGCATATAATCTAACTGAATTGTTTTCTCCACAAAATATCCTGATAGTTGCAAGGCAATTGTTTTACTTGGCAAAATTATGTGAAAAAAAACAATAAACAAGCAGACAGGAAAGGGCATCAAACTTGTTATGGATAGGAATTGACCTGGAAAGTTATGTGAACAAAAACAATAAACAAAGCAACCAGGAAAGGGCATGAAACTTGTTACAGAAAGGAATTGACCTGGAAAGTTATGTGAACAGAAACAATAAACAAGCAACCAGGAAAGGGCATGAAACTTGTTATAGATAGGAACTGACCTGATGTTGAAAAAGGTTGACATTGATCTAGCTTCAATTGTTGCAGAGGAGATGATCAGACGTAACTCAGGCCGCCGGCGTTGAATCTGATTTACACACGGCATCAAAGGAGAAAAAACATGATCCAAACAGTATCAAGATGAAGAGAAAGCCAACTCTAATAATAATAATAATAATAATATGCAAACCTTTTTCAAGAGTCCCAACAACATGTCTGTTGAGATGGATCTTTCATGAGCTTCATCCACCATAATTACACTGATAAAGCGGAAAATTGTAAATCAATGGGTAAATAAAATAAAATTGGTATGAGTTTCTTTTAGGGAATACCAAGAAAACAATTTAGATCATTAATAGTGAATTTTCTTCTGTCTGACTTCTGCTCCATAATTTTTTTTCTTGTATACACAGGAGAGCTGTGTATCTTTGTATTAAGAGAGAAAAACGGTCCCTCACAGATTCTCACCACCTCACTCCGGGCCGAGCCATGATTGGGGCTAGTACATATCAATGTGAGACTAAACAAAAACACACATATGAAGCCGTAACCCAGAGTAAAGGATCTAAACTATCCTAGCACAACTTCATGACCATGACTCAGGGTGCACAGACCTCATAATGAATAATTGAATATCACCAGTACATATTTAGGAAATTGAAAAGATCATACTGGATCAAACAAAGTAAAATCAATCATGATACATATGAGCTATTTGGAAATTATGTTTATCAGTGTACCTATATTTGGTCAGAAGAGGATCTTCCATCATTTCTCTAATCAATACCCCATCTGTGAGAAATTTTATCATGGTCATACCCTGTAAAAAAAGGTGAACATAAGCAGAATCATAGGACAAGAAAACCAACAAATTTCACTATTCCACTTTGGTACCCAAATCAGTATCTTTTTCCTTGTTTAGGGCCACAAATAGATAAATAAAATTAGTTGCAAAGAGAGAATCTCGATAATACCGGATTTGTTTGATCCTCAAATCGGATTGTATAGCCAACTTCTTCTCCAAGTTTCACGCCTACTTCTTCCGCTACTCTTGATGCAACTGTCTGTTCAAATTACTAAGATAATGCAACTGTCTTTCAAATGAGAGTATGAAAATTAAAGTAACTAAAATAACATGAGAACTATACCACAACAGTGTGCCAAAAGGATCAAATGTGCACTCAACTTCCATCCTATAATTCAGTAGGTATAATATGCTACTCAACGACTTGTAACTTTTTTTTTTTTATTGAGATACCACGGCCATTACACGATAATTGAAAGTGCCCAGCATATATTCTTTTAATGACTAAATAAATGAAGATTAAAATCATTTTGTACCTGAACAGCCAGACGTCTAGGCTGAGTGCAGCCTATAAGTCGACCACCATCTGCCCAGCCAGCTTCTTTTAGGAACTGATTCAGAATAGAACAAAGTTAGAAACAATACAAAGCCAGTAATACGGCAATAAATTATACAGAGATTCCCGTTTTGAGAGCCTTTTTCAGTCTTTTACTGTAGCATATGCACATTGCGCTCCCTGCTTCCTCTTTTTATCTTAAAGTACATCTAGGTGATTGTATGTCAATGTTCATCTAAACTCACAGCAGAGGCACTATTACATCAATGGTAGGTGCAGACAGTCATACAGAGGTATACGGCTTATGGGACTCAGATCAAAATCAGAACTAAGCACAATAAATATAAAATTATATGCCTAGTTCCCAAGTCTCATTCAATCGGGAAACCAGAGCACACATCGTAAGCCTACCTAGCATACATGGATGTTTGGTGGAATTCAAAAGAGCGCACCAATTAAGCATATTCTTTGACATCATCAGTTCTCAAATATACTAGGATAATAGGATTAGTTAATGCACAAGAGGAACTGGGTCACGCGCACCAGCTGCTCGACCAAATGCCTGATTACAGAGAATAGCCCAGGAAATTTCCCCACTCTTCTATGCACCAACGAGGAGTTCGGTGTAACATTCAGAAGCACGTATGTACGTACCTGAGGGATCTGCGTGGACTTGCCGCTGCCAGTCTCGCCGACGACAATGGTCGTGGCGTGTCGCTCCACCAGGTAGAGGATGGCTTTGCGGTACTTGTACACCGGAAGCCGCTGCCGCTGCCTCTCTAAGGTCGCGTACCCGAACCTACGACCAAGCACGACGACAACCCACAGCGCCCAGTCTCGGATTTAGAACAGCAAATGGCGAGCGTAAGACGAGAGGGGAAGAGTGAGGGTTTAGGGTTCGAGCACGCACCCGGAGGAGGAGGTCGAGCTAGCTGAGGAGGGGAGAAATACGACGCCGCCCTCCTCGTCATCGACGAGCAGGGTGCTCGGCTTCTCCGAGCCCGGCTTCCAGAATCTCGACATGGGCGCCGCCGCCTCTGGTCTGGTTGTCAGCGGTTGGAGAGGAGACCCGGAAACAGAGGAACGCGCGCCGTTGTATGGGTTGGACCTTGATTTTGACAGGCCAGTAGGTGGGTCGGGATTCAAACTAAATGGGCTGCCGATCGTCGGTGAAGGTGCCCTGGGCTCTGGCCCTGCCCACCTTCTGAAATTGTACAGTGGGCTTTTAAGTGTGTTAGGAGTATTTCCCCGTAGACATTCGAATTCGAATATCATCATGGTTGAAGGTTGGATCTTATCTTAGTTTGCTCGAAAAAAAAGTTATTGTCATTATGACACTATATTTAGAGTGGTGGTATATGTGTATACATGAAGACAGTGGAGGATTTTGCAGTGTACAGTACATGCATGGGTCATTTCCTTTATTAAACGCATAACACTATGTCATATGTCATACACATCATCTATATAAAAAATAAATATCGATAAATCGAAGCAATGAGACCCGACGCTGAGTGGAAAAAACTACAATCTGATGATGAGCTGCAGTATTTCACAGTTAAAAATTATACCACTTGCAAGGAATAGCAACATGTGATGAGATTTTTAGCGCAAGATATAACCACTCTCCCACGGAGGACGGTGGCAGCACACAGCAAGGGGTGTAAGAGGTGTCTCATCAACTTTGTTAGCATCAGTTATTATCAAAAAAAAAAAGGAAATACTTCGTTAATATCATCAACTCATCCACCAGCAGTTCATATTTGCAGGCAATAAGAAAAGATAAAAACTACTAGTGCTTGAGATATTCTCTACTCTTTATCCTCCGTTTTGGCATCCGCACTCATTCATGAATTTCTTTTCCCCACTTCCCGTCACTCCTATACATGTATAACACACTAAACTCTGCTCCAGTGACAACAGTGGTGGTCAACCCGTGATTACTCTTCACGTACGTGTGTTCAATATCATCACCATCATGTATGTAGTATATGATTAATGGATTTGAAGGGTACATGTGTGTTAAAGGCCACGGGACGCGTCAATTATCGTCACCCTCATCGTATCCTTTCTGTACGTGGTGCGCTCCATCTCCATGGGAGCAAAAGGCTCTCCAGCTTCACTGCTGGTATATATTGATGTGAAGTTCCAACAACGCGACTCCAAAAAAGAAAAAAACGAGAGCCGATTTCAGATATGCGTCTATAATTGTGTGCTTTCCCGACGGCTTTCTAGCATTGTGATTACACTTGACTCGTACTAATGGAGCCGTGTGGTTGTTAATTACTAGTACCGAGGTTTCAAGAAAAAGGAAACAGTCAAAAGAAAGACAAAGAGTACGATGTTAAATAGTCTCACTGTGCATATGCATGGTCGTTTCACGTACTGGCACGTCCTCCCATGGTGGCAGCTGGAACACAAGGAGTCACACTGATGCGCGCGCTTGCATCCGCCCTTACGCTTGGAAGAGGACGGCAGGTAGGTAGGTGAAATGAGATGCCGCCCTAGGCTAGAGGTCGGTCCGTGGATCACGAGGTAAAAACTAGGCTTGCACACGCGCGCGGGGACACTGACGTGCGCTGCTGCGAGCTTTTTATATTTGGTGAGAGATCCAGAGAGCGAGGCAGAGGCAGGCTATGGACCTTGACAGCCGAGAGTGTGTGGGCGTGGGCGGCTCGTGCATGTGTCCTGCCTCTCCGTGTCGAACGACCGCCGTGTGTGGCACGACGCCGGCGCTGCGGCGTGCCAGTTACCGGAACAAACAGACAAACAGTCCAGATCGCTGCGCGGTATATGCTGCTTAATTGGATGTGTGGTAGGTAGGTATATACATACATTACATACTGTATATACGATGTGATGACATGCTGGCCGGCGGTGTCGTGTCCCATGCACGTAGGTCGTGCACGCCCAAGCATGCATGGACGACGACGACGCGGGCCGGGGCCGCTAGCTGCATGGCGTCCCGCCGTGAGCTACGCAACGCACTAGATAGCTAGCTAGCCGTGTTTGTCCTGACTGATCGGACTGGCCGGAGTCCGGAGCATGATCAATGGCGCTATACTATCAAAAAAACTCGACCTGCCGGGAAAGAAGCCACCCGACGGCATTATATAAGGAGAAGAGCGCTTCTACGCGGTCGAGAAAACCCTGAACCTTTCCCCAACCATACATAGGGACTCAGCTGGCGCTTGTGAGTCGTAGCGCGAGTCTTTACATATGCTTTGATTGGGGAGAACGAGGGGATTTTTTATCGTGCGCTTGCTACAGATCTGCGTGCTGCAACAATGCCTTGCATCTGTACGCGCAACAGTACCGCGCAGCTGCAACAGTACCGCGTGCGGGATCGAGGGATCGAACCCCCGACCAGTCGGCTGCCGCTCAGGCGCCTGACCACTGGGCTACAAGCCCATCCGCAATGGCGCTATACTATCTAGCTAGCTTAGCCAGGGTCGTACGTACGTGGAGAGAAATTAAACTAGCTGCGTGGTCTCACGAGGAACGCTTCTTCCAACCGTGGCATGTGCATGGGATCGGATCGAGGAGGAATTATTGGCACCACCATTGCCACTCTCTATCTCTAGTTGAGAGCGCCGGCCGGTCGAGAGTGCAAGTGAAAGGGAGGAAGGGATTGATAGATTGCGATAGAGAGGGGTGCGATCATGGGTGGTAGGTAGCGGCACGTGGGAGCCCGCATGACAGTTGACAGCCGCCCAATCAATTATTCCCAACGCCATATGCCATGCAGATACGGATTAAGCACTGCACTGCGTGTATTGTATTAGTGTTGCTTGTGTCAGCCATCACTAATAGTGTAGTAATTTGCTCGTGGCCCGGTAGCTTAGGTTGTAAATTAGGTAGCAGCCACTCGACAGTGGAAGTTCTCGCTAGGTCATAAAGAGTCTAGTTTGGCTCAGACGATCAGCGATTTTGTAAGCAAACTTTCGCGCATCTTTGCACTTTCTCTTCTTCTATAAAGTCGCAAAAAAACTAATAGTGTAGTAATCAACAAAGCAGCTGCTAGCAGGGCCGCCGGTTAATTAGATTAATTAATTAATTTGGCAAGGGAATATACGTAGCTTCTTCGGACAAAACGCGGCGTCCTTTCACCGATCGAACGTGCCGCGCCGAGCGATCGATCGAATTCATCACGATCCCTTTCTCCTTTTCCTCCACTCAAATCACATGATGATGATGCGGCACATGCACAATCCAAGTTTTTCTTGCCGCCGCTGCCTAGAAGCTTGCCTGACGCCCTGACCCCCAGGGCACCACCCGCCACGCAACTCGATCCGATCGTCGTCTCGCGCGGCACCGCGCCTTCGCCATCAACACATGCACGCACATCATGCGTGCCAGTCACAGGCACAGCGTGCACGCGATGGCCGATGAGCCCGGCCGGCATGCGTGATGTGTCGACGCCACACGCTCCCATGCATCTCGATCGCGCGATCTCTCTCTCTCTCTCTCTCTCTCTCTCTCTCTCTCTCTCTCTCTCAACTCAACCACGTACTGTAGGCGGCAGCCAATAAGGGCGCAGCAAATGCGAAACAGGGGCGACAAGCTGTATGCTAGTCCATGCATGGAAGCTCCGATCGGCGGTCCACATGCAAGTTGCAAGCCGCCGGTGGATTACTTAATGCACGCGTGCCTTAATCATCTGCCGCCTCTCCTCATCAGCCGTCCTCATTCAAACGGAAAAGGGTCACGGCAATTATATTACTGTCGTCCGTGATTATATTATCAGCTTGTAAACTACGGTAGCGAGAAACCATAGTAATGGCAATGCAAAGCCCAGGATCCTATAGGATCGAGAGCAAGCCCTTGGTAACAGAAAGCTAAAAATTTTGATGCCAAATTGAAAGGCGTGCATGTGTGCTGCATGTGGTGGATCACGGCTTGGCGGGGACCAAAAGCAACAAGGTGCGAGCGATCGAGTATTGTTGTGTGCAACAAGGCCACAAAGAACGGCACATGCATATATACGGAGGAGACGCCGCCCGCTTAAATACCACCATGCATTGCAATCTACTCCTTATCTAGTTGCCGGGGCTGGCCAACCCCTTATTCTTTGATTTCCCCATTATATATTGGGAGTAGCTAGGGTAACATGATCGGTATATATGTAGACTATAGCACTAGTTATGAATTAGGCGGAACAGCGTATCAATAATATTCTACTTGTGTGTTAGTTATTAGAATCAGAATTCCGCGGTCAAATAATAAAAAAATTCACTCTTTTCATATCTTGTATGGCATGTTAGCTGCCAGCCTAGCTAGATATATACTACTAGTCCCCTTGAAAACTATGAACTGCCCACACATCGTTTTCTTTGCGACAATAGTAAAACAAGAGATTATTACTACCGCTTGATCAAAATTAACCCACAATTACACATTTGTATTCGAAAAATAATACGTAATATAAAACGATGCACACTGCACGTTCCTATATATAATACTAGTATAATTGATGATGCAGAGAGCACGGTGCGTGCCATTCCAGTGCAATGCAAGCTGGAAATCAGCTCGCGCAATTATCCAGCAGTGATTAGTTAGCGGGCCGGGGGCAGTGGGCGTGCCCACAAGGAAGACACTGACACATAGTAGTAGTAGTAGATCCCAATGACCGGAGCTAGGAGCTAGTATACCCCAACGCGGTGGATCTCATGCATACAGTACTGTATGTATAGACAAGCGACGACGACTTGGTCCATGATCAAGTCACGCGCTTTCCATACTGAACAAGCCAAATGAAGCCTGTCGCCTTTTGTCGTCCACTTGCTGCCATTGGCCACTGCGCGCGAGAGATAAAACCATATCAACGCTTTGTCGGGGCCGACGACGTACCGAAGCGTGTGTGTGTGTATAGACACGCTCACATGCCTGTTACGTATGATCAGGATGTATGGTTTCATTCTTTGCCGTTTCACTTCATTCTCTACCGATGTTCACTATAAATTTTCAGCACAATTTTAGTATATGATTTTTGCTTTGGTAGTAGTAAACATGCCCATTTTGTTACAATCTTGATGAAATCGTGTGTGGCACTGCACGCGGTGTCAGCATAAGTTTAATTCGTTGACTATATATGTAGCTGGTAGGAGGACGCAATGCATTGCGACGGTTCACGTACTTGTTGTGAACTGCTCATCAGATGAAGAAGGCAGGGTGATCTGGACTCTAGAGACAGAGCGGAAACCGGATTAAAGGCCACACATAACTTGCAGCAACAAGTACTTCGTCAAAACTAAATAACGACCCAGCTGTTAGCATGTGTCAGCTTTTGTTTAGAGTCAGTCAGTAGTCAGTACACTGCTAAAAAAAAGAGCACAAACATTAGTAACAGGGCCGGGCCCTGGGGGCCCAAGGTGAAAAAGTAGACGCGACGAAATCGTAGGAAATTGGAGGAGGCGCCGAGGCCCACCGGAAAACCTAGGGGTCACGTCAGCACGTGGCGGCTGGTCCCGTTCCCCGGTTAATTTAACCGGCCCGGCCGGCGGGTCCCGCTCCGCCCCGACTTTTGAGCGCGGTCGTTAAGGGCCAGCTGCCTCCCTCGCTGATTAATCCAACGGGCCGCGCCTTCATCATAGCCGCTCCCGTGCACCTGCCGACCCCAAATCGATCCCTCATCGGTGGAATTGCAAGTAAAATTTCCGCTTGAGAGATCAAACCTGTCTCTGTGATGCATGTAAACGAACCCATGGACACGGTTCATTTTCAGAAAAGAAAATCAGTGGAGCAAAATTTGAGGAGAAAAAATGACAATGCGCGAACCTTCCAACGATCACTCGCTCTGTTTCTTCAGGAAATTAATCATCTACTAGTACCAGAGACTCGAGGGGGCACCGCAGAAAGACGAGAGGAAGTTACTCCGTACCAGCACGGTGTGACTGCGGCCGCAAAAGAGCGCGGAGGCCCCACACGTCAGTGGGACGTAGGCCCACCGACCAAGCAGCGTGCCTGCCCGATCGAGTCTTCTTCCCGCCTCCCTTTCCTCCCGCGGCGCTCCCCTCGGCTCTGCTAAGTGCTAACCACCAGCTGGTGCTAGCTGTCTCTCTCCCTCTCGCTCGCTCTTGTCATGTGACCTCTCTCACTCTATTTCTCTGTCTCTCTGCTGAGCTCAACTTCGATCGATCTCCCCTCTCACACACAACACAAGGCACGACAGCTCCGTAGCTTTCATTGCCCAATTTAGGACGCCCGCAACGCGAACCAAGCGATCGAGCCGGCACCGTCCACCCATCTCCGTCGCAGCAGGCGGCGGCACGACGCGGAGCTAGCAGCGGCAGCAACAACAACACCGCACGCGGGCTAAAAAAGGCAGAGCCCGCGAGTTCCCCGGGGCGCGTCGCCCCTCCCTACATTACCTCTCGCGGCCTCGGCGGTTGCGGAGTTCCGGCGGGCGTTGCGCCATCGCATCGCGCCTGTTGCGTCGATTCGTCTTCGCGCGGCGCGGGTCCCGGCCATGGCGCAGCTGCCGCCCAAGGTCCCCACCATGGCCCCGGCCTGGCCGGAGTTCCACCACCACCAGCGGAGCCCTCCGTGGGCGCCTTCCTCGCCGCGCCCATGCCGCCGCTCCCGCCCCAGCACCACCACCACGCCCAGCAGCCGTCCTGGGTCGACGAGTTCCTCGACTTCTCCGCCGCCAAGCGCGGCGCGCACCGCCGCACCGTCAGCGACTCCGTCGCGTTCCTCGAGGCCGGACCGGACGACCACGACAATGCCGGCGTCGGGGCGCACGAGTTCGACCGCCTCGACGACGACCAGCTCCTGTCCATGTTCGCCGACGACCTCGCGCCGCCGCCTCCGCCGCCGCAGGCAGCGCCCGCGCAGAGCTCGTCCACGCCGTCCGACCACAACAGCTTCAACGACGAGAAGCCGGACAAGGGCGAGAACGAGGAGGCGCAGAGCGAGTGCAAAGGCGACGGCGCGGCCGCGGCGCCACCGGCCCCGGTTGATCCCAAGCGCGTCAAGAGGTGAATTACAACTTCTCTTTCCCTTGCAATTCCGGCAATGCGCTGCTTGCCGATGCAGAATTCACAATCAGAATTCATTTCCTTGTCGCCGCCACGGCAGGATCCTGGCGAACCGGCAGTCCGCGCAGCGGTCGCGCGTGCGCAAGCTGCAGTACATCTCGGAGCTGGAGCGCAGCGTCACGTCGCTCCAGGTTGCTGAATTGGTCGATTTCTAGCTTGAATTTTGCCCAGGAAGAAGAACCCTGTGAAATTGACCCGTGGATTCTCGCAGACGGAGGTGTCGGCATTGTCCCCGCGCGTCGCGTTCCTCGACCACCAGCGCTCGCTGCTCACGCTGGGCAACAGCCACCTGAAGCAGCGCATCGCCGCGCTCGCGCAGGACAAGATCTTCAAAGATGGTGACCGCCTCCCCTGGATTACTACCACAGCTCTCACGTCACTGTCCCAATTCAATTCACTCTTCATGCCTGCGGCTATCTGACTGACTGAATTGTATAACAACGGGGACCTTACAACAACCGCTCTGACTCTGTGTGGATTGTGCCTTGCAGCTCATCAGGAGGCGCTGCGGAAAGAGATCGAGAGGCTGCGGCAAATCTACCAGCAACAGAGCCTCAAGAATGCCGAGTCCCCAACGACGGACGAGCACCCGATCCGCAGCGACAGGGACCTGGTCGCCGCCAGCGAGGGGACCTCGTGATGCAAAGAGACCATTATTCCGTTGCGGTCGCTCTAGTTGATAGGATTGGCGCATTGTTTGGGTTTGCATTTTTTGGGGTGTAATTTGTTGTAAAGAAGAGAGAGAAAAGAGGGGTTGATTTGTTCATTCGCGCTGCTGGCTTGTTCATTCGTTCGTTCTTGCATCCTCTGTCTCTGCTGGGCTGCTGCTGCTGCTCCGTCCTGATCCTCCCCCTTCCCTGATTTGTAATTTTGTTTCGGCATTTTGGGGCAAGGTTGTAGGTAAAAGAATTGTAATTCAGATTGGTTGAGGTCGATCGTTGTGTGTGGGTGGGTTTGTACCTGATCTGGAAAATCAAAATGTATGTGTTCAGATAGCATCACTGTTCTCCTCTTCTTCTGTTTTGTTAAAATTCTTTTGGCCAAACTTTGGCAAGTTCACTTTACAATCAAGCCAAAATTAACGCCGCCTGTCACATGCCATCCGCCGTCAACCGGACAACCAAGCATCTCATTCCTTGCTGTTTCATCGCACTAAAAAAACTGTGGCAGCACGGGACGGTACCTTCCTTGCGCTGCAAGGGATAGGCATGTTCCTCTGCAGCATGTGCATGTGCCTGCCGCCCCCGTACCGGCCGGTACAAGTTATTCTGGAGACAAGGTTAGGTTATCCCCTTGGACGCTCGACTTGCAGAAGCCTGGGTTTGGACTCAGCTGGATAGATTTCTTTCATTTAAAATGTTTATCTTTCTTTTCCAGAATTGAAAATGTTTGTCGTTGGAAGCGGTGTGGAATTGTTGCACTCGAATTGACTCCAGCCTCAAGTCGCAAATGGGAAACAAGGTTCCTACATTTGGCCCAATATGTTAAAGCCCAAAGTTAAACAAATCAAGCCCATTAAGTCGCCCGGGAAGAAATCGTATGGACCGACAAAATGGATGGTTTCTATCCTTTTCAAGCCCGACTACGACCCAACTAAAAAAAAAAAGCCCGACTACGACCGGACCGCAACGGGGAGACCCAAAAGAGTTCCCTTTGCTGCCTCTTTTCCCATTTTCGGCTGAGCCATGGCGACTCGGTGATTCCATTAACTGCATGGAGGGGCAGAATCGGTGTCGAATTACGTTACGTGTGCCATCGGCGTCGTTGTATATTAGGGTTGAAGAGGAGAGGTTTAGCCCACAGAGCCACCGCGAGCTCACTAAAGACCATCAGCAAATTTTAGGTAAAAGAATCCAGCGACGACGATGGCGGAGTTGCTCCACGGCTTCCCGAACGACATCCGCAGCGTGGCAGCGTTCCTGGCCGCGGCGGCGGCGCTCTACATCCTGGCCGAGCAACTGAGCTACCACCGCAAGAAGGGCCCCCTTCCCGGGGCGCCGCTCATGGTGCCCTTCTTCGGGAGCACGGCCACCCTGATCCGCAACCCGACGGGGTACTGGGACGGCCTGGCGTCGCGCGCCAGGGAGTCCGGGGAGGGCCTGGCGGCGGACTACTTCCTGGGCCGGTTCGCGGTGTTCGTCCGCGACACGGAGCTGACCCACCGCGTGCTGGCCAACGTCCGCGCCGACGCGTTCCAGTTCATCGGCCACCCGTTCGGGAAGAAGCTCTTCGGCGACCACAACCTCATCTACATGTCGGGCCAGGACCACAAGGACCTGCGCCGCCGCATGGCGCCCAACTTCACCCCGCGCGCGCTCTCCACGTACGCCGGAATCCAGCAGCGCGTCATCCTCAAGCACCTCCGCGCCTGGCTCCGCGACCGGGCCGGGACGCGGCAGGCAGAAGAAGCGTTGCCGATCCGGGACCCGTGTCGCGACATGAACCTGGAGACCTCGCAGACGGTGTTCGTCGGGCCGTACTTGACCGAGGCGGCGCGGAGGAGGTTCGACCAGGACTACCACCTGTTCAACGTCGGGATCATGGCATTCCCCGTGGACCTGCCCGGGTTCGCGTTCCGGCGAGCGAAGCAGGGCGTGGCAAGGCTGGTGCGCACGCTCGCGGACTGCGCGCGGCAGAGCAAGGCGCGGATGCGCGACGGCGGCGAGCCCGAGTGTCTGGTGGACTACTGGATGCAGGAGACGCTGCGGGAGATCGACGAGGCAGTAGCGGAAGGGCGGCCGCCGCCGGCGTTCACCAGCGATGAGGAGATCGGCGGGTACCTCTTCGACTTCCTCTACGCGGCACAGGACGCGTCCACGTCATCGCTCTGTTGGGCCGTGTCGGCGCTGGACTCCCACCCCGACGTGCTCGCCCGCGTGCGCGCCGAGGTCTCCGCCGTCTGGTCGCCGGACTCCGGCGAGCCCATCACCGCCGGACCAGATGTCAAGGCTGCGCTACACGCAGGCCGTGGCAAGGAGGTGATCCGGTACCGTCCCCCGCGACGCTGGTGCCGCACGTTGCCAGAGAGCCGTTCCAGCTCACGGAGCGGTACACGGTGCCCAAGGGCGCCATCGTGTTCCCGTCGCTGCTCGAGTCGTCGTTCCAGGGGTTCCAGGACCCGGAGACGTTCGACCCGGACCGCTTCTTCTCCGAGGAGCGTAGGGAGGACGTGACGTGCAAGCGCAACTTCCTGGCGTTCGGCGCCGGCGCGCACCAGTGCGTGGGCCAGCGCTACGCGCTCAACCATCTCGTGTTGTTCATGGCGCTATTCGTGTCCATCTTGGACTTCCGGAGGTACAAAACCAAGAGGTGCGACGACCTCGTGTACATCCCGACCATCGCGCCCAAGGACGGTTGCGCCGTGCACCTCAGCCAGCGTTGCTCCACGTTCCCGTCCTTTTAACTAACGTCAAATTTGTTGACTACTATATAAGATTATGTATAGTCCAACTCAATGTTGTATAGTCCAACTCATATGTGTTGTGGAATATATAAAATGTCATGGTCCATGGCCCAAGGAGAAATAAGCTTGCATGTTGCTCATTTGACGCAAGCACATCACAATGTATTGTAGTGATTCCTGCTTCTATTGTAGTCTGCATCTTGGAGGCTCCGCTTATTCGTCTACTAACTTCACTAGCTATCATTATAGTTCATTATCTATAGTCCACATGTTAGGAGAAACTAAATCGTTCAAACCGTACGAGACAATATGTTGTTCATCGGTGCATAATGAGTAAAAAAATTTAGCACGAGACATGCTATATATGTTCTATCTAGTTTAACTATTAAGTATGATCAAATATAATATTAAGCATATGATTAATATTATTAAACATATCAAATTTCTGTTATCAACATGTTAAATTGTAATTTAAATTACTGTTCACATCACCTTGTGGACATATGTCCCTACCCTCATAAAAGTACTTAGCTTCTAAAATATCCTGACACGGGAACTGATGTGAAACAAGGGTGCAACTGGACATGAAACTTGTGAGGGACATAATATTATACAACGGCATAATATTTAGCTAAATCTTTTGTACCTTTGGATTGCAGTGCTGAGGTAATTTGATTGTCCAACCTAGTATGAAAATTGTTTCATTTGCATCTCAATCACACCCCGATTGCAAATTAATTGTACAATAAAAATAATAGCGCTTGATTATGAACTTTCAATAGCAAATCATCGTATAAGACTAAAACTTTCTTTATTCGCCCTTGTTCTTGCAGACGCTAAATGTTATTACTATTAAGTATGATTAAATATATTCTATCTATGATTATATTATTAAATATATCAAATCTTAGTTGGAGATATTTCTTACTAATACGTTAAATCACAATTTAAATTACTGTTCACATCGCCATGTGGACATTTGCCCATATGCCCATAGAAGTACTTACCTTCTAAAATATCCCAACACGGGGATTAGGCGTGAAAGAGTAGTGCTTATTATATGTGAGAGTGTATTAGCTGGCTTTCAGCTAGATCTATCCGAGATATATTAGGTTGGTCTATCTAGGTGATAGAACAATCTGGTGGAAAAGATAGGAGGTGCGTTAATTAGCCCTGTTTGCTCATGCCTACAAAGTAAGAAGTAGTTCTCTTGGCATTCTATTGTTCTCATTTTGACCGCAAAAATACTTTAAGTATGGCTTTGATTTCTGTCTACATAACATTGGATTTTGAAAAAAAAAGAGGTACAGATTGTTTTGCGATGGTTTCGAGTTAGAGAACTCGTGTAAACATGCCGCATATTTGGCGTGTGTGGATCTGGAATGAACTGCTCCGAGCTTCCTTTCTCCTCTGATGGAACAAAAATTCAGCTTGTCAGTAATGCAAGTTTCAACATATGCGTCCGTGTGGTGCTGAAAGAATGGATGTGCATGCACGGCAGTGCTTAGAGCACATGCGCACGTGTGACGGGTCACATATGCATGGGCCACGTATGGACTCTATTCCGTGTCATAAGGCAAACGTGCAGCCAAGGAGTCAGGATCGTTTCCCATACCGATGCGTACGTACTGATGAACCAATCGCCGATCGGTACGGCGTGTACCGTTGGGATGATAGGTACCCGTGTGGTCATCTATATCACGGGCTCCCGCGAGCGCAGGCTTGCGCCGGCTGCGTGTTGGGATGATAGGTACCGATGAACCATGCTGCTGGCTGGATGCCTGGATGTATCATGTATGAAAACGATCAACAATGGCCCGATGCAAAATCTACGCGCGGCGCGGTGCCGAATTCCAGCACTTTGCATGCTACATGTGGGACTCGCGCACAGCCGATGAAGCGGTATACAGTGTGGGTGCCATGCGTCAACAAGCAGGAAGCATGCCAAGACAAAGTTGCGGGGCGGCCATGGTGATTGGTGAGCAGAGATCTTGTCCGGCAAGGGGACACGGACCCGGCTGCCAAACGTAATAAGCGGCCAATTTGGGATTCAAATCCTCTATCTTCAAAGGCACGTGTCTTTGTTACCATGCTCCGTATGTCAGTGAGTCAAGAGACACATGTCTTTGAAGGCAGAGGATCTCAATCCACCAATTTGGGATCCGGGTGGACAGAACAAGACAGGATGTCCAAGTGAGGGTGGATAGGGAAAAATGGATATGGCTGGGTGGAGTAAGATTAATGTTGATGGGCCTCCTTTTTTTTCATTTGTCGACCACAAATGGAAGGTGTTCATGGACTGCCTTCCTCCGAGCATGTCATATAGCCGTAACGGCGTAACCTAACCACCAATTGTGTGTAACATCATCTTGTGATTGTGATGACAACGTGACAGAGACGAATACAAGAGCCAAGACACAATCAAAATGGCCCATTAGCAGACTTTCACACGAGAGGCCTGCCACAACTAGGCCTTGAAGCATTAAAACCCATGCTGAAACTTTTGGTCCATGCAACATAGGGCACAAGGCCAATCGGCCGCATTTGCTCAGGCCCATATTTGAAATGCTTTTCAGCGGCGTCCATGTATCCATGATAAAAATGATTGTCCGGTTTCTTTTTTCTTCCAGAACAGGGTTTCCCCTGAAATTTAATTGCTTTCGCGATGAAATTACATGAGTTCATGCAGAATATAAGTTTCTGTGGCTCAGGCGGCCGGAAGTAAACAGCTTCAGTGCTGACAGAGAGATGGAGCCTGGATGCATGAGCACTTGAGCAGCAAGCGGCAAACAATTCAGTATTACTCCGTCAACACCTTTCTTTTCTTTCCATTTGGACCATTAAGTACAAATTTGTACGAGCAACTTGTCCTGATAACAGAAAGGAAATGTGGAGGTAGTGCTGCTTATCTTTAGCTAGGCTTATATATCTAGCAGTACCGATCGCCCGGCCGGCCTGCCAATTGCACGGATGACGGATCATATCGTCCGCTTGTTAGAATCTCTCTCTTTTTTCTGCAAAAAATCGTGGCTGGACGTCAGCTCGCGGTCTTTCTGATCTGCAGACCGGTCAACTACTTCTTGAGCTCACCAGAAAAAAAAAAAAGAGGAAAATTTTCCATGCCGGCATCGCCACCTGAATGTCTGCTCCTACGCCATCGTGCTCAGCGTACACGGTACACCCGTCTGCGCCGGGGATCGAAGATCGATCACACCTTTGGTTCTCGGCGAGTCGGCGTCCGTACCGTTGCAGGTTCAGTCCAGCAGCGATCAGATGTGAGGGATCCAGAATCCTGCCGACAGGCACACGCACTTGTCAGCTGGTTCAGCACCCTTGCTTGGCATCCGTGGATCAGAACATTCACGCCTAGTTTATACCCACGGGCACATGGCGATCAATCCGACAGGCGAGCCCGGGGAAGCGTCGATCTGTGGCTGGACACGCGCGTCCATCACGATTCACGCGTCTCACGTGGGAGGCTCTGCTGTCGCCTCACGGGCCATGTCAGTAGACGAATCTCCATGCACCTTGTACACTGTTCTTAAGGATGCTGTTCTCGGCTGATGCTGAATTACCACCACACCACCTGATGATTGAGCACAGTATAGCCAGCTTGCTGCACATGCCGATGCGTGGTTGTTTATGCACCCAGTTGCAATAACATGGTACTGCAGCAGGCTAAGAACGGAACAAAAGCTGTTTCACCTTGTTTAGGTAACTGCCGAGAATTTGCAGAGTACCCCGCCAGATCACATGACAGTGCCCTGATTCTTCTTGCTGGAAACTGAATACCCCGTCAGTACTACTCCTAGAGCTCATTCTCAATTCTGAAACAGAGGCCAGCTCGATCACGTGGTTCAACATCACATCGGTCTAGACGGATCCGAAATCTTTACAGAAATTGATAATAAGCGCATACCACTCAAGGAGGGAGGGAATTACTAGTCAACTCACGCACCTTGGCCAGGTGGATGGGCCACGCCGTACAGCTACGCTTAGCGATGCCACCAATCGAAATCCAATCCCGTCCGTCGGGACCTCCACGATGGATGTGGCCACAATGCCGCGCCGGCGCGCGCAGCGGCAGAGCAGACAACAGCAGCAGCAGCAGGCAGGGACCTGTGCTGTGTTGGTGGGTGTGTTCCGTTGAGACTACCGACGCCGGGAGATCGCTTCGGTGCGCGCGTCGTTTCTTCGCTGCCTCGCTGCATCACAGACAGCGCCGGCGCCGGAGAGGTGGTGCCAACTCGTCCTTTGTTGCCTTGTTGGGTGGCCGCAGCCGGTCGAGCGCCCCAGATTTTTCCTTTTTCTTCTTAATAATCTAAGCCGCCAGCATGTGGAAATTAATCTGGGATCAATGCCACTGTCAAGGCCGATAAAAAAAATGCCACTGTCAAGGAAATTACAAACGCTGAAACCATGAGCATAGCCGAGGTAGTTTGAGCACGTGTACATGACGACCGCCCTTAAGGTCTTAGAGCCTAGTAGCACCGTAGAAATTTCTTGGTGAGTGAAAGCTCATTTGTTTACGAACCACCAGCCTATTCTCCGGACGCAGGCTTCTTACGGGGTTTACAACAAATTGTTCTTACACCTACCGCCAATTCGCACTTTTAAATCTTGCTTCCACTTCTTCGGCACACTTGACACCTCGTCCTTATACTGGTCAACAGCGTGCTGAATGCAGTCTGAAAATGAAACAACAAACTTCCTCTCTCTAGTGATGAAAAACTAGACAAGCGGAAATCGGCTTACCTCCCCATGGCAATTAGCTGCAAGATCTTCTGTGGGATTATTATGGTTGAGTGAGGGCTAGACAAAACAGTATGATGTCATCAACACTCAATCATCTTCTTTGATGATCGTAGGCCAACTGGTCTTTTGTTGTCTTGTTGGGTGGGGATCTCCGCATAGGGCAGGCCACAACCAATCGAACGCCTTGTGTTTTTCTTTTTCTTTTATCTTTTCTTTATCAAAGCCGCCAGTATGTGGAAATCTGAACTCAATGTTGTTCCTATTACTTGCTCACTTTCTGTTGAAAATGATATCGTTCCGATAGCAGTCCGTAGTAGTAGGTATTTAGTTCAAATTGCATGAAACGTCAAGATTTTTAGAAATTTTTAAAGTTACTATGCACCACCAACCAGCTATTACACTTAAAAGTTGATGTAGAAAGATGTATAATTCACTTATGGTTCAACACTCTCCATCACGTACAACTCTCGTGGGGGTAGTAAATGTGTAAATAGGAGCGACACAACGGAATATACAATCACGAAGACTTGAACTGAAGACCTCTAGCTCGATATCATGTTAATTAATTATGCACCAACCAGTTACATAAAAAAGACTGAATTGATTTAACAGAAACAAAGGAGCACAACCAAAGTACTTTCCCGGTCCTATTTTATAAGCTCATTTATATACACGGTACCACTGTACTAGTAGTAGTGTATGACATCATATTATAATTTCTACTAAAGGCTCACTTCTGTACCAACTAGCTGATTCTCCGAATGCAGCCTTCTTACCGGCTGGTTTAGAGAAACTAAATTAATTCATGCTCTTAGAATTTGCTTTTACTTGTTGGGCACGACTGACATTTCCCTGTTGTATTGGTCAAGCGTGCTGAATACAATGTGAAACGGAGCAACAAACTTTCTCCTAATCATGAAAAAATGGACTCGAAGCGGAAATCGCTCTAGTCTAAATAAATGGCTAGGCTTTTATCTAGACTTAGGCCTCGTTCGTTTTCACCCTCTAAATTTTATATACTTGTCACATCAAAGAGAATCTTACTATTGAGTAGATACTTTTATTAATTTAATAATAAAACCTATGTCGCGACCCCCTCTAATTTGCGAGACGAATCTAATGATCCTAATTAATCTATGTTTAGCTACAGTGATGCTACAGTAAACATCTTCTAATAACACCATAATTACCCTCGTAGGATTCGTCTCGTGAATTAGATAGGGAGTCTGCAATTAGTTTCGAGATTAGACTTTATTTAGTACTCCAAAATAATAAAATTCTCTTTGATTTGACCTCTAAAAATTATATAGCTGGAAACGAACGGGGCCTTAGAACAAAAGAGGAACAAATGTTGGTGGTATGGGAGCTAGACGAAGCTTCATACACTGACTTGTCTTTCTTTGGATGATGAGCGTTGACCTTTGATCCAAGCTAGCCGCCACTTGAGAACGTTCGGCTAGTTTCGCTTGGAGATCAAGGAAACTTCTACTCCGTTCGTCAAGGTCAGTCCAGACGAAAGAGGCAGTCTAATTTTCTGGTTCGATACAGTCGTTATCGGAAGCCCTAGCAGGTTACCAAGGCCAATTTGCCACCTGGAGGAATCAACTAACCACCACAAGCACAAACTAGGCCAGCACGGCTGCTGTTATCCTTGCTCCACCTCGTTTGACCCGACCCTCTTTGCACTTTCCACACATCGACACGAGCCATGCCAGAGATAAACAAAATTAGTACTACTACTCATCTCTCGTTTGCCATTTGGCTGTCTTGGTTTCTTTGGCAAGCAAACGTGCACTACTACAATCTCTTGCATAAATCTGTTTATTATAAAGTTCCCTGTGCATATGTTTACAAACAACTTAAACTTTCATATTGATTTTTTCTTCACGAAACAACACTTCACGGCAACAATAATAAGGTTGTTTTAATTTTAATTCCCCTCGCAAGTCGCGACAATAAAAGGTTGTTTTAATTCGGGTCGAAAGATTGGGGTTTCCAGATTCTGTGGCGTGGTCTGTTATCCTGTGGATGGAGTAGGGTTCATGGATTGATTCACGTTCCCCTTCCCCATTCCCGTATCCGCAGAGGTAGAGCCTCGTTTCTTCCACCTAGTAGCCTCCTCCTCCGGCCCGCGGGTGGCATCAGCCAATCCGTCACGGCCGTGCCAGCCAGGCGAAAAAGGCCGCCCTTTGACCGCAGATTCCCGCTCCAACCTTCCCTTCCCTTGCGCGCGGCGTGTCACATAAATATACCCATTAGAGTTTCGCCAGGCCCCCAAAGCCGAGAGCTTCCACTCCTCGGTCCCAATGTTGGCGGCGGCGATGGATTCGCTGCTGTCGGCCGGCGGTCTCCGCGCGGCGGCGCCGTTCCTGGTGGCTCTGGTGGCCTTGTCCTTCCTGGTGGAGCAGCTCTCGTACCACCGCAAGAAGGGCCCCCTCCCGGGCCCTTCCGTGGTGGTCCCCTTCCTCGGCAGCGTGGCCCACATGATCCGCGACCCGACGGCGTTCTGGGACGCGCAGGCGGCGCGCGCCAGGGAGTCCGGGTCCGGGCTCGCCGCGGACTTCCTGGTGGGGCGGTTCATCGTGTTCATCCGCGACTCGGAGCTGTCGCAGCGCGTGTTCGCCAACGTCCGGCCCGACGCGTTCCACCTCATCGGCCACCCCTTCGGCAAGAAACTCTTCGGCGAGCACAACCTCATCTACATGTTCGGCGAGGACCACAAGGACCTGCGCCGCCGCATCGCGCCCAACTTCACCCCGCGCGCGCTCTCCACCTACACCGCCATCCAGCAGCGCGTCATCGTCAAGCACCTCCACCGCTGGCTCCTGCAGAGCGACCGAGGAGGAGGAGGAGGAGGGGCGTTCCCGATCCGGGTGCCGTGCCGCGACATGAACCTCGAGACCTCGCAGACCGTGTTCGTCGGGCCGTATCTCAGCAGCGACGCGCGGCAGCGGTTCGAGCGCGACTACACGCTCTTCAACGTCGGCCTCATGGCCTTGCCCGTGGACCTTCCCGGCTTCGCGTTCCGCCGCGCGCGGCGCGGCGTGGCGAGGCTGGCGCGCACGCTCGGCGACTGCGCTCGGCAGAGCAAGGCGCGGATGCGCGCCGGCGGCGACCCCGAGTGCCTCGTGGACTACTGGATGCAGGACACGCTGCGGGAGATGGACGAGGCCGCCGCGGCCGGCCGCGACCCGCCGGCGCACACCGCCGACGAGGAGATCGGCGGGTTCCTCTTCGACTTCCTCTTCGCGGCGCAGGACGCGTCCACCTCCTCGCTCTGCTGGGCCGTGTCCGCGCTCGACTCCCACCCGGACATCCTCGCCCGCGTGCGGGCCGAGGTGAGCGCCGTGTGGTCGCCGGAGTCCGGCGAGCCCATCACCGCCGAGCAGGTCCAGGCGATGCGGTACACGCAGGCGGTGGCGAGGGAGGTGGTGCGGCACCGCCCGCCGGCGACGCTGGTGCCGCACATCGCGGGGAGGCGTTCCAGCTCACGGACTGGTACACGGTGCCGAAAGGCGCCATCGTGTTCCCGTCCGTGTTCGAGTCCTCGTTCCAGGGCTTCCCGGAGCCGGACGCCTTCGACCCGGACCGCTTCTTCTCCGACGAGCGCAGGGAGGACGTGGCGTTCAAGCGCAACTTCCTGGCGTTCGGCGCCGGGCCGCACCAGTGCGTGGGCCAGCGGTACGCGCTCAACCACCTCGTGCTCTTCATGGCGCTCTTCGTCTCCGTCGTCGACTTCAAGAGGGACGCCACGCCGGGCTGCGACGACCCGGTCTACATGCCCACCATCGTGCCCAAGGACGGCTGCGCCGTGTACCTCAAGCAGCGATGCGCCAGCCTTCCATCCTTCTCATGATGGTGATCTTGTCCTCTTCCTCTCGCCACCATTTCTTTTCTCTTTCTCGCTCCATTCACTCCATTTAGTACTAGAAAATTGGTCTTGGTCGTGTTGATTTGTAGGTTCTGCTGTTGGATTGCTCTGTGTTATTTGGCCGCCTCTGCTCGTGTACAATACTCGTGTAGGGATGGCCCATTCAATTATTTTGTTCGCCATTGGGTTTGCGTTGCATTGCGTTGGGGAGAAGCAGATACGATGAATAGTACAAAGTGGGGGTCGGTCACTGGGTGAATGTACTGTTTCCGTGAAGTTGGTGGTATCCATATCTGCAATGAATTTCGTCGAATGTTTTTGGCAAAATATAGGTGCTGTACCCGTGTGCACGGTTCATTTATTATGAACATGCGCTGCTGCTCTGATCTGATCTCATCTCTGCCCGTCGCATCCACATGACAATACGCTGCTCTGCTTCTTCCTTTTGTATTTTACCGCCAGAGCATCTGTGCGGATACCTGTAGCGTGAAATCCACGGTGGCCTTCGTCCACTGTCCGAAAAGAATTACCTTTGGAGTTTCTTCTTACTGAATTACCTTTAGTTATCAAACGAAATTTAGCAATACCTATGTCTGCGTAATTGCCCTCGCACTGGTGCTACCTCGTTTATCTCTGCGCACGCGCGTGATACTAACCGACCAAGAGGGAAAAAAAAACACTGTGGCTAAGGTCCTGTATTCTGTTGTCGCAAAGAAAAAAAGATCTGACCCATTGAAAAAGTTACCGCAAGTCAAATCTTTATCAAGAGGGAAAAAATTTACCGCAACTCAAGTCTTTATCAAAAGAATTTTTTAAAAAGTTACCACTTACCACAAGTCAAGTCTTTATTAAAAGAAAGAGAGAGAGAGAAAGTTACTACTGCAAGTAGTACGTACTCCTGAGGTCGACGTAGAATTACGGCATCTCAGATCCGGTCCATCCCAGTTCAGAGCTTGAGCACAAGAAGGTCTGGATGGCCTGGGCACACCACCCTGGCCACATTGCAAGCCCTAGTTGCAGGAATGCATGTGGTGATGAGCGCCGAGCTGGTCCATCATGTCTCTGCCAGGGTACGTGTTCATCATACCACAATCAGCATAAAAAGTTGACCAATCTTTCCGGATATCCTTCCATCTCCATCACGCCAGCAGGTACAAAGTGCCTTGTTACTTCTTGGAGCCACCATATATCTTGCATCAGTCATTGCAACGCGCGCGACAGTGTCGCCGCGGCACGGCACCGGCACCCCCGGCTCGGCCATCTTTCCTTCACGCCCTTCACGTGTTGCCGGGAACGCGCGCAAACCTGTTGCTTTTCTCTGTCGATGCCCGAAGCAATCAAGCAAGCGCTGTTGTTGTTCAGCACTTTTGCCATGCGCTGCTCAATCGTCGTCTTGCGCACTGCGACGGCAAGCTCCAGATTGTACGTGCGAAAAAGCGATGAGATGCGCATCGAATCGACGAGAAAAGTGTACTACCAACCAACGCGTCCGTGCGCAGGGCGTCGGCGCGACCGGCTGTGATTTTGCGGTCGATTTCAAGAGAGCTTCCATCATCAACAGCATGTTCCAGAATTAATTCGTCCAACTCAACAGCCCCATTCCTGGCTCCGCACAGTTGCCTGAAACGGACACATCGCCGGAAAGCAACCCCATGTCCCCATGCCTCTTTTTTTTTTCGATGGCCCATGTCACCATGCCGGATAGTAGTAGTAGATTGGACCACGCGTTCCTATCAATTGTGTGATGGCGATTTTCCGGTGGTTTTTATATGGACCATGGACGAGAGACCGGCCGGGCATGCTCGCTAGCAATCCATTTGTCGCAAAATCACGTGTTTCGGGTAAACAGTTACTACCACCGGTCACTGAAACGAAAACTAGATAATGTTGGAAGATATAGCATGTTTTTTTAGTGAAGAAGATATAGTATACATATTTCTGTGCAATTGATATTGTACACTCCCTTAGATATTGTATTTTGAATGTAACATCACAGCGTACGCATGGGGTTGGAATCTATCATGGCATGGGATCCCGCTCTCACGGGTCATGTTATTATGGGCTCATCCATTCGATCTTGCTGTTTACATTTTCCTGCTCATCATCGACGACGATGAACCAATCACGACTACCAGATCTTGTGTCGTCGCTGTGTGAGATCGACGACCCATGCATACTCCTTTATGAGATCGAAGAGTGTGTGCCATGCTTTTGCCTCTGTTTGTATTTCTGCTGCTGCCTTCTTCTATAATGCATTGGCAGAGCACCTGCCTTTTTCCTTGAAAAAAAAAAAAGAGTGTGTGCCATCACCATCGCTACCCACCGGCGGCGTGAGCCGGTAGAGCTAGTATTGCTTCCGGCGCCATCGATGCAACGGTAGCTGCTGCACGAAAGCATATCGGCCATCATCACTATAGCCGCTGCACGGAAGCATGCTAGCCTGTCGTTCTTCCTGTTGCTGCTGGAATTGTCTGAAAGATGATGCATCGACACTCGTTGCATTCATGGCCGTCGACAAGAGCACCGCATGGCGGCGGACTGGAGGAGATCGAAAATGGCATAACTTAATAGCGGCACGGCAGCTGAATCGCCGCTCTTATCACTTTTACGTGAAGACCGACTGGCACCTCCCCGGCGATCCGAAACTCACTGACAGTCGCCTGACGATGTGCACGTCGCCCACATGCGAAAATTAAAGCTTTGCCTTGCAGACATGACCGGAGCGCGTGGGCGGCGTGCTTCGCAATCAACATTTATCCGATGATGATTCGATCAGTATTATTGTTATTTGGATTCCAGCACAGCAACCTCGCGGATTAACGCATTGCACACGCGCTGAGTACACATCGAGTCACGACCATAGCTTGTCAACCGGACGGTAGGCTTTCGTGTGGCTGCTGCGTGAAAGCCATGTTTTTTATGGTACTAATTATTACTCCCTCCGTTCAAAAATATAAGCATTTGTTGACTTTTCAGAATTACGTTTGACTACTTGTCTTATTCAATTATTTTATAAAAAATATAAAAACAAATACATTACATTGAGATATATGTAACAATAAATCAAATTATAAAAAAACAGTCAACATTTTTACAAAATTTTTAAATAAGACAAATGGTCAAACACAATTCTAAAATATCAATAAATGATTATATTTTGGAATGGAGATAGTAATAAATCATCATAGATAACGCAACCTTAAATATAACTTACGAATCCTATTCCTACTCGCGAGTCGCGACCACAATAGCCATTGCTTGCTGGCTTATCCTTTTTGACTTTTGACTTGACTTTCCAACAGATTTCCTATTTATCCGTAAACATATAATAATACAGCTAGAAAAGACGTCGATGACAAGAGGGTCTTCGCTCACGGTTTGGAGAAGATTCGAGCACAATATTTTATTTATAATTTTGGAGCAAGGACACCGTATATATAATATAAGACTACCGCTACAGTTTCAACCTGATCGTCCTACTCATGTTCAACTCAAGCTATTATAGAAACTATATATCATCATTTGAAAATTTAAAACACTTAATTACCATATATTTATCCAGTCGGAACAGAGTTGGACATTCGGGTTGGCTCTACAGCAATTCCCATAATATAACTGATCAGTACTTATTGGTTGCGTATCTGCAAACCAAATCCTGCATCATATACTTGCAGCAGTTTTATACTCCGTATCTTTCTATTTTTTTTAAGGAAAAACGCCCTTTTGGGCTTTCATTATAAACAAGCAATTTTACAAACTTGAACCCAACTAGGCCAATTATTTAGAACAGCTCTCATTGGACAACCACTTACATGACTAGGATTAGAACAACTAAAAACAGGACTATGACAAGATTTGTTCAGAGCACTTCTTGCTAAGGAATCTGCTATGTTATTGTCATTTCTACTAACATGTTGAAAGCCTGCATTACAGCCCCTCAGTAGAAAGAGAATTTCTTCTTTAATGTGCATGATTCTCCAATCTGGAACAGAAGCATCTTTAGACTTCATATAGTTGATTAAAGACAAATTATCCGAAACCATGAGACAATCCTGGATATTAATCATATTTATGATGTGGCTTCCTAGATAAAGACTTAGAGCTTCAGCATGTATAGCAGAAGAAGCAATTGATGTTAAAGCTTGAATTTGAATGGTGTTCCTTCCTTGAAGATTAGTAAATGTAATATGAATTCCTAGCCCTGAATCTTTGCTTGCTTGAAAGGAAGCATCCATCTTACAAATATTATTCAGATTACACGCAGAAATTATGTTACTATGTGAAATAGAAATTCTGATATTCATGTTACCATCAGATAAATCTTCAACACTAAGAGCATCATATTGAGCTTTCTGTTCTGCTCTTGCATTTGAGATAACTGAATGAACCAAGCTATCTTTGTTTTGAAATCTGAGATTATTCCTTGCCTTTCAGATGAACCACATGATATACCAAACAAGATCAATGTGGTCAGAAGAAAGTTTATTGACAATAGAGATAAGAATATTGGCACATGATCCATTGAGGCAATCCGTTTTTATAGCAAGAGGAGAAGCGAACCAGACTGCTCTAGCAAAAAAGCAATGAAAGAAAATATGCTCATCATTTTCAGGCATGCTGCAACGAGTACAATTGGGAGAAACATTTATATTTCTTTTATGAACTCGCTGAGCATTAGCAATATTTCTTGTAAGAAGTCGCCAAACAAACATTTGAACTCTAGGCAGAATTTTTTTATTTTTCCAAATCATAGAGATAATAGATTTTGTTTGGAGACTCATGTTTATTTTACTTACTGTTTTTTGAATTTTTTGATGGTAAAGAATTTTGTAAGCACTTTGAGCCGTCCACACTCCCTTGTTATTTGGCTTCCAAATAAGTATATCTTTTCCTGAAGCTTGTGAAATGGGGATCTGCAGAATTTTATTGACGAAATCTTCCTTGAATATTGCTGAAATCAAATCAACATTCCATCTTTTAGGATTATAAAGCCATAGATCTGAAACTTTTGAAGGCAATCTCATATTCAAGGCTTCTTCTCTTAAGTGGTTATGAATGTTATTCCAGTCTGAAATCCAAGGTTGATTCCAAATAGAAATGTTGCCTTCAAAGAGCTGCCAATGAACTTCATTTCGTATAATTTCTCTTATCTTTAGAATTGAGTCCCATGTCCATGATTTCGGCCCATAAGTTTTTGTTGTCCAGAAAGAATGGTTGGGAAAATATTTACCTCTTAAAATTTGAACCCACAACACATCTGGGTTGGTAAGCATCCTCCAGGCAAGGCCTATAATAAGAGCAACATTTAAAGTGGCCAAGTCTCTAAAGCCAAGTCCTCCTGCACCTTTTGGAATGCAGAATTTACTCCAAGCAGAAAGATAGAGAGGTTTTTTCCTGTTGTCCAAGTTATTGCCTGTCCACCAAAATCGTCTGATTATGGCAGTTAGCTCATTCATGAAAGATTTTGGAAAGAGAACATGAGACATATAGTAGACAGGGATGGTGGAGAAAACCGACTTAATCAAGATAGAGCGACCTGCATGTGATATTGTGTTGGATTTCCAGTCATTTAACTTAGATTTGAATTTACTCTTAAGGAAACCATAAACCTTGGATTTTGGGTTATGGGTGATGAAAAGAGGATGCCCCAGGTGAATCGTGTTGTGTTCCATATCATATACTTGAAAAATATTTTTGATTTCAGTTTGGACCTCCTTTGGAGTATTGAAGCTAAAAAGAATAGATGACTTACTCCAATTAGGAATTTGCCCTGAATCTCTACAAAAGTCTTGCAAAATATTCTTTATCTCTAAAGCCTCTTGTAAAGTAGCTTTACCATAAACAATGACATCATCTGCGAATAAAAGAGAGTGAATAGAAGGTGTCTGAGGAGTGAGTTTAATTTCTTGAATTCTGTTTTCAGAAATGGCCTCCTGTAACCTGAAAGTTAGTTCATTGATTGCAATGATAAAAAGATAAGGCGAAAGAGGACAACCTTGTCTTATGCCTCTAGAGCTTTTAAAATTTCCATAAGATTGACCATTAATAATAGCGGAAAAGATAGGCCTTTCAACACAGGCTGCCACAAGGTCAATGAAATTATCACTAAAACCAAGACGTTTCATTGCATATCTGATAAAGCTCCATTCAATCCTATCAAAAGCTTTAGCTAAATCTAATTTAAACATGAAAGCAGCCTCTTTCCAATTCTTTAGATTAAAAGAGTGCACTACTTCATGAGCTATAATGATATTTTCTGAAATTCTTCTGCCTTTAACAAAAGCATATTGAGAGTTAATGATATGACCAGGCAAGTGAGGTTGCATTTTGAGAGCTAAAGATTTTACAATAATTTTGTATGAGACATTACAGAGACCTATCAGTATCTTTCTATTTCAGAATGTGGCGTCTAAGCAAGCAAGCTCGTGGCGAAAAAAAAGAAGGAAAACGAGGACATCACAATCTCATACTTACGCCATTTTCGATCTTTGAGTTGAACTGCACGAATGAAGGGACGCAATGATTGGGAGTTGATGGTTTCTGTGAGGTAAGGTGACGCTAGTGCTGATCTAGGGGTTTCATATCCTCTGCATTGATTCAGTCCATGCAGAGGATTCTCATTAGCTCCGATGTGAGCCGTTCGAGTTAGAGTGGATGGCTGAGATTTCTCGTAATATTTCTAAGTAAAATAGAAGGATCTACGGCGCATATTCCTCTTCTTCTTCGGGTGTGTTCGTTTCCTAGGGTCTAAATTTTATAGCTGTCACATCAAGAAGAATCTTATTATTTAAGAGTACTAAATAAAGTTTAATTATAAAATAAATTACAGGCCCCTATACTAATTCACGAGACGAATATAAAAAGATTAATTAAGTCGTGATTAGAAGATGGTTACTGTAGCATCACTTTAGCAAAACATAGATTAATTAAGCTCATTAGATTCATCTCGAAAATTAGCATCAATCTATCAAAGGGTTTTGTCATTAAATTGATCGAAATATTCATAAATAATAAGATTTTCTTTGATGTGACGAGTGCTAAATTTTACGGGGCAGGAAACCAACGGGGCCTTCCTCTCGGCTCTCACTTCGGTCTTCTTCAACTCCGAATCAATGGAGGCGAGTCCCAACGATACCTCACCGAGCCATGGGATCAATCAGGACTGTTTTTCGGCGATGTTAAACCAGAAATTGCGGAGCCGCTGTGGGTGAAGCATGGTAATTCGTCCTTGGGAGATGTAGACTGTTACACGCGAGCGGAAGCACGCTTTGAGCTCTTGCGGCAGTGCGTGAGCACGCAAACAAGGAGACCCTGCGGCGCCGCGATAGGCGAGCATGTTGGCGGAATCTTTGTTCAGGAGCTCGATTTGGGTTCCAGAGTGCAAACACGGTTGAATCTGAGCCACGAGGGCTCGATTGTCGTCGTCCATGGGCGACTGCTGTGCCATGGCGAGATTGACCAGGTAGGACCGTGCAGTTGGTAAGCTAGTTGGTGTGTAGCGTTGGACATCTCCTGTGGCTGCCCGTCTTCGCCATGGACATGCATGTGCCACAGCAAGACTCACACAACGGAGTTCATGGGGAGGTTGCGTTTGGCGATGGAGTTGAGGTCTTGAAGATTCATGATGGCTGCCGTGACGAGATCTGTGGTGGTGGAATGGGGGAGAAGAAAGATTGGCTAGTCTCATAACAGCCCTTGACCTGGATTCCAAAGGTGTGGATGTGAGCTAATGTAGAGAGAGGCCTCTCTGCATTGAAGGAACCAATGCAGACGATGTCGATCCTGATCTAGGACCCCCAGGGTCGAAAAGAAGCTCCAAACCAGGGATTTAACAAATGGCAAGTACAATGATTAGGAACAAATTAACAAGATCGTATCATTAGCTTTGAGTAGTTCTGATGGAAAAGCTATCGTCATGCACATGGCAGAATGTAGTATACTTTTATTGGACAAAAGTCTGGAGCCTTTATTCATTCCTTTTCTTTACTTTTCCAACAAATTTCACTTCTTCCATTAAGCTTTAATGATGCCAACAAGAAAAAAAAACCCTCAATTGATATGCATACAGCAACAACAATAAGAAAAAAGAGCTCATTCCCTGCAAAAGCTTTCAACACAATCATGACAAAATTTTAGCCTAAAATAAAAACTTTATTGAAGCAAGACAGCATGAATATATCCATACAACAACACTTCAGCTCACAGATTAGTCAAACTGTAATCACAATAAAAATCATGTTGGAATCTTTGGTCAGCAAACTTTAGCCCAGTCTAGTTAATGAAAGCCAGACAATACAACAACTCATGGCATACTGCACGATCTTCCTTTGAGAAATCCTAAATGCCTCAACCTACAATCCTCTTTATCTCTGATACATAGAACTTGGCCAAAAATCAAACATAAAGCATTAAAAAAAACAGATCAGATGTCTTACATATGAGATATTATACAGCATACAATGAATGGTTAAACTATTCTTCCATCTACGCTGATACAAGGCCAATGTACCCTGCCACCAGAGTCAAGAAACATGATATCATGTATGCACCTGCCACGATATAAGGTTCCTTTATGCCCCACAGTCTGAGGTAGTAATATGACGGACGAATCCGTAGCGGATGTCTGTTTGTTCCACAAAAAGACTTTGTAGCAACATGGAACGGAACCTGCGGCAGAAAACGTTCCACAAAACCTAAGTTATGATTTGTTCTGGTTGAGCATTACAATAGTGTCAACTAATGGAATAACTGCTATTACAGCAGACAACACTTGATTCTGAGTAGCAGGAAAACAAATTTGCATGTTGAACAATGCTATGATCCGTATAAAATCAGATGATGCAAACTAATCAGTATAAAGAAGTTTGTTTGAAGTTATGCTCCCTACAGATTGTCCAGTAACAGAATTTTCAATGTCAATAAAGATATTTTAAGACGTCCTTGTTCATTAATTTTTCTTCTACTTATATGTATAAGCAATTTTGGTCCCCAAAGAAGTGTGACATGACACAAATTAAATAATTCAGAGTAGTGATCAAGAAATGTCCAGATACATGGTAAACTTTTGGCAGAACGCATTAAATATAGAGTTATACACAAGCTATCACTTAAGTGAAATTGTCTATCAATGCCCTTTGACTGTTGAAAAGCTATTGAGCAAGGAGTTATAAAGTGATGGAATCCTCGACTCAAAATCAATTACTATTAGAGTTTACTTCACGTAACTAGTACTAGAATATTACAGTTATTTAAGTACGAGGATGAACAGAACACACACCTGCAATATTGCAAATAGTAGCTCAACAAAGAAGACGCTGCATGCAATCAACATTGGAAGAAACATTCCACTACATGCTGCAATTGTGGCAACTGCTCCTCCGAGTGCAAAAGAACCAACTCGGCTCATAACTACAGAGGCTCTATATCTGTTGTGGAAAAGAAAGCCGGTGCAAGCGCCTGATATTGATGCTCCAAAAACACTGAGTTCTGTAGCAATTATGACAAATTAATATGTTATAATTTTTGAAGAATTAACATAAATACAAGCCATTGCAATATTTATTTTAGTAGTATAACTGCCCGATCAAATAGACAAATTCAATGTCATAGTTCCCATCTCCAGGATCCCGTAGAACTTTGTTATTGAAAATCTCAATTATGACGCTAACCGGTCATTACTGTGTTTATTCATCCTTTTTTTCGCCCTAATAATATAAGGCATATGCATGATAATGAGAACGGGTTCAGTCTACAAGGAGGCTGCATGTAGAACCTTTCTTTAGCATATAGGATAGATATCCACAAAAATATCTTGATGAAACCAACGTACCGATTCCAAGTCAATCAATGATATGACAGAAGCGAATATCCTATTAAATAATTAACAAATTCAAAATATACTAATGAGCTGAATAGAGTACCAGAGCAAATAGGGAGAGCAGCAACAGACAACCCGATGAGAGCTAAAGCAGAAATACCGCCAGCCAAGCCATCAAGACCATCAACTAGCGTTACTGCAGTGCCCATTGAAAGAGAACATGCTGCAGACAGAACCAGATAGACTTGTCCAATGAACGCAAGACCAAGAGGAGGAGGCAGAGGAACCAGAAATTTCCTTCATGAATAAGCTGGAATCAATCAAGCTGTAGATGGAGTAAGATAAACATCAGATGCAAGAATTCTTACGTGCTATATGGTGTTGAAATATTTGCAGAACTCAACCAGATAGAGAAGTAAATCCCAACACAAATCTGCAATGTCCACGAGATCATTTGACAATTACATCCAGTAACTATAAAAAGGGTCCATATATTTACGCTTTAAAAACAAACCACTCACCTGAACCAAGAACCTTAGCCACTGTGGTATTTTACGACTGCGATCCGTGGCAAGACTTGACATATCATCAAGCAATCCAATTATCGCAAATATGAAGGTTATCATAGCAGCTCCATTTACAACATTAGAGTTGGAACCAGCCTCTCTTCTTGCAACAAAAATACCAATAGGAACGAAAAACAACCCTCCCATTGCTGGGGTAGGCTTTATAGATGATGGAGAAACGGATTTTCCCCTCCTCCGGAAATGGTGGATCTTCAAGCTATCAGCTACTGGTGCAAACAGAAATCCAGCAAGTGCTGATAGAACTGCTGATATTAAAAAAGGGCGTGTCAAGTAAAAAGAGTCCAGAGGTAGTCTAACAATCCTCCAAGAACACCAGTCGACAAACAAAAGTAATATCACTAAGAAAGAAACCAGTCCAACATTATTCTTCAGCCCTTGTTGAGTTCTGGGAATTGATGTAGAGAACATTAGTCAGAACCTAGCAAGCACAGTTACATAGTCGTATAGGCTCATCTATTCATATTTCTCGTATTATAGGTTCTCTGTTGGGTACAACAAGAACTAAGTTACACAATTTTCAATATGATATTAACCTGAATAAAGTAGCCTATGCACTTATTCTACTGCTAGTAACCCTTATTTATAGTGGAATACACAAATCATCCCAGGATTCCACGCAGTCCATTGGAACTGCAAGAGCATCCTAAGTCCTAACATATAACTATATTTTAATTTTGATGCATGATTTCACTCATACAAACACTTGAATTAGGTACTTTAATTCCATGCCAAGGAAATGATGAAAAAAATGATAATACACTCCCCACATTTCTACTTCTGTGACTTTTCTTATTCTTACCTGCTCTTCTTATGCCCTTTGTCAATAGTGGCAAGCCTATGGGCAGCAACAGTTATGGCTCCCTCTGCTCTGCTTTTGCCTGCTACTGGTAACTCAACATCCCCAAACGCAGTCAGCACAACCTCCTCATCACTCCATTCACTCTCACTTGAATATGGAGCAGCACCAAAGCCCTCGTCTCCATCATGTGCCAGTGAGAAGTCCCCAGGATCCTACACCAAATCATTACAAATCACAAAACAAGCTAGTTTATGTTCAAAAACTATTACTTGAAAGGGATAAGCGTCAAGTACATTATCGAATGCTGTGACAATTTGAACAGGATCGCGCTTGCGCCTCTGTGCAGGTATTGAGGCTACGCTTCTGAAATCGTACTGCTGCAGAAAATGGTGTCATTAAGATCAGTTGCAGCACTTCATACACTCTGGAAAAATAGAGATGATTCACGCTGACATCTTACTAGTCTGAAATGAAAACTACAACTAATCAATTCATATGACTAACCACCCAAATCCCATGGAGAACCAGCTGATCCACGTATACTTAAATAGCTAAAGTGGAGACAAAATATTGCCTGATGCTAACAGAATTTTCTGCATCTAACCACAGCCTGACCATTCCGCCAGAATTTCTCAATAAAAGGCTACTCAATCGAAATACAGGAACAATCTCTGCCGATGAATGAAGTTGGAGCAGAAATCGGAGAACAAAAACTTGGACTGACCACTCAAGCACAGAGCACATCCCAGAAATGTTCGCAAGGCGTTATTAACGAGGTTGGACACTAGCTAGAAGAGGAAGGCGGTGTTCAGAGATCTGGGAACTGACCTGGAACGCGGAGGAGGAGCGGCGGGAGCTAGAACAGGCGGGAGGCAGCCGCGGCGGCGGTGCTGCTCGGAGGTGGCGCTGGAGGCGTACCCGCGTGCGGTGCGGTGCGGGACCCGGATGCGCGGGAGAAGCCATCGCCGAGGCTGACTGCTCGTCGGAGATCGGGAGGTATTTTCTAGACAACGACGGACGGCGTTGTCGATGAACGGTGGGTCCGACCACTTTGGAGTTCTGATTCATCCTTTTATTCAGGGGTTATATGAAAAACGTTGGATCGCGATTATTATAAACCACCTAAAACGTAGGAAGTTTTAGGGGGTTATTCGTAAAGTTTATTGACCGTCGTCAAATATTCAGACTCAATCGTCACCGTTGGAATGAAATTTTGCGGCTGGGATCGAGGTAACAGATCGGACAGGTCAAGGAGCTCCAGCCGCCGCCGCCACCATTTCCATGGCGGCTCCGATCACGCGCAACCCTCCACGGTACTCGGGCCGCTTCCATGCCGTGCCCCGCGATGTGAAGCTACGGGGCATATAACATCGAGGATTGGAGGCACGAGAGACGTAGGGTACATGCGCCTCGAACTCGTCCGGGTATGAAGACGAAGATTATCATATGCTTGCACACTTCCCCGCATTTCGATTGTTCCATCTCGCGGACGGAGGTCGGTACGTCCACCGGAGCGCCATCACATTCCCCTGCGTACTTCGCCCCACCTCCGTGAGGTGCCCACCGTGACACCGTGGTCGTCCGAGATTCCATTCTACACAAAGCTCGCAAGAGGTTTCCTATCGGCCTTCCCAAGTAGGTTGAGAGTCTGCAGCAGCGACTGCAGTTACTTCGTAACATGGTTCATCTTTCAGTCCATTCAGGTGTTGAGGAAAATCATTTGTCTCGATAAAAAATGGTCATGTCGGGACTATCCAAAGCCCAAATCATTTATTCCAGAATCCCTTTTGTCACAACAAACCATGCCTGCAAATTCCTGAAACTCCAGCGTGTAAGCCGGATCGCCATGAATGGTATGCTTCGTCCTGCATTTCTCGGCCGGAGACCGAATTCGGTTACTATGAAGAATGTCCTGAGCGCAGCAACTTCAATCACGATCTGAACACTGTTTATTCGTTTCAATCTGATTCTGAAGTCGGAATGCTCTAACGTGATCGTGCAATCTGAATTTTCACAAGGACAGATTCCTTCAAGAGGACGAGAGAGAGTGGGGTTCAAGCATCGACGAATCTGGACTCCCGAAGTCACGAGTTCAGATCGAGGATGATCCAGTCATCCGAGAGATGATGATCCCGAGTCTACTAATGCCCGATGCCGTGACGTATCGAGGATGAAGGATGGCACAAATTCCACGAACGAAAAGCTGAACGTCTTCAGCAAAGCCACAACGTTTTGCGCCTCAAAGCTGGGGAATGTTGGTTGAAGTTCCTTGGGCTTTGGCTCTTTTTTTTTGGTAGCTCTTGGGCTTTGGCTTTGATGAAAGCCCAAGGACCACCCTTCACGGCTTCACTTATCACCGCTCGACAGTTTTTCATCTTCCGATATTTGGGTTTTTTTTTATAGAAAAGTCCTATTTTGAACTATAGGGGGTATTGCTAGGTCGCTTCTCTAACTATAAAACCGGATATCCGGACCCTTGAATTATCGACCTCGGTGCAATTCCACTCCTCGAGCGGTTTCGATGGCTGTTTTATACGATGTGGCGCTGTAGATCCCACGTGTCGAGCCAAGTCATCATTCTCTCTCTCTCTCTCTCTCTCTCTCTCTCTCTCTCTCTCGCTCGATGCCCACCGCCGCCGTCTTCTTTGCCGCAGCCGCTCCTCCAATCTCTTCCTCCTCATCGCACCGTTGTCCATGTCGGAGCATGCGCCCGAGGAGCTCCGCGTCCGGCGCGGCCCCGACGGCACCGAGCGCACCGTCCGCGACACTAGGCCAAATTCAATAGCGGGAGGTCGAACAATTCAGCCTTGCCCTCCTGCCTCACCCACGCACCTCACCGGCCGGGCCGCCACCCGGCTCGAACCCTAGCCCGCGCCACCGGCACCTTGCCCCCGGTGCTACCTTGGCGGTGCCCGCGCCGCCGCCATCTTCCCTCGCCGCCGAGACCTGCCGCCGATTTCCTCATCGGGACGGGCACCACATGGCGGCCGGCGATAAGTGTCGGACCTCGTCGGCGAGCTTGCGCATGTCCTCGGCAAGCGTGGCGGCGAACAGATCCACCGTGGTCGAGGAGGAACCGATAGGCCGGCTCGCTATCGTACATCTCCACCGCTCTCCTCGCAGCCTCCGCCCGCTTCGCCCTCCGCGCCGCTGCCGCCGTTTCGGCGATCCCCCGATCGCGCGCCGGGCTCGCCGCCACGCGCTCCTCCGTCGTGCCGACGGGGCGCTCCTCCTCCGCGTCCCGTCCCGGTGCAAGCGAGGGAGCGGCCCACACGGACAACGTCGGCGAGCTGCGGCGGCATGCCTGCCCTCCTCTCTCGGTGTCTAGCCCGCGATGGGGTGGGCGAGGGCGACGGCGAGGGGGAGGCCCGGCATCGTGGCGGTGGTGGCTGTCATGCGTCATTAGGGAGAGAGAGAGGACGGGAGAGAGAGGAAGACGAGAGAAGAGAGAAAAAGAAAAAGAAAAGTAAAAAGGTAATGACATGGCATCCGACGCGTGGGGCCATAGCGTCACATCGGATAAAACCGCCTTCGAAACCGCTCGAGGAGTGGAATTGCACTCGGAGTGCATAGTTCAAGAATCTAGATACCCGATTTTATAGTTGGAAGAGTGACCTAGCGATACCTCTATAGTTGAGGGAGCAAAATAGGACTTGGGCTTTGGCTTTGATGAAAGCCGAAAGACCACCCTTCACTTGTCACTGCCTGACAACTTTTCACCTTCTGATAAGAAACAAACGCAGCAAGGGCACCGCACCTGCCTAATTGCCTATACACTATACAGCCATATGCCCGTCGTCTTTCCGAGCAGAGGAAAACAAGAGCGTGCGTTGTCACGTGCAACGGATGTGCCTGCACATTTTTCACTAAAGAGCAGAGCACCGTATTTCGAAGTGAATCCGAATATACCAATTGACCTGAAGTGGTTTTGAATATGGCATTAGTCGGCCTGAATCAAATAAGACTCAGCTGGGACATTTGCGCTAAAAAACAATTCTAGAAGTCAGTAGAAGCATGTCAAATTTATCATAACTTCTCAACTGCTAGCTTTCAGATCAAGGACTGATTGGCTACGTCACTCTAGGCTCTAATTAAGACCAAACAGCAAGCATGTCAAGTATATGCCGGTAACAATGCAATGCAGGGTTCCTTTTCTGTTTCTCCAATTTAATCTTTCATGAGAAAACAGTACATCAGTCTTGAGCAGCAGTTCATTACAACGGTTTTGCAGCAGACTATAAAATGCGACTTTCAAAGAAAACATAGTCTTGGTACACATTACTGGTTAATAACACGGAAAGCAGCAATGGGCCGAGGGTGAAATCCGTGAATTCTGTCGATCTCTTCACGAACATACGTTTCCGTTTACAGGTGCCCGTCTCCAGAATCCTGTATCACGAGTTAACAAAGCTGAGGGTGACATAAGGATCCAAAGCAACCAAGTAGCTTCATGTGATGAATCTAAAAGGTACTGAACACCATTGTCCGCCAAGCCTCATCCAATCTTGAAGCTAATTAGGTGCAAACACGCAGGAAGCCTGTGATGAAGAATAAGCATCTGGAAGACACCTGGCTGGATGAAGGAGGTACACTGAAGCCACACAATCTGCAAATTTGTTCAAGCCAAGGAAAGGAAGACCCTTTTTCACATGATGTTACATACTGTTTCTCTGATAAATCCCTTTGGGAAATTACTAAGGTAAACTCTCAACGCACCTGCAAAAGAAAACAAACTTGCTCAAGCAATATATTGTGTCATATTTGTTGCATTTTCACAGTTGTTTTTATAGAACCATTTGCTTTCATGACTAGGTGAGGTACTAATGGATCCAAAATACTAAAAATGTCTTTTAAGTCGCAACAGAAAAAGTCTGTTTCATGTTAAAGCTGCTTAAGGATGACAAAGCAATGATAGTGGAGACAGGCTTTGATATATAGTTACCCAATGGTCTCAAACATAATCACCACTATACCAATCTGCTGATCACAAGAAGTCATAACTGGGACAGTTCAGACCATGAAGCAGGAACCCTTGACATAGAATGTAATAAGCTGGCATAACGTTGCTGACAGAACTTTGCAAACTGAAAGCATATGCATATTTGCAGGAAAGAAAAATCTTCTTTCTAACTATCATTGCTTTAAGGAGATAATCATAACAAGAAACAAGTATATTGCCAATGCACCCCATGACCCAGTAGGCAGACGAGACAAATACAGTATGACTTTACATAAACAAGAAAGCATGATTAAATATTTACCTTGGGGTTCAGATATGTGTACTAACAGCCTCCACAAACAACATAAACAAGAAAGCATGAACTATTTACCTTGGGGTTCAGATATGTGTACTAAAAAGCCTCTACAAACAGCATAAGTGGATGGATTAATAAGGTTTACTATATCTTCTTAAAGGTAACATTCAACCCATTTTACTGTCTGATTTCCATCATCTGCCAATACGTAATCCTGTTGCATTGTGTCCAAAAAGGTGATTACTCACATAAAACTGGCATACATCAACCATATGTTCTACCAAAGTCACGAGTGGTAAACCTAGACCACTTAATGGTTTAATTTCTTTTGCAGAAAAGAAAGATAAAAAAAATAGTCCCTTTCTAATAAAGCCTACATCAAATACCTTCCTTTCATGTTTCCCTCATCTTCTTTCCTGGTGCCTAACCAGGATATTATTTAAGTAGCATGCATAACCATCAATTTGCAAAAGAAATAATAGCACATAAGATACATCAAATGCATACCAAGATTCACTGCCAAACATTCAACTAGCTCTTCATAAACAATACAACTTCTAGGAACAAGGATATAGAGTTTGGTATAGCATAGTTCAACCTAAACCCTCCAATGGAAGATGCACGCAATGTATTCTACGATGATCTACTCCCCTCTCTAGGAGCACGGACCAACCAATCTATTAAGTTGAGAAAATTCATCATTTCTCCTTATGATTTCCGTTACAGGTAAATTGATCATATTTACTTTCAGCGTCTTATGAATGAGTATGCAAATACTTATCATACTCTTCACAACTTTCTCAGAATCTGGGAGTCGTTCTTGCTTGTGCTTGTTGTCTACTCAGCATGGATTTGTCCATTTCAATTAGCATTTCTGAGGCATCTCTCGTGGGAACTTTTTCTGATTGAGAACATTGTCAACAGCTTCTTTGCAATTGATATTATTATCACCTTCTTTCTAGCATATCTGGATCAGAAGTCATATATTCTAGTGGATGATCCAAAAAGGATTGCAACTAGGTTGGTGCTCTGGACTATGTTATTTACAATGGTAGAGGGATATGTACGGAAAATAATAATCCTCATGAACTGATTATAGCATGATGCAGATATATCTCTTCCTGGTTCCTTTTTGATGTTTGTTCAACGATTCCATATCAACCATTTGGACCCTTATTTAAAAAGCATGCAAATGGCATTGCTTATAGAATACTTAACATGCTTCGGTTATGGCGTCTTCGACGTCTCAGTGCTTTATTTGCCAGGTAGGAATATTTGTTCGAGAACTTAACGTTAAGCTAGCTGAAAACTAATGGGGAGAGATATCTCTTGTAGGCTTGAAAAGGATACCAGATTCAATTATTACTGGATAAGGTGCACCAAACTAATTTCTGTAAGTATGCACACTAGCTTTAAACATGAAACAAAGTTAACGCATAGTTGTCCAGTAGGGGAATCTCACTATGTATCTTTTGAGTAATTTTGCAGGTTACTCTTTTTGCAGTACATTGTTCAGGATGCTTCAATTACTTAATAGCCGATAGATACCCTTATCCAGAAAGAACCTGGATAGGAGCAGCGATACCAAACTACAGATCAGAGAGTCTATGGGTTCGATATATTACTGCAATATATTGGTCCATTACAACACTCACAACAACTGGTTATGGGGACTTGCATGCAGAGAATCCAAGAGAGATGTTATTTACTACATGCTACATGTTGTTTAACCTGGGACTGACAGCATACCTCATAGGTAACATGACAAATCTGGTTGTCCAGGGCAGTTGCCGTACCAGGAAATTTGTACGTTCTCTTCCAAACATTAGCAGCTAATCTTTTACAGTTCTGGTGATGTCAAATAAAATAACTCCTCTGCACTGCTCAATCAAAAGGATGAAACTAGAAAATAAATTAAAGGATTTTTTTTCAAAAAAAAAAGGGGGAATTCAGGGTAGTGATAGTTTAGTTGTTAGCCTGATATTCTACTACGGCACACATGCACCATAAGCATATATGCCAGAACAAGTCAGAAAAGGGTAACTTACCATTTCAACTGAATTAGCATGCCAAGCTTTCCAATGGTACTAAAATACACCAAAGCATGCCCCATAAGATGCACATACATATACTTTAATGGGACATCAGCGTTTCTAAATTCACGATCTTTCGTTTCTTCCATTCTGCAGAGGGACACAATCCATGCTGCATCCCAGTTTGCTGCAAGAAATCAGCTACCTACACAAATAAGGGATGAAATGCTTGCTCATATCTGCCTAAGGTACAAGACAGAGGGACTGAAACAGAAGGAAACTTTGGATAGTCTTCCCAAGGGAATCCGATCAAACATAGCATACCACTTGTTCTTTCCCGTCATTGAAAAAGTCTACCTTTTCCGTGGTGTTTCCTTTACTTGTATGCTCCAACTGGTATGAAAAATAACACTCACTTGTTATGCTAGATCAATTGAGGAATGCAAAAAAAAACCAAAAACACCAAAAGCTAATTCGTCATCCTTTCTTTGTAGGTCACTGAAATGGAAGCAGAGTACTTTCCGCCACGAGAACTTATCATAGTACAAAATGAGGCACCGACAGATGTTTACATAATAGTTTCAGGAGCAGTAGTCAGTCCATCTATAGACTTCAATATTGACTTTTTTTTTGGCAGTTTCTAGTATTCAAGCATATAATAATTTTGCTACCTTTTTTGATAGGAAGAACGGATTGCGATTGATGGAGTCGACAAGGTATGGGTTACCACATGTTCTTATATGTTGATAAGAGAAAGAATATTTCAGGATATGAAGTGTGTAAAATAAAATACAGGTTCATGGAACATTGTCCTCTGGTGATATATTCGGTGAAATTGGGGCTCTCTGCAATGTTCCCCAGCCATCTACATTCTCCACAACCAAAGTTTCACAACTACTGAGAGTGAACACAATAGCACTAAAAAATATTATTGAGGAAAACAAAGAAGACAAACAAATTGTACTCTGCAATATTTCTCAGGTGCTTATAATTTGATATAATCATGATATCATGCTATATAACTTTCCTATTTAATAAATTAATGTTATTTTCCATCATTTGGCAGAAAACAGCCCATCAAAGATTCTCTGCTGAGGCCACAGGGACATCTATTGGAATGCTCAATCCACAGTTCATAAAGTACAATGGTCGTTCGGCCTTCAATCAAGTCAGACAAGAAAATCAATCAGAAGAAAATGGAAGAGTAATAGCGCCATGCAGAGATGGGAATTGTATAGAGCTTGATGATACAGGCAGACATGGAACGAATCACATGACTGGAATACAGGATGTTTCCAACATAATTAATTATTGGCCTGCTAAAGGTAAGGGTGTGGTGAAACACATTTTGGTAAAATGTATTTATTTGAAATAGAAAGGTAAATGTTCATCAATAAATTTTGACTGACAGTAACATAACAGGATGCCAAAACGCTCATGTCATTAACCAAGACATATGGGGGCATGCAGAAATCAGAAAGACAAGGAACCAAGGTACGATGCCTTCGTGCTTGGATTCTGGTCAACTTCAGGAGATTACTGATAAAGGCACAAAAGGCAGCTTATGTTCAGATACAGATGGTGGTTCAATGGCTTCAGAAAGAAAAAGAGTGACAATTCATCTGTATTCACAAGGGAACAAAAACACAAGGGTGCCATGTGCAAAAGTTATCAATCTACCAGGGTCTGTGGAGGAACTTTTCACACTAGCCTGTAAGTATCCAAACTCATAGACATCACTGACCATGAAAGGTATTTGTAGGATTTCAAAAGCTACTCTATTTGGGGCTTCTAATTAAAATGCGGTTGAGCCTCCTTGTGAAAGTTTTCCCAGCTGCAAT
Source organism: Chloris gayana (assembly GCA_031894775.1). Classification (NCBI taxonomy): domain Eukaryota; kingdom Viridiplantae; phylum Streptophyta; class Magnoliopsida; order Poales; family Poaceae; genus Chloris; species Chloris gayana. Next base: position 292,206 of record JAUNZO010003727.1, read on the forward strand.
ATGTTTGGGAGATCCTAGGTTTGACAATGCTTATTGCTGGAGCCTTTTAATTCAAACAGTTCTTATAAGGCTAGACAGACTACAATAAGAACAAAAAAAAATTCTGAATGAAGCACACAAAAAGAAAACAAAGGGTAACACAAGTACTGATCATAGTGTGGCCTGACATGACATATGCAATACTGCATGCAATTCTACTTGCCTGGTAAGGAAACTTTTTGAAGGTAAGACTGTTGAAGCTTTCATATAATCAGTTAACAATGTCTCAGTACTCAGTAGGCAATAGGCTTAATGATTTTCTTATGAAATCAGAAATAAACCAACAACTGAAAAATCCAAACTGAAAAGGCACCATTTAATCCAGAAAAGAAAATAGACCCGGTAGGTCGAATGGCTGAATCACTGGGTCCTGCAAATAGAACTTTTCTTTCAATGGAGGATATGGTTCAATGGTGCATGGAGCCATATTGGCCCAACAGCAACCACCACATAATCGCCGTTGGTTGTTTGAAATCCGTACTGTAGTTATCATTATCATGATGAAATTGAGCTAGTCTTAATTTATTTTTTGTTTGCAATGAAAGTGAGCTAGTCTAAATTTCTGAACAACCTTTTCATTGACTTTGTTTATTAGAATATTAAGCCATGTTAGCATTACCTTAAGCATGATGTATCAGTAAAAATTCGTAAAAAAGGGCAGTTAATATCACTGTCTTATCCTTCAATTTGGTTGCACAGGTCAGAAGTTCTCTGGTTACTGTCCTACAAAATTGTTCAATCAAGATTTTGCAGAAATCGACGATATTTCTGTTATTCGAGACGGTGACCATTTGATTCTTATGGAGACTTGATTAGGAGAGCTCAACGTCATCAGGAAATCTCGGAGCCAACCATTAATAGTAATGGAAATCAACTACGCAAAAGATTACTGTTTTTTCCCTAGAAAGCAAACAACTAAAGGAGTGATTGCTAGAGAGCAGGGTGTATCCCTTGTATGGTCAGTCACTATTTATGAGTAATGGTCATGGCCTCTCTATGATTGAACCTCGATCTCTGACAATGAGCACCGTGGCCATAACCGCAGGATCATGATTTCCTCACTGATGTTCCATGATGGTGCGGCTGCCGTATGAGCTCGATCTAATTGGCATGGCAACCAAGCCACTGGACAAAGTGCTGTCAAATTCATTTTTAGGTCCTACCCGTGAAATTTTAGAGCAACTGCATTGACCATTTAGCTACTGAGAAACATGGTACTGTTTTCAATTTACGCCCTATCCGTAACATTTTGGGGACAACTGCACTGTAACAATTGACTTAGTAATAAAGAATAGAAAGTTTTGTGGGAAAACAGCTGAAGAAACTACTAGAGGTCTGAGTAAGGGTGACCATTTCGGCAAAATCATGGAGAGTACTGCTCAGCTCAGGCGAGAGTCGAAGTTACCGTACATGGCACTAGCGATGTACGACACCATGCGAGGACGAGGCCACGCGGTCCGTGACCAAACAAATAGCGCGACCGCCCTTGGCCGCAGTGGCTCGAGGGCGGCGCGGCGTCGCCGGGGACAGATCAAATTGAGAGACGGGTTGGGGGATGGTGGGATGGGGATGCACCTCGGCCCTCGGGGATGGGATTCGTGGCGACTGAGCCGCGCGGCCTTTGCGGAGGACGCCGGGGGACGGGAGCCCGAGCCCGATTTACGCGGCGCCGCGGCAGGACATCAGCGGCGAGCGAAGGACGGGCGACGCGAGTGGCGAGCAGTGGCTGACGAGCAGCGGCCCATTGCAGCTTCGCAGTTTCCGTTTCTTTTTGTTTCCGAATGGCCGCATTGAGCCGAGAGAATTAATTCACAGCAGAGGATCTGAACGCCACTAGCGAAGGCGTGTCGATGTCAACCGTGTAATTCACAGCGAAGTGCGTTTTGGCCTATATTTTACCTCAGTAAAGGCGTGTCGATGTCGACCGTGTTCAGGCCGGGCGGTTGAGCCGTCCAACGCGGCCGCCGCCGCCATGTATCCGGAGGAAGGAAGGTGACCCACCGGTGATGGCATGGGCGCATGACGGCGGAAGGTCTTCGTGCAGTTGGAAGTTAGGGGTAATAGTGCACGACGGATCTATTCGGCATGAATGAGCGGCGCCTGCGGCCATCACCACTTGTTGACTCGCCATCACCACGCAGAGACGCATAGTCCACGGGGAGTAGTACTACCAGCGTTCTAGAAAGACACACGAGTAGTACAGTGCATGGTACACGCGTGCTGAGCCACAGGTAGAAGTTGGAGGAAGCCGCTGGCGGATCGGCTAAACACCTGATTCTGCACGACAAAGTGAACCGTTCATGTAGTACCACCTATTTTTATTGGTGAGGTCCGGACAGTAGTTTTGACTAATTTTGATTAAGTTTCTTCACAATTTTTTAATTAAATTTGTTGTCTACTCCGTCTCAAAATGTATGTATTCCAAAATATAAGAATTTATGTATTCCAAAATATAAGAATTTCAAACTACTCGCTCCGTCCCAATTTATTTATTATCCTGAGAGTGTTTTTGAGTGTCTAGATTCAAAGAATGTTAAACGAATCGTCACATAGCTAGAATGACAGGTAATTTGGAACATAGAGAGTATGAGAGAGTGTACAGATTCGTAGGATTTTCAATTAATCTGAGCATACTAGTGCCAAACACATTACCGTCCGAATTCATTGAGAATGTTATGAATCTAGACCAAACCTAGAATATTTATATTTTTCTCTCTATATCCAAAAATCTTAAGCATATTTGAGCTGGATACCGTGATCAAGAAAACGAGTTAAGAGAGTAGTATGCTTTTAATCAGTGCACAATTCAACATGTTGGGCCCACAGGACAGCACCCAGTCAATCAACTCTCATGTTTATGTTGCATGCAGCCGATTAAGCATAGCACTCCATTTAACTCATTTAATTAACTCATAGGAATTAGAGACACCTAGTACTTATTAAATGGGTGATTAACTGCTATATGCTGTAGATTTATGGGAAAAGATATTTTTTAATGCGCTCGAGATTTATGGATGGAGCCCAAATACAAGATATTATGAATCTAGACAAACTCATAATGCTTATATTTTAGGACAGATACATTGAGAGGTTATGAATATGGACCAAATCCAGAATGATTGCTACTATGTACCACACCACACATGGATTCAAAAACCGTTCAAAATCGTTCGAAAACCGTGAAATTTCTAAAACCGATCGGTTTTTCGACAAAACCGAACCTAGTTGCCGTATACAAAAATGATTTTTGCTCAATTTTTATGATTTATCGCTCGGGGTTTTGTTGTAGAAAAATCGAGCAGTTTACGATTTTATGCGGTTTACGATTTTGTGACCTATGCTATCACATGTCCATTTGAAATGTTGGGTATACGGTGGTGTTCTTGTAAAACAAACGGAGCTAACCGTTCCTACGGCATCCGATGTGACCGTGATCACCAACGGACTCTCGAAACAGTTCGCTCAACGGCACGGGAAGCAGGCAAGGCAACGCTCCCTTTCACTGAATTAAGCCGAGAAACCGACGCGGATTAGCGGCAACTAACTGCCTTCTCACCATAAACAGTTGTGCCAAACCGAGACGGACCACAAGATCTCCGCTTCGGCACGACAAAGCAAAGGGCGAGTCCAACTCCAACAACCCCGGCAAGGTCTTGCTTGGGTCGAGCCCGACCTGACCCCAACTCAGCAAGACACGTCGCGTCGCCACCGCACACCCAACTCAGCATTAACTAAACCTCGGCTTAAATCCTTCCCCAACCGCCCCCTCCCTTGCGGACTCGACCTCGGCAATCCTCCTCCTCCCCCTATAAATCGCACCAACGCATTGCCTTGAATCAAACCCAACCCAATCCACTCCGGTCTCCTCGCATCGCTGTTGCTGCCCGCTCGAATCCACCAAAATCCGCCATGGCGTCGCAGGCGATCGAGCAGCACCGCGCGGGCGCCGAGGTGTACCACGGCGCGGCGCTGTGCGCGGAGAAGTCGACGGAGCTGCTGATGGAGGCGGGCCTGCCGCTGGGGCTGCTGCCGCTGGCGGAGATGGAGGAGGTCGGGTACAACCGCGCCACCGGCTTCGTGTGGCTGCGCCAGAAGAAGTCGCTGGTCCACACCTTCCGCCAGATCGGCCGCCAGGTCTCGTACGCCGCCGAGGTCACCGCCTTCGTGGAGGAGCGCAGGATGAAGAAGATGACCGGGGTCAAGACCAAGGAGCTGCTCATCTGGGTCGCGCTCTCCGACATGTTCGTGGAGAAGGACGACCCCACCAAGATCACCTTCAAGACGCCCACCGGGCTCGGGAGGACCTTCCCCGTCACCGCCTTCGCCAAGGAGGACGACGCCGGCAAGGGCAAGGGCGCTGCCGCCGCCAACAACGCCAAGGCGGCCGCCGTCAACGGTAAGGCCAAGTGATGAGGACAGATGCGGGGGAGGGGAGGTGTCGTTATTATGATTAACGACGTGCTTAGTCGTGGCTAAAATGTTCTGAATAATGAAGTTTGTAATCTGTTGTTCTACCAGTTGCTACAAAAGAGTTTTATTTATGAACCCCGTAATCAATCGCGTGTGAACCTTTGCTGGTGTATCACGGGGAAAACATGTGCCAGGTTCTTGTGTGTTGTCGTCCGACCTTCTGAATCTTTGGTTGCTGCGTAGTAAATGCGACAGCTAGTGTTTGACCGTGACCGGATGGCTCGACAGGAGATGATTGATTGCGAGCATGACCCATGCTTACCAACGAAGCAACTACTAGTACACTCCGATTCGAAACAGCACCGAAGTTCCGTTCCTTTAATCAACGGGGTCCTCCTGCTTGTGCTGTTGTGCATGCGTGCATAAACATTGCTACTTAGTTCATCCAACGCGAGAATGTTTCTTCGCTGAACGTAAAATAATGGGGGTGCTTCAAAGTCTACGTTTACGCGTATGTTTCACTTTAGAATTGATTCCTGAGCTTGGTCAGCTGGAAATAAAGCAGCAGTATGGATGAGTGTCACCTGTAATTCAAGCATTGTAAAGACCCACGAATCTTCAGCACCAATTTTTCAGAAAATTCCGGCGTCCTTTAAGAGTATATAAGAAGGATTTTTTTAAAAAAGAATTCACATGTACGCGACAAACAGTAGGAAACGAACGTACTGTAAAAAAAATCACCAAGCGGTAGTTCTAGTACGTTCTTCTTCAGACTCCCTCTGAGTTGAGCTGATCTCCTCAAGCTCGAACGATGTCCAAGCGCTCGAATACCAGCGACGTGGAGGCTGCTGCGCCGCATCCATCCTGAATTCCTGACCCCAGCGTACACGTCCTATTTATCCCACCCAATTCCCTGCCACACGCGCCCGAGCACCTACCCACATCTCATCCCAATTCTCAAGCGAAGCGAAGCAGAAGCAGATACGAGCATGGCGCGCCGGGGCAGTGCGGTCATCGTCGCCACGGCGCTGATTGCCATCGTCGCCGCGGTGGTCGCAGCCGTGCCGCCGACGTGCGAGCGCATCGAGTGTCCGGCGTACGAGGTGGTGGACAGCGCCAATGGGTTCGAGATCCGGCGGTACACGGACGCCATGTGGGTCTCCACCTCCCCCATCGACGACATCTCCTTCGTCGCCGCCACGCGCACCGGATTCCTCCAGTAAGAAGCTCTCTCGTCTCACCTCCATTCCATTCACAATCGCAACCGCACTCTCGTAGCGTTTCTCACCACACACGCCAAAAGCCGCAGGCGAGTCCGCGACAGAGCCAGCAGCCCATATAAGCCCAGTTACTTTTGGGCATTTTTTTCCTGGACTTCACGTGGGCCATAGACAAAAGGCCTAGAGACACTGAGCCCGTTCATAAATTGCTACTTTGCCGCGTGGAACGACTGACTAAGCACACTGATGTATCTGTCTGCACGCAGGCTGTTCAACTACATCCAGGGGAAGAACGCGTACAACGAGACGATCGAGATGACGGCGCCGGTGCTGACGGAGGTCTCCCCAGCGACGGGCCCTTCTGCGCCTCCTCCTTCGTGGTGAGCTTCTACGTGCCGGCCAAGAACCAGGCGGACCCGCCGCCGGCCGAGGGCCTGCGCGTGCAGCGGTGGGCGGGGGCCCGCTACGCCGCCGTGCGCCGGTTCGGCGGCTTCGTGGCCGACGCGGACGTCGGCGAGCAGGCCGCGAAGCTCGACGCCAGCCTGCAGGGGACCAGGTGGGCCGCCGCCGTCAACCAGGCGCGCCGGGCCGACCCCAAGTCAGCCTACACCGTCGCGCAGTACAACTCGCCCTTCGAGTTCAGCGGCAGGGTCAACGAGATATGGATGCTCTTCGACGGCGCCAACGAGAACTCCGGCTCCGGCTCTGGCGTTCGTGTGATGTAATTTAAAGCTTGTTTTATTTTTTTCGAGAACAGTAATTAAAGCTTGTATAACGTGAATAGCGTACTAATCGGAGCTTTAAAAACAGCTCTCGGGCGAACTCCACTGCTTGAATAAAGTGTCGTTCTTCACTCATTCTGTTACAATGTCACGTTGATAAACAGTGTATGACATTATCGCCGCGACGTGTGTAAAGGTTCGTATGGTTAACTGTTCGGTCTTTTTGGTTGATCCAAGATTGTTTCAAAAAAGGCCCGCCGCACATGTCGCCGCGAAATAGTGTTGGCCCAGCTCTCTTTTCTCTCTCAATGGAACACACGCACACGCAAAAGAAAGCAGTAGGAGGAAGAAGATGAACTGAACACAAGAGAGTTTGGGCGCTGCACACCAGCGCACACAACTGTTAGCAGTAGAGAGGAATAAGGTGTGAAAAGCAAGCACAAGGTGTGGTTCGGAATATTGTTCTTGCGGAGGAAGAACAGAGGAAGGATTGTTGGATCCCAACAATTCAGTTTACAATAATGATATTCGTTTCTCTCTCCCAAGCCTTCCCTCTCATACATATAGGCAAGAAGCCAACACCGATTAGATTACATCCACTCATCACCAATCACAGCACGATTGGGCTTCCTGGGCCTGGAGCTCCTGCGGCGGCCCACTGAGGAAGACATGGGGACCGACACAGCATCAGTAGTAACATCCCCCACCTCTTGAGAAGCTGCTTGACCCCAGGCAGCAGCGAAGGGAAATTGTTGCTTGATGGCCTCTAGGTCTTCCCAGTGTCGCTAGCTCTTCGGGCATGTGGGACCACTTCACCAACACTTGAACTATAGAACGATGTCCACGCGACACCATACGCTTCAGTAAAACTTTCTCCGGATAATGCACAGCAACCAAGTCATCGGGAATTACGGGAGTAACTTGGACAGTTTTACCTACCATCTTCTTGAGTAGGGAAACATGAAAGACCGGGTGCAGATTGCATCCAGCTGGCAACTGCAGTTTGTAAGCCACCGTTCCCACACGCTCGAAGCACTTGAAATGGGCCAAAGAACTTGAAGGCAAGCTTCGACAAGATCTAGGAGCCAGTGAAGATTGCACATAAGGTTGAAGTTTAAGGAATACCCGATCGCCCATCGCAAACGACCTGTCCGACCTATTCTTGTCGGACTGAACTTTCATTTTGTGTTGAGCACGCTGCAAATGCTGTTGTACCAGCTGAGTCATGAGTTGGCGCTCTTGTAGCCAGTCGCTCAATTCAGCAGAAGTCACCGAAATATTGGTGTCCATACCAAAGTGTCTAGGAGCATAGCCATACAACACCTCAAAAGGAGATCGATTCGGAGCGGAATGATAACTAGTGTTGTACCGGAACTCGGACGAGAGACAGCCATTGGCTCCATTTCTTTGGGCAAGCATGAACAAAACATCTCAAATATGTCTCTAAACACCGATTAACTCGTTACGTCCGCCCATCGGTTTGAGGGTGGTATGCTCGAGCTCATTTTCAATTCAACCTTAGCTAAGGCAAACAGGTCCTGCCACGGTTTGTTGGTAAAAACCCTGTCTCCGTCGGACACAATAGCAGAAGGTAACCCATGCAGTTTGTAAACGTACTCAAAGAAGAGCTTGGCCACCGAATGAGCGAGTGAATGGGTGGAGGAGCGGTAAGAAATGAGCATACTTCGAAAACTTATCCACTATGACCATGATGCAATTGGCATTACCTGATCTAGGTAGTCCTTCCACAAAGTCCATAGTAACAACTTTCCAAGCACCATCGGGAACATGCGAGAGGTTGCAACAGTCCCGGATACTTGGACCTATCCGGTTTAGCCTATTGGCACACCATACAAGAGGACACAAAGGCATGAACATCTGTTTTCATACCTTTCCAAGCAAACAGATTGCTTCAATTTTCTCGAGTGTGATAGGAATGCCGGAATGTCCACCCGGAGCTGATTCATGAAATGCAGCTATCGGCTTCTTATGCACCTGCTCATCAGCCCCAACCCGGATTCGGTTCTTATATTTGAGAATTCCTTGCTTCAATGTGAAATTGGGGACAGCTGAAGGAGACAAGGACAGTTTGGAGAGTAGATCCTGAGTGAATGTGTCGGTAGCATAACTTGCAGCTATATCATTCACCCATGTTGGCACTACGGTGGAAACAACATTACATTCCACCATCGGGTGGGGCTTCCTAGACAGAGCATCGGCAGCTCTATTGTCGGACCCTTTTTTGTAAACAATCTTGTACGAGAGACCCAAGAGCTTGGTGAACACTTTTTGTTGCCAATGAGTGTTGAGTCTTTGTTCCGAAAGATGAGCAAGGCTTCTTTGATCGGTGAGAATAATAAATTCTGCAAACTGCAGGTAAGGCCTCCACTGTTCAACCGCCAACAGAATTGCCATATATTCCTTCTCATAAGTAGATAAACCGCGAGACTTGGGTCCCAACGGTTTACTCGATATATGCTAATGGGTGACCACTTTGCATAAGCACAGCTCCAATACCCGAGTCACAAGCATCTGTTTCAATGGTGAACTGCTGACTGAAATCAGGTAATGCTAGCACCGGAGCTTGGATCAATGCCCGCTTTAAGGCTTGAAAAGCCTCTTCATGCACGAAGTCCAAATGAACTGTACATTCTTCTTAAGAAGTTCAGTGAGTGGCTTGCTGATGACTCCAAACTACCCGACAAACTTCCTGTAGTACCCAGCCAATCCCGGAAAACTTCTAACTTCCTTTGTTGAATTAGGACTGGGCCAATCAGCAATAGTAGCAATTTTTGTAGGATCAGTAGCTACTCCTTTCTCACTGATAGTATATCCCAAGTAGGACACTTCTCTCTGGGCAAAGCTACACTTGGAGAATTTCACCCTCCACCGATCTTTTTGCAGCAATTGGAACACCAGCTTAAGATGAGTTACATGCTCTTCATAAGATTTGCTGTATATCAATATATCATCAAAAAATATCAGAGCGCAAACTCCGAGTAATGGAGCTAATGTAGAGTTCATTGCCTTCCGAAAGGGTACCGAAAACATGGAGGTCGTGCTGGACACGGTCCCAATCAAAGTTTCACCGGAGATGAATGCAAAGCTTATTGCGCCTTATACAGAGGCTGAGGTTAAAGAAGCCCTGTTTCAAATGTTTCCGACAAAATCTCCTGGCCCGGATGGTTACCCCGCATATTTTTTCCAGCGCCATTGGGAGTTGTGTGGCTCGGAAGTGACAACAGTAGTGTTGCGGGTTTTGCGGGGAGAGGATGATGCGAAGATGATCAATGATACTTTTATAGCTCTTATCCCAAAAGTTGCGAGCCCGGAGGAGTTGGGCCAATTCCGCCCTATTAGCCTATGCAATGTAATTTACAAGATTGCCTCTAAGGTGGTCGCTAACAGGCTTAAGGTGATACTTCTTGAAGTTATCTCCGAGGAGCAGTCAGCTTTTGTTCCAGGAAGGTTGATTACAGATAATATTATTACCGCCTATGAATGTCTTCACTTCATGAAGAAGAAGCGAGCTAAGGATTTACGGTGTTGTGCACTAAAATTAGACATGAAGAAGGCATATGACCGTGTCGAGTGGAGCTATTTGCGTGCGATGATGCAAAGTCTGGGGTTCCATCCGATGTGGGTCGCGACGGTGATGAGGTTGGTAACATCAGTCTCTTTCTCTGTTTTGTTGAATGGTGAGTGCATGGAGCAGTTCAGACCGTCAAGGGGCATCCGCCAGGGTGACCCAATCTCCCCTATTTGTTTCTTTTAGCAGCAGAGGGCCTTTCGTGCCTTTTAAAATCCAGAAACCAGTCATCAGCCCTCAATGGTATTAAAGTGGCTCCGTCGGCTCCGATGGTAAGCCACCTTCTCTTTGCAGATGACAACATGCTGTTTTTTAGAGCTAACCGGGAGAGTGCGGTGGAGGTGCAACATGTTCTGGACATTTACTGTAAGGCTTCAGGGCAGCAAATTAATATTGACAAATCGTCGATCCACTTTGCAAAGGGGTGCCGTCAAAGCTTACGAGCAGAAATCATGGATATTTTGGATGTGCGTAACGAATCACTCAACCAGAAATACTTGGGAATGCCTACAGATGTAGGTATTGCTACCATTGGGGCTTTCAAATATTTAAAAGACAGAGTGTGGAATAAGGTTCAGGGATGGATGGAGCAATGTCTTTCGGCTGGAGGTAAGGAAGTGCTAATAAAATCTGTAGCACAGGCAATTCCTACCTTCTCAAGAATTTTTGGTGGGGATGTGAGAACGGCAAGAGGAAAACTTGCTGGGTAGCCTGGGATACTATTGTTCACCCAAAGTATATGGGAGGTTTGGGTTTCAGAGATTTGGAACTGTTTAATCTTGCTTTATTGGCTAAACAAGCATGGAGAGTCCTGCAGGACCCGGGTTCGTTGAGCGCAAGAGTGCTGAAGGCGGTGTATTTCCCTGACACTGATTTCCTTGCAGCACAACTGGGTTCATCTCTTTCTCGGATATGGCGATCCATCTTTGACGGGAGGGAAGTGTTGATGCAAGGCCTTATTAGACGTGTTGGGTCAGGGGAGAACACGAACATTTGGTCCATGGATTGGTTGCCAGTACAAGGTTTAAGGAGGCCGTTGAGGACTAATAATCCGAATCCACCCCAGCTGGTGAGTGAGCTGATTGACATGAATACAGCTTCGTGGGACAAGGTGAAGCTGCTTCAATGGTTTAGCCCGCTTGATGTCGAGTCAATCCTCAATATCCCGCTGAGTACTCGACGCCAGGAGGATTATTGGGCGTGGCACCATGAGAAAAGCGGAGTCTTTAGTGTAAGGTCCGCCTATAGGATGCTGATAACAGATCGATCTCGGGAGAATAGAGCAGGTATATCAAATGTAAGTGCAGAGGAGAAAGAGTGGAGTACCCTTCGGAGAATAAAAGTCCCATCTAAGATTCGGGTGTTCTTGTGGAGGTTAGCAAGAAGTTCACTGCCGTCAAAGGACGTACTTCACCATAGACATATGTCGGATAATAGCGTCTGCTCTATCTGTGGTGTGGTAGACTCGTGGAGGCACTCTCTAATAGAGTGTCATATGGCTAGATGTGTCTGGGCTTTAGAGGATGAGGCTATCGCTGAACATATATGTGAGAACCTAGAACAAGATGCGAAGAGCTGGTTCGTCGCGATGATGTTCTCGCTATCCAAAGAGGAGCTCGTCCGAGTAGCAATCACTCTGTGGGCGATCTGGTATGCGAGGAGAAAAGCAATTCATGAACAGATTTTTCAGAGTCCTTTATCTACTCATAGCTTTGTGTCCAGATTGATTAGTGAGCTGAATCAATCAACTACTCACAGAACAGAGCCTACGTCGGCAAAAGATAGGCTTCCTTCTTGGATCGCACCACCATCCGACATGCAGAAGATTAATGTTGATGCTGCACTCTCAAAGAATATCGGGGTGGTGTCGGCTGCGGCAATAGCAAGAGATGCATCAGGCAATTTTCTGGGTGCGTCGGCGTTGGTCCTGGAAGGCATCTCGGATCCTGAGACAGCGGAGGCTTTGGCTTGTCGTGAGGGGCTTTCACTCGCCTTGGACCTGAATATGCAACGATTCAGGTTGGCGTGTGACAATAAGAATGTTATCAGGAGTTTGACTGGGATGGGCATGGGCGTTTATGGGCATGTGGTGCGTGAAATCAAAGCCAGAGCTAGCGCTTTCGTTCATTCAGAGTTTGTTCATGAGAACAGGGCATCGAATGTAGATGCTCATGTGTTAGCTAGGAGCTCAGTTTATTCTTCTTGTAGCACCTATAACCTTTCCTTTTAATTAAGAGGTGCTTCTATTGCTCAAAAAAAATCAGTAGTAACAACACAAGCACTTGTTTTTCACTAATCACCACCGGCACAATTACACAATGATTACTCTGATTAAATAGCTATGAACTGACGTGCCCGAGAGGCCGAGACTTACCACTCACGCATAAACTCAGCAACGGTGGCCGCACGACCCGGCCAGCACTCCCGTTCCACCACTAATCTCTTCCTACATGCAAGGCACGATCCTATCTGCATGTATCACCACAAACAGATGCATGCAATTCAACTAAGAGAACCTTGCGCGCGCACACACACTGACACGACTAATCAACTAGTACATGAAAACAAGATTAACTCTAACAAATAGGACACTCCAGGGAAAAACTGAGTCCGTCGTTGACAAGCTCTTCAACTAACCGGCAACTGAACCCCTAGAACTAGGATCACTCACTGGTCAGTCCACGGCTCAACAACGCGAGAAGCAAGCAACCGCACGTTGACAACTCGGGCATGTAAGTAAAGCAGTGGTTGGCATGGCGTGGGTGCGCGTGCGGCGACCTCCGGTTCTGCAGTCGAAGCTGCTCTGCCTCTCCCTGCTCTACCTCCTCACCACGCTCCCGCTCGCCATCTACGTCTCCTTCTCCGACCCCAACCGCCGCTGCCTCATCCTGCCCTTCCAGTCCGCTGTCAAGCCGCTCTTCCAGTACCCGCCCGGCTACGGCGAGCGCAAGCACGCGCTCACCGTCCCGCGGCCGCTCTGCTCCAACCCCGTCATATTCCCAGGTCTTCCTCTCTCCCGACTGCTCCGGTGGCACCGAGATGCTCTCTCGTAGCGTGCTGCTGCTTTTTCTTTCAATTCCATTTCCATGGTTTGTCAACCTTCCATCGGTAACTATTTTGTGATCCGTAAGGATCGGAGTCTTCTCGCATGAGTCGTTTCACATGTTTGATCGCACGGATTCATCATCTCGAAACCATATGGATGGCCTTCTTTCCTCCGTCATGATTGACCGTCGTTTGACATTGTTTGATTACCTCGCGTATGAGTTCTTTCGACGATGAATCAACCGTGATTTTGACATGCTTTATTTAAGACTTCTGCAGCAGACTATAAGACTGCCTTGGAAGAGATCAATGGCCTCTGCCGCAACCTCTCGGCGTGCATCCTTCGGCCTTGCGGTACCAGAAAGGCACCAGGGACTCGTTTGCGGGGAACTTGTCTACCGAGGAACGCAGATCGTTCTTCAGTCACACTGACAACCAAGTGGAAATTCCATGTGGGTTCTTCAAGGAATTGCCCCTCCGAGAAGTTGGTTAGTTCGTTGACTAAATTCACATTTGTGACGCTCGTTGCCATATCATGTTCATAATTTCGGCATTCGAGTAGTCAGGCACAACGCACAACTATTTGCAGCCATCATAATCCCTTTGCGCGCAAGCCTAGATATTTGCTTTTGCGTTCCTTTGCAGTCCTAGTGCCAATCATCAATAAGACTGTCACCAACAATTCTTTTTTTTTTGCATCTACTGTAGTAGCATTTTACTACTTCTATTCTCACTGCAAATTCAGGTTTTTAACGTTCATGGTTTCAGACAGGTTGGCCATGGATAAGTGCGACGGCGTGGTGGTCGCCTCGGCGATCATGAACGACCACGACAAGATCCGGCAACCCAAGGGGCTCGGGTCCGCGACGCTCGGCGCGGCGTGCTTCTTCATGTTCATCGACGACGCGACGCACAGGGCCCTCGCGAGTCACGGCGTCGTAGCAGAGGACAAGCAGCAGCACGGCGGCGGCGTCACCACCGTCGGCGCGTGGCGCGTGGTGACGCTGCGCGCCGGCGAGCTCCCCTACAAGAACCCGGCGATGAACGGCGTCATCGTGAAGCACCTCCTCCACCGGCTGTTCCCGAACGCCAGGTTCAGCGTCTGGGTCGACGCCAAGATCCAGCTCGCGGTCGACCCCTGCTGCTCGTGCACTCGCTCCTGGTCCAGAAAGGCGCCGACATGGCGGTGTGCAGGCACCCGTTCAACATCCACACCATGGAGGAGGCCATCGCGACGGCGAGGTGGCACAAGTGGGGGGATGTGGATGCCATCAGGGTGCAGATGGAGACGTACTGCGACAACGGCTTGCAGCCATGGTCCCCCAGCAAGCTCCCGTATCCATCAGGTACGCAATTCAGACACACAGATTCACTTGCGTGCCATGGCAATTCTGACGCTGACATTACAACCACGGCAATGGCATGATCCAAAATGAGATGTCAATGCAAGATTGATGACACATGCTACATTGTCACTACAAGGACAATATGCATACGTGCAAAAATCAGAATGAGCATTTTTCGTGCTGTCATGCTGCAGATGTGCCGGACACGGCAATCATCATCAAGAAGCACGGCCTGGCCGGCGACCTCTTCTCCTGCCTGCTGTTCAACGAGCTGGAGGCGTTCAACCCGCGAGACCAGCTCGCCTTCGCCTACGTCAGGGACCAGATGAGCCCCAAGGTGAGCATCAACATGTTCGAGGTCGAGGTTTTCGAGCATATTGGCGTCGAGTACCGTCATAACTTGAAGCGGCACGGCAGTGGACAAGGCAAGCAGTCAGCCAGTAGGATGGCGTCCTCAAGAGACATCACTGGGAGCAGCTGCGAGAGATATCTTCTGAAGATGTGGGGGAGCCTATTGAATAAGTTTGTTGTTGAAAATGGAGGATTCTGCGTATGCGTATTCTAATCTGTTGTGAATATTGCACATAGAGATGTATATATGCTTTGAAATTTATTCTGTGTTTCTGGCAAACAACAAGCGAATGTTAAATAGAAGAGGAGTTTTTCGGTCCACAATACTTGCAAGTAGTTTTGAAAAAATACTTGCAAGTAGTTTGATCCAATGGTAGAGATTTGAGATCGGAAATACACAACTACTTGCAAGTATTTTACCATGTTAAGGGTATTATCGTCAAAGTGATAGATTTGTCATGATTAATTTTTATTTTCATGATAATATAAATGAAAATCAGTAATGTAATTAATCTTTGATATTAATAATGTGTTCAATATTATTCTTATTACAATAAAGTTGTGGTTCATATATCTAAATTATATTTTATAAAAAAATATAAATCTGTTAATTATTAGTAAAATTACAAAAATACCCTTAAACTACTTACAAGTATTTTTCCAAACTACTTGCAAGTATTGTGGACCGAAAAACTTCTCAAATAGAATTATCTTCATTGGAACACTTAATCGCTAACCATGGACTCCAAGCAACTTTCACAAAGCAACAACATTGACAAGGCACAAATTGATTCATCGAAAGACATGTCAGCATTTATTAGAAAACTTTGGTTAATATCAAGTACTGGAGTCGGCTGATCCCTTGGCAAGCTCGTTCTTGTTCTTGAACTCTTTCCATGCGTCCATGGCATTCTTGGTCATTTTCTCTATGTCCTCGGTGCTGGCTGTGTCTGGAGACAGCATGGTTTCCACTGCCATCATCATGTTGATTACAGCCTAAAAAAGACACCACAGTACACAACATTATCCAACTTGGAAAATACAAGCACACAAAGAACGTGTGTAATCAAGTCTTCATCTACCCAATCACCACATTGCCACTCTCATGGTTTAAGTGTGCAATTGATCCCTAATTCCCTATCTATAATCATTGAGGTCTTGTAACTCAAAATTTAAAATCAGATAGATGTTGCCCGAAGCGAATCCTAGTGCATGACAAAGTTAGAGGATCTAATGAAAAGGATATTGTTGGTGTAATGAGAATGGGATTTCCATAACCGTCTATGTACCGCACTCGCCGGCCCATCTCTAGCAATTCAAAGACATTGACGGCCCAACGTGGCCCAACCAGGGGTAGGCGTCCAGGAGAAACCATCCCACGATCGGGGACGCGTCCGGAAACCCTAGTGTGCCCGCACGGCGCAGGATGTGACCGTAGGCCTCGCACGAGCGATTGGGGAGGCTTAACTCTCCAACCTCGGCCCCCGCGCAGGACGTGTGGCGCCTGCACAGGCACCGGCCCTAGGCAGGGATGCCCGGGGAAATAGGGAAACGGGCGAAGCAATTACGCTTCGTCCCGAAGGAACGACGAGAGGAGGGGGGGGGGGCTATATGTATCGTCCTGTCGTGCCCCCTCCCATTGGACACACCACGTGACGTCCCGCTCGGGCGCCGGGGACTTGAAGACGCGAATCCTTTGCAGGTTTCGGGTAACGATCAAGAGTGTTAGGATTTCGGCATTGTAGCGTGCCCCTTTGGCACTATAAAAGGGGAAGCCCTCGCCATGTAAAGTAGACTCTCTCACATCTAGCAAATCCTAGAACATCATTATAGCACTTTCAAGCTCAGTAACATACCGGACAAGCAGGATGTAGGGTATTACACCTCACGATGGTCCGAATCTAGGTAAATCGTGTGTCATTGTGTGCTTTCTTTCGACATTCTTCTTGATCTGGCTGATTGCCATGTGTTGGTGTTCTCACACATAAGTAGATTCCTTTTTGGAATTGTAACTCATCTTAGTGATTAATTAGAGTAGAACTGATATACTACATCAGCAACAAAAGATCTTCATTGTACTATGGCCATTATAACCTAAATAAATTGTGTGTTGGGTTTGTGGTTTTTTTATGTGAGGTAACGGTGCACGTGCCCCTATGATCATATGAGGCATGTCTGGAAATGAAACCCGATTGCACACGGGGACTAGTGGGACAAACACAACTTAATGACCAAGACAAAATTAGATGGAATATGAGATTCAAATTATCGTAATTTTTGGGTGAGCAAGGTCTTCCCAGTTTTGTACGAGCGGTGCGCTCATCCAGGGCATCCGAAATTCAAGGACTCCCAATTTGGATGGTAATTGCTCATGTTATCTATCATCTCCTTAATTAGTTTCGGCATGATTAACGAAATCATTTAACTCCACATATGATTCGCTCGTATACATCGGCTAGACGATTGCATGCAGAAGGCGCTCTCCTAGGCTCCTAGCTCAACTGATGCCTTAATCCTCTGCCCCTTTTCCTCCTTTCCTCTATACACACCAATCAGTTTAGTTTACAACGAACATGTGTGGGTGTCAATTATTTTCATACATCATGTACATGCCTATCAGTTGTGTGATTATTGTTACAAGTTACGACCATATCTTGTATGTAAATTGCTCTAGAAAATACAATTCGTTGTTATCATACAAACTCAAGAAAAGGCCTATTGATATGTTTGTTATGAAAACATGGTCCTTTCAATACCCACACAATTGATGCATATGTACAGGGCCCCTAGAAAAAAAATGATGCTCATAATAGTGATAAGAGAAAACGAAAAACCTTGGCAACTTTTTTCAGGCCTTGGTGTAGGATTAGTACAGGGCCCCAGAAATTGGCGGGACGGCCCTGGGGTGATGGTTAGGGTTAGAGCGAAGTCACTCTTGGTTGCCCCATTTTTATGGAGGTCGCTTTACTTGTACCACGGGAACGATTGTAACTTAAGAAATTATGGTGTGGTTTTTCTCATACGAGTTCTGTATCTCTCTTTTTTAAATATAATGTATTAGTGTGTATCTCTTGTGCATGTTCAAGAAAAATTTTGTCCCTGGTTAAGGGCAGCATAAAACAATTTCAAAATAATTTTGTGAACATAGGAGTCGCAAGTAAAACTTGCCCATAATGTACACTGCAACGAGACATTTCAGTATAATAATAAAGTTGTTGGAAAGTGAGACGTAAGAGCAGTACTAGGTGAAGGTAAGGTCTGGAGTCACGTTGGTAGCGCCCTGTGAGCTGCTGGCAAACTTCTTTTGCCCTCTGCCATTCTCTCTGCATAACAAAACAGAGTGAAAGATCATTCGTAGAGTATGATAGGTGCGGCAACCCGCAAGTATGTCCACCTATTGCTCAAACAGTCAAACTACATTAGCGGGAGAGGTGGCGACTCACCTGGTTGATCAGCACGTCGGTGAGCAGTAAGCCCAGGTCAAGCTTCCTCTCGGAATCCCGTGATGCCGAGAACTCCTTCTGCAGCAGGCTGGTGAGCTTCCCCCTGTCAGTGATATGCTGTGCACGCCACGAACGCCATACTCCACAGCATCAGCACACGGCCATAGAACAATACCGCGTAGCGCGTCAAGCCATCGTCGGCATGGAGGATGCTGCAGTGAGAGAAGGATAATAAAAGCGTGTACTACCTCCTTGGTGACCTGCTCGAAGACGAGGTCCATTAGCGTGGCGCGGTCCCTTGGCGAGTCCTCGCGCCGGAACAGCGAGTCCGAGAGCGCATCCGCGCTCGTCCTCACGGTCGCCGACGGCGGGACACGGGACGCGCCGTCGGTGACGGCGTTCAGGGCGCACACCGCCGCCGGCCGCACGTGCACGACGGGGTCGCCGCTCCCGCCGCCGCGCGCCGTCCACGAGGCGCCGCCCAATGCCAGGGCCAGCGCCACGCCGGCACCCACACGCAGCGCGGACTTGGGCAGCTTCGTCTTCGAAGGGCCTCCTCCTCTTCCCTTCAGCGGCGGCGCCGCCTGGTCATCACCCTGTTCCGACGCCGCCTTGCCCTGGGCGCGCACCGCGCGTGCTCTCCAGCGCAGCAGCCGCGCCGTGCGGCCGCGACGGCGCAGAGCAATCGGGGCGGGAGCGGCGTTGGCTCCAGCGACCGTCGCGTGCAATGTGCAGTCCATGAGCAAGCTGAACTGTTCGACTCGGTTGCAGACTTGCAGATTTGCCTGATAGTTCAGGTCGTGCGCGATGTTTTCCTGTAGTCCCTTTTGCCTTTATCGGTCGCATCATATTGTGTGCGTTGCCTTTCATGGTGCTTTGCGTCTTTGGGCACATTCAAGCAAGGCACCTTGTGCGATCTGCCTTTGGTTAAACTAAATAATCTAGGTTTAACTAGATAAGGCAAAGTCCTTTTGAGGTTAACTATGTTTTAGTTAAAGCCGTAGTGAGTTCTTGCCCTGTCTCGGTTCTCCTTCCTCAACCGGATTCGATTAAGCGACCAACCCAAGCCCAGAATTTCTTCTTTTCATTTCGTATGATGCTTCTTTGCTTCGTTTCCCGTCACTACGAGGGAAAAAAATTGTGTGCGGACCATCCGCAAAGTGCTAGTATGCGGACCCTACTTGGATTTTGCCGCGTGTCCATCCTGAGAGATCCAACGGAAGCACATGAGGCTTGGCGCCTAGGCCGAAAGCACACGAGGCTTGGCGCCTAGTTTCGCATGTCGGCTCGGTTCTAAGTTTCGCACGTTCCAAAGGAAAAAGAAAAAAGC
The DNA here is from genome assembly GCA_031894775.1 of Chloris gayana. Lineage (NCBI taxonomy): Eukaryota > Viridiplantae > Streptophyta > Magnoliopsida > Poales > Poaceae > Chloris > Chloris gayana. Next base: position 311,701 of record JAUNZO010003727.1, read on the forward strand.
AAAGAGGATCACACAACGGAGGACTCGGCGTTGAGGCCTCTGCTGCGAGCACTCAGATGCTCAGGTGCTACGAGGCTACAAAATCATGTCGTGAGCACTCGGTGCTGAAGCCTCTGCCCCGGCCTGCCCCGGCCAGTCGCTACTAATAGGACCTAACCTTGTTATCAATTAGGATGTTACCAGGTGGCGGCGAGCGTAATCATGGGCTGCAGTCAGGGCCAGGGAGGCAGACTCGATTGCCGCCGCTGGGATCGCCGGACAATCTGAATTTCTTGAGTGGTTCTGGAAGTGATCCGACGAGCGGTCCACGGAGCCGCATCCCTACTCACTCGGTCTATGCACATCGCTCTTAGGCTCCGACGTTTTGAGCCGAGCGGAGCCGAGGCGAGGCTACACCAAAAACTGACGAGCCGAACGTGTTGATACATCTGAGACCTGCGATGTGCTTCCCCGTTCGATCTCGCAAGATGGACACGCGGCAGAAATCCAGAAAGGGTCCGCACGCTGGAGCTTTGCGGACGGTGCGTACCAAATCTTTTTCCCACTACGAGTAGTTATATAAAATTTCCTTTCGATTTTGATCGTAAGACGAATGGGAATCTAATGACAATGGGGGTGAAACACGGACCACAGCGAGCCCAGAATTTCTTCTTTTCATTTCTCACTCAGCAGGAGACCGATTTGTACCATGCTTCTGCACTTTGCTGTCATATTCCTGATTTATTTCATAATTTTACCTGTCGACTTGGATCGCGAAAGGCTAAGATCAGGGGGTGGTTGGTATTTGGAATTCACTTGTCGCTCAACAGGTCGAACTCGTGATCCTGCGCTTTCGTATGGTGTTTCTGCACTTGCTCGCTCGACCCTGTTTCGACTTTTTTCCCTCTTCATGAAACACGTGTCCAGTTCGCGAAAAACCATGTGATTTATTTCAGATTTTCTTTTTCGTAACGGTTTGGACTGAAAACCATGGCAGATCAAAGACTGGGATGGGTCGGTATTTGAAGCACCGTCCTCCGTCCACCTCCACCCCGAGCCCACGACACGGAACCCACACAGCGAGGCCTGGATTGGCCACGAACCTGTGCAGGAGATGAATGTCCTTCGGAAATGTCGACTTCTCTCTCACTCAGAAACAACGACGCGGGATGGCGCGGCTCCGGCGACAAAGCAGCCTTGGCTGTTGGTACCAACGGCCGTGCTCACCGCACTGGCGCGTCGGCGCCAAGGCAAATATTGTTCTGACGCGTGACGCGGTCATCCACGTCGCTACTGGCCGGCGAGGTGGGCGACCACGGCAACACGCCCATGGACACACCCCTCGCCCCGTCCAACCGGACCACGGAGGTGCGCCGCGTAGCGTAGCCCCCGTGCAGTGAACGAGACTACGAGAGGCTCCCGCTCCACACGCTAATGTTCAGCACTTCAGCGTTTGCCGCTGGATCGAACACGCATGTGGTGTGGTCTGGTGTTCGTCCCTCTCCTGGAACCAGAGTCCAGCCATAGCCATAGCCGTGTGGTACACCATGTCCTCCCACGCTACGCTGATGTTGCGATCCGGTGTACCCAGGTGCAAGTACTATGTTGAGAGATGATTCTACAACAATCTTACTACTTTCCCCGGCATGCTGGTTCCGTGCTCTTGCTTCTTTTGCCATGGCAAGCAAGGCATCACCAATCTAGGGTGACCTGACCCTTTAGCTCAGGTTCAACAAGGAATATTATTGAAGTTCATATTTACTGTTGTATCTGTCACAAAAATTTTGCACGCTTTTTCGTGTGTTCCTTTATTTTGTTGCAGATTAAAAGTGTACTTGACATAGGCTTATTGAGCTCTACGACTTATGCCATAATAAGCCATAATCCATGTCAAAAAAACAAAAGCTGAAAACTGTTTATTGGCATAAGCGCTTTACCTATTTGTACAAAGATGTACTTGAAATAGGAAATTTGTATGCTCTACGACCACGCATGGAGCTGAACTCGAAATACTCTAGATCCTATTTCAGGTGGGAAGAGAGCATAATAGGTCCATCATATATTGGTTTATTCGGTCCAATAAATAACACATTCTAACAATGATTCGACACATGCAACCCAACAACATCTTATTAAAATTTCATAAGGCAGTTAATATAAAGTGCCCATTACAACAGTTGCTTCAAAAATTGTTGAAATCATCCCTTACAAAAAGTGGACGCTCCTCCCGCTAAAATTCCACTGACATGTAATGTTTTCGACTCTAAGATAATTAACCAGGTTCAAGTTAACAAATTTTGAAGGAGTTGTACAAGAGTAGAATGGAGTGTAACATTTGTTTTAAAAAATGGAATAGTGTGCCAATCATTATATACATATCACACGTTGGGAATGGACCTCCTTGCCTAAAATTTTATATTTACAACTATTGGTTATGAGAACTATGGATTTATGTGTCCACCATTAAACAACTCTAATGATCATGAAAGAGCCACCGTTTATGCATGTGTGTGGCTTTTGTTCCCTGGCTCGGGGTGCACATGCCCCTGTGGTCATATAAGATGCACTTGGAATGAATTGAACCAAACCTAAATTCAATGTTATTCCGAGGATGAAGATAATGAAAACTAATGTCGGAATAGAACATAATAAAACTATCAAAAATTGTTTTATTTAAACAAAGAACAAATCGAACATTCTAAAATAAAAGTGTCTACTAGATTTTAGGTGATTGAAAATTTACTAATGTGCGAGACACTTTTTTCAGCCATTGGATAGTTCAAAATTTTCATTCACTTGTGGTAGGAAAAATGTTTCCTAAAAAACGAAAATGTCCCATCTAGGAACTAATTGTTCCAGCAATAGAGTTTCATTTCATTGTTCTGGCCGTATGTTTTCGTTGTTCTGAAAATTTGGCTAGATAAACTGCAAAATTTCAGGTAACCGGAAACTAGCAAATTTGAAATAAAAAAGCCTTGACGTTTCATTTTCCAAAATGAATGACGTCATCCCTTAGAAAAAGTGGCGCTCGTTACTCGTTAGTATGCAAACCTTTTTTATATTTAGAATCATTTGTCTTGAAGGAACAGAAAACGAAACAGATATTTTGTCTCGAGACGCACATATTCGGGGAGGTATTTGTCACGGACGTTGGCACGCGTGCATCCGTCTTCTGTGCCCGTCTACCTCAAAGACGAGGAAGATTCAAATTCCCTCTGGACCGCCGCGTTGTACTGGTCCTCCGAGGGAAAAAGCTGTGGCGCCTACAGAAACCCCGCGAAATTCAGCATCCCATTCCGTTTCGAGGGGCAGCAGTGTGGAATCGACACTTTAATTGGCGCTCGAAGTCAGGAACGAAAGCGAGCTGACGATTTGGCCTGGTCCGCGAGTCTAAGTTGAGGTCGCCGTCGTCGTCACTGATCACACGGTTTTATTCTGAGACTTGAGCGACAGCTAGCGGGGCCGTAGTCCAGTGCAGGCTGATGTGCCAGACGCATCGGAAACCTAGACCGCGACTCCGGCGACGACCCGGCCAGCAACGGCACGGCGTGGCGGCGGTTGATCCGGAAGATCCGCAACGGCAACTTGACTTGCGAGTTTTGGAGCCATACGCCCATGCGCTTGCCGGTCCCAGTGTCCCTGTCGCCGTTTCGTCGGAATCTCGCGTGCGCCTCCAAGAGCTAGCCAGTGAGCTGGAGTTGCCGGCCTGTGCAAGCGACGACCTCGCTCGCTGCTCGCTGCTGCTGGCCAATGATAATTATCCGGTAATGATGCAAGGGTGGTGCTTGTTTATTGTCATGTGGCCATGTGGGAGGTGAATCTACAGTCTCGATCTGCAGCAACTTGCACGACTGCAACCACTGAAAACTGCATGCATAAGCAGAGAGACTAGTCCAACTCCAAAGTCCAACCTGTCCCGCTCCCGCAGCTACTACTACAGAGTATTCAAAGGGAAAACGGGACTCATCAGTTCGGTTATCAGTGTGGATGGGTCAAGGACGTACCTCCAAATCCATACTTTACAATACCATCGTTTGCATCAGATTTACTTCTCCAGCTACTAAAAGAAAAGACGACGAGAAGATCCAGGAAGGCAGGACAAAGGAGTGCGTCCGAACAGTGCGTGTAGTTGATTCAAAAACAAAAACAAAAAAAGACAGAGCGTGTGATTAATTAGTGGCCCGTACGGTCTTCCGAAAATACTACTCGTCATCAGACGGCAGCTGTCCAATTGCAGTCTGAAAAGAAGCGCAAAATACAAGCGAACCAATCGGCCAGCTCCTAATATCTGCACGGCCTGAGCAGGAGCAGCAGCCCGCCACACTCCCCTGCTCATTCACATCCACACAAAGCCGCGAGAGCGTGGTGCCGGTCAGGTACCACTCACCTGCCATGGCACCCGTGGAGGTGGAGACATCGTTACCGAAGAACAACGGGCAGGAGCAGGCGACAGCAGCTTCTGACACGAGAGGCTACTGGCGCTGGCGCAAGGATGACTTCTTCCCGGAGCCCTCCTTCGCGAGCTGGGGCGCGTACCGCCGCGCGCTGGGCGCGACGCCGTCCCGGCTCCGCGACCGCATCGCCGGCCGGTCCACCGACGCCGCGGAGCTGGGCGCTCTACGCCGCCGCAGCGAGAACGAGATGCGTCGGTGCCTGACGTGGTGGGACCTGACCTGGTTCGGGTTCGGGTCCGTGATCGGCGCGGGCATCTTCGTGCTGACGGGGCAGGAGGCCCACGACAACGCGGGCCCGGCCATCGTGCTGTCGTACGTGGCGTCCGGGCTGTCCGCCATGCTCTCGGTGTTCTGCTACACCGAGTTCGCCGTGGAGATCCCGGTCGCGGGGGCAGCTTCGCGTACCTCCGCGTGGAGCTGGGCGACGTGGCGGCGTTCATCGCCGCCGCCAACCTCATCCTGGAGAGCATCATCGGGACGGCGGCGGTGGGGCGCGCGTGGACGTCGTACCTCGCGTCGCTGATCAACAAGCCGGCGAGCGCGCTCCGGATCCAGACGTCGCTCGCGCCGGGGTACGACGAGCTGGACCCGATCGCGGTGGTGGTGATCGCAGTCACCGCGGGGCTGGCCATGCTCACGGCGAAGGGCACCTCGCGCGTGAACTGGGTGGCCTCGGCGGCGCACGTGCTGGTCATCGGGTTCGTCATCGTGGCCGGGTTCATCCACGCGGACCCCAGGAACCTGAAGCCGTTCCTGCCGCACGGCGTCCCCGGCGTGTTCCGCGCCGCGGCGATCGTGTACTTCGCGTACGGCGGGTTCGACAACATCGCGACCATGGCGGAGGAGACCAAGAACCCGGCCCGGGACATCCCGCTCGGGCTCCTGGGCTCCATGTCCGCCATCACGGCGATCTACTGCGTGATGGCGCTGGTGCTGAGCATGATGCAGCCCTACACGGACATCGACAGGCAGGCGGCCTACTCGGTGGCGTTCGCGAGCGTGGGGATGCGGTGGGCGCAGTACGTGGTGGCGCTGGGCGCGCTCAAGGGGATGACCACCGTGCTGCTGGTGGGGGCCCTGGGCCAGGCGCGCTACACCACCCACATCGCCAGGAGCCACATCATCCCGCCCGTGTTCGCGCTCGTGCACCCCAAGACGGGCACGCCCATCCACGCCACCACGCTCATCGCCGTCGCCAGCGCCTGCATCGGCTTCTTCTCCAGCCTCGACGTGCTCTCCAGCCTCGTCTCCGTCAGCACGCTCTTCATCTTCATGATGCTCTCCACCGCCCTCCTCGTCCGACGGTGTGTTTATTTTTCTATTTATATGTTTTTTTGTGCTGCCTGCTGCAGATACTACAATTGACAATTTCATTCTGTGCTGCCTCCTGCAGATACTACGTGCGCGGCGTGACGAGCCGGATGCACGCCACGCGGTTCACGGCGCTGCTGCTGCTGGTGATCGGCGCGTCGATCGGGATCGCGGCGTACTGGGGCACGTCGCCGGGGCGGTGGCAGGGGTACGTGGTGCTGATCCCGGCGTGGGCGGCGGGCACGCTGGGGATCCAGATGCTGGTGCCCATGGCGCGGACGCCCAAGGTGTGGGGCGTGCCCTTGGTGCCCTGGCTGCCCTCGCTCTCCATCGCCACCAACCTCTTCCTCATGGGGTCGCTCGGCAAGGACGCCTTCGTCCGCTTCGCCGTCTGCACCGCCGTCATGCTCCTCTACTACGTCCTCGTCGGCCTCCACGCCACCTACGACGTCGCGCACGGCGCCTGCGGCGACGTCGAGGACGATGGCGATAGTAAGCTGGCTGTGGCGGATGTGGAGAAGGCCGGTGCCACGGACAACGGCCGGTAATCGATCCTGATGCGGCTGTGTGTTTGGAGTGGACCGGTCTCGTTGGTCGTTCCCCATAGCTCCAGCCCGTCAGCCCACGTGCAGTGTAGTAACATACTTAGTGCTTTGGTTTCAACTTCAACCCCACGCCCCGTGTACCATCCAGCAGGATACGAAGAACAGTACTTTCCAGATTGGAATTGCAACTGTGCAAGTACAGAAATAAACGGGACTTGTAAAAAGGTTGTTCACATGTTTCAGCATTCTGTCTTTAGCTGACAGAGTGATCTTATGAAACTTTACATGTAGCTCAAACTGTTTTGACTCTATCAACATACCACTTCTTAAGACTTTCGAGGAAAAAAATACGGACTTGCGCAACACTTGTTTTTTTCCACGACATAATTTTTGGTTGATCTTTCTTAGGGTGTGTTCGTTTTTCAGAGTCTAAATTTTAGAAATTTGTCACATTAAAAAAGTTAATCTTATTATTTAAGAGTATTAAATAAAGTTTAATTATAAAACAAATTACAGGCCCCTAGACTAATTTACGAGACGAATCTAATAAGGTTAATTAAGTCGTGATTAGAAGACGATTCATTGTAGCATCACTTTAGCAAAATATAGATTAATTAAGCTCATTAGATTCATCTCGAAAATTAGCACCAATCTGTCAATAGGGTTTTGTTATTAAATTGATCAAAATATTCATAAATAATAAGATTCTCTTTGATGTGATAGTGCTTAAATTTTAGAGAACGAACACACCCTTAGACTCGCTCACATAGTACTCCGTGTTGATTATCCCGATTGTAAAGAATTGACCTCATTGGGCCCAGCGCCCCAGCCGATCCAGCAAGGAACAAGTGTGTATCACGCGTCTTAGGCCCAGATACTGCACTGTGACTATTGGACTTGATTTTTTGTAGTGGGTTGGGTCCAATTAAGAACTTGTTCTCCCTATAAAATGTTTTATTGGAGGCCCAAGCATCAACTGGCTCCCTGAGCGCTCTCTCTAGAAATGAAGTAAAAACAAAGCTGTAAGGGAAGTTGCAAAAACAACTTCTAGATGAAAATACTCAGGAACAGAGAAAAAATGTGTCGCAGGATTTTAGAACAAGATAAAATATTATCCTTACTTGAAACATAGTACTATTTTTGTAGCAGCATAGCAGCTTGTTACCTTACCTACAATCGTGTAGCTTCATGACAATAATGTGAAGCCTCATGAGATTCCTAATGTTCATTCCGTGGGCTCGCTGAATCCCTCATGGTAATGTGAAGGCTTCAGTTGGTTCGGAACTGAGTTGTGGGATGTACAATACCGTTTCTTACCTTGGCTACACAGATTCCAGGAAGATCGATGGATCGTTATTACGGATTACTTTACTAGAGCTCCCTCGATGGCTTATATCCGATGGAATCAGGCAATAAGCTGTCCCAAACGGGCCCTATGTCAATCCATATGGCCAGTTCGATTTATATTTAGCAACGTGTAGGTCCGTTGCATCCATTTCTGTTAAAAAAAAAAAAACTCGACCCGCGGAGTATGACGGCCCTGGACATTTTGCTAGAAGAAAACCTTCTCACGCAGGTCGAGAAAATTCCCGAACCTCCTTCGCGACTATACACGAGGACTCAGTTGGCCGTGTGAGCTATGTCACGAGCCTTAAAGGCGAGAGAATTTTTTCGCAGCCGGTGCGAGATCTGGGTATCGAACCCCAGACCGGTGGGCTGCCACTCGGACGCCTTCACCACCAGGCCGGAGGCCTGTTCGCGCATCCATTTCTGTTACAAGGCGAAAAGTCATTCTTGGTACGGTTGCCTCTCGATTCGATCTGTGTTGTCCCTTTTACCTCTAGCCAGGCGTGGGCTGACATTGACGCGAGTGTGCAAGAACAGTTGAGGCAATTAATCGTGGACGTGGCAACCCCGAGCACGCCACAGCTCAGCACGGGTGTGCTGAACGAGCGAGCGCTAGTTGCATCTAACGGTATGCATGGCGAATAATTGGCAACACCCTTGTTTTCGAGACCGGGCCGATCGATAGATTCCACTCTTATCGGCACCACCGGTACGGTGGCAGTACGTGGACCACAGCTATATTATTCGTCTACGGCAATCTGGCAATGGTCGAATCGGGAGAGACGCCGGGCGTACGTCTCCGCCCGGAACGGGTAGCTCCTCCTGATCGCCTGGCACCGGGTAAGCTCGATCGAGCTGCAAACTGCCATGCTCGTCTTCCAGTTTTGGTCGCTCTAATTATTGGTGACGATCGAGTCATCGAGAAAGAAGAACGGAGCTGCTGCTGATCGGCTGGCACCGGCTAATTAAGCTGGAGCTGCCAACTGCCGCCCGTGCTCATCTTCCGGCCAGTTTGGTCGCCCTCATCGATTATTGGCGATCGTGGAAAAGGAGAAGGAAACTGCTCGCCGATCTTGGTGGGATTATTAGGGGAAGACGGGCAGCGTACCCGGACCAGCTAGGTATCACAGGTTGCGGAAAGTGCTGTGGTCCAAGCGGTGGTGGTGGGCCGGCGCGGCGGGGGATGGATCGGAGGCCGACCCGGCCGGCGGCCGGTTTGAACAGCGGCTAACGGACCGGGCGACGGATGGATGGAGACGGGCGGAGCTGATGCCGATGGATGGAGGCGACAGGGGGCCAGGTTCAGGGCACGCCAGCTGCCGGCAAAGAATACGGAGCAAAGGACCCCAGGACGACGCGTACCATTCCGCACGGCTTAAGCGGGGCCGCAGGGCCGTGCCGCCCGCGCAATGCGGGTCCCGATGGCCGTGACCTCGCCGGCCGGGGGTTCAGGAAGCCTCCTCCGATCCGCCGCTGCTGTCCGGAATGGGACGTCGGAGTTGTGTACGGTGTGTCGGCGAAACACGTCTCGGCACGGGTACGGCCTACGGCCAAGCTAGCTACGAGGTCGATTGACGTGCTAGCCGTATTAAAGCCACGCGTGATTGGCACTACATCACCAGAGATCGATCGGTCGGTCGACGCCCATATATTAGCGAGACGAGAGCACACGGTTTGTGACTTGCGACGGCGCGCGAGTCGCGCTCGACCGCCCGGCGGTCAGCGGCGTCGCCGTCGGTGAGGGCGGGCCACGCGTCGGAACGATCCGGCCCCGGTCCCGGACTCCGGGCTGGACCACCTACCGAGCTAGTAGTAGCTTAGTAGATAGCTAGACCTGATGACCGGTGGGTGGGGTGGAAGTATGTAGCAATAGGATAGGAGTGCGACTTCCACGTCCCGTTCCGGCCAATCCCAACGTGCGGCGCTTGGCCGTGGCGACGTGCAGCGCCAGGGGCCCCGGCGCCGCTGCTCTGCCGCGCGCCCGTGCTCTGCCGTTCCGGCCAATCCCAACGTGCGGGGCTTGGCCGCTGCTCTGCCGTTCCAGCCAATCCCAACTTGCACGCTCGTCTACTGGGACGCCACGGGCAGCGCTGCTCTGCCGTGTGGCCTAAGGACACGGCCAAGACCGATCCATGTTCCAGCACGTACAGCACATTACTGGTTATTACTAACACAAGTTCAGGTGGATTTGAATTTTCGTTTCTGATTTGTTCCCGGCAAATGCCCGGCGTCAATCAAGTGGATGGCATCAACCAACCTCTGACGATGATCGCCGGACCAATGCGAACCTGATGCTGATCGCCGGACCAATGCGCGCGCGCGCAGGCTCAAGTACAACCGGGCGTCAGTCACAGGTACGTACCTTGCAATATTAATGTCGCAGCGACGTCCCTACACCTGCGATCCTGTCTGAAAGCAAAACCACCTCCCGGGCCTCATGACTCGCCCATCATATCAGGTGGGTTGGTTGGTTTGATCTACAGTACTGTTCTGAATGTAAGCACGAGCAAATTTGACACCACGCCAGTGACACGGTACTATTCAATTTCATTTCAGGTGACCCCATGACAGAGTCTTGCTGCAGGCAAGAGTACAGCTCTTTTGACATCAGCTCTGTTGCATTTGGCTGCAACGTGAAAAGGCTGCTCCGGTTAATCAGTTTGCAATCATTTTCTTCTGATTGCCAGGCCAATTTTAACTAGGGAAAAGGCAGCACTGTTCTCCATTTAACTACTGTACCGTAGTAGATTATTAACCGATTTTCATTCTAAAAAAATTATTAACCGATCAGCAACTGCGCCGAGATTACTAGACAGGCAAGGCCAGCAGTAGAATCTGAGCTTGTTCTAGTTCTAGAATTTGAGATGGTTCAACAGCGTGGCACTCCAAATCGTGAATCATTGTCGTTGCCGTTTTACGTTACGGTCACCGGTTCTGCACTGTGCGGTTACAGTGGTGACAAGGCAGAAAGAAATGCGCTGACGATTCTCGTGCAAGTGGACATTGCCGGGGCTCCCCCTTCGTCCAACGATTTCGTCAATGACAGTCGACACTCGACAGCCCGACAGCGAAAGCAAATTGACGGCCGCTCTCACCGATCACCCTGAATTTTAATTTTAGATGATGGAACAATCGTCCCGGTCTCTGTACCCTGATCACCCTGGATAATGAAACCATGTCGACAGTAGCGCCATCTGTCTCTCGCATCTTCCATTCACAGATAATTAATCTGAGGAATGATTTGAGGCTCGGTGTAGGAGAGGTGGTAATACGAGAGGATAGAGAATCCTAACAGTACTATAGGATCAAACCATTTCTCAAACCAAACATCATATATCAGCCCGCCGTCCGCGTAAAAAGTCAATGCTCAATGCGGATTTGGCAACATCGAACAAGATGCAGTAGCACAATTGTGTGCTTCTCGTAGTTGTTTTGGTCCAGTTTTCTAGCATACCGTATCTTAATTCGGACAGTCGAATCCCACCTCTTTTTTCACATCACGTCAACTGACCAATCGTATCATTTTCGACTAAGTTGCTGTCTAGATCTAATTGTGATATGGACATGGCTTGAAAAGTTACACATTGTGTAGAAGATAACCGGTGGGACATCCACGTTACCGTTCACGTATACTACCTAGTTCTTTAAGAGTTCAACAACATTTCCGAAGAGAAGAAAGAAATCGAAGGATGAAAAGCCAGAAATTTGCAGAAGTTTATCACTGTGGTGAATACAATCTATCACTGTGGTGAATACAATCTAAGTGTTGCTCGTAATGTATACGACTCAAGCTCAAACTGTACATTGCCGGCATGCATCCGTTGGAGTCGATAGACGAGAACGTGGCCATTCGTATATCAGGTTACTGTCTCTTTAATTTTCTTTCCCTTCTTGGACTAAAACATCCCTTCAACGAGCATCCTATTCCAGTCATAGAAAGAATCGGTTGCAGTATGCAGTTTTCGAACAGAGATAGGAGAATGATTACAGTACACGGTTGCCATTCTTCAACAGCTGCAATAGCAGCTGCTAAAGTGGCATGCGGTCACCACCTCGCATTTTCAGTGAAGGATCAGGCCTCAAACTATGACAGATCCAAGTTCGCCTTCCCTGTTTCTTGCAGCGTTCCTGAAGAGTACAGATCACGTACAGCTCATTGAGTTGTATTGTACTTATGGAGTCTCCATCTGTTTCTGACGTGTTTGTATTTCCCATTGCTACATCGTGTACTCGTCTCTCCGTACGAGTTTACTGGACGTGACGAGTACTCATACCTCGCTTCCTCCTTTAAAGATAATAAATAGTTCATCGATCTACTTGCCAAAAGAAAAAAAATAGTTCAACTTGGGCATAATATTTTCCTTCAGTGTTGCTCAAGCAAATAAACAGTAAATAATGGGTACAGCAATTTCTCACTGAAAAGGAAAGTATCAGATCCAAATCGTTGTGATTGATGCCAAAAGAAAACTAGATTCCACCTTCCTAGATTGACAGGCACACTGATATTCAGTAGCGGTAAACAATACTACTTGCAAGGACGGCACGAACCAACATTACCTTGACCTCGGGCCAGTGCTTCTTGGTGATCAGACGGCTCGCTCATCAGGTCACCACAGCAGCGCCACAGATTGGATTATAAGCTCGGACATTACTCCAGGAAGCAGACCATTATTCCACACGAAGCACACGGGTTCACGGAACTCTTTCTCTACGAAGTGGCGAATCAACGTTTGATAATGACGCTAGCATCGGTTCTGCCCAAATCACATCGGTTGACGAAGCTGCCGTTTTCGCACACATTCGATCGAGCAGGATCCAACGGCCAGGAGCCGCCCTCGTAGGATGACAGGCTGTTCCTCAGTAGCGGCAAACAGGAGCCGGACAGCGCCACGGGGTCCTGATCTCGGGCCAGTGTTGCTTGATCGGACGGCTCAGGTTACTTCAGCGGCATAGCGTGCACACTCCACAGGCCGGCGAAGACGCGCCCTCGATCTCGCGTGGCCTATATAAAGGGCGGAGAGCACCGGGGTCTCCTGCCAACGCATCGATCGTGCTCTGCATTCTGCGCAAAGCTAATTAGTTACTCTGCTTTCCTCTGTTTTCCCACACGCGCACACTCCGTCATGGTGGTCCTCGCCAAGGGCGAGCTCGATCAGATCGCGCTCCCGGCGGCGCACCCGCCGCCGGCCGACGTGCGTTCCGTGGACCTGTCGTCCCCCGACCGGGCGGCGGCGGCGCGCGCGCTGGTGGCGGCGTGCGAGGAGCACGGGTTCTTCCGGGTGACGGGGCACGGCGTGCCGCTGGCGCTGGCGCGCGCGGCGGAGGCGGCGGCGGCGGCGTTCTTCGCGCTGCCGCAGGCGGAGAAGGAGGCGGCGCGGCAGCTCGGGTACGGCAGCAAGAGCATCGGCGGGAACGGCGACCTCGGGTGGATCGAGTACCTCCTCCTCGGCGTGACCCCCTCCGGCGCCGTCGTGCCCGCGTCGTCCTCGACATTGCCGTGCGCCGCGGCGGCCGCCGGTGCTGCCTTCGCGGCGCTGCCCGCGCCTAGTCCCTTACGGTAACTTTCTTCGCCATCAACTCGTACGCGCGCGGTAAACGATGCGGTTCGAACGCAAGGAATATTTCGTATTTGGAGCAAAACAAAAACGTGCTTAATTACGCTTAGCTTTACGTTAACCGGTGGGCCGCAGAACTAAACTGCATGCTCGAATCCATGCACGCGTCACCACCTCTCCGCTGCTTTCTGCTTGGCTTTTGCATCTGTCACTGGTGACGTCGGGAACGAGTACCGGTTCTACGAGGTACTAGCAGTTGTGAGATTTTTTGAGCAGCCACGTCGGCAAAAATAATCCTGGATACTACAGTGGCAAGTAGCGCGACCGGGAACGTAGCATACATAACATAACGAGGGAATAGTTTTTTTAAAAAAAAGAAGAAGAAAGAATCCCTGTGTGTGTGTGTGTGTGTGTGTGGATAAGGGTGCCCTGCCGTCGTGGCCGCGTGTTGCTTCACAGGTTGTCGCGGCCGACGTACGGAGGCGGCCGGCTGGACGATGCCGATTTGACTCACGTGCCGCGACGTCGGTTGCATGGTCCCTGTCGACGACGCGCCGCCCATTCATACTGCTGGGCGCCTCGCCAACACGCGTCCCTATCTACCTTGACGGCTGACGTCACCATTCAAACCCGAAGGCAGGCTGCCTGAATTTATGACGGATGCTGTTGCTCGCTTCGTCACGCAGGGACCTCTTGGAGGAGTACGCGGCGGCGGTGCGGCGTATGGCGTGCGCCGTGCTGGAGCTGATGGCGGAGGGCCTGGGCCTCGGCCCATCGGACCTGCTGGCCCGGCTGGTGACACGTGACGACAGCGACTGCATGCTGCGGGTGAACCACTACCCGCCGCGGCCCGCCGCCGCCGAGGAGCCCAGCAGCAAGAACCTCACGGGCTTCGGCGAGCACACCGACCCGCAGATCATCTCCGTGCTCCGCTCCAACGGCACCTCCGGCCTCGAGATCGCCCTGCCCGACGGCGCGTGGGCCGCCGTCCCGCCCGACGGCGACGCCTTCTTCGTCAACGTCGGCGACACCCTGCAGGTACGTTCCTTGTGTGCTCTTCTTCATTTCATCGTCGCTTTTACTACAGTAACCTCGGTCGAGCGATAGATCTTGCTGTCCACGTCGATCAAACGTGAGCCGCAGCTCGTCACATCATTCTGCCGTGCACGTGAAACACTGGCCGCGCACAGCGCCAAGTACAACAATAATAACGGGGAGCCTGATCTGGGGACGATGAATCTAGGCAGACCTGATCCCCTGTGCTGAGTTGCCACCTCCTGAAATGGCGAGGCAGCGCATCTGCCCCTCATGCATTATTGACAGGGACTCGTCTGTGTGCAGGTGCTGACGAACGGGAGGTTCAGGAGCGTGCGCCACAGGGTGGTGGTGAACGGCGACCGCTCCAGGGTGTCCATGATCCTCTTCGCCGGCCCGCCGCCCGGCGAGAGGCTGGCGCCGCTGCCGCAGCTCCTCCGCGGCCGGAGCAGGTACAAGGAGTTCACCTGGAAGGAGTTCAAGAACAGCGGCTGCGGGACCAGGCTCGCCGAAGACAGGCTGTCCCGCTTCGAGAACTGCTAGTACTAGTGCTTGGTCATGCCATTGCAGTTTGACTAGTTATCTGTGCATCTCCACTTTGCAGCGTGGAATGCCTAATTGTACGAGCTAGCTATAGTAGATAACTTCTCTTTTGATGCCTCTGTTGCTTATATTATGTATATATAGTCCTGCCTAGTAGTACGTCAGCATGTGTTTGGTGCAAATTAGGCTGTCATATAAATCTAGTTTTTGTGAATATCGTCGTTGTGTTTTAAGTTCCACGTTTTACCAACTGAAATAATCGAATCGATAAGCATACACGCAGCTCATGCCAACTTGAAGCTCTCATCAGCTGCTTGAGAACTCAAGTACTACACGGGAGAGTAAAATTTGCGTTAAACAAGTCCTGCTTCTGACTGAGAACTCATGCAGCATATGCCGGGGACTAGATCATGAGTAGCAACAGGCAATGCAGCTCTGAAATGCACCTTTCTTTTTTTGCGACAGGCAATACTTTCGAACTGACAGCAGAAGAAATGACGCATCACTAGTGGTAATTTACTTGCGCGCGCGATGTTCCTCGAGCTGCCTGATCACGCACACAACATTAGCGAGCGTCCTTTTCCAACATGAGTACTTGCTCTGACAGGACACAAAGCCATTGTTTCGAGGGGACAGGCGCTAGTTACGGATCCCACGGCACTTTCCTTGAAAAAGGCAGGCTTTGCACAGGACCGGTACTGTAATGTGCAGTACACATGCTCCGATCGAGATCGACGGCACAGTAATTAGACAAGTTGCACATCGCGGACAGCAGGGGTGTTGGATTAGAAGCGAACAAGAGCCGGCGTTTGACCAGGAGCCGGTTGGAGGACCGGTTTAATTTGATTGAGTTCCACCAGAATTTTATTGCATCCCCAACATCCTCTGTTTCGGAGGACTTGTCGTGTACTACTCGGCTATGTCCGCGATGTAGGGAGACTTGATCACAACATACTACCAGTCAGAGCAATCACTCCGCTGGTCCGCTTGGTCGTCAACAGTGACGCAACGCTCGAATCCGAGTCCCAGTGTAGGTCGTGTCCTCGAATCGAATGTGCAGCATAAGCTCGGACAGAAGCTTCGCCTGTAGAGTCGCAGGCGCACCAAGGCAACAGCGTTGGC
Source organism: Chloris gayana (assembly GCA_031894775.1). Taxonomy (NCBI): domain Eukaryota; kingdom Viridiplantae; phylum Streptophyta; class Magnoliopsida; order Poales; family Poaceae; genus Chloris; species Chloris gayana. The sequence goes on from JAUNZO010003727.1 coordinate 327,592, forward strand.
AGGTAAATCAAAATCATCAAGGTACACAAAAGCAAGGTCACGGCTGATGAGAAGGAGGTCACCGTCCCCCACCGGAAGGGAAGGTGGCACTCACAAGACGGAGGCAACGGCGGCGAGCCGGCTGAGGTTTGCGCGTTCCAGTCCATGAAGCGAACAGTCTGGGTTGGGCTGGATGTATATGATTTCGTTTCAGTTGCCGTTGGGGTTTCGGCCCATTGATGACCTACAGGCCACCGCGTTCGATCCACGTAAGGCGCAAGGCTTCTCGCCTCCGTATCTTTTTTTTGGGTATACTCGCCTCCGAGTCGGAGGCTCTGGACCGAGACCAGTTTATTCCGAGCGGAGGAGAAGAAGGCGGCTTGGTGGATGCACGAGCATAAATAGAAAACAAACCTGCCACGGTCGCATTGGTTGAGGTGAAAAAGAATCAGAGCACAACAGAAGGTGGAAAGAAAATCCATGGAAGAGACGAAGGAGAGGAGCCCCGGCGATGCGACGGGCCAAGGACAGGCCGCCGAGACGGCGCCCAGCCCAAGCGTGCCTCCGAAGACGAAGCTTACGCCGGAAGAGCGGATAGCGGCGCTGAGGTTTCTGAAGGCGGCGCACGAGGACGCGTTGGCGTACATGGCCATGTCCGAGGAAGAGGAGTAGGAGGAGTACCGCCGGGCCGGGAAGCTGCACAGATACGACCCGGACAAGGAGTGGCAGAAGCGCTACGCTAGAATCGGATCGGTAGGAAGTACCGCCCACCCAAAAGCGTGGCGCCGTATCTCGACGAATTCCTCAAGTACCTCGAGGAGGATGAAGCTGACGACGATGCGCCTCCATCAGCCACCTGAAACTAGTATAATTTTTATCTTTGTTGATTCTAGAATTCATCAGCCACGGGCCGTCCAAGCTGCAGCGGCTGGACGGGGAGCCACACGCAGGGCCGCAGGGGCAACCAACGCTATGGCTCAGGACAATCGAATCGGAGGAGAGGATAGCTGCACGCGTTACACAGGACATGTCCAAAGATGGAGTACCCTCGGGCCGGAAAACCGGAAAGCTGCATAGATACAACCCGGACTTGAATCACAGCGTCCAGAAGCGCTAGGCTCTGAATTGCCAAAGCATATAAAATCCTCCCAAAACTAGAGATAAAACATCAAACAAACAAGTAGTGAACAAACGATCGCTGGTCAAAAACAACTTATGTACATTCCATAACATGTGTTCTATGATACATCCAGTCAAGTGCTGAGATCAGATAAGTGAAATTGTAACCAGAGAAACTAATTCAACATCATGTAGCGGAACTTATACCGTTCACTTCTAGCCATTTGGTCAACAAAGTGCGGAGATTGGATCAGTGAAATCGTAATCAGAGAAAAACTACTTCACAATTAGCGGCACTTTATCGTTAGCTCTAACAAAGAGTCAAAGACAGAACCCGCAGCACATGCAATAAGCCCTGGACAAAACTTCTGCAAAGTGATATGCCCTACACTACCAATGCAGGTCACCAGTCATCCCAAATACAGCAAAAGAAAACGCAGTCGCCTCCAAAAACCTTGCCACCACCAAACTCAACACACCAGTTACTTTTGGACCTGTCACATATAAAAATTGGAGGTAAGAACAAGGTATCAAATTTACACTTCAGTAGCCAATTTTCATGCTGCACAGACAATGCACCAAAGCAATAGCAGCAAAAAGAAATAATCAACATTCTGGTTAAATGGATTGAAAAGTTCACTTCTAAGTTACAAACTAATTCAATCAACCAAGTGGAGAATGGAAGGCTCACTCAATTTAAGGTATTAAACACAACACAGTTATCTACCCTAGGAAACCAAACTAAATGGGGTATTAGAATGACAAATAAAACAGAGATGGTGCCCCTATGATTTATCATGTTCTTGAAATGCCAGCAAGGCTATGATGCAATGACAGAAGAATGCATTATACTTACCACATGCATAGTTCAAAAAGATTATTTTTACGAAACCTCCCAGGTTAGAACTAAAAAGGAGACCAGCAGCAAAACGACGGGACCGGGAAGGAACTAACAAGCAGCAGAAAGAGGTGTAAATACCAAACATGCTTATCCCCCAAATGATCACAGCTGCTGGATAAACTGGTACACATTTGTCATTGCATTCTAAAAAGTAATCATGACATTGTCCAGTTTATTGAACAGAAGCTAAAATAACTAATAGAAATTTTAATCAGGAGGTAAAAACCTAACATATTTAAAGAACATCACGCAACACCAGAATTACAGAATAAAAATGTTTGCTGTGGCTTCCACTTGATCTTCAAGATCAAAATAAAAGGAACATTGTAATGAATATAACAAAAAAAAAAGCATCAGTAGATAAGCTCAAGCAACAGGAGACGACAAAAATTGTTACTTATTCGTTGCCATGCGTGGACTCTTCAAACGCAAAATGATTAGAGTGCACATGACAAATATATGTGGACAAAAGAGATAACTCACATTCCAGATAAATAAAATGAAAAGCTCATTTATAAGTTATAAGCCAATTCAACCAGCCAACTGGAATGAAAGGCCCATTCGTCTGAGAGAGAAATCAAAGCACAATTTTCCCCCTTGGGAACAAAACCAAAAACATGTGATATTACCAATACAATAGTAACAGACTTTTCTACTTAAACATGGCCGTCTAGTCATAAATAAAACAAACCATTGCATGATAGATAGAGATTGTACCCCTAATATTTATTATTTCCTTACGATTCAAACTATATGGCATACTTCACAATGTTTGTTTTTAGTTGAAATATTTCAAAAAGCTAGATGCCAAATTGACAAAGCACACACACACAAGGTAGCACAAAGAAAGGACACATATGCATTCATTACAAAGTTGCCAAACACTTACTTTGTATACACTTCTTGGGTGACATGAATCTTCCTCAGCTGGGTACTTCATTATCTGAATCAGACCTGTACGTGGCAAAATAATTAAAGTGTTGCATGGGAAGCACAACCAAAAAACTTATAACTGTATTTGCAGATCACTTACATAGTGGTAAAATTGTCTTTAACCCACTTGCAGAACTTGACCCCCTTCCCAATCTTTCGGGACTTCTTTGCAACCTCTGCAGGACTTAACTCAGAGTTGACTTGAACACTAGATTTCTTCTTAGAAAGCATAGCAATATCCTGATCAATTTTTCCATAGAAATCTTCGTGGCTTAACTTCAAAGGTTCAAAATCTTGAGCTGCCTCAGCTGGCATAGCTATGGGTGCTGAAGGTGGATCGCAAAGCCTTTTCTTGCCCTTAAAGGAAACCTACAAGACAAAAAAGTATTTAGCACAGATCACATAGAGCATAGTGAAAGAAAGAAGGTTTAAAAAGATGGATACCTTGTCAACGGGAGCTGCCTTGCGCTCCACAGTCATGACTAGGATCCTAGCTCGTTCAAAAAGAACACGGGTGCCCTTGCGCTGTAGTGCAACATATTGTAATGTTAGAATTTGCAGCAAATAAATAAATAAATTTTATTATAAAAGAAGTGGTTATGTATAAATATAGTGCAGCAGAACAAGACAATACATTATAAACGAAATACTTTTCATAACAAGGGTAAAAATGGCAAGCACAACCAATCCAATAAGATGCATAGCATGCATAATATTTGAACAAGGTAAGAATGTGAAAAATTCCAGGTAATTAAGAACTTTCACAACACTGAATATAAACTAAGTACTTTCACAACGGTGAAGGGAAGCCAGTCCCTACCCTATCAGATGCACACGGTTTTCTCCACCTAATAGAGTAAACACGAATATTACTTTGGGTCAAATTTGTCCAGATCTAACTAGTCACGTCATATGGCAGGCAAAATGAACGGGTGAGCTGTCCATTAACCAAAAGCCGAACTATCCTCAGGCAAAATTTGATGCTACATTATTCTAATTAAGATAATACAAACACAATAGATACATGTGAACCTAAATATGATTTTAACAAGCAAATACTTTCTTTCGTTCAGGTCAAGAACCCTACCATTTATATGAAATAGACATATGAAGAAGAAATTATTTCAAGGAAAAACTGGTACACCCCCGTCCTTCCCTGCACGAGCTCTAATACCGAGAACTACGCACACACCCCACCACGCGCTGGTCAGGCCCTGGGCCTTCCTCTACATGCAATCCCACTCACAAAGAGAAACCGTGATCCATCACGGAATCCCAATCTCGCTAACGAAGAAATCAGCGCAATTTCCTCAAGGAGGAAATGTAAGAACTCTATAGGAATCCCAATTGGACCGAGAAACCAGCGGAATTTGTCTTGCAAAGAACACAAAGACTGCAGAACCCCAAGACCAAACGCTCCAAGAAAGAGTATCTGTCATAACTTCCTAGGAAACTCGACCCATGAAGGCAAGATTCCGAGAAAGAAACGCGAAAGAACCGGATGAATCCTAATCGCTTCCAGAACATTCCGCCCCCGCAAGAATCCCACTTGCTTCAAGAACAGTTGGCTAAACAAAATTCCGCATTAAGCCCAAAGATAAATTGCTCGTTGTAATAGAATTTGCAATCCAATTCGCTGCTCTCAGAAGGCTCCGAAAAACCAAGAACGAGCGAGAGAAGTTGAGGGGTTTCGACAATTGCCATACCGGCATGGCTGATGGCGTGAGAGCGGTAGGAGATTCTCCTGCTGGAGAGGATAGGTCGGAGGAGCTCCTGCTGGAAAGGAGAGATCGCAGGGGCAATGTGCGGGGAGATGACTCCAACCGTTGAGCGAGGTTTATACAAGGGAAGGGGTTCCATATGAGGCGAGGAGCAAGCAAGCACACGCGGGAGACAATTTGGTGGGCTGGGCCGGATATGATTTAAGCACGAATAGACTAGGCCGAAAGCAAGGATCCGAACAATTGTGTCCAACTGAAGCAGCAGCAGGCGGATCATCCTCGAGAAGGAAAAAAAATGGAGGAGGGTTATGAAAAAGAGGACGGGGCGGGGAGCGGCCGGGAACTCACCGGGATCTGGCAATTAGAGGTACCGCAGGTGGGGCGGATCTTCCCCGCCTTGCACACGTGACTCCGACCCAAGGTCCGGCACTCCGGCTGCCGGCGGCCCGAAGTGACACCTCAGACAGCCAGGATATGAGGCAGAGCGCATCTTTCCCTGATCCACAAGATTGTGGCTTGCCATTGCGAAGCTCATAACGTCGTCGCAGCGGCAGAATCAGCGGATGCTCGCGGCGAGGGGTGTGGGCCTGTGGCGGGGCGGCGTTAGGTTAGGGGAGAGGACCGAGGAGGGAGGAAGCAGCTGCGAGTTGTGGAAGGAAAGACTTGGGGAGTGTGGGGGACTGGGGGAGGAGAGAGGCCCCTTTATCCTGCTTTTGGACTGGGAACACCTTGGGCCGTCTTGGACCATCTATGGGCCGAACGAATACATTTGTACTGTATCTCGAACAAAAAGACAAGGATTGCTAAAAAAAAGAACAAAAAGAATCAATAAAATGAGTGGGTTGTTTGTGAAGAAACTACTGTACATCCGTTCAAATGTGTATGGTTGTTTCATTGAATTGATGGGTCAATCAATCGCCTGACCTGTGTAGTTGAGCCATCATTGCCGGGCTAGTGCCTATCCTAGCTCGTCGTGTTTGGATTTCGATGACCGTTTGGAAGCTCGCCGTGTTTGGCATTATCGACTAGTATCGAGGACGACTTCATGTTGTAGCCTGACGCTAAAATTACAGCAATTGGCCCGTTGACGTACTGGCTCTGATTCGTCGCGGAATGGACGAATGAACTCGAAGCCTCCGCGTCTGCGTGCCTTAACGAGGGACTGGACAGCAGCCTTTTAGTGCATCGCTCAACTCCTGGAGCCTGATGTAATTGACTAAGGGTGTGTTCGTTTAGTGGAGTCTAAAATTTATAGTTGTCACATTAAAAAGAATCTTACTATTTAGAAGTATTAAATAAAGTTTAATTATAAAATAAATTACAGATCCTAGACTAATTTACGAGACGAATCTAATGAAGTTAATTAAGTCATGATTAGAAGACGATTATCTGTAGCATCACTTTAGTAAAATATAAATTAATTAAGCTCATTAGATTCATCTCAAAAATTAGCATCAATCTATCAATAGGATTTTGTCATTAAATTGATCGAAATATTCTTAAATAGTAAGATTCTCTTTGATGTGACAGCATTAAATTTTAGAGTGCAGGAAACGAACACTTCCTAATTGAGGAAAGCTTGAGTCTCGGTGCGAGCGAAAACTGACCACGACGACAGCTCTGCTTGCATTCCCCGCCCGGGAATCCGCGACGACCCCTCCGCAAGTTCACAACGATAAAACTACAGCCTTTCTCATCAGTCATTAACCCCACTTTTCCGTCACTGCTGGGTCGGCTAGGCCATGATTCCTATCCACGGGACGGAGAGGAAACACACTCCTTTCAGGGCGTGCTTTGATCAGATCAGATGGCAGAAGCGCTTATAGTACGGTACCTTGAAGCTGGAATTACGCAGTGGTGTGACGTGGCCCCATCACCGCGTGGCAATCGCACGCCAAGCGCTACGGCTCGCATCCGAGTCGGCCGGGGCGGCCGGTTCGAGTCGGATCGGGTAGCCACGCGCGCATGAGCGAGCCTCGCCCATAAATACGGACCAACACGAAGAGAGGTCTCACACAAACCACCTGCCGCGACTCCTGCGATTAAGAGCGCAATCATATCGGAGGAGAGCAAGACATGGGGAAAGCCTTGACCGCCGCAGGTCACGTGGAGACGTCCGCGAAGAAGTCGAGCACCGGCAACAGCAGCAACGTCGTTGGCACCGAGAGGAAAAAGAAGAAGATTACACCGGAGGAGAGGGCGGCGGCGACGAAGTTTTTCGAGGCGGCGTACCAGGAGGCGAAGCAGTACAACGCCATGACTGAGGAGGAGGTGGAGGACGAGTACCGCCGCGCCGGGAAGCTGCACACGTACGACCCGGACAATGAGTGGAAGAAGCGTTGCGCTAGAGCCGCTATCAAGTACCCGCCGCCCAAATCCGTCGCGCCACCAGATCTCGACGACTTCTTCAAGTGCCTCCAGGAAGACGAAGCCGACTACCAGCTCCTGGGCTTTCTCTCCGTTGTTTTTGGTTCCTAGTTCATCTCCTCTTTTAGTAAAAAAAAGAGAGGAAATTATTTGTAAATTCAACCTTCGTCGCCTATCAAGAGGAGATTATGTGTAAATACACTTCGTATTGATCTTGTATGAATTATATCGTGATTGGTTTTCTTATTAATTATTATCTCCCCATATCACTGTACCATATGTGATCTCTGCACTTCTCTTAGGGTCTATTTGACATGAAGGAATAAAAAACAAAAAAGATAGAAAAAAAAACGTAAGAACAAAGAAAATGTAGGAATTCGGAAAGTGAGAAAACTACATGAATCCAAAACAGAGGAAATGCAAGTTTCAGGTGCTTTGAATGCAAGAATAAAAACATATGAATGAAAATGTCAATATAAATAAATAAATTTAGAATTATATTATAATTATTTATGACACATAAATCAAATTATTTTTGTATGATAATAAACCATAATTGTATTTTGCGAGCTTGCAGTTTGAAATTTCTCAAGAGAAGTAGTGGAGTATTTTCTTTTCCCTTCATAAGTACGTTGCAAAATGTTATTTTTCTTTCTTTTATATATGTCGTGGGAAATATTCCATGAGCTCAGACCTCATTTTTTCATTCCTCCAAAAGTATACCTCAGCTTCCCTTTCCTCTCGAAGGAATTAGACTTATTTCTTTGTTCCAAACATCTCCGTACGATTCCTTTCCTCAGAAATGCTTCCTCCATTTATTCCTACCTTTCTCCGATGTTCCAAACAGGGTCATATGGTGTTGGAGATTGTTGTTCCCTACGCGTGCTCCACTCCGGTTTACCGAATTGAATCGTTATTTATGAGTTAACTTCAACAAATCATAACTTTTTTTTGCAAACAATCAAAACTTTTACAATCAATTTCACAAAATCATAATTTTATGTACCATTTGTTTCACAACTTTAGCTTCGGCCTACATGACAACCTCTATGGAAATGCATAATACCAAGGCTACAAGTGGGATCATGACTAAAAGTTATGGTTCTATGGAAAACCTCCCAACCTAGCTGTCCATATTCATGGACAAAGCTTGTGGTCAGGCGACTCCGATGTGAACCAGCGCTTTCGGCTGCGCCGACTTAGACGTTGGCTACGCTCCCGTGAACTGCCACGTCGTCGCCTTGTCGATCTAGGTTTGAGTGGCGGGACTGGGATGTGGGCTAAACGAAAACATATAGGGCAAGCCCCCAGAAAGGAATGATCACCGAAAGAGGCCGGATTTGGTCCAGCACAAGACTAAACATTTCATTTCTCATCAAGAGAAATTGCAAATAACAAACTCAAGATAATGAGATGAGCGCAAACAAAAATTATCAACTAAAGTGTATTTGATAGAGCTTATGTTTATGCTCAAAATTGCTTCAAACCGTTCACTAAACAACATTAAAAATGCTTATGAGTGTAGAAGTCTGTCAAGCCAGTAATGCATATGCGTTAGAAGTCATTGACATATAGGCTCGAAAGGTGTGAGGCCCACATATCAGCCTCTCCTAATGCCAATGCACAACTGTGCAGAGGATCTCTACACCGTCTATAGGTTCAACCATATACCGTTACAGCTGCATGTGTGTGCAAGCATGCCGGCAGCAAGTGAGCCGCCACAACAAGATGGACAAAAACAGATATGGCAAAGACCCCGAAGTGGCCAGATTTTGCAAGGCATAAGTGTTTTCACAAGAGCTTTTGCTCATAGATGTATTTTCGGAAGAGCTGGATTTAAGCATTTTATTTTATTTTTTCAAATACAATCACTTTTATTTCTCATCGGGAGGGATCCCAAGATAATGAAAGGGTGCAAACAAAACTCCGCCCCGCCTCCATCTCCTCACCTCCTCAAGATGTCGTGTGACAATGTGTGCCTCGCCATTTTGTAGTCGGTGTGTTGATTGTTGGCTGACTGCATACCGTCTGAAATACTTGTTGCACGAGAATTAAGAAAAAGATAGTAAAGGTGGATACATATAAAAAGATGAGAAGATCCACCATATAAAAAGATGAGAAGATTAAAATAGAGTTCTATTAGAAAGTGATAATAACCATATTGTAAAAAAACTGAAAATGGCTTAAGGATATTTGTTACAAGTACTTAATATCTTCATTTGGCGAACAAGGCAAAATCCAGTAGAACAGGACACGTTGAATTACTCGAAGCAAGAAGCCAAGGACAACCGAAGCTGTTTCTTGAGATTACCCGTGCTCCCCCACAGGAGCAAGAGCAAGACTGCAGCCAAATGCAAATCCTCCCATCAACCCACTGTGTTCTGTGCTGCCGTTCCTTGGGCCCAAGCGGAAGCCATCGAAACAGTTCAAGCCCGAATCTGGGCCCACGTCCCACGGTGCCGCAGCGGCTGCGACCGGCCGGAACAGAGGTCACTTTCCTCAATCCCCACCCGCGTCCCCACCCCACCACACCACACTCACGATATCCCTATCTCCTGGCCTTCAACTGAAGCTGGCTCACTAAGCCACGCAACGCCGCACTTTACGTCTCACTTACATGTGGGACACGCAAACTGCTGGCCCCATGCTGCAGAGTAGGAGTATAAGAGCAACTCCAGCCGTAGCCCCAAAACAACGGCTCCCAAATCCAGATTTCGGGGCGCAACACCGTTTCGGGGCCTGAAAATTTTCCTCCAACTCCAGCAGGACTTTCTCGACTAGGCCCGTAAATAATCCTACCACGTGGGCTCCACACCATGGACCTGCCTCTGTGACCAGTCAGTCATCAATCGAATCTCCTAGCCTGCAACACGACGATGATATCGTCTCGGATGCAACGGCGGGGTCCTGGTCGCCGGCGCCGCTGCGGAGGCGGCCAAGCCAGCGGCAGGAGGCGGAGGCGAAGAGGGAGATCCAGGTGAGGAGCGGTGTGCCGAGCAGGATGAGGCCGATGGGCACCATTCACAGCTGCTCGTGCGAAGGATGAAGCTCGCATGGCGGAGGAGTGGTGCTGGAGTGGGTGGAGCCCATGGAGACAGATCTTGGAGCTCTGCGCGGCCAAGAGTCGACTGCTGCTTGCCGGCGGCGCGCTCGTCGCCCGCGCCCGGCTGCAGTCAGGGTCGCGTTGAGGGGTGCTAGAGTGGGCGGCGCCCATGGCGACAGGTCTTGGAGCTCCGCGTGGCCAGGAGTCGGCTGCTCCTTGCCGGCGGCGCGCTCGTCGCCCGCGCCCGGCCGCGGTCGAGGTCGCGCAGCCGCTTGACCCTCGAGCCGCGCCGATCTTGCCTCGTCGTCCACGCCTCCGTTCGCCGACCGAGCCGCGTCGGTCTCGCCTCGTCGCCTACGCCGCCGCTCGCCCACCAAGCCGCGTCTCGTCGCTAGAGGGAGAGGAGAGAAAAAGAGAGAAAAAATGAAAAATGCAGTGGGGCCCACATTTGGGAGTGGGATTGGAGGCCCCTAGGAATAGGAGCTGGTGGATGAAGTTTTGGGCCCACGCAAAATGCGAGCCGGTTTTGAGGCCTCACTTGAGTTGAGTTTTTTTAACTTAGACACCAAAAAATGTGATTGGGGCTTGTTTAGGGCCTGGAGTAGCTCTAACGCAAGACGCTTGCGTGTTGGTCTCTCCCTCCCGTGGATTTACGGATGCGCCCCTGGAAACGACAAGCCATCCTCGTGGCCACGCTTGTACTGGAAGTTCCCTGTCTGACATGTGGTCCACTGCAAATGTGGGGCCCACATCAGCGCCGAGGATGGCATGAGGAAATGAGCATCGCCCAAAAGTACACGGCCGCGTCAGAGAACAAGAAAAGACCTGACGGGCCGTAATCCTCACGCCGCACAGTTCCACCCCAAGTCACCACCAGGGGACCCTCAACTATTACTTGGACCCACCTGTCCGCGTGAAGAATGGTGGGTCACCTATCGTGCTGGGCATGGGTCCGGGGAGAGTCATGGTGCCAATTATTAAAGACCTCTCTTCCCTTTGGACTCAAAAGATTTTGAGACCCCGGAGAAAAAAACAAAAAGGGGAGGTCGCGAAAGCTCCTCTTCCTCTCGGGTTTTAGGCGACGGCTGCGAAGGGGGAGGAGCGGCGGGGGAAGAGTCTCTCTGATAGAGAGTGCTGGGAGCTTGAAACCCTAATCCTGAGGCGGAGCGCTTCTCCGATCGCATCCTCTACACCGCAGTAAGTGAGTTCTCCATCCGCTCCCTTCTCCGATCGCGAATCCCCGCTCGCCTCACTCTAGGGCTTCCGATCATCGCAATGTGGGGGGTTTTCGGGGGCATTTGAGCGAGGGTTTTCGGATTTTTGGTCGGTTGTAGCGGCGGGATTGCTGTTTGGAGCAGGACTCAGCGGTGATTGCTCTAGGGCTTTGGTGTGGCGGTTGTTTTTTTTCCAGGTGAGGAAAATTTAGGAGTTGCTTCTACTGGTGGAAGCGGCGGCTGGGCATGATCATTCGTGGGGTTTGATCACGGTGAAATGCGGATTATTCACCTTGTTCTTTTTATAACTTGTATCCGTTTGGGGCTGCTATGGAAGTTTGTTTTGGCTGAAAAAAATTACTGGTGATTTTGTCGCCTATGAACTAAATCCGCTACTGTTTTGCTTTCCCCGCAATTTGATGCCTCACAGGAAAAAAAACGCTTCAGTTCAGTGAGGTTTTTGTGGGAATGATCACGAGGTCGCTGTCCTATAACCCTACTGTTTTGACTTTTGAGGCGGGATAATCCAAAATGGGTTAATATTAGATTAGCTTGATTACTGTTTAATTAAACTGCATCATCTGGCTCGTAGGTGTACTTTTGCTGCATGCACCTCTCGAAGTTGCAGATTTCTGAGCAAACCCCTGAATTCTTGGAAAGAAATATCGTTCCCTTTTTCAGTACAGATTGCCGGTAATGTAAAGTTATTAGACTTAATGGGTTGTGCACGAAGTAATTTGTGCTGTACAAATGGTAATTTGCAAACTAGTCAGAGCTAGTTAGGACTTGCAGTCCTTCATGTATTGAGTGTGCTACTCATAGGTCATTTTGATGCAATTATGAATGGAAAAATATAAGTCTAATTGGCGGAATGAAAGTTTATTGCCATATCAAAGTCATGCTGAAGGTTTCTAATTAGTCTCCATAACATTTTATTATCGTTGTCTCTGGTTAGATTTTGCACACCTGTACTTCATTGCGGGTTCCTCACATGGTATTCACCAAAACATATACTTGCATCTTTCTATTTGAGAATGTTTCTCTCTCAAATTCCTTTGACTTTCAGGCATATATTAGTACAGCTATATGTTTTTGTTATATATATGGCCTTTGTTAGCAATGCCTTTTCCACACCTGAAAAAATTCGTAGGCCTATATTGCAGTGGTCTGTGCATTACTATCTCAATAAACTGACATCTTTTTGGATATGGCTGATGGGTATCTCCCATTTGGTGCATTTTTCTAACTTGATTGTCTTGCTCCTCCATCTTTCATATGCCCATTTTTATGTTAGATACGGGCTGAGACTACATTTTTTTTATCTTAAGTTGTTTTTTGTTTATAGTAAGAGGTCTCTTCTTCTTTTTCAGTTTTTCTGCGGCTTTAAATACTGAGTGGAACCACGATGAGTGCCCCAACTAATAGAGAGAAATGTCCACTTTGCTTGGAGGAGATGGATTTGACAGATAAAGAACTGAAGCCCTGTAAATGTGGATATGAGGTGAAAACTGAAAGCTTGAGTGCCATCTTGGCGTGCATAATATTTACTTGTCATTCTCCCGCTAGTTATGTTGTTATTTTCATTCATCTATGAAATCGCTCTGACCAGAATTCCCAGTAATCCTGAAAATACATTCTTTTCGATGTTGTTCTATGTTTATGTATCATGATAAACAGATAGATAACAACTATGTATAGTTTTATTATTTCTTTTTGGTCATTGAAGTTTGTTTTGGAACAAGAGTAAAAGGCTTCCGGAGGTCGATCCTGCTAATTTTCAGTAAATTTGCAATGTTCTTCCAGTACTATTTTGGACACCAATTCAGTCAGATGATATCAATTAATTACTTATTCTATGTGTTGCCTTGAGGATTCAATATTTTGTTTTCACCGATCAGATTCAGCTAAAATGATCTCTCTTGTGGGCTTTGTTCATAATTAATATTGGCATATTTGTAATCTCACCTGGCAGATATGTTTATGGTGTTGGCACCATATAATGCAAATGGATCAAAAGGACGAATCTGGAGGGAAGTGCCCTGGATGTCGTTCTGTCTATAACAAGGATAGGATCATGGGGACAAGTGGCAGCAACAAAATGTATGCGTTTTATCGCCAAAATGCAGTGTTATGTCTCAGATAGATCCATTTCTTCTTGCTATATCTGTTTGCATTTCGCAAAAATGCTACTTCATTAATCTTTCTAGCTAATAAAATGCAATAACATTGCTTGACCTGAGTTTTATCTTGTTTCCCTCAATGCTAGTTTGAAGGGACTTTGTGCTGATAAATCAAATCTGCAAAAGGAACAAAACAAGTCTCATAAGCTGAAAACTTCAAATGCTCAGTTAGCACCAGCAGAAGAACCAAAAGATCCGAGTAATGTTCGTGTGATTCAGCGGAAGCTTGTTTATATTGTGGGGATGCCTTCTGAGTTTGCCAATCCCAAGGTAATGAGTTTTGCACTCTATGAGTTATGCAAGATCTTTGGGTGCACACGAGATAATGCTAACTGTATGCTATTTGTGCAGGTGTTGAAACAGAAGAATTTTCTTGGACAGTATGGAAAAATAGAAACCATTGTTATTGATAATGTTGGAGCAAATCAACAGATCCCGGACTCTGGCCGTGTGTAAGTCATACGAATATAGAAGTTCAAAGTTGAAATATGTTCCTCTAGCAAGGAAACTAGTCTAACATGAAAACCACCACTAAATATATAGTATTCCCGAGCATGTCTGTCTACCACTACAAATGTTGCTGACACTTTACCAAAAGCACCCTAATCAATTGAAATTTTCTTTGTATGCCTCTTCCACTTTCTAGCAACATGTATGGTCCCTTTTTATCTGTGACATCGGATATGATTCAGCAGCAGGAACTACAGTGCTAATTGCACAAATTTCTCTCGAGCAACTCTTTTTGTTATCTAAGTTAATATCTGTATTATGTCATTAGTTTAGATGCTGTTTTCTGACTGATTCTTTGCTTGCATCCCTTTTCAGATATGTTACATTCTCAAGGGAAGAGGAGGCTGCCCGATGCATACAGGCGGTTAATGGTTTCATCTTGGATGGTAGACCTTTAAAGTAAGTTGGTTCTAGATATGCTACTTTCAACTTCAAGAAATTACTGTACATCCTATAGCTTACTTTTTGTCTGTTGATCATGTAGGGCAACCTTTGGTGTTACAAGATATTGCCATATATGGCTAAGCAATAGAGTACGTGTTAATCCAAGACTTAACTTCACTGAATCACTGACCTGCAAATGCTGCCTTTTTCTGATAATTGTCTATGTCCTGACCCAGACTTGCTGGAAAGAAAACTGTTCATATGTACACTATAAAGCAGCTCCAGAAGATATTTGTAGGAGGGATGATGTTTCTGTGTTCTGTTCAAGGTACGTTCTGATGCTAACAATGAGTATTGCATACTCATCAATGTTAAAAAATAGCGAAAAGTATGTAATTAGTAGAAAAGCAGTAGACTGGTGGTTTATTGCGCACCTATTAACATCTGAACTATAAGTGGAATTTATTGACCAGTTTTAAGGCTGAGAAATGGTAGATTCTCTGCATAGACGAAATGGGAAACACAACACATGTTTATTTTGTTAGTTTGTGTATTGTAAATTAAGCACTGCTGCTTTTAATCTGACACACTGATGTGCACTTAATAAATACAAACTAAAAATTATAGGGCCACTGATGCAGTTGCACCCTTACATTTCAACAGTTCATAAGGGTGCCTAAAACCAGGTGATACTAGAACTAATGTGATATTGGAGCATTGAGCCGCACTTGGGTTATTCTAGTGGCCCTTCACTCATACTGAAGCAAAACAAACAGAAGAGAAGAACTCCTCTAATTTTTCAATGTTTCCTTCGGTTCTTGTGTGACCCGTTTCATGCTTCTGGTTGCTGACTTGAATACACTTATTGAATATGTGCACATCTTATTTGTACGCAATATTTCACTTCCTTCCATATCTCTCTTAGATGGCTAGCTGACCAAAAGAAAATGTTCTTTGTCACTGCTGTAGTTAAATGAGGTTCAGTAGATTTGTGTAGTTTTGATCTGTTTGCAATTCCTCATGCTGCAATTAGCATGTCCAATAAAGTTCTGTCAGTTCTGTATGTACTATAATTGGTTGAACCTACTATAGATAGACTGTGAGGCACCTTAAGGTCATAATAAATTGCTTTACAAATACCACCCTTGTATGTTTATTGGAACTTCCTTTGTTTCTTTGTAACTATCAGGATTCAGCAATTGATGGGAATGGATACAAAGGGTTTCCAACATCGTTCAGGAAGCACTTTACCCCTCCAGTCCACTGCAATTCAAGAGCTACAATTTGTAGTGGAATCTCAAAAGATGTAAGAGTTCAGTATGAATCACTTGATGAAATTCGTTTTCTGGTTAGGAAAGTAATCTGGTTGTGTTACTTGCTTTGTTTCATTGTATTACTTGCCCATCATTGTACTAACTGTGAGTCGTTTTATGCACAAGATTTGCACCAATGATGACAGATTACTTCCCAGTGGCGCTGCCAAGAATCCTGATTCGCTGCCAGTCACCACGGCATGGTAAATTCTTTCGTTTGTTAGGAGCTTATCCTTCAATTCCCCTTATCTACAATCCTCTTGACTGCCCTTTTTTGTTTGCGATGCAGGGATTTAAGTTTCTCGTCTGTCAGTCAAAAGGAGCACATCAGTGAACAGCTGGTCTCTAATGATAAATCTCAAGCATCTGTACAAAATAGCACTTCAAATTCCAAGCAAATGATCTCAGCAGAAAATCAAGCATCTGACGTTTCTTTACGAAAGCCACAGTATGTTAGCGTAGTTTCAAAAGGTCAAGGTGGATCTGGTCGCCGTTTTACTGTACTTACCAGGCAGGGGGCTTCTACTGATACTGGGCCTAAAGCAACAGGGCAAGTTGTTAATGGCACTTCAAATTCCACCAAAGTTACTTTGATTAAAAATGAGCCCAGTGAAAGTATTACAATTCCAAAAAGTCAGAATGTGAATCTACTTTCCCAGAAACCAATGCATTCTTCAGATACATGGGCTTCAAAAAGTGTCAAGTCTCATGCTCAAGCAGAAAAAAAGAATGAAAGTTCAGATATGAGTGCAAAGCTAGCTAATGGAAATCTGAAGCGTCTTTCAGAGAACACTCTTTTAAACAGTTCAACTGCAGCGCATACTACGAGCGGCAGACCTACGCCAAGTAATCTTTCTATGTCTGATGCGAAATCTCAAGCGTCAGCTAGGCCACATAACCTTTCAGGTTCAAATGGAAAGTTGGCATCAGAAAATCATTTGCAGCTGGTAAATCTACAAAGGGCACCAACTGCAGTTATGGCAAGAGCAAGTCTCTGCCATAGTATTCCTATTAACCCTGTACCTTCTGCTGATAGCAAACGTCAAAATTCTCCTCAAGGAGGGCCTCACTGCTTGTACAACAGGGAAGTAACAAGGTTCGATCGCTGTTCAGATAGCATTCCATTATCGAAACCACTCAGTGCAGTATCATCCACTGATTGGGTTGCATCAGATGGAAAAGAAATAAAGAAACAAGTTTGCTGCCCTCCTGGATTTGAGAAGCTTCAGCACTCTTCTGATACAGGCAAATCTGTACCATTGAGATCCTCAACTTGCTCTGTTCCGTGCTCCTCAACTGATGCCCTGGTACAAGATTCTTGTGGCATCACAGATCAACCACATATCATTAGCATGGTTTCACATTGCCTGGATGATGGGGATGTCACACAAAAGAGAGATGTGAGAGATGTTAACTTCTCTTCACCACTCAGTTCAGCTGATACTATCTGGAGACGTGAACAGCTTCCAGGCACCTACTTTTCTGATTTGTCAAATCATTCACAGGTATCACCTTATTCTAATGGGTTCTTGCAATATGCACCTCCTGTCACATCATATCAGCAGCCTTCATGTTTGGATGGAACTACGGGTAACTACATGTCCACTGGGGGGTATGACTCATTTCACCAAGGCACTGCATCAGGCATTACAGCTGGTATGGTAGGCATGTCGCTCCAACGGTCGTCTCATCATGGCTGGACTCATGGAAATGCAGATTCTGGATTGAATTGTCCACAGGTCAACATTTCATACCCCAGCGGGTATACCCTATTCTAGCACCAGGCAAGCTCTGCTTTCCAGCTCCTAACAACAGACATGTAAGAGTAGTATGGATACCTTCTAACCTAGATCACAAATGGTGGATGGTAGAGACATTGGTGTCAGGTTCATGTTTGTGCTCAAGCCTGTAAAGATCAAACATGGAGCTTCATGCACAACAATTATGCAAATTGTGGATGGTAGTGACATTGGCATTGAGAAAGCTTCATGTACTAAAGTTTGTAAAGATCGAACATGGAGCTTCATGTATAAAGACTGTTTGATGATCGTTTTAACATTTGGTGAATAGCCATTTTCATTTGTAGCATTGCGAATGGGGTAAATGTGCACGCATTGTCAAATTATTATCCCTCACTTCGGTTCGAGACTTGCGTATATCGTGAGCTGTAGAGCATATCGTCTCTACATGTTTTATATCTTCAGAAACTTTTTAGTCACGGAATGATTTATACCAATCAATGATGTTGTTACTGTGACAGAATTTAGTCGTCGATGAGCGAACATTGCATTTTTTAAAGGGGAAGGCAGGAGCTTCATTAACTTATCACAGAGTGATTACAATCTATTTTTATCAAAGCACGCAAGGGGGGGGCGGCGTTATATGCTACTCCGCCCGTGGTTGATCCTGCGAGACCTCCCTAGCACATGCTTGAGCAACTTTGTTACAAGATCTACTAACAAACACCAAAGAAAACTCATCAAAGCTCCTACTCAAGTCCCTGATGTCATGAAGGAGGCCGCCGACCTTTGTGTATCCAGGGAGCTCCGTAATCTGATCAGGTCTAAGCAATATGTCTCAAGGCACAATTTCCGAACATTCGCCTGCTGTGCCAACTTTAAACCATCACGACATGCCATAGCCTCCATCAGCAAGGCATCACTGCCAGACCTGTACCATGCAGCACGCGCTGCCACAAAATTTCCATCATGGCCTCGTAACACCACTCCTGTTGCTCCCATCTTTGTAGATGCAAAAAAACTGCCATCTGAGTTGCACTTGTGCTAACCAGACGGCGACCGTTTCCACTTCTCTTCTTAGCTTCCGCCTTCTTGTCTGGGGTGTAGTAGAAGCCAAAGGTCAAAGGCAGTATCACGCACCCATTCCACAGCCTGCTTAGTCGGTATTGGCTTTTCATCACGACGCCGGTCATTCCTCATCATCCAGAGAGACCACATTCCACACATGATTATCGCCGCATCCTTTCTTGAGCATATACCTGTATGTAGCAGGTCCCACGGCCAGGTTGAGTCATGGAGCCTTGGAATCTTTACACCAGTCATCTCCGTTGTGTATTCCTAGAAGCATCTAATCACTATGCACTCCAACAATACATGTTCGACAGTCTCCTCTGGACTTGCGCACATTTCACAATTTGCAATCTCTTCGATGTGTCGATGGTGCAGCGAACATTGCTTTGATGACTAGAGAATATATTGTTTCATACTCCTTAGAGCAACTATAGCAATCCCCTAAACAAGCCTCAATCCTAGATTTTAGGAGGTTTGATAAAAACTCAACTCCAACAGCCTTCTTAAACGGGCACCTAAATTGGGAGGGCTCCCAAATCCTCCCTCCAGCCCCTAAAAATGAGAGGGCTCCTCCACTCCTAAATTACAGCTGGCGTGGGACCCACACATGTTTTTTTCTCCTTTCCTCTCTTCACCTCAAGATTCCATCGACATCGGACCCGACTTGCACAATAGTCGGCCAGCCGCGCCACGCCTGCCACCTGCCGCCGCTCGGCCGCGCCCGACCAGATGCGTGTCGCCTCCTCCTCCCTCCAGGTCGCCGCCCGACTAGATTGGCGCCGTCGCCACCTCCTCGTTCCATGCCTGCGCGCCGCCTCCACGCTCCCCGACCACCTTCGCCTGCTCCCTACTGGCCAGGCACGGGCAAGCATGGGCGTGTTCCCCGAGGTCAAGGTCGCATGAGTGGCTCCGTAATCTGATCAGGTCTAAGCAATCTGTCTCAAGGCACAATTTCCGAACATTCGCCTGCTGTGCCAACTTTAAACCATCACGACATGCCATAGCCTCCATCAGCAAGGCATCACTGCCAGACCTGTACCATGCAGCACGCGCTGCCACAAAATTTCCATCATGGCCTCGTAACACCACTCCTGTTGCTCCCATCTTTGTAGATGCAAAAAAACTGCCATCTGAGTTGCACTTGTGCTAACCAGACGGCGACCGTTTCCACTTCTCTTCTTAGCTTCCGCCTTCTTGTCTGGGGTGTAGTAGAAGCCAAAGGTCAAAGGCAGTATCACGCACCCATTCCACAGCCTGCTTAGTCGGTATTGGCTTTTCATCACGACGCCGGTCATTCCTCATCATCCAGAGAGACCACATTCCACACATGATTATCGCCGCATCCTTTCTTGAGCATATACCTGTATGTAGCAGGTCCCACGGCCAGGTTGAGTCATGGAGCCTTGGAATCTTTACACCAGTCATCTCCGTTGTGTATTCCTAGAAGCATCTAACCACTATGCACTCCAACAATACTCATCTCCGTTGTGTATTCCTAGAAGCATCTAACCACTATGCACTCCAACAATACATGTTCGACAGTCTCCTCTGGACTTGCGCACATTTCACAATTTGCAATCTCTTCGATGTGTCGATGGTGCAGCGAACATTGCTTTGATGACTAGAGAATATATTGTTTCATACTCCTTAGAGCAACTATAGCAATCCCCTAAACAAGCCTCAATCCTAGATTTTAGGAGGTTTGGTAAAAACTCAACTCCAACAGTCTTCTTAAACGGGTCCTAAATTGGGAGGGCTCTCAAATCCTCCCTCCACCCCCTAAAAATGAGAGGGCTCCTCCACTCCTAAATTACAGCTGGCGTGAGACCCACACATGTTTTTTTCTCCTTTCCTCTCTTCACCTCAAGATTCCATCGACATCGGACCCGACTCGCACAATAGTCGGCCAGCCGCGCCACGCCTGCCACCTGCCGCCGCTCGGCCGCGCCCGACCAGATGCGTGTCGCCTCCTCCTCCCTCCAGGCCGCCGCCCGACTAGATTCGCGCCGTCGCCACCTCCTCGTTCCATGCCTGCGCGCCGCCTCCACGCTCCCCGACCACCTTCGCCTGCTCCCTACTGGCCAGGCACGGGCAAGCATGGGCGTGTTCCCCGGGGTCAAGGTCGCATGAGTGGCACAACATGGTGTGCGGCGGCGGTCAGGACCGCGTGACGGGCCTCCGGCTGAACGGGATCGACCTCGGCGGCACCATCGACATGGACGCGCTCGCCGCCTTCCCGCAGCTCCGCTCCGTCTCCTTCGCGCGAAACAATCCCTCAGGACCCTCAAATCCATGTTCCTCTCCGATAACCGGTTCTCTGGCCCCATCCTCGATGACTTCTTTGCCAACCTCGGTCACCTGTAGAAGCTGTGGCTCGATGACAGACCTCTGCGCGGGTTCGGACTGACGCGGTGGAGCGCAGGTCGGCGTGGAGGCCCCAACGGCACGAGCGGTTGGGTGGATGAGAGACGGATCTGTGACTCATTGATTCACTGACAAAGCGGGTCCACCTGTCGGGATGGAAATTTAGGATAGGATTTTGGAGGGCTGCGGGGATGGGAAAGGAATCTGGGCTCCTAAACTTTAGGGAAAATGCTATAGATCCAACCCAATTGTACAACCGGTGTGTCTAACCAAGACACAAGTGATATTTTTGGGCCCATTTACTGTGATATCTTTTGTATTGGTTGGACGCTGGTTGGACAATCGAGTTGGACCTATAGCAATACTCAAACTTTAGGAGGGAGCCCCGATTTCGGGATTTTATCAAGATCCATCCTTCTGCTAAAATTTTAGTCATGTCACATCAAAACGAATCTTATCATTTATGTTTAACAAAACTAATTAGCTTAATTACCCTTGTTAGGTTATCTCGTTAATTAGCCTAGAGGTTTTGTAATTAGTTTGTAATTAATTTTTTAGTACTCTTAAATGATAAAATTCTTTTGATGTGACATAGCTAAACTTTTAGTCCCAGAAATGAACATCCCCTTATCCATGATGTATATATATCCCATGCCGTACTAATAAGTACTCCATCCGTTCCAAAATAAGTGGTCTCGCTTCACGATGAGTCAACTACTTTCAACTTTGACCAAATATTTACAAAAAGATATTGATATTTATAATACACAATTAGTATCATAGATGGATCATTTGACACAAGTGCTAGCTCGGGAAGAAACAATGGAAAAGCGACGCTCGAGGGTGACGTGGCTGAAGGACGGTGACCGGAATACATAATTAATATCATAGATAGATCATTTGGCACAAGTGCTAGCTCGAGAAGAAACAATGGAAAAGCGACGCTCGAGGGTGACGTGGCTGAAGGACGGTGACCGGAATACATAATTCTTCCTGGCAAAGGCGCGTCAACGAGCAAGGACTAATAAGATCTCTGCATTATGCCGATCAGATGGTTCTTTGTGCACTGATCAAGGTGTGCTAGAGGCTTTAGCAGCCTCTTTCTATCGGTCTTTGTTCATAGCTCAGCAGGATACAGACTCACAGGTTGTAGTGCAGTGTGTACCTTTCTCTGAAGGTGACACCAGCCATGGTAGACTTGCTTGTTGTACCTTTCTCTGAAGATGAGGTGCACCGAGCACTTTCCATGATGCACCCAAAAAAGCACCCGGGACGATCAGATTTACGGCACGTTTCTATCAGAAACACCGGGCTCTTATTTCTTCTGATATCACCCGTGCTGTGTTGGAATTTCTAAATGGAGGCGATATGCCAAGGATCCCGAATAATACGGTTCTTGTTCTCATTCCTAAGGTGAAGAATCCGCAGGAACTGACACATTTTAGACCCATAGCTCTTTGCAGTGTCCTCTATAAAATTTGCTCCAAGGTGATTGCTAACAGGATGTGGCTTGTACCGGATGATGTCATATCTGAGGAGCAATCAGCTTTCGTTCCTAGCCGGTTGATTACTGACAATGTCTTGGTGGCATATGAAAGCATCCATTATCTGAGACATAAGAAGGGAAAATCGGGAGTTTGTGCTGTGAAGGTCGATATGGCCAAGGCATATTATCGTGTAGAGTGGACTTATCTGAGGAGTGTAATGTTCAAATTGGGTTTTCCAGGGTCCTTTGTTAATTTCATCATGAAGTGTGTTGAATCAGTTTTCATTTCTGTGCGAATAAATGGTCAGCTCTTAGAGGCCTTTTCACCCACTAGAAGCATTCGTCAACAAGGTGATCCAACGTCCCCCTATCTTTTCCTTCTTTGCGCTGAAGGTTTGTCTAGCCTTCTCAAGTTCACATGGCCACAATTTTCAGAGAAGGGTGTGCGGGTGGGGATCCATGCTCCATGGGTCTCACATCTCCTATTTGCGGACGACTGTCTCATCTTCACACAAACTTCTGATAGAGGAGGCAAAAGGCCGATGGATCTGCTGGAGCGATACCAAAAAGGATCGACTCAAATGGTAAAATAAATATTACTAAGTCCGCAATTTTTTGAAGTGCGAACTGCGAGGATGAGACTAAACAACAGGCCAAGAACATCACTGGGATCCATATTGAAGCTCTCTGTGAAAAATATTTGGTTCTTTCGACAGCTATAGGGCATAGTTCTACAGGACCTTACAGATGTCAAGTTGCCCCACTTCAATCCTAGAACTTGGGTAGCAGACATCTTGGATGATTCCTGGTGCACGGAGCTTGAGCGCAATATCTTGCTGTGCGGGATGTGGTCTGTGTGGACCTCGAGAAATGATCGAAGACATGGGAAAAAAGAGATTGAAATGAAGCTTTGCGATCGAATGGGCGACTGATGTGTGTAGCCAACTCATGGCGGCTGGAAGTAATACACATGAGCCTAAGCCGACCGAAGTTCAGGTGGTACAGTATGGTGTAGGCCGCCTGCAGGAACTGTCAAGGTGAATACGGATGCAACTTTCTCAAGAGATGACTTCAGAGGTACGACCGATGCGGTGGTTAGAGGGTCGGATGGCTCGTTTATAAGAGCAGCAGCTAGAAAAAGTTGCCAACAGTGGCGCGGCATTGATTGCGGAAGCTAAAGCATGCCGGGATGGAGTCCGCAGGATATTATCAGTGCAACCGATCAGGGTAATACTTGAAACCGATTCCCTCGAGTTCGTTGCGGCATGGAATGGCCGAGGCAACCACAGATCTGAAATTGCTACGATCCTGGAAGACATACAGAAGATGACGCTGCAGTTTTTATCGTTTACAGTTCAACATGTAAGGCGAATAGCTACTCATCCAGCTCATGTGCGTGCTAGGAATGCTAGTTCTTGTACTTTGTTAACCTGGGATGGTACTCCTCCTAGTTTTCTGGTTAGGTCACTACAATAAGATTGTAATATGGTGATCTAATGAATGAAGTGATTCTAAAAAAATCATTGAATATATTTTCATAATAAACTTATCTAGATATTTAAATGTTTCTCATATTTTCTATAAATGTAGTCAAAGTTAAAAAAAGTGACTAACACACGGATCCCATAGTGACACTTATTTTGGGACCGAGGGAGTACATAAAGTATATATCAATATTGTACATTTCAGATTTTTCTATCAAGGCCAACATAGCCAATAGCTAAAAATGATAGGCAGGTCTCAAATAGACTCGTCTACTTACTTCCTTTATTTATGTAGTGATGTCACATGTGCATATATCACGAATGTAGAAAAAGTCAGGTCTAAATTATTGAAGGTCTAGCATGTGAAATATCACACATACATTATGAATTTCCTTGTGAGCCTTATTAACGAGATCACACATAATTGGTGAAAGATGGATTTAGACACACACGAACCACGTGCACACAAAATGTTAATGCCCTTTTTTATGGGAGGAATGCTTCAGTAAACCATGTGTTTCTAGCGTTATTATTTGTCTACTATGTCATGCAACCATCTATATATACAAAATTCATATTTTTCCTTTGTGAGAGGATGAGTAATTGAAAAATAAACCTGTAGGGATTCATCATGTACTCTCTTTTGTGTAGCGTGATTTTGTGTATGCGAAATTGACATATATGTTTTGTTTTGCGTGTTACATGAGCAAGTGTAGTATGATATATATTTTAAGAATTATAACAAAGCAATACCATATTAAGATTAATTGGAAATTCACATTATTTTCTAGGAAGGATTAGAAGCTCCTTCAGGAAGAATGTAAAAAACTGACACAAAAACTTCAGCAAGGATAAAAACTTCGTTCTTCCATTTCGAGTGTGTAAGTCTTGAAAGAAATACGTGAAAACTCACAAAGCGGGATAAAAATTGAACGATGTAACAAACAATTGGTGAGAATGAATATTGTTTCAACTTTGTTTCTTCCTGGTGTGGCACTGATGTCTTTCGTTTTTGTTGAGGTCCCGCTACTGGCAGTAAATACTACAGTATATGTGTTCAGTAGTTACATCGATACAGAGGAGATTATCATCATATATATCATGAATGCTCTGTATTAGTAAATCCGGTAAGCATTGCATGTTCAAAAGTAAATCCAAGAGAGTAACTTATTGCTACTTTAGGCAATGTAGATTTTGGTACCCTAATGTAATACACCGAATCGCTTTTAGAAACTAAGTAGAAACATTTGATTTTCATCTACTGATGACTCATCTAAGGAGATATTTTCAAGTGGGGAAGTCCCTCCTTTATTTGCTCCCAGCACCGCACATTCCATCAAATGACTAAAGTTTATACCTCCCTATGTCATTTCTCGAACATAACTCATTGACATTCATTCATCAACTAATGCAACACCAAAGTGTCTCTTCAAAACTACACTACTATGGTGCCAGCCCGTTGTCATAGTCACCGCCCCTGCGTGCCCCATTTTGCAGGTTCCTCTCAAACTCCTTCAGGTAATCCAGGAGCAAAACAATCACAAAAAGGATAAACCCACCGGACGAGCTGCTGCCACCGCCGCCTCCACCTCCGCCTCCTCCACCGAAGCGGAACGGTGGAAACCCAACGCCTCCATCATCCAGTCTTGGCTTCACTTTTTCTGTAATAGGAGATCATCAGCAATGGAAGTGAGAAAGTGTGAGCCAAGGGCAAACACAACTTTGTTGTACAATTGGACTTCAGTATCTTGAGAATACAATGAACGAGTATGATTACCTTTAACTGAACCTGATGGCGGAGAGGTGGGTCCAGAAAATGATTTGCGCTGAGCAGTTTGTGTCTGGTTAGCACAACATGTAATGTTCTGCGGAGAAAAAATTATACATGTTGTGTTAATTAAAGAAGTCAGAACTGAATTGTAATGCTAGCTGGCAGCAACATTAACGTTTTACATTGTAACGTTTCTCATGACGTTTCAACATGCATTTTATTATGTCCAATTTAGCCTCTTTTTTTGACCAAATAGATTTGCATTAATTTTCTCCACCTATCTAAAATCTGGAAGTATTAGAGTTGAATAATTCTATGTTCTAGATCCAGGGGTGATAAATTCAAAATGAATGCTATTATGATGCACTTCTGCACGACAATTACATGTAGCGCAGGAACAAAATTATTCAATGTATTGAATATGTAAAGGCTAGAGATTTGTTCAACTAATTAAATGGAACCACCAAGTTTTTTTTAGAATGGAACCACAGAGATTAACAACAGATAAGATCTTTGCGAACAAACCAACATATACTATAACATTTGACCAAGTAGAAATTTACAAGAAAACAGACCGAACAAACCAACATATACTACAACATTTGACCAAGTAGAATTTTACAAGAAAACAGACCAAAGAAGCATTTCCTCTCCTCTTATGAAAAACAAAGAAGCATTTTACTTGAGCACACAAGTGTACACGTACTGCTTACCATGGAAGCTACGCATGACATCGCCCTGACGGAACTGATCATGCGGCGTGTCGTCCTCTGATGCTGCGAAACGCAGAGGTATCGTTCTCCAGAGCCATGCCCTACAATGAGTAAATGGATGAAATAAGCTCGGCATGAACTCAGGTGACATAAGCAGCAAACAGCAATTCCTCTGCCTCGTAGCTCCTACAACGCTTGCTTGTTCTGAACACGGGCAGCAGGTGTCGAAATACACAATTCCGGCAATTTAACAGAAAGTTTAGATGAACACGATTATGGAACATGCGTCCGCATTCTAGGAATAGGAGCTCAGAACCTCAAATTTTTTATCGAATTACGGGAACTAGAGTGCCGAGCAGCTTCCTTTGAAAATTTTGTTATAGGCAGCGGGTGAGCATCATATCACGTACCTCCGGCGATCTCTCGTTGTGCAGTGGGCAGCAGAAGAAGCGAGCTTCGAGCAGAGACCGCGGCGGCAAACGTAGCCATTGCTTGTCGCAGGCTCGCGGCGCAGGTCGATAAAGAAGCCGGTGGCCTGGTGGATAAGGAAGCACGGCCCGCGGCGAGTCAGAACTGAACTGCACGAGAAGGAGAAACAGGAGATGGAAGCAAGAGTACCTTGGCGCGCCGTTGCAGGCGAGACGAGAGCCTTCCCAAATTGCAGCAGGCGAGAGAGCGGGGAGCTTGGCAGCGAACTAGCAATGGGGGAGTGAATGGTAGCGCGGCAGAGTGACGAACGGCTAAGGAAGGTTATCCATCTCCCAGTGCCAGACACGTGTCTCTTGTGCTAGCAGAGTCTCTGTTTCTCCCACTTTTGTCCATCTACGGTGAATGGGGTCACATTTGTTGCTTTCTGAGGCACCACAAGATTTACATTTTCCAGCTTCAAGAAGGACCGCGGCGGCAGCAGTTTCGTCGCCGTCCAAGAAGGAGCTGTCGGCGGACGCGCCGGTGTTTGACTACTGCTACTCAACCGGAGGCGGGACGGGGGGAGCAATGACTCCGCTCCCGACGCCCCTTTCTTCGTTGGGAACCAGCATCGCAGGGTATAATTCTTCACATCTCTCTGCGTTCTTCACTATCTAGAGGTTCGAATATTTCGTTGGATGTAATTCCGTGTAGGATTTGATCAGTTTCTCCCTAGAGGTTCAAATTGTTATGGACTTTTATGTTGAAATTGCGTTATTGGTTGGCGTGCTTTGGCGAAAGGTTGAAAAGCGTTGACCTTCATGGGATGTCATGTCCATAATCGTTGCGGATGATGCACTGTCTATTCAATTCCCTTTTTGAGATGTTCAATTTTTATGTGTGATCGATTATTGAATGGTATTTGCATTTTTTTACACTGGTCCTTGGTTCATTTCATTAATCTAAAATGTTGGCTTCAAATCTTATTAGAGTAATTGTTAATTTTTTTTGTGAAAACCACATTTTTTGCTGGATATTTTCTCTATCTTCATGGATGTAGTATTTAGCAGAAGTTTATTGGAGAAACATTGTTTTAGAGTAGTAGGTAGATGAGTATATTCTTATTTGTAGCTCTATGAATTTATTCATAATAAAAATTATTTTATAGACTAGCAGATCTGTAATCCCTTCACAATTCCGCAATTATGCCTAGAATATCAAATACCTTTTTTGCTCATTTGATCTTTAATGTTTCAGACAAAAAAGATTTCGGACTAGAATTTAGTCATATCAACATGATTTCTAATAATTTTCGATTTGATCTTCAAGGTTGCTCTGTAGTTTATTTTATTTCATATGGTATATGTTTTAGGAAAAAATGATTGAGACTAGACTTTTAGTATATCAACATGGTTTTCTAATTTTCAATTTGAACTGCATGGTTGCTTTGTACTAGTTTATTTTATCTCATAAGATTTACTTTATGATTAGCCATTAATATTGGATGGGAATATCTCATTTAGAAGTACGATAAGGAATGGTTTTTCTTTGTTCAGAGGAGGAATGGATACACCGCCCAGGGAAGGAGGCCAAATAATAGGTTGAGACGTGCGGAGAAAGTGGACAGCATTCGGCGAACTGTTTTTGTCTCTTGAATTGACCATACTGTGAGTAGTTGGCGATCAAGCTCATTGCTATATATTTAGTTGTTGTTATCTCTACTCGATTGCTAGGTGACTGAGGAGAGGCTTGCTGATATCTTTGCTACCTGTGGGCGTGTAAGTTATTTCCATTGATAAGACCAAATTGTACTTTGGTGCTGCTTCTGTTTAAAAATTTTAGATTTTCTAGATGGCTAAATCCTTATGCACATAGAACTAATTTAGTTTGTCTATTTTGGTGATTTTGATTGTGACTTAAAATCTGTCAATCGCAGACTGAAGGTGCCATTTTGGCTCTGAATTGCAGCGGGATGGTATTGGGAACCCTACCTGTCAGGCATGACCTGTTGCCCATTTATGTATCTGAGATCCAAAAACTTGTCGCCCTGTTCGGCTGGCATAGTTTTCAGCTGATGCTTGCTTTAAGCTGCAACTGTACCCAGCAGCCAGAGCAGCAAGGAGGCAGCGAAACAGCCGATTTGGCTGGAAATGACTCCAGCCGAACAGGGCGATATATTTGCTAATGTTAGCAGCCTTATGGGATATTCAGGGTGAGCCCTTCTAAGAACACCGGTGAAGCCATTGAATCGAGTGGCATCTATCTGAGTGTGTGTCAACTGGATTGTTTACGGGAAGACATGACCATCAACTTTAGGCTTCCGCAATCCAGTTCATCGAATCGATGCATCTTCTTACAAACAGAAGCAGCAGTCTTTCTCTTTGTAATATGCAAAGCTGTCGGAGGGATCCTTCAGACTCGCATTTGTTTCTCAAGTTTCTGGAACAGATTCGACAATCCGCCATCACTGTTGTTCGTTTTAGTGTCTATACCGTTGAACTAATTGGTATTTAACATTTTATATAAGTCATCACTGATACTTGCAGCGTTTGCAACCTACTGTCCTTTCTTTGCACTGCAGCATGTTTCCGTAAGTTTTTTTCTCGGTCCCCGAGATGCCGGCAAGTAGCGAAGGTTGCTTGTGTTGTTCATGGATCAGAGCATCCACGTTAGCTGAAGGCAGTAGCATTGTGGTATGCACTGACTGTTAGGCAACGCAATTAGATTTTGCTTGTGCTGTGGTGGTTGATTCCTGCAAACAATCTTCTGCAACACCGGCAAATTGTGTACGGGAAGGAATGACAGTTGCAGGTAGTTCGCCGGTGGCGAGGTCAGGGAAAGGATCTTCCTGCTTCGATCAGTTTGTCACACCTTACGGTCACCGAGGACCGTAAGAACAGGGAGGGCGCAGTTTTTTTTTTCTTTTTTTGGGTGAGAGAGGAGTGCAGACATTGGATTCTGCTAATCGCCGTTCGCCGATGCGAGGTGGTGGCTGGTGGCGGGGACTCTTTTTTTTTAGGTGACTGGGAGGTGTTGCATTGTGAACAACTCGGAATGGGCTGGTCCGGTAGGTCGAGTCGTCCATCTGATGCAGCCCAATAATCGTCTTTCGCCTTTTCCATGTTTCATCTCTGTTGTAGTGTTGTGTGTTCGATAATTTTACCAAAGGATTTCTCCCTCTGCTTCTTGGCACCTGATTTTTGTGTCTCTTGATGTACTCCAAGATCTGTGCTGAGGAGGAACCTTCCTTTGGTGACGGGAAAGCTCCTCCGGCGCACGAGAGTGGTAAAGAAATTCATATCACTGTCACTGGTAGCAATAAGAAACTTTTTAGGGGAGTACTACTCCTTATTAAATTGTTGTCGCCGTTGACTTTTTTGTTAAGTTTGACCATTTGTCTTATTCAAATAAAGTTTAACAAATGTCAAATATTTTGTTGGAATATATTTTGTCACTAAATAAACTTGAAATATAGCATATTACTTTTTGTATTTGAAGAAATTTTTTGAATAAGACGAATAGTCAAACGCCACGAAAAAAGTCAATGACGACAACAATTTAGTAAAGGAGGGAGTATATTAGCACGTCTTAACTGGATGATCAGTGAAGCAGTAGACACTGTATTTATCAGAGAGATTGTTTGGTAAATTCTGGTGTCAACAGATGACCCATCTATAAATGCAACATTGTTGGGTAAGCATAACTAGAGACTATTGCTGGCTACACATAAACTAAACTTTAAAACTTGCATGTATTGAAAGGAAGCGCAGATTAACAAATAGGATCAAGGCAATCAAGTTGTAGTCGTGATCAACAGACTACACTCTAATCAACAGACGACGTTCTAGAGATCCATCAAGTTGAAACTAAATGCTTCAGTCACTTGTCCGGCCGCGGCCACACCGTTCCCTTCGCCACAGCCGCCGCCGGCGACATCGCTAGCCGCGACGACAGCCTTCTTCGAGCACTGGTGCTTCCGGCACCGGCAGGACGAGCGCGTGCTCACTGCGCTCCCGATCCGCGCCATGGTCTTCTTGCTCCCGCTTCCTTCCTCCTCATCAGCCTCCTCCCCGTCCTTCGCTGCCATGGCGGCGGCGGCGCCTCCTCCCCCGACGCTGTTGATGCTGCCGCTCCCCCAGAGCTCGCTCATCCTCGTCCCGACCTCGCACCTCGCCTCATCGTGCCCTTCCATCCCGCAGAACGCACACTTCAATGCAGCGGCGCTGCTGCTGCCGCACGCCTCCTTCGCCGCGCGCCGCGCCGCGCGCAGGCCATCGGCGCCCTCCCAACTCAATGCCAGGGCCACCGCCTCGTCAAGCTCTGACGGCGCCTGCGGCGCCACCCACTCCTTGAACTCGGCGCGGAGCCCGCCGACGAACGCGTCTTTCAAGACCGCGTCGGGGACGTCGGCGCCGCCACCGTCCAGGATCCGCCGGAGAATCCCCAGCATGCGGAGGTGGTAGCGGTTGACGGTTTCGTCGGGCCCCTGCCTCAGACCCTTGATCTCGCCGCGCGCGCGATCGGCGGCGTCTGGATGACGGAAGACGTCGAGGAAGGCCGCGCGGACGGCGTCCCACGGCGGCGGCGCCGGTGACGAGGACTCGACACCGGCGGCGTCCGCGATCAGATCGTACCATTCCGCGGCGTCGCCGTCTAGCGACGCGGGGAAGACGCGCGCGGCAGTTGCCGAGGTCGCGTCGCCAGTGGCGCGGCAGAGGCGGTCGAGGCGGCGGAGGTGGGCGTCGGGGCACTCGCCGGGGTCGCCGCGGAAGACGGGGAGAGACCCCACGATGACGAAGACGGAAGCCATGGCGTTGTCCTGGAAGGGGAGGTTCAGGGACGGTTGTTGGGGGCCTGGAGAGGCGGAGGACAGAGGGATGAAATCTTCTTGGGAGGTTGCGTCGGCGGAACTAGGGGTAGGCGAGCGGTGGCGGAGGCGGGAGCCTTGTCGCCGGCGGCGGGCAGGGGTGTTGCGGCCGGAGGCGGAGAAGTCGGCGGAAGCGCGCCCCATGTTGTGTTTCCTGGGTTTGGGATCTGGGAATGATGGAAGAGGCGCAACAAAATTGCGACGATTTTGAAGGAGGGAGGGCCGCGCGGGACTGCGGGAGACGGTTGCTCATGGACTCATGGATGGACGTGTGTGCGTGACTGGGTCAAACGCGGCTGTGCAGGAAACCGCTCCATATTCTCTCAATCTCCCATCAGCAAAGAAAATAGGTTGCTCAGAACATTCCCTTTTCACGCTAATAATTCTCAAATCCCAAAGAGTAATAAATTAGGATGTTTTAAGAGTTGTGAACACTAGTTCATGAGTCTCATTGGCCAAAATTGGACATACAGTCGAAACCAGTGACCATTGCTTAGTGGCTACAGAGCATTGTTCAGGTCGCAGAAGACTGACACATGGATGGGCCTTCTACAAGTTTCATCAAGATTCAAGTACTAATTCCCGTTACACAGCTTGTATGACGACGTGGGAAAAAAATCAGTCTACACACATCAGGTCCTAACACACTAGGAAACCCCACTTGGATTCAAAAACATCGTTGTATGTAAAATTTGCCGACCAGTTCGATCAGGGAAATATAGATCAAGGAACCGAATCCATGCTGTCCTCTCAGAACAGGACGCTTGATTACATTTGGTCAGTGGGCAGCCTCCTCAGCAACTTGTACAGGCCAAAAACATTGTTCTGTTGCCATCGGTACGGTATGAAAAATGACCGGTATAGTGCAGGGGAAAGCTCTCTATCAAGGAATGGTAGCGCCGCCAATGTCTGGAGTTCAGAGTTGTCAGTCGGTGAAAAAGAACTGGAATTTAAAGCGTCCATAAGTAGATTAATAGTGAGGACCTACCTCCCAAGTTGATAGGTCACTTCCACGTGAGGGATAAGGCCGTCTTAGGTCAAGTTCCACCAGTAAGCTACATGCTCCGATGTCTTTAAGCTGCAACCAAGAAGTTTGCTCTCAATGCTTTTTGAGAAGAAAATGCATATTTAAACTTAGAGAAAGGAAAATACATATTGATCCTCTGAGGCCTTATTCTTGTTGTTAAAGTATGATGGAGCAGCAGTGGTGCCTCCTAGGGTCTCATTGAAGGGAAATGGAAGCAGCCCACGGAAGCCATCATCTATCCACCGAACTTCACTGATATAAGAGGGTATGAAAAATGACGATGGATAACGATGCCACTCACTCCCAACACAAAGAATAGACCCTGTAAACAAACAGGTACCACAAATCAGCTAAAACAATTCCATTACAATGCCAAGCCTTTTGAAGATAAGTATCCATTAAGTCAAACGTTTCTTCATTTGTATATTTACAGCAAGCGGTAAAACAAAAGCAATTAGACATAAGGCGATATTTTCTCGGTCATGTAAAGTGTGATATGTGTAATATCATACTCTCGTCTCATCCATGTCTGCTGTGTTATAATACTCTTTTGGGCATGTCTGATGTTACATGTGTAACATCATACTCTCTCAGGTATGCCTGGCCTAAGCAACCACAAAATCAATTAAAGCATGAATGGTGTAAATGGTAGATTCTTACCTGGCCCAGTATCTTCATGATAATCTAGGTGCTGATAAATCTGTAGAGGAGCACCATATCCATTCAACATGGAAAATGTCCGACTGTGGGAGGCACACAGAATGAAGCCAAGGACCAAAGGTCGCAAGCCCTTTGCAATCTGACACATGCATCATGAAACAACTTTAAAACCATTCTCAGTAATAAAGACAAGCGTAAATGCCAATCAACACTTCCAACTAACCTTTTCAAAGATTGACTGCTGGGATGAATACTTATCATGGAAAAAATCAGGAAAGCTATCAATAACAGCTGCAGCTGCTACACATATCAATGGATAAATTGGATAGAGAAACCTGCATAAGTAGATTAGAGAATGTGGTTTAGCTTCAATGTCCATTTATATTTTGCAAATTAACAAGTGACACTAGGGGAACATTTAAAAAGAATCTTCAGGAACAAGTTATTTTCATTTATTTCAATAGCCCATTACAATGCTCCTATTTTTCATATACCAAAATATGATGATTAAGAGATTTAGAAATTACTAGCAACAACTTGCAATATAAAATATCAGTAGATTTCAAGGCTATCAAGAGAATTCGGTCTAAATTTGTAGTTCGTTAACAGAAATATGTGCTGAGTCAAACACATCAGCAACAAAGAACTTTTCCTGTTACACCAAAGTTTGGGGCATCTTTTGTGTTAACAATCTAATCTCACAAAAACAGAACTGGTCAACGCAGATATATAAGGTACTCCCTCCTTTACTAAATTGTTGTCGCCATTGACTTTTTTTTATGACGTTTGGCCATTCGTCTTATTCAAAAAATTTCTTTAAATACAAAAAGTAATATGCTACATTTCAAGTTTCTTTAGTGATATAACGTATTCCAACAAAATATATGACATTTGTTAAACTTTATTTGAATAAGACAAATGGTCAAACTTAACAAAAAAGTCAACGGCGACAACAATTTAGTAAGGGAGTAGTATTCTATTTCTATAAATAGAAGAGATCAAATGTCGAATAGATGCAGGTGCTCCAGCTACACCACACTAAAGCAGCCTATATGCTAGTTGCTAGGTTCACAAGCAAACCTAAATTAGCAATTCTAGTTGGCTTCCCCATCCTTCATGTAGAGAAGTATTGTTCTGCTGAGACAGATATCCTTCCTATATTATGTTGCAAGTTCCAAGGTTCAATTTATAAAGTAGTGCATACTGCCATTCTTACCTTTCTTCTTTGTGTGCTTGCAAAGACATAAAAGCCAACCAGATATAGACAGGGGAGACAACAATCAGTAGATCAGGCGCATATTTCTTCCTTGCGAAAGGTACAACCCCCAAGAACAGAAGAGACAGGATGAAAGCAAAATTGAAATTATTGAATCCATTCCTGAAGTAGAATAAAGGCCCCTCGGTTCCATACAGGTGACTTTCACCACCACCAAGAACATTATATTTCAAAAGATTAAACACCGAGAACGTCGTTCGACCATAGCAGTGATAATCAGCAATGAATGAGAGAACCTAGCATACATTTGCAATGATCAATACAACTTGTTTGTAACATAAAGCAGTCAAATTGTAATAGTTTTACTTACAAGAAGGAACACTGAAGTGATAAGTCCTGACAAGAAAACTCTTCTGAAAGGTCCTCTAATCAATGAGTAAACAGTAACAGGCAGGAACACCAAAATTGAGAAAGGCCAACCAAGGATTACTCCAGCAGCTGCAACTGAGACTGCAGCAGCATATTTCTCAAGAAGGAAGAGTGCAGACGAAAGCGTCACAGCATACATGGAGAATGAACTTGGAAGGAAACCTGGAACAGATACATTAATGAGGTAAGATAGAACCTTAGTTGGAATAAGTGCACATCTACAATGTGATTTTCTATATGAGTACGGAATTTAAGAAGGAAAACATACTGGTGCTGGCAAAGAAGCAACCGCTGGTTAAGCATAGCAATGCAAGAACGTAACAAGCAAGCCTCTTTCCATATCTTCTTGAAATAGCAACCACCAGGATAGTTTCAGTTATAGTGGAAATAAGACCAAGAAAGAGTCTCACTGAGTAGAACACACGAACCTTCACAAGAACAATATAATAGGGGGAATATCATTAGTAATGGACATAAATTGGCTAGTGAAAGAACTTAGAAAAATCTAAGAATACGAGGAATGAGAAAAGCATTACAGACCTTATGCTCACCGAAGATCAATGAAGCAGGCCCAGCTACAAGAGCATGAATGAAAAGGTACAAATATGACCTAAGAGCAAAGTCAGAACTGCAAGGGGGAAATTGCAAAAGTCAGAATCAGAGCAATCCCACACATCGTGTAGAACATTTTGTACAAAAATCATCTCCGTTAGAAGCAGATGGAGTATTCCAGGTAGGAAACATGAAATGAAGATGCGATAATAACAGCAATATTTGTGATGCGAAGCAATAGGCTTTATCCAGCATGAGAAAAAAATACATACCAACCTCACCAATAATAAAGTTATCAAAAGAAAATAAAAAACCTAAAACCTCGGCACAAATCTAGACTGCCGCTTTCACGCACTTTTAACCTTTCAATACAACTCGTATACAAATTTTTGAACCTAAAACCCTTCAATCAAATCACTACAGAAATCCACGCCATCCTATCAATCCGAATTCTCCTCCGGCACTACATTCGAGTAAAACATGTAATCATCCAAATGAACACTCTAAATCAATAATTTCTATTCACCGTGTAGATCTTTACAAGCCCGTCAAATAAATCGTCATTTGCCAAAGCTCTCTCCTGCCCGGCTGCCCCAAATCGGGTCGCAGGTCAATGCACTCCACAGTACCAAGCAGCAAAACATCCCACACAACTAACCAGCTAGGGTTTAAGCTGTGAGGTCCAAGGATTACCTATACTCCCAGGTCTGGAAGCCGGAGCGGTAGAGGAGGAAGTGGAGGGGCTCCCAGTAGTTGAAGACCTCGTCGCAGTCGTGGATCAGATTGGAGGACGCGCTCATGTGGCGGAGGAGACCGAGCGCCAGGAACGGGAGGAACCACTTGATGCCCTCGTCCTCGCCGCCCCCGTCGCCGCCGGTTCTCCGCTTGCTGTCCTTGGCGTCCTTGGAGTACCGGTCGTCGGACAGCGGCGACGCAGCAGTGGGCCGGCGCTGGCGCGCCGACGAGAGCGACATGGCCGGAGGGCTCGCCGTGCCTTTCGCTTCTGGATCTTTATTCGACTTTAGCTTTGGCCGGGCCAGGAAAAGCAGAATTACATATGGGTCCTTGACTAGTTTTCGTCCTCTTTTTTGAAAAAGCTTCCTCGCGCGTGCTCCATTCCTTCACTCCCTCCTCTCTTCCCTTATCCCGTTCTTTGGAAAAGTAAGACTACGGTGTGTTCGTTTTACGGGATCTAAATTTTAGAAATTGTCACATCAAAAAGAATCTTACTTATTTAGAAGTAGTAGATAAAGTTTAATTATAAAATAAATTACAGACCCCTAGACTAATTTACGAGACGAATCTAATGAGATTAATTAAGTCGTGATTAGAAGACGATTACTTGTAGTATCACTTTAATAAAATTTAAATTAATTAAGCTCATTAGATTCATCTCGAAAATTAGCACCAATCTGTCAATAGGGTTTTGTCATTAAATTGATCGAAATATTCATAAATAATAAGATTCTCTTTAATGTGATGATCTTAAATTTTAGAGGACGAGGAAAGCGAACAGGGCCTAGATCCATTTGTATGGCTTAACTTAGCTCATAAGCAATGGCGATCATTAAGTTTGGCATTAAACTTTCGAGAAATGGATCTCTCACACAGAAGGATTAGCTTTGGCTCACGTTACCGTCGCACAGAAAAAGTTTGGGGTCGGTAAAACAAGGCTGCAGTTTCTTTTTGTTGAGCCACAAGCATTAAAGCATGAGAGCAATGTGTTGAATATAATTTCCTGAGAGTTAGAGC
Source organism: Chloris gayana (assembly GCA_031894775.1). Taxonomy (NCBI): domain Eukaryota; kingdom Viridiplantae; phylum Streptophyta; class Magnoliopsida; order Poales; family Poaceae; genus Chloris; species Chloris gayana. Next base: position 364,795 of record JAUNZO010003727.1, read on the forward strand.
AAGGACTCGCGAGCATGGGACTGTACACGTTACCAGTTACCTGTCTCCAATCGTTTTCACCTCCCGTTTTATTCAGAAAAGCTTGCAAATCACAGCTCGCTTAGCAGCCGTTTGCATGTAAAGTTGTAAACACGAAGATGTCCATAGACATAGGCAGCCGGTTTTCTGCTTCTATCTGCATATGCCTCGAGAAATGCCGCCCCCTCAGGGCTTGTTCGGTTGTAAAGGATTCATTCTTGGGGCTGAATCAATCTTGGCCTAGAATGAATGGATCCAGCTGGTTCACTTTGAACAGTTTGAAACCGTTTGTTAGACTAAATCCCTCCGGAATCAAACTAGCTCATCCAAAAAAATGTGTTCGGCTATTCCAACCGGAATGAAACTATCCAGCAACATACAAAAATACATGTTCTTGAAATTCGTATCAATACAACTGGAAGAACGCAACAGGTAACACCTTGCCATACGAATTAATCATGCTTATGAGTTGTGTGATCAATACAACGTACTCACAAACTGAAGTCACTTGCAACCACAACAAATGCTGGTTCAGAATGACGGATACGGAGAACGGCAATATACGGACACACAAGACTGAAAAACTCAAGTTCGTTCAGTGCATACTGCAACTAACACAGAAGCAGCTCACAAATTCTTGCAGCTCATATGCGCAAACAAAGAACATCAGCTGCCACGGGCGATTGAGCTTCGCTTCTTCACTTGGTCAAGCTGTCATTGGAGTGAGAGTTCCAGCCCCAGAAGTCACGGCCGGCGACAGTGCCACAGTTCATTACCTCACTGGTGCTGGGGTCGCTAGGAAGGAGCCGGAGGTGGGAGTCGAAGTCTATAGGACCGCAGCAAATCAGGGGGCGTGCTATCAAGTCCAGCAGCCTCACCCACCGAAGTCGATGCACAGTGCGAGCTGACCTTGAGACTTCTCCGGCTTGTCAGTCAACTTTAGGGAGATCATGGTGCCTCGCTCTCCTGTGGTAAAACTTTAGGCGCACCTTCGGACCAGGGGAGGGAACGCCATTTCCCGGCTCTTGCATAACGAAAGAAAAGAGAGTATTTGTGGCGTCGCGTCTGCTACTATCCTCGTCACCGTTTTTGTGAAGTGAAGGCTATGCTTTGAATACTTGACGAAGAGCTGCATACAGTTTTTTATGACAATTCGGTTAATTGGTTGGTTCATTTCCAGGAACAACAGACAACAAGGACCTCTAAAAAAAGCGAAAAAAACCATTCAAAATCTTATTCATGATACCATGCCAAGGAATATTCTGTTAAAACTAAACAAATGCCGGAAGGCTTCAAATATATATGGATGAAAAAAGACCATAAACATTTTGCCAATAGGCCATCTTGCACCTTCAATAAAAATCTGTGACAATATCTGCCAATTACAACAAGTTCAACTATGCTTGTAATACCCACATCAATCTTACCATAGTTTTAACAATTGCACGATCAATGCATGTGACTCCATACCAAGTAATGTTTAATATCATGCAATCGTATTCACTTGGGCAGCAGATCCCTTCAACAGCTACTTATGTAACAAATACCACTGAAGTCAATCAACATAAATAGCAGAGAAACCAATAGACAAAAACATTAGTGATTCTAAAATGACAAGACAACAAAAGTTAAGCTACCCACACTAATGCAAGTCATTTTAGAACAGTGCTTTTCAAGAGAACAACAACAATATCAAGAACAATCAACTTCAAAAGCTGACCAAAGGTGATGCCAATAATTTCCATCACATAATTGTCGATGGAGTTAGCCATTCTATTTTGCTACTGACACTACAATCTCACATGAATCTTGAAGGCTGATGAAATTGTAACAGAACCTCAGAACTCGTGCCTATTCCTACCAAGACCACTTTCTCATAAATCTTATAATGCAAATTATGAAAAAATATAGAGGCAAAGAACACAAAAACTTGCATTCCATAGGAACCTAATGATAGTTTGATATCTTAATTAAACCGTGCAGCAATATTATAACCATAAGGAATAGGAAGCAGTACCATTCGTCCATTCTAACTCTATGAGAAGGTGTTCCTCCACGTTTTTCACATTCACATATCTAGCAGAAGTTTAGTGTAAACCATAAGTAACAAATTAAGTAAATATAAATAGATCATGTCGTGGAATACAGAAGCTCCAATAGAAAATATGGCCGACGGGAGATATGACACCTCTTCAAAAAGTATACCATTTGATGAAGCCAGCAAAAAGAAATATAACCTTATTCAACAACATGCCGCACCTTATTATCACCGCAAAGAGAACTTCTAGTACATTGCTATAAAAGAAAGCTTAGCCCTGCTAAGCTTATTTTTATCAGTTGCTTTCACTATCATAATAAATAATAAAACCGATTTACATGATGTGGAAACGCTCTAACATTTCCACAGCCATAGAGGCCTACTGTAGAATACACTAACTTATGAACTAAGAAAGGAACAGAAACAGACCTGCAAAATCTAATTACAATGAAGTAAAAGACGTTATTCACATTTTTCTCGCTTCATTTTGTAACAGTTGAATATACAGAAAAAGACTACCATACGCATCTGCAGTTAAGTGGTCATATGTCACTCCAGTTATCATCATCACATCCATCCTCACTAGCCACAGCCTGATAATGTGGAAATAATCAGAGGGGGGATGAAAGAAAAGAAAAAAATTATGGGGGTGGGGACCTGCACAATACCAACCTGCCGGATTGCATTTGCCTTCTCCAAAATTGCTACAACATTGGAATTGGCAGCGGACTGCGATGATGTGTCTGTCTTCGATGCATTTGTACGCCTTAAATTGAAGGTCTGCACAACGCAAACAGTTGGTTAAGACCTTTAAGAAATCAAATGTTACAGGTCCCAACTGTCAGCAAATTCAAGATACCTTGCTCCTGATTTGTTGAAGCAACTCCTCCCTTTCATCCAAGGTTTTAATGTTACTGCCTACAGTTTTTGATTTTTCATGTCCATTGCTGAGCCTCAGCTGCTCTGACTGCAATAGTTTGTTAGGCAAAATGAATTAAGAAAAGGAGAATACATAACAAAATGCCATAAAGTAGGTACTCATTTCTGTTTGCAAAAATCAACTGAGCAGTATGAAACTTCTAGCTATGTTAGTAGCAAAAAAACAAATGGCCATAGGATTTAGGTGCTACGAGGACACAGTGTATCTTAAAGCAATGCTGTGGAATTTACGGCACACGTTCATCATGTTTTCTATCTGATCATCAGATACACAACCATAACATACTCCCACCAGCCAGAAATACTTAATGGTCTCACAGTAATTAAAAGTCAAAATTTCAAGAGTTTGCTGAAGCAAAGTATTTGTGCCTAGAGAGAATCACAGATATTCGAATTGAAGGAAAGAACAGAACAAACCTTATCCCTGATTTGCTGAAGCAAACTTGATTTGATCTCAATTGTACCAAGATTACTACTTCCATTTACCCCGTCAGTTTTCTGAACATCCTACAGGCACCAAGTTCATATAATTTCATCAATAAGAATTCCTAATACAAGTACTTAAATACAGTGAAACTAACTGATCCATACCACATCCTTAGCATGGACCTGCGGATCAGGTGGTGCCACAGGTGGAAGATGTTTTTCCTGGGCAGAAGTATGCACATGAGGTAGGCTTGAGGTTTCCCTAAACATATCTTTGGCTGTGCTGCCCTTTTCTTCTTCTAGTGAAGTTGTTTGTCTCATCATCCTCCATTGCATTGGTGGAAGAGGAGGTGGTGGTGGTAACTGATCTTCATTGAATGGCAAATTCACTGGATTATGTGGAATGGAGGTTTCACCATTTTGATTATCGCTTCTGGATATCAAAGTATCAAAATTCGGAAGTTCTTCAACACTATGGGGTTCCAATGTGCCAAGTACATTTTGATCCACAAGTGACACACCTGACTGCATGCCAGATAAGTTCATTTGCTCCAATTCCATGTAGCTGGATATAGGTGCTGCTGACTGATTTGAATCATCATACAACTCTTGTTCCTCCAATCCAACTCCGTCTTCTTGATCCCACACCTCAGAGTTGGAATATAAACGAGGACTTAAATCATCATACGAAGAATAACTATAAGATCTACCAAAAGTGTCATCCTCTGATTCAGATCCGCTGCCTGGCTGTGGAATGGAAGACTCTGAAAGTAACTGAAATGTTGGTAACATCATATCATCTGAATTTTCATTAAAATTGCCATCACACAAATCTAGGTTCATCTTTGACATCTCAAATGAACTCATAGGGTGAAAAGATATTTTCATATACTCAAGTGGCGGGGAAGATTTCTCGGAGTAATGGCGGCTAGAAAAGATTGAAGATTTGGACAATCCATTCATTCCATCTTCACTGTTCTTCTCAAATTGAGATTCCTCTAACACTGTTTCACTTCGCTCCCCAACATGATTAAAGGTAGATTGATCATTGGCACTTGCATCAGCGTTTGCTCTTGCAGAAGCATTAATATCATATTTGGGAGATGTTCTTCTCTGAAGTGTGTTAGCAAGAAATCTTTGAGCAATGCTTGAAAAGCTTGATGCAGACACCATATGCATGTTATTCCTCCCATCTATATCAGCGCTAGAGTATATCCCAGAACCATTTTCAGCATTTCCCTCAGATTCTAGGAGCTCACTTATTGAAGCATGCTTGCCAATCGAACTCTTGTGTTCATTATGCTCAAAAGACGATGAACAATCTGAGGGCCCATCTGTTTGATTGTGAACTGAATCAGATTTTATTGCTGATGATTGATTAGCTCCAGAGCTATTGGAGTTTGCAGAACCAGGACGGATGCCAACAAGTTTCCCAACAAAGCTGCTAGTAATTGATGTGTTTCCATTCGATGCATCTGCAACTGCTGATTCAGTCGACTTTGAACTAAGGAATTCTGTGCATTCAGATGAAGGTACTTGCTTTGGCTGTATAGGACCAGGTGCAGAGTTCTCCCTTGGGCCGTCTTGAGCACCAAATACTGGAGGTTTAGATGGTTCAAGGCCAAAGAGCCCAGCATTTGTCCAGAGTTTAACAGAGGATAATCCAACAGAAGTAGAAGAGCTATTTGTATCTATAGACGCACATCTATTCTCCGATGGTTCATCAAGAGACTCACTCTGGAAATCAGAAACTTCACTTTCATCCTCTTGGTTCTTCCCAGGATCATCCTGAGGTGCACTTTTGCTTTCAGAACCAACACATAAGTCGCCATTTGTACCATCAGGCAAGCTTTTAGCAGCAACTGCCTTCTGGGCAGACTTGTCAGTCAGAATGTCAGAACTAGTAGGTCTAGACCCAGAATGAATAGTTGCTTCATCGATAAAATCACCGCATGCATCTTCTGTGTTACTATCAGCTATCTGCTTGGCAGCAGAGGACTCTTTATTTGAAGGAGTAACTGCATCGATAGACAATTCTGGTCCTGAAAAGTTAGAGAAATCTCCAGGACCATCTGTTGCTTTGATCTCAGGTACATTGTTGGACCCAAGGGATATCTGACCGGGAGATAGAGCTGTATGAACTTGCAATTCCGGGTCTGGGTTATCAGAAGGATCTCCCCAAGAACCCTCTGCATCACTCTCATGGACATCACTGATGGCAGATGAGCCTTTTTTGGGAAGTGCAGCTGTATTATCTGAAAATGCCACCTGTGAAACTTCAAGAGGATCTTCATTGCGCAAGCCAGGAATATCAGTTCTCTCAGAAGTACAGGGCATATCAGAATTTTGGCATGTGGCAGTAAATCCAGCAAAAGAAGCATCATGATGCTGTGAAACAATATTATCAACTGTGTCCCCTTGGAGAGCTATAGCATTGAAGGAAGGAGCTGCGATCACTTGATTTTCGGTTTGAAATTCAGCTTCAGTTTCTGTCTCTGATTCCAGAGTATTAACTGCATCCACTTCGGGAGCTAGAGCATTGAAGGAAGGAGTTGCAATCACTTGATTTTTGGTTTGAAATTCAGATTCAGTTTCTGTCTCCGATTCCAGCGTATTAAGTGCATCCAGGTAGTTGTCTGCTTCACCAGGAATTTCATCATGGTGGTTTAAGCCTGACGATGGTAATGGCAGTTTCTTCTTTTGAAGCAAGGACTCTTGCTGCTCCAAAGCACCTCTCTCTCCACAGTCAATTTCTTTATGTTCAAGGCTAATATGTTTAGGTTCTGCATCATTAGCCTTATCCATAACAACATCATCACAACAGACAGAAGTTGTAGACATGACAATTGCAGCCTTCTCATCCCATTGTACAGAAGGTGATCTAGCAACCATCTCATCTGGCAGTGAACTTTGCTTCAAACTATAAGACGAGTCATTCACATTGGTGTCATTGAGTAGTATTGGAGAAGAAGAAACACTGCGCTTCTGCAGTTTAACATTTGATGACTTTTCATGACCATTCTCATGGGGAAGTGCAGAAGGCTTTGTATCCGAAGATTGTTCTACAAAACTCAATCGTGTCTTTGAACTAAAAGAGGAAGATCTGCTTATATTATCAGGATTGGACCTCGCATCTGATGTAGATCTATGCTCAGAAAAGCTCTGGCCATCAGTGCTGGGAGATGCAAAGTGCCTGCTATAAAAACACACCAGTAAGAATGATGATCCAGACATATTATCCAAGTACACAGGAGAAAGGGCATGGAAGATGAAAAAGTAACAGTTATTCTATCTTCAAGATTAGGATGTAACCTGTTAGTAAGTTGAACAGCAGTAAGGGATCGCTGCATTTCACCATTCCTATGCCTAGATGTTGCTTGTCCATGATATGACTCCCTTAGTCGCGATCCTTTTCTCTGTACAAGTTGATAGATTTAGTGAGTTTTTCAGTAAGTTTCCAACATGACAAAAGACAACTCAGCAACGCATATAACAATAATTGATCCCACATGTTAAGCATTTACGAAGAAACGCATGGCAGCAGAAAAGGAACTACCAAAGATATTCAAGTCAAAGACAAATCTTATTATTCATGGCATGTCCACATTTTAATTGAAGCTGCTATTTCCTTCTTATGTGGCACAAAAAAGTACAATTATACCCTTTTTTATGACGCCATCCCTTTTCAAAACTAAAAAAACAAGGATATGCATGGTAATAGACAAGAACAATTTTCTGACTTCCAAATGAATCATTTTTGAAGAACAGAAGGGTGCTACCTAGTCACTATATGATTGATTGACATGAACTGTAAAATACTGGTTCAATTGGGCTACACAAAGTGGTCCAGCTCTAGCAGTGTCATGTGTTCCTTGTAAGTGTGTAAAAATTCTTAGATTACAAGAACTAAATGCAGGTATCGATCTCCAGCAACTAGGATAAATAGAAGAATCTGAGTGGAGAAACAACTTTACAAACTGGGATGAAGAATAGAACCTTGATTTTCTGAGATTTCTTTTCCCTTTTGAGATGTGCAGTCTTGTCTGCGCTCATCATATCCCATGCTTTCTTGAAGTAGGATGGATCAGAATATCTCTTTAAGCAAGCTCCCGCACCAGCGTTATCAAACCTGAAAGGCAATGATTTTAGACACTAGAAAGGTTCTTATTAACGAAGAGTTGGTCCTTACTTATCGAGAAGGTAAAGACGTGGCGGATCTCGGCATTCTTCATAGGAGTCCATCATAAAGCGAGGTAAATCACTGGAAAGCAAGTGATTTTGCTCAGTCTGAAGCTGAGTGTGCCAATCAGAGCCTGCGGTTACCAGCAAAGTCAGTAAAACTGCAAGATGGTCTTACATCAAAGAATTAGGATGGACAAGAGATATTCAATTACAAGAATGTGTTGCCAACGGGCCATTCTATGAAATATCGATCCTAATGGTAAAGGTAAAGACAAAATGGTTATCACCCCCAGCTGCTTTTACATACATATCCATACATAGGCAGTTTAATAACTTAATAAATAGGTTATGTGATCAATGTAAATCGAATTTGGATACTGAAGTTAACTCATAGCACGGTGATTCTATTTGTGATCAGTGTATGTTGGCATTGATTAAGTAAATAGGTAACTACCTGGTACATAGGCAAAATGTATGTGGCTCTTCTGATTCTTCACAGCCTTTTCAAGAGATGGAAGAGCTGCCTCAATGTTTTGCACTCGAGTCAGCACCTTACGTCCTCTGGCTGATGTAGCTATTACTTGTTCATGTAGGTCATGAAAAACATCCGCCGCAAATCTGTACAGCAAAAGCGCATGTCAGGCAGAGTAATCACAAAATAAGAACAGTAAATTTCACGGCTAACCATGATTCAGAATATTTAATTTACCAGTAGTCATGACCAAAAAAAGAAGTTAAAACGAAAAGCACTGAAAGCGGACACATCAACTCTACGAAATATACAGTAGGAGTATTGCCAATGCCACATAACAGTAAGTAGAACTGTACATACCATTTATGAAACAAAATGGTAAAATGGTAGAACCAGTAACAGTTAAAAGTAGAGTTCATCTAAGCAGGGACAGCTTTTCACGCGCAAGGAATGTAAATTGCCAGAGACACGATTAGCAAAAGGTACCAATATAGCCGCAAACAAATGTATACAACCATACATAAACAATCCAAAAAAGAACCTTCCAGAATCACTATGTTTATCATCAGAAGATAAGGAAACTTTTCAACAGAAGCTGGTAGTGCCACCAATTCAGTCAGGCATGCCACCCCTAAACCGAAAACTAAATTCATCAAAGCAGGGTCAGTTTTTCACTAGCAAGGAATGGAAATTGTCAGAAGCCATGGTCCATGGAGATGTAAAGCCAAAAGTTTCTCGAGCATGAACACTCAACATTTAGCCACAAATGTACCCAGCATCCATAGATGATCTAAACAGAACCTTTGGGAATCACTATATATGTCACTGGAAGCAAAGGAACTTTCAACACAAGCTGCTAGCGACAGCAAAATTAATTTCCGCCAATTCAGCCAAGCATGCCACTCTAAACCGACCGAGTGCGACCAAAAATCATGTAACGGATACTAGAAGACAGCGGTTACCGCTCTCGAAACGCCAGACTTCAGCATTATCCAATCCAGTTGTAAAACTAGATCCCAGGAAACAGAACCGAACGCTGAATGCCGCCGCCACTAGAAGGGACATATTTAGTTTCTGACAGTAGTGCCTAGCGCTAGAAGAGACATATTTAGTTTCTGCCAGTAGTGCAATTTTGGTTGGCCCAACACAGAAACGTAGCGACAGCAATTCCTACAGCAACAGCACACCACTCATTCAACCCACGCGAATCCTACCGCCTCAACGCCAGATCCCACTCTCCAATCAGGAGCTGGAACCAAGCACCCAAACCAGCGTCCGACGAACCGTCGCCGGAAGTGGCGTCACAGTAAGCGCGCCAGATCTCACCCCCGAGACCGCGGAGAACCGAAGCGCATGTGAAGCAGAGCAGGCTAGGCGGCGAGTGAGAGGAGGGCCTTACTCCGCGAGATCTCCGAGCTGGCGCAGGATCCCGACGAGGCCCGCGACGGCGACGCCCTCGAGCAGCGCCTTGGGCTCCTCCTCCGCGCCGGCACCGGCGGCTCCCTTCTTCCCCGGGCCAGCCGCCGCTGCTGCCGCTCCGCCGTAGAGGTCGGGGTCCCCCAGGCCGACCTCATTCCGCACCTCGAACCTGACCAGAGGCATGGTCGCGTTCGTCGCTCACCGCCTCGGCGCCGCCCTCATGCTAGTTAGAAGACGCGCGACGGCGCAACGGCCGCTGCTTTTCTGGTGGGAGTAGTGGGAGCGGAGTGGGAGCAGGTGCGGCGGGTCGCTCTTGCGGGGGAGGCTCTGGTCGTTTGCCGCCTCCGCAAGGAAGATGGAGGAGGAAGGCGGCTGAGGAAGGGACAGGGGAGTGAGGTGGAGGAGGAGGAGTGGAGAGGCGGGAGAGGACGGGCGGGGGCGCGTCGGTCTCCGACAAGGTGCGGGGCGAAAGGGACGCGGGGTGGAGGAAAGGCACGAGGGGCAAGTGGCGGTGGAGATGGTGGTGGGAGGAGCCGGAGCCAGCCGCACGCTCCGCCTGCCTGGTCTTGTGTCGTGCGGACGGAGCGGGCGGGGCGGCGGCTGCTTGTGCTCGGGTCCAGCGCCCAACCGCAGGTGCGGTGTCGTGTGCTTGCTTTGCTTGCTGTTGCAGCCAGACCCAGACCGCGGTTTTGTTGGTCGTCCGTGTCCTCCCGTCCCGTGCCGGGCGCGGGATCCGGCGGCGTGGACTTTTTTCTTTCCATGACTTGCCCGGCCGGAATCTTTGGGATGGGACACGCCATTCGTGCTTGCGCTTCACCGATGCGACGTCAACTGCCGTGTCTTGGGCAAAGGTACGAGGAAAATGTTGGTGAAATCGAGAATGGCTAAACATTTTGGAGGTTGGGTTTGAATAGCTAAACTGATGTTTACTGTACATGAAACATCGTAGTGGGTATTCGCTCAAAAAAAATGGTTAAAACAGGGGGTAATTTCGAAGTCTTTTTTCTACTACAATGTGATAAATTTCAAAAATATTAGAAGAGTAATTCTTCTTTTTTTCAAAAAAAGAGGAGCTATGTGAATCATTACAGATAATCTATTGATGACTTTGAGTTATTCTTTTGGAGAGAGCTTTGGGTTCTTAGGGTAGTGGCCTAATTATTGAGTCAAGTGTTTATGTGCTCCCCTTTTGTACTTGACGTCCAGGATAACTAATGATGGTGGTAGAGTAGGTACCAGTGGCGTTCTATGATCCTGTCTACTAGTACTACTTATACTCCTATTAATTTAAATTGAGAGCACACGTCAAGTGTCCAAACTACACACATGGGGAACACTGTATTACCACATGGATCTTTTGAAGCTTATTAGTAAGAGTTTTAGGACCAATGCACATAAGAACGAGTCTTGATTCTAAAGGGAACACGGGACGACACCACAGCCGGAAACGGTGGAGCAGGTCAGTTTATTACTACTACAGTACACTGATGAAAACAGAACGGGGCCATGGGTTTCGACTGAAATCCAGGACAGGGAATTCAGTTCTGGTTGTTGGCACTTGGCCGATGCAAAACCATGGCCCATGCATACTGTATGGAGCAGCAGGCTTTTATTAGCTCCTTGAATCGCTAGCACGCTCCCTGTTTCCGCGCGCGGCTCCGTCGCTTGTCTGTCCTGTCCTCCATAGTAAAAGACCTGCTCGTCAAAAAATAGCAAAGGGCCCGTGGCCGCGGCAGCGAGACGAGGCGACGATGATTACCACTTTTCTCATCGCATCATTTTCTGGTGGGGGACGCCGGAGGATAGATAAAGAATGAAGAATCATATCTTCCGGTGATGTCATTCAGATTCAGTACTAGGAACGGAGAAGTAGCTGTCCCTGGGGTAGGTGACTCATTTCCTGCGCGTGGGCCACCAAATGCCTGATGTTTATTGCTTGATGCAGTACTACTGTTACGCTTGATTTTTTTCCCCTCGTTTGGTTCATTTGGTGTAGTAATCTGGATTCAGGAGGTTGTTGCCCATGACTAACTACAGTTACCGTTTTCGTACGAGGTAGGGAGGGACCTGTGGAGTAAGATAAGATGGTCGGTCGAGCTTGTGTAATTGCCTTGTGTACGGTACAAGGAAACCTGGCAGGTGTGACGAGTAAAGGCTTTGCTTCATGTTTACACATTGGTCCACTGGCAATAAAATTGGGTTTACTGTGCCACCAAAGCCCTAGCTCGTCTTATCTAAGGAGAAACCGATGTCGTCCTTCTCTACAGCTACATTTTACTATAATAAATCTGATACTACTGGAGGTGCTAGTACTGCCCGATACTTATGTCACGGTACTGATCACCAAGAGCTACTGCGCAGCTACCACGAGATCTGCCGATGCTGTGGCGTTTTAGCATAACATCAACCTTTTTTTATCACATAACATCAATCTTTTGGTAGAAAGTAAAAGGTTGCACGCCACTAGTAGAAACTAGTAGTAACTTATGTTGATCACACAAGTTAAGTTATCCAGGAGGGCAGCACAAGAGTCAAGAGGCTACCGCATGGCGTGTGCAACGCATGGTCCAAAACAACGTAACCACCCGGCTCCGGGACCAGCACGAGGAGAGGAGTGAGGCCTCGCGAAAAGCAGCCGCCGTCCGTGAAAATAATGAGCTCTTCCCTTGGTCCACGGCCCCACGCCATTTTTGTCAGCTCTCCCGGCGTGGTAGTACGATTCACCCACTAGCCTGGTTTAACTAGGACAACGCGGCCAGCGGAATCTCCCTGCCTGTCTTGCTTGCCGCTGCTACTTTAATCCGCATCCACTGCTGCTAATTCTCGTCCCTGACAAAAGAGTTGACTAGCGCTTGAATATTTTGTGTGTCGAGTTTGTAACGCTGGCGCGTGGATGTAACGCTGGCGCGTGGATCGCCGCGCCCCGATGCCGGTGTGTCTCGGCTAGTGCTTGGATGGATGCGGTGAGTCTTCAGTACTCACCTCTTTCTCGATGCACGGCGAGATTAAGGATACTCATTGCAGGGGATAAGATGGCCGTCTGAAGCTACAATGGCGACACGATTGCAGCAGCCAGAATATTTTTTTGTTCGTCCAGAACATTGGCTTCGGTATTTCTGATGACACGTCACGACCACGTCAGCGCGTTGTTGTCCCACGAAATCATGAAGACAGTGGGCTGACAGGGATGCTACCAGATGGTCTCACGCACACACAATCATACTGTAGCCAATACATAGTGGTGCGACTTGCTGCACTGAAAAGGATATCACAACTTGCGGGTGCTGATCCTGCTCGCAAGGTGGGGGACTCGTTGCGCTGCACGATCAGTACCATATGATTGTGTCGTAAACGCCAGTGCGTGCCACAAGTAGTGCTCTCTTCTTGACGAAAGAGAAGAAATGTGAATCCCATGTCCTGTAGCAAATCCGATAACAGCAACCGAACTGTTGTTCCTCAGGCCAGGAGGCCAGGAACTCCTCACCGTGGCCGATGGAGTCGCTGGCCACGGGATGGTGCACGGTTACTGGTCAAAAAAGGCGAGTGTCCTGTCTGCTAAAGTGAAAGGATGCGAGTTGGTCGTGGGACGATGCCAGTTCAGTACAAGAAGGCTAGGGGTGGCCCACGGTTGGTTATTAGCGTTGGTTGAATGAGACCAAGGCCCCGTTCGTTTCCACCTCTAAAATTTAGATACTTATCACATCAAAGAGAATCTTACTTATTTAGTAGTAATTTTATTAATTTAATAACAAAACCTAATGTCGCGACCCCCTCTAATTTGCGAGACGAATCTAATGATCCTAATTAATCTATGTTTTGCTACAGTGATGCTACAGATAAACATCTTCTAATAATACTATAATTATCCTCGTTGGATTCGATCTCGTGAATTAGATAGGAGTGCTGCGATTAGTTTCGAGATTAGACTTTATTTAAGACTTCTAAAATGATAAAATTCTCTTTGATTTGACTCTCTAAAAATTAGATAGGGAAACGAACGGGCCCCAAGGGAAGAGACCCGGAGGGTTGGTGGAAGCTCAAGACGACGCACACATGGGGTGCCAGCCCCGCCCGATCCAGCAGCACCCAACAAGATTGCCAGTTAGACGCACAGTGGAACTGATCCAAATCTGGGCTCGTGTACAAGTTAATTACCTGTCCTTCTCCTTTTCGGACAGAACAATGCTGCAGTCAGCATGTTTGGACGACCCAAGTAACCGATTTTTAATTTGTTGGGGAGGATATGAAATGTTTAGAGATGTGGAGACAGATCTCGCATCTAATCCACTTTGTTTTTTTTTTCTTTCTTCTTCTAGAGAGGAACGAAATCTACTCAGCTAACTAGAGATCTCTACTAACCAGTGTACGCAGCTAAATGGCTGACCACCAAAAACCTGGATGCTGATGCTGCTGTTTTGCGACCGAAGAACACAAGCTCTATCCATGATCCCATATGCGCCATCGAGGCCGGCTATAGTTCGGGCCAGCTATGGGTCTGATTTTCTGCCAGATTCATAAGAGGCTCACAGCCCATATGAACACTTAACGGGCCTCTGTTTTTTCTTCGCGTATCAAAGATTGGTGCAAAAAGCGGCCCGAGATCTTGCCCGCCAGGCCAGGCTGCCATATAAAACAGAGGACACAAAGCAAAGAAAGCATCACGGAGAGGCTGTCTGAAAACCCGGTACTGCATCTTCTTCTCCGATCAACAGCTGCATTGTTCCTGTCCGAGGTCGAGGAGGCGCTCCAAAAGAACACGGGTGAAGCAGATGACGTATTATTAGCGCCGTATGCCCGTATCCATCCGTCCAGTCAAGTCAAATCTTGAGTCTGCATGCAGTGTGCGAACAAATCTGTCTGTATTGCTTACTGTGCGGTCTGCAGGCGTAGCATCGCCATCAGTTGACAATGGGAATACATAGGCCTCAAAGCAAAGCAAAGTTTCCACTTGACAGACACTTTAGATAGATGGGCCAAACACCACTTACTATTGTAGGAGTAGGAGCTACATTCCGGTCACTAGAATTCAGGATATCTTCTGTCTCTGGATGACCATGAGTTTTTCTTTCAAAAAAAAAACGATGACCATGAGTCCATGATCCATGCATGAAGACATTTCTTATCATGGATTACTATGCCACTTCCATGAACGAGGAAGGAGGTTTCACGAGGTACGTACTAACTCAATGCAATGGGCTTACATTATAAAATTTTAGTGCGTATGGTTCTTCTTTTTAACACTGCTAATTACATACGTCATAGACCTTGTTTACCTGAGCCATCTAATGCAGAGATCGGAAACTAATATAAATCTGGCAAAAGGCAAATTCCGGTGGAGCCTAATCAGTAGCATTTAACAGCAGAAGTAAATGCATCTACCTGGTTTAACTTGCAATCCAAACTTGGTTAACCATTAACTACATCATTAGGCTCTATCCACCTGAGGTAATGACACATGAGGCCAGCTGTCGCTGTATGACTTGCAGTCCAATTAACCTAGGGGGAATATCATGATTACATGGTCCCTGCCGGAACAATGTTGTACTTCACTTCTACTCTTGATCACATTCTATTTAAATCCCTCCCGAAGTAGAAGCGCGCCAAGAACAAAGCACAGTCAGAGTCTTCCAACCATGGCACACTCCAGCATGTCCGGCCTCCTGCTCGGGGTCCTCCTCCTCGTTAGCACCTCCTTCCCAATCTGCATCGCATCACCTTACAGCAAGCAGCTCCGTCTCTCCGCCTCTGAAATCGCCGCACTCGAAGCGGCCGCGCCTCCACCACCGCCACCGGACCAACCGACCACATTCTTCGAAGTAGACCGGCCGCACCGCCCGCCGCCGGGCAGCTTCGGCCCGTGCTCGACGCTCCTCCTCACCCACTCCTTCGCGTACACCTACACAAAGCCCCCGGTCACGGTCCCCTACTCCCCACCTGCCTGCCTCGCCGCCATGGGCGGCCACGCCTCAGCGATCTCCCTCGCCGTGCTCGAGTGGCGCGCCACGTGCCGCGGCGTCCAGTACGACCGCATCTTCGGCGTGTGGCTCGCCGGCGCGGAGCTCCTCCGCGGCAGCACCGCCGAGCCGGGCGGGCCCACCGGCGTGACCTGGTCCGTGTCCAAGGACGCGACCAAGTACGCGTCCCTCCTGGCCGCTCGCGGAACCTCCAACCTCGCCGTGTACCTCGGCAACGTCGTCAACGAACAGTACACCGGCGTGTTCCACGTCAACCTTACCCTCCACCTCTACTTCCGCCACCCGGGACCGCCGCCGCCGCCGCCGCACCCCGGGCTGGGCCCCGCCGACGTCATCCTCCCCGTCTCGCGCAGCCTGCCGCTGGACGACGGGCTCTGGTTCCCGATCACCAACGAGCAGGACGTGGGCTCGGCGAGCCTCGCCGTGCCGAGCAACACGTACCGCGCCGTGCTCGAGGTGTACCTGTCCTACCACAGCGACGACGAGTTCTGGTACACCAACACGCCCAAGAACAACGGCCCGTTCCGCGAGGTCGTCGCCCTAATCGACGGCGAGCTCGTCGGCGCGGTGTGGCCGTTCCCGGTGATCTACACGGGCGGGTTCCAACCCTTCCTGTGGCGCCCGATCAGCGGCATCAGCTCGTTCAGCCTCCCGTCCTACGACATCGAGCTCACGCCGTTCCTGGGCAAGCTGCTGGACGGGGCGCAGCACGAGCTCCAGTTCAAGGTGACCGGCGCGCAGAGCACGTGGTACGTGGACGGCAACCTCCACCTGTGGGTGGACCCCATCCCGGGCGCGGCCACGTCGGCGCGCGTGGTCAGCTACGACGCGCCGCCGCTGGACCGGACCATCGCGTTCCGGCCCGAGGGCCCGGGGGACGAGTTCTACTACACCACGGCGTTCCGCCGCGTGGCCGCGTCCGGGTGGGTGCAGACGCCGTCGTACGGGAGGTTGACCGCCACGTGGACGCAGAGGCTGAGCTACGAGAACACGAACGACATCCAGGGCGGCGGCTTCCAGGTGAACCAGACCACGGACGCGTACTCGGGCGCCCACGTGGCGGACCACGCCGGGGTCGTGTACGCGCAGGAGGCGCAGCAGGGGTTCCAGCTGTACGTGTTCCGGGGCGTGGTGGACCAGAGCTACGACGGCTCCTTCACCCTGGGGAGGGAAGTGCGGCTCGGGTTCGGCGAGGAGCGGGTCGCCGCGGGGCGGGCCGGGTTCTGGGCCCGGTCGCTGAGAAACGTGCAGGACTGCGAGATGGACGTGGACTACGACGAGGACGGGTCCGTCGTCGACGTGGACTGGGGCACGCAACAGACGTACAGGTACGAGGCCACCGACGCCTGCTACTTCCGGAACGTCACCACCAGCGGCTACGACCTGGTGTCCGACCACGTCGATGAGGCCTGCGTCAAGGGATCGTCGGCTGCCAGCGGCGGCGTTGCCGACAAGTTGGCAAAAGATGCGCCGGCACGGCTGAGCTCGTGAGAAAGCTGCGATCTTTCTGCGCGATGGATTAACCGGCAGGGAAATCCTGTTCACTCATTGTCCGTAACTTCACTTGCTGTTTGCTTGACCGAACGAGCTAGTGAGAGAATATCGATGCTTATGAGCTACTCAATTTATTTTGCAGAGAGCATAATAAGACGCATGTATTAATTAGTTTCTTATTAAAGAGAGGCACACCACCAATGGCGATGCTTCAATACAAAGAGAGGGATGGTCTTAATGATTTGGCATAAAAAATATGAACAATACTAAAATTACTCTAGACTCAGTGGAGTTTCAGTGATGGCAGGGGGCCATGGCCCTCCTTGGCCATCACTAAGCTTTGCCACTGCACACCACAATTTGTAGCAAATAAAGTTGACCGTTTTCAAAGCTTGAATAAATGCAATACATCTACCAGAACACGATTGCAGTAATTAAAGTTATAAATTTACGAAACACGAACATATGCACACATATAAAATTATCCTTGTTCCAGCCATGCCAATCCCGTCTCTTCGAAAGAAATGAGCAGTGAGACTTGGTCAAAAAATAAAGAGTATCGTTATCAGGTCTAACTACGATTGTCATACTAATGGTGCAGATCGAAGACATTATAGGAACTATATATCATCATTTGAAAATTTAGAACATTTGACTATCATATATTCATCTAGTCGAAACTAGTTTGACATTCGTGTTGGCTCTACAGTAATTTTCTCAAAAAAGCCTTGCAACTAACTACTGCCTCCATTCCTATATATAGCATTCTAGAATCCAAGACAAAATTAGTCAAGAGGGTAGAAGATATATATACCTCATTTTACACTACTCATCAATTCTACCACCAACCAAGCCATCATATTTTGTCTTATATGTAGAATGCTTATATACTGGAACAAATTTGAATCCTGAACGCTTACATATAGGAATGGAGGAGTACATCTTATTGGTGAGTGGAAGACAAAGGACCTGAACTCGAATCATAACACTATTATAGACTGAAGCTTCTCATGTTGTGTAATTTGTTGACACGCGACTGTAAGAATATCATGTGATGAAAATTCCTTCATCTAGTAATCTAGACGAGAAGGACCTATTTTAATCTTATAATTTATAACATAGGGTGACAACATAGATCACAATGACTCTTTGTTATTATTGATTTGGATACAACAAAATAGAAAGATTTATACATATTTCAACACAGCTATTACAAAACCTCATAATAACTTTTACATTGTGTAGTAAATCTTGAACACACATTCATACAAACATATTGAGAAAATTACTTAAAAAGTTTAGAAGTTGGTGATTTACAAATTAATTATCATATGTTTTTGAACTAATTAATTATCATAATCATATTTTGGTTTTAAATATCCTAATTGGACATATAAAAATAAGAAAGGAAAAGCATCTATCTAAAGGGCTTTCTTTTCGTATAAAGAGGCCCACATATAGATCTCGTCGGCTCCCCATCAACCTCCACAAGTATTCGGGAGGCGGCAGGGACGAGAGAACGAAGGTCGAAGGGTAAGTCGAGGCAGTGGCAGCGGACGAGGCAGAGCAGCGATCGCCGACGATGTCGCTACCGGCCCTTGGTTTAAACGTCGCGTGGAGGCTCTTTTCACGCGGGATCCCCGCGCGCAAGCTCTGTCGTCGCAGTGGATACTGCCCTAGGCGGCCTCCGTATCAAGTTCTTACATGGCAGCACGCTCGTTCTACACTGTTGTAAGTTTCCCTTCCTACCAGATCTCAGGCCGAAATTGTTTCCTCTATCGCGGATCAGATTGAAATATTCTTCATCACACACGGGAGTCGCGACTCATGTGTTTACATCTAGAAACAGAGGAATCCCAAAATTGTTGGTGGATCTACCGCTGCTGGCGTTGCTGCGTTTGCTGGATTGGTGGGAATCATATTTTTCAATGGACGTTCAGGTGGCTCAGGTATGAATTGAAATTTTGCCTTCAGATTTCTGGCAGTTTTCTTTCTTGAACATCTGACCTAGCCATTGAACCACTACCTTTATTTTAGCCGGCGGTGTGAGTGTGACTGATAAGGAGCAGGAGGTGCAGGTGCCTAGCAAGAAGCCCGGCACTACCGATGAGGCGTCAGACAGGACTTCTGATGGACCGCGTCTCCAGGGCGCCAAGATTACCGCCCTGTTTCCTACCCTCTAAAATTTAGCACTGTCATATCAAAGAGAATCTTACTTATTTAAAAATATTTTCATCAATTTAATGACAAAACCCTATCGACAGATTGGTGCTAATTTTCGAGATGAATCTAATGAGCTTAATTAATTTATGTTTTGCTAAAGTGATGCTACAGTAACCGTTTTCTAATCATGACTTAATTAACCTCATTAGATTCAGTCTCGTAATTTAGTCTAGAGGTCTGTAATTTATTTTATAATTAAAATTTATTTAATACTCCTAAATAGTAAGATTCTTTTTGATGTGACAGTTATAAATTTTAGACCTGAGAAACGAACACACCCGTAGAACTAGAGTTTGATAGGCGTTGTAGGGAAATACGTCGGAAGAATATGACACGGCAAGAACTAGCATGATAGGCCCCAAGTTCATGAATAGAAGCATATATATTCACCTTTTCAGTTGTACTCAATCTTTATCTCTACTACTTAAAAAATCTCCAATGAATTCTCTCTTTCACCAATTTCGTCCAACCTGCGATCTTCTACCTCACCTGGGAACCCCAACCCAGTCCACCTCCCGTTCTTTTCCTTTTGACCGACCCCAGACCCACTTTCAACCGCATCACGCGCCTCCAGCTTCTTCAACCGCATCACGCTGCTACCGCCGCCGCCGCCCGCCTCCGCATGCCACCGCCGCACGCGCCTCCGCAACCCCTTCCCTAGCCCGCAACCCAATCCCTCACAAACAATCGTCGCCGCCTCCCCGCCCGCCGCCACGGCCTGCAGCCACCCCCAGCCCGCAACCTCCCTCCCCGCAACCCCAATCCCTCTCAAACAACGGTTGCCGCCGCCGTGTCCTACGATCTCGGTCGCCGCCGCCATCCCTGTCGTCGTCGCCTGCAATTCTGAAGAGATCGGGCCAAGGGTCTCCAGCATCATTGTCCACCCCAGCCGTCGTGCCTGCGACCACCGCTGCGATTCGTTGCGGTTCCATCGTCGCGATCCGGGCCGCCGCCACGGCCCCGTCTCCGCGATCTAGGCCGCTGGCGCGCTTGCGATTCACGACTCCCTCGCTGCGATCTGGACTGGCATGGCCTGTTGTTCATACGCCGCACTTGCGACCCCCTGCTCTGCCGCCGTCCTACCCTCACAGCGAACATGCAGATTCTTATGCTGGCATCGGATAGGGATACAACGACTACTGGGTGACTGCTGGCATCACGACTGCCAACCATCCTAATCCCATTGCATGCAAGGTAGCCATCCGATCCATTTTCACCAAATCCCTTATGATTAACCTTAAACTGTTTGGTTCTAACTGATCGATCTGTTATCTTTATGTATTGGGACTTGATTAACTAATATAGGCTGGTAAACATTGATAGCTGTCTAGCACATTCAGTTCATAGTTTCATTGAGCGGCCAATGAATTTATACTCACGTAGAATGCTACACTGTTTAAGTTGTCTATTTATTGGCCTTGCTGTCTAAGATGACTATAATTGTAGCTACCGCCCTATGATCATTATGATGTTTGACCGATCACTTTGTTGAACAAGGCAGGTTTCCTCCTCTCATATTGATCATTGCAATGTATGCAATATAAAGGAAGGAAACAAATGAAAGGGAGTTGAGGAAGGAAACAAATAAAAGGATGTTGAGGAAGAAGAAAATAACTGCTCCTGAACAGGTGACAATTGCCCCCCCCCCCCCACAATAAAATAGTTTTCTATAATTTTAGCATCCTATTACTACAAAGGCTTTGTTGAAGTTTATGTAGATTCTTAAATAAGAAAGAATGTGTCGAATAGTGTGCATAAATGAAGTTGTTTGAGGTTTTTTAAGTGTTCAATCTTGGATCAGAAATTTTTATGGTTCTTCAACAAACTTAGATTTAGGTCATGGCATGTCCTGTTTCGATTTCAAAACTTATGTATCATCTCATATTTGAACCAAGTCTTCCACATGAAAGCTTGATGGTTGAAGTATCTGTAGGTGGATCGCAAAAAGAAAAGAAGTATTTGTTGGTGATAATTAGCAGCACACTACCATGTTTTCAGTTTTAACTAACAGCCTAGCACAGCTGATCATGGATATGTTTTTTTTACCAAATTCAGTACTTGGGTCAGGTGTTAACTTGCTTTCTATGATTATGACAATATAGTTTTTTTAGGAGATGTAGATTGATTGAAATTGAAATGTGTTCTGGTTTTATAGGTTATTGATAAGTAATAATCATTGCATAATTAATTATCAATTTGACTATTGAGTTATGGCATGTTGTGTTTACTTGTGTAGTCAATTAGGAGAAAGGATCCAAAAACTAGCAGCTTTCTATGGCTTATTTGAATAGACTCAGCGAGATAATCCATATGTGGCTATGAACCTTTTATGAATCTATTTTTGTTTTGTAGATGAGAAAGATATGAAGAAGGTGGAGAAGAAGGTTGTAGCAGGTGGTGTGCCGCCGTGATGAGAAAGCTACTCCGATGGGCAGGCTGCCATATGCATGGATGGATCTCAGGACGGCTCAGGGATAGCTCTCTTGCACAGTATAAGGGTTCATTGGATGCATGATAAATGATTTAGGGAATTATATGGGATGTGTGTTGTGCACTGATTTTTTCGGGAGATGAGCTTTAAGCCCAGGAGCATGCTTTGTAGCTTTTTTTATTGAAATGTCCTTTGCTTGGATTCAGCAACACAAATGCAACATAAAGCATAGATCGGCACTTCTTATTAGGTTATGTTGCTTGTTAGGTTGTTACCTGGTTTCTGAGATCTATGCATCTTATGAGTGATATATTTGCTATAACTGGATTTTTTTCCTCAAAGATCTGTGTACAAATCTATGAAAAATTTGTTACACCCGTTGCAACGCACGGGCATATAGCTATTAAATTATAAAAGCAATAGGAAGGAAGCTTAATACCATCAGAACCTGCTTGCTGCTTAAGCTGCAGCAGTATAAAATGTTCTTTTTCTGTCACAGCGTGGTACCCCAAAAACACATCCACGAATAACAGCATCAGACTTGCATGAATTCGAATTTATTTATGCTCCCTTTGGAACTGACACACAAAAGTCTTTATTCCCCATAGTACAAGAGAAACAAACAAACAAGTGGGGATTGTCAAAGTCTGTGAAGGGCCTGCCATTGATGTGTGGTTTTTTACTCGTACATGAGGCCACTTATGAATGAAAATTTGCTGCTTGAGCTAACTGAAGACGGAAGACTGTGGTTTTGTTTCTCCGCTCATTCAAGAAGAGTGGTTAATGTTTCTTTTTCCTTTTTCTCTTTGCTTTGTTCTATTTTTTTCTTCGCTTTCTATTTGTACATTCTCAGCTTTGTACAGTTCTGCAGTACAACGGAGGTCTCCTCGCTGTTTTCCCGTCGCAAAAAAAAAAAAGAGAATGCGTTGTTTTAGTGGTACCGGACGTGTGTCGCTGCTCAAGAAATTCAGTGGAAATTTCTGTTGCTTCGTTTTCCATGCGAAAGACTTTCCATCCAGTCCAAATAGGGGTTGTAATGGTCTGGTCTAAAGGATCAGCTTCAGTGGTACACTGCCTGACCTCTGCCTCGTTTTAAAACCAGCTGCTCAGCAGCAGGGGCGCGCAAAATACACGCGCACCAGTGTCGCCGACGACTGTGATCTGAATCGTGGCCATGGCCCGCGTTCACCTCCTCGTCCTACTCTGCTGCTTTGTCCCAGCCTCCATCGCTTCGCCTCGCATCCTCCGTCAGTCCCCTTCCCACACGACCGCACCATCGCCGGCGGAGCCGTCGCGGCCTACGACCTTCTTCGAGGTGGACCGGCCGCTCCGCCCGCCACCGGGCAGCTCCGGCCCGTGCTCAACTCTCCTCCTCTCCGCCTCCTTCGGGTTCACCTTCACCAAGCCCCCAGCCACCGCCGCGTACTCCCCGCCCCAGTGTCTCGCCGCGGCCGGCGGCACCGCTGCGGCGATCTCCCTCGCCGTCCTCGAGTGGCGCGGCACCAGCAAGGGAGTCCAGTACGACCGCATCTTCGGCGTGTGGCTCGGCGGCGTCGAGCTCCTCCGCGGCAGCACCGCGGAGCCGCGCCCCGACGGCGTGGCCTGGTCCGTGTCCAAGGACGTGACCAAGTACGCCTCGCTCCTCGCCGGCGCCGGCAACTCGACGGTCGCCGTGTACCTCGGCAACCTCGTCAACAGCCAGCTCACGGGCGTGTACCACGCCAACCTCACGCTCCACCTCTACTTCCGCCGCCACACGCCGGCGAGGCTGCCGCCCGCCGCGCGTCCCGCCGACCTCATCCTCCCGATGTCAAGGAGCCTGCCCCTGACCGACGCGCTGTGGTACACAATCCAGTCCGCCGCCGACGTGGCCTCCGTGCGCGTCACGCTGCCGCCCAACGCCTACCGCGCGGTGGTAGAGGTGTACGCGTCGTCCCACGGGTCCGACGAGTTCTGGTACACGACCACGCCCGGCGCGTTCCGCGAGGTCACCGTCCGCGTGGACGGCGTCCTCGCCGGCGCGGCGTGGCCGTTTCCGGTGATATACACGGGCGGCATCGACCCGGTCCTGTGGCAGCCCGTCACCGGAATAGGATCGTTCAGCCTGCCGTCGTACGCCGTGGAGCTGACGCCGTGGCTGGGCGGGATGGTGGACGGGAAGCCGCACGAGTTCGGGTTCGCGGTGACCAACGCGTTGGACATGTGGTACGTCGACGCCAACCTCCACCTGTGGCTGGACCCCGTCGGGAACACGGCGACGACGGGGAGCCTTATCCACTACGACGCGCCGGAGGTAGCGGCGAACACGACCACCTCCCAGTCCGGCAGAACCGGCGAGGTAATCCAGTACCGCACGACGGCGAGCCGGCACGTGTCCGCGACCGGGTGGGTCAACTCGTCGTACGGGAACGTGACGACCAACGCGACGCAGACGTTCTCGTTCGAGAACGTCATCGCCCTCAACAACGACACGTCGGAGCAGTCGGTGAACCAGACCACCGTCGCGCACACCGGCGTCGTCCACGCCACGGACGACGACCACGACGTGCTGTACTCGTTCCAGGAGCGCAGCAACTTCCCGCTCTACCTGGACCTGCAAGACGAGCGAGTAACCGTGACGCACGGGTTGGAAGAGGAGACCATAGCTGCGGGGCCGTGGTGGACTGGGCCGGGTCACCGATCGCTGCGCACCGTGCAGACCGGCGTCGTGGACTCGGAGGACCGAGACGGGAGGTCGGTCGCCGCGTCGTGGGGGTCACGGCAGACGTACAGCTACGAGGGCACCGACGGGTGCTACTTGAGGAACGTCACCACCAGAGGCTACGGCGTCGTGTCGGACCAGTCCAGCGAGGTCTGCCCCAAGGGCGCACAAGTGGCACATGCTTGACGCCTTGACGGGCTAGTGGTACTGAATGGAATGGAAGAATGTTAAAGGCCCACTTAACTTGGGCCTCCATCACCAAGCCCATGTATGTGAAAACCTCAAGTTACTAATGGGCCGTGTATTCTTGTTGAACTGCTGGGCTGGGCTATGTGCTGACCACAAACTGCCTGTATGATCTGATCTTCCGTTTTATTTTTTAATTTCATCCGTGTACCTTGAGTTCCGTGCTATAAGTTTCTTTAGCGATCATCAGTTTTGTCTAGTTGAAACTTGGAGGGATTTAGTTTTTGTCTAGTTGAAACTTGGAGGGATTCCCTATTTTCAATGCGGCCCAGATGCAGACAACAGGGAATGTGCTGTCGTGGACCCGCATTGCACGCTGAAAAAGGTCTCCACTCCACTCCTTGGATCGGAGGATTAGAGCAGTGAGACGATCCGATCCAAGAAATTTTTTTAGATAATGGAAACAAAGTTTCCGGCCTCTACAAAGCATTCGGCCACTGTTTTTTGGTTTATTTATTACACAAAAGTCAGTACGCAGACTGATCATGGAGAACACAAAAAATAAAATCAAGGAGGTTGCAATCTGTTATTAAAACGCCATCCATAAGATGCAAAAAGCTCCAACGCAGTCGTCTCTAGTACCGCGCTCGTCTCATGAAAATAGCCTCGCACCTCCTCAGGCTGTAGCAGGGACCAGTACCGCAACCCAGAAATGGTGAAGGGATAGATAGAGTCAAACGCGCCGCACACCTCACGGCTCTAATCCTGGCATATCCAAAACATGCTACAAGTTCTACCCCCACTTGATCATCGGCGAGAAACCAGGGGGCCCGCCGCTGCCTGTCAATCTGTCATGCACCAGAAAAACTCATCCGTTAGGAGAAACGTCCCCGTCGAATGTGCTTCCGCGCCCACATGCACGCCACACAGGCTCGGCATCCGGAAAAGCTCGCGCCCGGTGCCCGGGCCACTGCCGCCGTAGCTGCTTGCCCCTCTCGTGGACCCGGGATCGGCGACGACCGGAGGACCGGGCGCGTTGGCTCGTGCCGGCCGGGGACACGCACATGCTGGCAGCCGCGTCGCCTAGCACAGTACAACCGCGCGGATGGGGCTTTGAGCTTTAATTTTTCGACGAAACGAACCGTTGCGGTAGGTGCGATGGCGCCGTCGATGTGCATGCGAGGCACTGCGACCTGGGAAGCGTGGCGGACCAAGCGCCCTGGCTCGGCTCACGTGGATCTCATCAGCTTGCCCTTGCGGATCAAAAAGTGGCAGCAGCGAAAACAAAGGCTTGGTTCGTTCCAGCCTAGCTTTCTGGTGATGGCCAGCTGACGATCCTTGTCGACCGGAATGGCGTCTTTACGAGATCAGCTCGTTCACATTCGCCGACGGGCGCGCGACTATCGAGTGGGGAACTAATTAACGGCCTGCAACCATGCAGATTGAAAAGTACTATCACTAATAAACGCGTGCGTGCGTGCGTGCTAATCTAAGCATCTTAGCACTAGCTAGCTGTAGGTGGATTATATTCGGTGCCGGTGGTGGTGGTGGCTAGCTACAATCCTCCTCGCATCGCATTGGCCGGAGAAGAACTGCGCTGTCCGCGTCACGCCGTTACCGCCATGGGCTGTTTCTCCTGACATTAGTACCAGCACACAGCGTCTGCTGGCCTGCATATACAGATCCCAGGTGAGGGATGTGTCGCCTAACCAACTTTGTTCTTCATCATTGCTAAATTTTGATTTATCAACAACTACACTGCGATAGACTACCTGTGTCTTGCATTAAGTTGATGCTGATCGATTTGCCGCTTATTAGCGCCTGCCACGAGGAAACACCTCACCGACAGCACAGTAGCGTTTCTCGGTGTCGGGCAGGTTTTGACCACAAGTTTATGTAAGCGTGAATTCTGTCCGACGCGACATTGAGTCATCGGTCGGGTTTAGTGGAACCTGGGAGTGCACATGGAGCTGTTTTGGGTCCCTCTTGGTCGTAGCTAGCTAGGGGTGTTATTGCTTCCATTCATTAGCTATCCTGGATTTGGTGGATCGTAGAATGATTGGTTTGATCAAGGTGAAAAGTTTACAGACCAAATTCATTTCTAACTCATGATCTAGCATACTTGCTCGGTTTATCTTCAGGTTCGTCAAAACACAAAGGATAGGATGATGGTCAGCTTTTCTGCATACGAAACCCAAAAGTCGGTACAGATCTCGCTGGCAGCACCGGCTTCTGGATGCTTTAAGCACAAGTCGAAATCATAAAAATGATCTCCAAGCTCGCGCCTTTTTCTTTTCTTTTTCGTTTTTGTATTCATGGGCAATACTAGTAGACAATCGGAACAGCATAATTCACGTACCTACCTACCAGGGTACTTTGCGTTGCCATTATACGGCACTCAGAGCAGCAACCTTGTTTATGCCGTCAAGATAATGACGGGCTTTATCATTTCCTCACTGAGATACGCGGGTGCTTAAATGCGCAAGCCTTGTTGCGGACGCCAACGCATTCGCTTCGCTCCACACAGAGGCCACTAGCCATGCCTGCCTCCTCTGTTTCCCGGGCCATCCTCAGTGGCCTCTGCTTCACTCTGCTGCTGCTCTCCCACCTGGCCGCCGCTTCGCACCACGACTACCGCATCTCCGTCGAGGACTTGGCCCAGGTGGAGGCGGCGCTGCCGCGCCGCAAGAGCGGGAAGAACACCTTCTTCGAGGTGGACCGGCCGCTGCGGCCACCCAAGGGGAGCTCGGGCCCCTGCTCCACGCTCCTGTTCGCCCACTCGTTCGCGTCCACGCTCGCCAAGCCGCCCGTGACCGCCGCGTACTCGCCGCCGGCGTGCCTGAGCCAGGCCGCCGGAGCAAGCAAGGTGTCCCTGGCGGTGCTCCAGTGGCGCGCCTCGTGCCACGGCGTGCAGTACGACCGCGTGTTCGGCGTGTGGCTCGCCGGCGCGGAGCTCCTCCGCGGCAGCACCGCCGAGCCGCGCCCCGGCGGCGTGTCGTGGACGGTCTCCAAGGACGTGACCAGGTACGCGTCGCTCCTCGCCGCCGGCAACGCCACGCTGGCCGTCTACCTCGGCAACCTCATCGACGACACCTACACCGGCGTGTACCACGCCAACCTCACCCTCCACCTCTACTTCCACCGTCGCGCGCCGCCGCCCAGAAGCAGGCGGACGTGGTGGTCCCGGTCTCGAGACCCACGCCGCTGAACGACGGGCTGTGGTTCGTGGTCCAGAACGGGACGGACATCCAGTCCGCGCAGCTCCCGGCGCCACCGCCGAACGCGTACCGCGCGGTGCTGGAGGTGTACGTGTCGTCCCACTACGCGGACGAGTTCTGGTACATGAACACGCCGGAGCAGAACGGGCCGTTCCGGGAGGTGGCCGTGCTCCTCGACGGCGACGTGGTGGGCGCGGTGTGGCCGTTCCCGGTGATCTACACGGGCGGGATCAACCCGCTCATCTGGCGCCCCATCACCAGCATCGGGTCCTTCAACATGCCCACGTACGACATCGAGCTCACGCCGTTCTTGGGGAAGCTCCTGGATGGTGCGGCGCACGAGGTCGGGTTCAGGGTCACCAACGCGCAGAACTCGTGGTACGTGGACGCCAACCTCCACCTGTGGGTGGACCCCACGAGCGACAAGACCACCGGCGGGTTGACGGCGTACGACGCGCCCAAGCTGGGCGGGAGCATCGTGTCGCGCTCCGACGACGGCGTCGACGGCGAGTACGACGCCACGGCGAGCCGCAACATCACGGCGACGGGGTGGGTCATGAGCTCGGCGCACGGCAACGTCACCACCACGTTCACGCAGCGCCTCTCCTTCGCCAACACCAACGTGGTGAGCAACCGCGGCAGCACGCAGGCGATCAACCAGACCACCGACGTGGTCGTCGTCACGGCAACCACCGGCGCCGGCGCGGAGCAGCAGCAGGTGCTCCACCAGAGCTTCCCGCTCTACATCTTCCTGGGCGGCGACGGCAGCGGCACGTCGTCGCAGCGGCTGATGCGCCGCGTGAACATCGGCTTCGAGGAGACGCGCGGCGGCGGCGCCGCGACGAGCACGCTGCGGAACGAGCAGGCGGCGGCGGCGGAGGTGGTGCTCCGGGACGACGCCGTGGTGGGCGCGTCGTGGCGGATGCACCAGACGTACGCGTACGGCGCCAGCGACGGCGGGTGCTACCACAGGAACGTGAGCAGCGTCGGGTACGACGTGCTTTTCGACCATTACGACGCGTCCTGCGCCGGTCACCGGGGACGCTGACGCCTGTCGCTTGCTTGGCAGCGCCTGCGCCGCGCGGGCGGGTGCATAACGGCCAGGGAAGGGACAGTAGCAGGGTGTCAGTGATGCCCAAGTGTACACCGGTGGCCTCATCATCTACTAGTCTTCAATTTATGGAATTTGACCGGTCATTTTCGTGTCCTTAGATGCCAATCAATAAGAAAAGATGTGACGACGTGATATGATGAATTGCCATGTTATTATGTACAGAAACAGCTAGTACATGTAACCTCCCCAAGTGTAAAGGAAATCGTTGGCTACTTAGTATTAATTTACTTTTGATGAAGCTTATTATTGTTTTGTATTTTCTTATGTGCCTTTTTTAAAACTTATTACTGACGGGGTTTAGGTTCAGACCAACCTGGAGTAATTCTCTGTGTAATTAAACAGTGATTGGAGTAATTAGAAGAAATAAGTTATTAATCACACACAAAGTAAAAACAATTTGATTTAGGTCTACCTATACGTTTTGCTCATTGAAGACCACATAAACATACTTGAGATACGATAATTTGGCAACAGAATTCGGCTACAGCCTACCTCGCCGAAGCATGCTTACGGATGCTTCTTCCCAATCACAGGGACACCGGCCCAGTGACTGACGCCATATTTCACCTGGCGCAATCGAGTTAGCTATACTACATCGGACTCATCTGGCATTGTGGCGTTAATGCATCTTGTAACATAGGAAACCTGTACGTGTATTCATTCCGTGGCCATATCTGCCTGAAATTTAGAGCGGGGCGACATACCAGTCAGGAGGAGCGATGCACAAGCACAATTCCACTAGACGTGTATGACGGCAGAGGAGGAAGCACTGAGCGAAGCATTGATGCGGACACGTACGGCGAAATCTGTGTGGCCTAGAAAAGTGGGAGGCCAAACAATTGACTAATCTTCACAAATGGCATAATTAGCTCGTCCACTCTTCTTGCTAATGACTCACGGATGGAGGAGCAAGCATGGCATGTCCATGGAGGGATGTGTACTTAGCACTTGGGAAACACTCGAGTATTCTATGGAGGAGCACTATCATAAATTTTTTTTTTGAAGGGAGCACTATCATAATCAGGGATTCGATTTCTTTCTATAAACAAAGATAGTTATTATGCGTATCCTTCACAATTGAATGCTGCAAGTTGAACCTCTCGGCTCCATTGTTCAGCTGTTCTCATCCGTGTCAGTGACTGAGTGTGCGTTCTATAGAAGACGTAAATACCTGGTCGCCCACACGTGAAGCACTAGAAAGTGCCATGCTCCACGGCAGCAAAGCGTACTGGGCTCTGATCCGGCCCAACATCGTTCTGTACATGGCCGAAATTTATGGGGACTGGACACAGGCTGGGCTGTCGGTAGTTAATGTTGTCAGACTGGACGAATTGTTCAGCCTTGTTGTACTAGAGATTATGGGAGTTTATTAGATCGTGAAAAGCTAAGTTCATTGGCTGCGTCAAAGCCACGTCGAACAAGTAATTTTTATTTTAAAATAATTATTATTAATCTAAAATTTTAAAAACAAACCACCTCAAATTAAATTTTCAATATCTAGACGTTTTTATCACGCCATATTGTATGGCGTGATTCTCGAATAAATCACGCCATATGAAATGGCGTGATTGTGTCCACGTCAGCGTCGACCATCACGTCGAAACGAGGCGTAGAGCGAGATTGACCGAATCACGCCATACAGAATGGCGTGATTGAGCTATCAATCACGCCAAAACATCTGCGTGGTAGGGACTTATGTAATTTTCACACGAAGCGGACGGAATCGAGTATAACTAAATCACGCCATATTGCTTGGCGTGATTGAGAAGGAATCGCGCCAAGTCATATGGCGTGATTCACTCTCTCTCTTTTAAATGTCGCTTTCGGGTGACATCATCAGTTGTATTTTTTAAAAAAGCTATAGACACTGCATACGATGTCCGATATGAATTTCGTTTTCACCATTGTGTTCTATGCGACGAGACGAACAAAACTAGATCCCACTTGCATATGTTTCAAAATCAAAAATTTATATCTTAAATTTCAATATATGTTTAGTAGTAATTTAGGGTCTAAAAAAATATTCGAAACATATGCAAGTGAGATCTAGTTTTGTTCGTCTTGTCGCGTAGAACACAATGGTGAAAATGGAATTCAAATCGGACATCATATGTAGTGTCTACAACTTTTTTAAAAAAATATGACTCGATGATGTCAGTGACATCATTGAAAGCGACACTTAAGAGAGAAAGGGAATCACGCCATATGACTTGGCGTGATTCCTTCTCAATCACGCCAAGTGATATGGCGTGATTCGGTTGTGCTTCGGTTCCGTCAGCGTCGTACGAAAATTACTTAAGTTCTATCACGTCGGATGGTTTGGCGTGATTGATAAGCTCAATCACGCCATACTGATTGGCGTGATTCGAGTCAACCTCGATCTACGCCTGTTCGATGTGGCGGTCGACGCTGACGTGGACACAATCACGCCATTTCATATGGCGTGATTTATTCAAGAATCACGCATCATATGCAAAAACGTCTAGATCTTAAAAATTTAGTTTGAGGTGATTTGTTTTTAAAATTTTAGGTTAATAATGATTATTTTAGAATAAAAATTCCGAACAAGTCCAATTTAATCTCCTCGATTTTGTCAATCGTAACTACCTCCTCTAATATAATCGGGACCCCCCTGAACCACCTCGTTTAAACCCCACAGTTTACTTGTCCAGTCCCGCATCCGTCCTCGTGGTCGCCGCTCCCACCATGGCGTCAGCGGCAACCGCCTCCGTCCTCATCCTCCTCGGAATCCTCCTGTCCGCGGCGACGGCGGCAGCGGCGCCGCACAAGCACCGCCTCGGTGCTGCCTTGCATCTCGCCGCGTCGCCCAACGCGACGGAGCCGCCGACGACATTCTTCGAGGTGGACCGCCCGATCCACCCACCGCTCGGCAGTGTGGGCCCCTGCTCCACGCTGCTCCTCTCAAGCTCCTTCGGCGCCACCTACGGCCGGCCTCCCGTCACTGCCGCCTACGCGCCGCCGGCCTGCCTGCGAGACCGCGGCGGTGGGTCCCTCGCTCTCGCCGTGCTTGAATGGAGCGCCGACTGCCGCGGCCGCCAGTTCGATCGCATCTTCGGCGTCTGGCTCTCTGGCGCCGAGCTCCTCCGCAGCTGCACCGCCGAGCCGCGGCCCAACGGCATCCTCTGGTCCGTGGAGCGCGACATCACCAGATACGCCGCCCTCCTTGCGCAGCCCGGGGAGATTGCGGTGTACCTCGGGAACCTCGTTGACAAAACGTACACCGGCATCTACCACGTCAACCTCACACTGCACCTCTACTTCCACGCCGCGCCGCCGCCGCCGCCATCGCAGCAACTGAGGGCCGATCTGATCGTGCCCATCTCAAGAAGCTTACCTCTGAATGACGGCCAATGGTTCGCGATCCAGAATGCCACCGATGTGCAGTCCAAGAAGCTCGCCATTCCGCCGAACACCTACCGGGCGGTCCTTGAGGTATTCGTTTCGTTCCACTCCAATGATGAGTTCTGGTATACAAACCCACCGAACGACTACGTTCAGGCTAATAACTTGTCCAGCGTCCCTGCCAATGGCGCATTCCGAGAGGTCATTGTTAGGGTGGATGCTGATGTCGTCGGTGCTGTTTGGCCATTCACAGTAATCTACACTGGCGGGGTGAACCCGCTTCTCTGGCGGCCAATCACCGGCATTGGCTCCTTCAATCTTCCAACCTATGACATCGAGATCACACCTTTCTTGGGCAAGCTTGTGGACGGCAAGGAGCATGATTTTGGGTTCAGCGTGACAAACGCGCTTGATGTCTGGTACATCGATGCCAATTTGCATTTGTGGTTGGATCCCAAGAGTGAGAAGACAACTGGAAGCTTGATCAGCTATGATAATTCCAGATTGGACCTCAATGTGAACTCAGAATTCAGTGGGCTAGATGGGAAGTTTGTGACAAGCGCAACTAGGCAAGTCTCTGCCATCGGATGGGTGAAATCCTCATACGGGGAGGTCACCACAACCTTCCACCAGAGATTTGGATATGAAAATACCAACGTTTACAGAATGAATGGCACAGTGCAAATAGTGAACCAAACTATCGATGTAAAATCTGGAGTTTTTGCCAAGGGTGCTTCAGCTGTGCTTCTTTCAGAGGAAGTTCATGAGGTTTTCCCCCTGTATGTTTACACGGGAACATCGGATCAAGTGGGTGATGAGTACACCTTGGTTTCAGTTGTCAAATTGGGTGTCAATCATAAGAGGACATCTGGTTGGAAACTGGGCTTCTCGTACAGCTCTCTTCGGAATGCACAGTCAGGACGCGGCAGTATGAGGGTGAAGAAGAATTTGGTGGTCAGTGGTTTGGGGCAGACCCACCAGGTGTATAAGTATGTGGGCACTGATGGCTGCTATTTCAGGGATGTGAGCAGCAGGAATTACACTGTACTTTTTGATCATTCTAGTGATACTTGCTTAAGGGGATCACACAGTTATTAGACTTAATGGGTTGTGCACGAAGTAATTTGTGCTGTGCAAATGGTAATTTGCAAACTAGTCAGAGCTAGTTAGGACTTGCAGTCCTTCATGTACTGAGTGTGCTACTCATAGGTCATTTTGATGCAATTATGAATGGAAAAATATAAGTCTAATTGGCGGAATGAAAGTTTATTGCCATATCAAAGTCATGCTGAGGATTTCTAATTAGTCTCCATAACATTTTATTATCGTTGTCTCTGGTTAGATTTTGCACACCTGTACTTCATTGCGGGTTCCTCACATGGTATTCACTAAAACATATACTTGCATCTTTCTATTTGAGAATGTTTGTCTCTCAAATTCCTTAGACTTTCAGGCATATATTAGTACAGCTATATGTTTTTGTTATATATATATGGCCTTTGTTAGCAATGCCTTTTCCACACCTGAAAACAATTCTTAGGCCTATATTGCAGTGGTCTGTGCATTACTATCTCAATAAACTGACATCTATGAAATCGCTCTGACCAGAGTTCCCAGTAATCCTGAAAATACATTCTTTTCGATGTTGTTCTATGTTTATGTATCATGATAAACAGATAGATAACAACTACGTATATTTTTATTATTTCTTTTTGGTCATT
Source organism: Chloris gayana (assembly GCA_031894775.1). Classification (NCBI taxonomy): domain Eukaryota; kingdom Viridiplantae; phylum Streptophyta; class Magnoliopsida; order Poales; family Poaceae; genus Chloris; species Chloris gayana. The sequence goes on from JAUNZO010003727.1 coordinate 398,715, forward strand.
GAAGTTTGTTTTGGAACAAAAGAATAAAAGGCTTCCGGAGGTCAATCCTGCTATTTTTCAGTAAATTTGCAATGTTCTTCCAGTACTATTTTGGACGCCGCTTCAGTCAGATGATATCAATTAATTACTTGTTCTATGTGTTGCCTTGAGGATTCAATATTTTGTTTTCACCGATCAGATTCAGCTAAAATGATCTTTCTCTTGTGGCACCATATAATGCAAATGGATCAAAAGGACGAATCTGGAGGGAGGTGTCCTGGATGTCGTTCTGTCTATAACAAGGATAGGATCATGGAGACAAGTGGCAGCAACAAAAATGTATGCGTTTTATCGCCAAAATGCAGTGTTATGTCTCAAATAAATCCATTTCTTCTTGCTATATCTGTTTGCATTTCGCAAAAATGCTACTTCATTAATCTTTTTGGCTAATAAAATGCAATAACATTGCTTGACCTGAGTTTTATCTTGTTTCCCTCAATGCTAGTTTGAAGAGACTTTGTGCTGATAAATCAAATCTGCAAAAGGAACAAAACAAGTCTCCTAAGCCGAAAACTTCAAATGTTCAGTTAGCACCAGCAGAAGAACCTAAAGATCCGAATAATGTTCGTGTGATTCAACGGAAGCTTGTTTATATTGTGGGGATGCCTTCTGAGTTTGCCAATCCCAAGGTAATGAGTTTTGCACTCTGTGAGTTATGCAAGATCTTTGGGTGCATACGAGATAATGCTAACTGTATGCTGTGCAGGTGCTGAAACAGAATAATTTTCTTGGACAGTATGGAAAAATAGAAACTAATGTTATTGATAATGTTGGAGCAAATCAACAGATCCCGGACTCTGGCCGTGTGTAAGTCATACGAATATAGAAGTTGAAAGTTGAAATATATTCCTCTAGCAAGGAAACTAGTCTAACATGAAAACCACCACTAAATCTATAGTATTCTTGAGCATGTCTGTCTACAACTACAAATGTTGCTGACACTTTACCAAAAGCACCCTAATCAATTGAAATTTTCTTTGTATGCCTCTTCCACTTTCTAGCGACATGTATGGTTCCTATTTATCTGCAACATCGGATACGATTCAGCAGCAGGAACTACAGTGCTAATTGCACAAATTTCTCTCGAGCAACTCTTGTTGTTATCTAACTTAATGTCTGTGATATGTCATTGGTTTAGATGCTTGTTTCTGACTGATTGTTTGCTTGCATCCCTTTTCAGATATGTTACATTCTCAAGGGAAGAGGAGGCTGCCTGATGCATACAGGCAGTTAATGGTTTCATCTTGGATGGTATACCTTTAAAGTAAGTTGGTTCTAGATATGCTACTTTCAACTTCAAGAAATTACTGTACATCCTATAGCTTACTTTTTGTCTGTCGATCATGTAGGGCAACCTTTGGTGTTACAAGATATTGCCATATATGGCTAAGCAATAGAGTACGTGTTAATCGAAGACTTAACTTCACTGACCTGCAAATGCTGCCTTGTGTGGCCCGTTTCATGCTTCTTGTTGCTGATTTGAACACACTTATTGAATATGTGCACATCTTATTTGTACGCAATATTTCACTTCCTTCCATATCTCTCTTAGATGGCTAGCTGACCAAAAAGAAAATGTTTTGTCACTGCTGTAGTTAAATGAGATTCAGTAGATTTGTGTAGGTTTGATCGTTTGCAATTCCTCATGCTGCAATTAGCATGTCCAATAAAGTTCTGTCAGTTCTGTATGTACTGTAATTGGTTGAACCTACTATAGATAGATTGTGAGGCACCTTAAGGTCATAATAAGTTGCTTTACAAAAACCACCCCCGTATCGTATGTTTATTGGAACTTCCTTTGTTTCTTTGTAACTATCAGGATTCAGCAATTGATGGGAATGGATACAAAGGGTTTCCAACATCGTTCAGGAAGCACTTTACCCCCTCCAGTCCACTGCAATTCAAGAGCTACAATTTGTAGTGGAATCTCAAAAGATGTAAGAGTTCAGTATGAATCACTTGATGAAATTCGTTTTCTGGTTAGGAAAGTAATCTCGTTGTGTTACTTGCTTTGTTTCAATGTATTACTTGCCCATCATTGTCCTAACTGTGAGTCGTTTTATGCACAAGATTTTCACCAATGATGACAGATTACTTCCCAGTGGCGCTGCCAAGAATCCTGATTCGCTGCCAGGCTACCAGGCGATCTCTGCTTTCCAGCTCCTAACAACAGACATGCAAGAGTAGTATGCATACCTTCTAACCTAGATCACAAATGGTGGATGGTAGAGACATTGGTGTCAGGTTCATGTTTGTGCTCAAGCTTCATGTACGAGAATTATGCAAATCAAAGGAAGGGCTCCTTTTGGTGGAGATATATTTGCAAACTCCTTACAATATATAAAGGTATCGCCTCTGTAGAAATTGGAGCTGGAAATACAATTTCCTTATGGGAAGATTCATTTGCTGGATTGCCTCTCAAACTCAAGTTCCCTGAACTCCATTCTTTTGCCCAGAAAGCATCAATCATTCTCAGTCAAGGCAAGGCCCTAAAAGTCAGGAGCTTTTTCACCTGCCCCTTAGTATACAAGCTTTTGAGCAATTACATGAATTTAATCAGATCGTGCAAAGTATAACCTTAAATGCAGAAGCTAAGGATATTTGGAGGCATATTGGGCAGCAGCAAAAGTTTAAAGTTTCACAAGTCTATAAGGCTCTGATTGGCCACTTCCCAACAGATTCAGCCTATAAATGGCTATGGAGATCTTCCTGCCAACCACAGCACAAAGTGTTCTTTTGGCTCCTTTTACAAAATAGAGTTAATTCGAGAGGCATGCTCAGAAGAAGGCACATGATCCTAGAATCCTACACATGTGAGCAATGTATATGGCAGAGAGAAGAAACAACAAGACATCTTTTTATGAAGTGCAACTTTGCCAGGAACTGTTGGTCTCTCCTAGATCTCAACATTCCAGGGAGCTCAAATGCTAAAAGGCTCACAAGATGGATCTAAGAGAAAAATTAATTTGCTTTTTGCCATGGAAATAGTGATAATTATGGCGTGGTGCATTTGGAGTGCAAGAAATAAGTGGATTTTTGAAAATATTGCACCGACAGTTTAAGGTGTCAGAGCCTCTTTCTTACAGAGAGATGAAGCTTCTGTCACACAGAATCAGGGGATTGCTTCCTTTACTTAGTTTGTCTTGTTGTACATTGCTTCGGACCGTTTAATTTCAATGAATAAAGCACTGTAGGGGCTTGCCCCTCCAGTTTTCTTCTTATTATTCTTCAAAAAAAAAATGCAAATTGTGGATGGTAGTGACATGGCATCGAGAAAGCTTCATGTACTAAAGTTTGTAAAGATCGAACATGGAGCTTCATGTATAAAGACTGTTTGATGATCGTTTTAACATTTGGTGAATAGCCATTTTCATTTGTAACATTGCGAATGGGGTAAATGTGCACACATTGTCAAATTATTATCCCTCACTTCGGTTCGAGACTTGTGTATATTGTGGGCTGTAGAGCATATCGTGTCTATATGTTTTATTTCTTCATAAACTTTAGTCACAGAATGATTTATACCAATCAATGATGCTGTTACTGTGATAGAATTTATTCGTCAAAGAGCGAACATTGCTTTGATGACTAGAGAATATATTGTTTGAAACTCCTTAGCTAGAAAGTAAAGTGATCATGCCTTTAATCTATTCATGCCTTTAGATTTGTTTGGTTGGTCAACTGGACGTGCATGTTCCTTAATCATGGCCTTTAGAGCCAATTGCTTGCAAAAGAAATTAAGCAATCGGCAACAGTATCAATGGTCTCAATATAAATGGAGTAGCTGAATAACATAATCCATTAGCAGCATATGATACAAAGCATCAACCAATACCAGCTTTTTGCTCGAGATCGGTTCATCAACATGCATGATTTTTTCTCCAATCGAATATCTTCGCATTGGTGTCAAAAAAAAAAAAAATCTTCGCATCTGAGTCATATGGTCCATAATTCAATGCAAAGAGTACAAACGGTAGTACAAGCTTTGACAAAGACCTGTTCAGTCCCGTTTTCAAATCTGAACGTTGCGTTACAATTCACGGGAACTACTCCTCCCCAACTTGCATTTGTTAGATCAGAAAATGGAAGTTCCCGGGATGGCTTTTCTTCTATTTCTGTCTCGTCTCGCATGCTATTTTGTGAGTTTGTGACACAATCCAGCAAGATTAGAGGATCCATACTCAAAGCTGTTGCCTTCTTTCAACGTCTCCATATTTCCTTTTCCTTTACTGGTGGAAAGTCGTCTCATTCCACGCGTGTACAGCTGTTCAATCAAAAGGGCAAGGAAATCTTGCACACTCTTGCTGTGACCAACCTGAGCGAGCAGTATTGCCCATGGTAAATGGCGCGAATTGCGGAGAGAAACGTAGCACAAACTAACATGGTAGGACTCCTCCTCTTCCTTGGATTCCACGGTGTTGGCGCTTGGAGCTGTAACAATTAATCTTCTTTTAACTCCTTTTCCGTTAGTTGAATGGAATAGTACTTTATTTCTTTTTTTTAGGGGGAATGGAATAGTTCTTCATTACACTTGAAATTCTAATCAGGCTGTTGATTATAGGTCAATATGCTAATAACGGAACGGGGAAGAAATGGTGGAGAATCAGTCCGTCCAAGACGGGACATTGTTTTTGACAGCTCTGAATTCAGGTTCCAGCAGGCAGCAGCTTGGCCGTCCTTGCATTTATTAGCTAAAAAGGAAAATTGCACCCTGAGTCCTATGCTTCAAAATTCTTTATTCTTCGCCCCCCAAACTTTATTGAACAGGATGAAACGTGATTATTTTGAATCCAAAAGCTGGCACGCAACCTTTTTACGGTGCAATTAAATCTACACAAGTTTCTTGGTCTCTTGGGTGTAGGTTATGTGGTCCATTTCTCATCAAGGAAAGAAATAAACCCTTGGTTGGTCATGCCTAATCTTCGGACTAGATAGATTGGGCGTTTTTTCTTAAATCCCGTGCAAGGTTGTCTGTGCGTAGTAGACATCAAAGTGGACTTATATCTAACCTTTCATGCTTTGCTACAAAATTGCGGTATGTTTTTATGAGCTCATAAAACACACGTCTCCCCTTTTCATGTTCTCAGCATGTTCCGCTGAAACGCGGGCATCTAGCTCCGGCGCGTACCACTCGTTCGGAAGTTACGACAGCGTCTGCAAGTACTGCTCAATGGGCCTCGTGTCAGAGAAGAGGTTAGGGGGTTTGAGATTTGGTGGCTTTCATGATCTCTGAAAATAGAAGATCGTCAGGAGGTTACCTCACCGGTGCTGGCTCAACGGTCATCAGCGGCGGTGGTGGTGTGGGGTGGTTGAACCGGAGATATGACAACTAGAAGAGGGGTTACAGGTGTTGACGTAAGTGTGTTAGGGATGACGACAACCGTGGGTGACGTGGTAATCAAAGATATGAGTACCGACAGTCGTTGTGAGTTGTGAGTGACGATCCGGAAACCCATGCATTAGGAACAGGTGAGGGAAGCTTGCAACGTGTATAGTACTACTCCCTCTATTTTTCCATGTAAGTATTCCTAAAAGTCAATGTAAAATTAGTCAATATGTATCTCTTATTTTACCTTAGATCATTAATTTCTCACCAACCCATCAAATTTTATCTTATTCTAAAAATATTTACACTAGATCATTAATTTCTCACCAACCCAACAAATTTTATTTTACTCTAAAAATATTTACATTGCGAGAAAAAAATTAAATGCCTCAAATCCCTACATTTTGAGACACAAAGAGTAGAGCTTTTGGTCAAAGATGGAGTTAAAAGAAGTCCCACGACAATGCAAAAGAGGCGGTCAATGTAATAGATTTTGTTTCCAATACAATACAATGATCAAATAGGTTTGTCATTTGGTGTGTGTGAAAAGATGATCCAATAGGTTTGTCATTTGCTAGTTTTTTTTTGTCAAAAACGTAGGAGAGTTATGCTTCATTATATTAAGAAGAAAACGGGATAAGAATCCGTAATGGCCCCGACAAAACTAACAAAACACCACGGCACACACACGACAACACATACGACACCCACACAACACAACAACACACCCGACACAAGCACACACAACAAACACGACGAGGATACCGCGAAATTAGAGGTTGCTCCAAGATGGTGCCTTCCATTCATGATGTTCATACGCCACCACCATCTAATCCAGTGAGGCAGATCTAGGCTTTCGTCCATGAGACCGCGAAGATGGCAATCTATATCTTGGCAACACCTTCAACAAGGGGAACGAAGCCCAAGGCATCGTCGCTACCGGCACGGTGGAACCATGCATGATTTCTCCCGGTTATGCTAGACTCGTCATCTCCGAAGAAGCTCGCAACCCCATACCGGGCATCCCGTCGCACCACCTCACACCGTGCTAGCCTTGCCGCCATCGATCGTTGCATCATCAATGCCCGCACACCCCCGCCCTACACAATCAACTCGGCGCGCCTTCGTCGTGCACTCGTGTCATCAATGTGTGCGTGCCGGTCGCGCCTCCATCCCTTGTCGGGCGTCTACACAACCACTCTAGCTCCGCTCACCGTCACCACGGGTATCGCCATCACTTCGACGCACGAACGCGTAGCCAACGCCGAGAACCCGCCACTAACGACGCACCCAACGTCGCAGCCTTGTGCCACCACAGTACCTCGATGCCGCGCCGCACACGGTGGTTGTCATGGTGCCACCGCCGTTTCTACCTCTTAGGAGGGCGCCGTCGTCGGGCGCAGCCCCCATACCGTAGATTGGTCGAGACCGGAGTTCCTTGTACGTCGGAGAGTGCGCCACCGCCTTCTTCCTCGAAGGGCGCCGCTGTCGATTGTTTCCTCGTCGAGCCCGAGTCCCCGGCCGCCTCGTGCACGCCGGACGCGGGTCCCTTTCGTAAATCCGACCGCCTCGGTACAACCGGTGGGGTCGGTACCTTCTCCGCGTCGCGTTGTACTGCCGCCACGCGCCCTCCAAACCGCCGGTCGCGGGATCCCTCCGCAGATCCGACCACCTAGGCATCGGATCCGATGGGTTCGGACTCCCATGCCGCATCGTGCCACCGCGAGAGAGGGGATTGGGTGGGGAGGTGGGAGGTTGTTGTGGAGAAGAGGCTCGCCACCACCTTCATCGTGGCACCGCAGGTTGATTAGGGGAGGTGGGGGAAGGCCGGCGGCGCTAGGGTTTGGGTACCACAACCAAGTCTCCCATACATGTAATGTTGTAGTGAATTGTCATTTGTTATTTGAAACAACGATCCAATAGATTTGTCCTTTGTTGTTGGATGTGATGCTTCAATTGGTTTGTCGTTTGTTGTCCGATACAATGATCCAATAAATTTGTTGGTTGCTTGTTTGAACTTATGATCTAATAAATTTGTCGTTTGTTGTCTTTAGATACTAAGTAACGGGTGGTCGCATATTAACATGGTCATATCTACCATTTCGACGTGGAGTGGCTGTGAGTGGTGGATCGGGTAACGGCTGCATCTCAAGTAGATAAGGCAAGTTTGTGACGTATAGCTTTTCATCGAAGATGGAGTCGAGAAGGAGTCGGATGGGGAGACAAAAAAGGCGATCAATGTAATAGATTTTCTTTTCTATATCCAAATGGTTTGTCGTTTGCTATATGAGACGATGATCCAATAGAATTTGTCGTTTATTATTTGAAACAACGATCCAATATGTTTGTCCTTTGTTGTTGGATTTGATGATTCAATTGGTTTGTCATTTGTCTGTCCGATACGACGATCCAATTAATTTATCGATTCATTGTTTAAACTTCAGATCCAATAAATTTGGTTTGTTGCCTGTAGATACGAAGTAACGGATGGTCGCATATTAACATGGTCATATCTAGCATTTCTAACGAGGAGTGGTTGTGAGTGGTGGATCGGGTAACTGCTGCAACTCAAGCAGATAAGGCAAGTTTGTGACGTATAGCTTTTCATCGAAGATGGAGTCGAGAAGGAGTCAAATGGGGAGGCAAAAGAGGCGAGTCAATGTAATAGATTTTTCTCTATATCCAAATGGTTTGTGATACGATGATCCGATAGAATTTGTCGTTTATTATTTGAAACAACGATCCAATATGTTTGTCCTTTGTTGTTGGATTTGATGATTCAATTGGTTTGTCGTTTGTCTGTCTGATACTGACGATCCAATTAATTTATCGGTTACTTGTTTGAACTTCAAATCCAATAAATTTGGTTTGTTGCCCGTAGATACTGAAGTAACGGATGGTCGCATATTAACATGGTCATATCTAGCATTTCGACGAGGAGTGGTTGTGAGTGGTGGATCGGGTAACGGCTGCAACTCAAGCGAGATAAGGCAAGTTTGTGACGTATAGCTTTTCATCGAAGATAGAGTTGAGAAGGAGTCGAGATAGAGAGGCAAAAGAGGCGGTCAATGTAATAGATTTTCTTTCTATATCCAAATGGTTTGTCGTTTGTTGTATGATACGACGATCCAATAAATTTGTCGTTTGTTATTTGAAACAATGATCCAATAGGTTTGTCCTTTGTTGTTGGATGTGATGATTCAATTGGTTTGTCGTTTGTCTGTCCGATACTGACGATCCAATAAATTTGTCGATTGTCTGTTTGAACTTACGATCCAATAAATTTGTTGTTTGTTGTCTGTAGATACCAAGTAACGGATGATCGCATATTAACATGGTCATATCTACCATTTTTGACGTGGAGTGGTTATGAGTGGTGAATCGGGTAACAACTACATCTCAAACAGATAAGACAAGTTTGTGACGTATAGCTTTTCATCCAAGATGGAGTCGAGAAGGAGTTGGATGAGGAGGCATAAGAGGTGGTCAATGTAATAGATTTTCTTTTCTATATTCAAATGGTTTGTCGTTTGCTATATGATACGACGATCCAGTAAATTTGTCGTTTTTTATTTGAAACAACTATCCAATAGATTTGCCGTTTGTTGTCAGATTCGATGATCCAATAATTTTGTCGCTTGCTGTTTGATCTTATGATCCAATATATTTGTCGTTTGTTGTCTGTAAATACTAAGTAACAACATTGGTGAAGCGTAATTGTGTTCGGGAGGGTCATGACCTCCATGCCAAAACTAAAACTCCGTTGAATCAAGAGTAATTTAGCTATTGTTCAGTGTTATTTGTTTCTAAATTGCTTAGACTGGCCTGCTACATCTTTGCTCCTATCTACCATTTCTATTCCATTATCAACGTTCAACACGTTTATTAAAAAAAACGTTCAAAACGTGAAAATTTAATCATTTCACGAGAGTATGGTAAGTTTGGAATCCACGAATTACTAAGCGGTCTCTATTCGTGCATTTTTCAACTGTTGGCCGTGTTCATGGGTCGGGTCATGGTTGGTCCCGTACCAAGTGGTCTCAGTACCGGAGCTCTTTGTTACTACTGCACACGTGCTTCACACTTCTCGGCGCACTAGACCGCGTCCACTCGGACACGAGATCCCCGCTCGTTTCGTCACCGTCCGCCCTTCCCGTTTCCGTTCCCCGTTCTCCGCCCCGGAAATGGCCAAAACCTTGTGAGACCAGGGAGAGCGCACTAGTAAAACCCGCCTACCGACGCCATTGCCTAGCGCACGAGCTCCGCGCGTCGCACCACAGCTGCTCGCGTCACCCTCATCCTCTTCTTTGCCCAGAGTCACCTGATGGCCTCACCCCAGTAGAATCCCGAGGGCCGCTGTGTTGTTATCCGGCCGCGATTTGACCAAGATCGGCCTGCCTCAGTCTAGTTCTCCTAGGATGGCGGCGGTGGCGGAGGGATCGGCGTCTGCGGCGGCCAAGGAGGTGGGGTACCAGGCGGGCGTTCAGAAGCTGGTGGACCTGCTGTCCAAGCTGAACCCGGCCGCCAAGGAGTTCGTTCCCTCCTCAGTCGCCCCGGCCGCGGCGGCAGCAGTTTCGTCGCCATCCAAGAAGGAGCTGTCGGCGGACGCGCCGGTGTTTGACTACTACTCAACCGGAGGCGGGAACGGGGGAGCAATGACTCCGCTGCCGACGCCCCTTTCTTCGTTGGGAATCAGCATCGCAGGGTATAATTCTTCACATCTCTCTGCGTTCTTCACTATCTAGAGGTTCGGATATTTCGATCGGTCCTTTGGATGTATTTTTGTGTAGGATTTGATCGGTTTCTCCCTAGAGGTTGAAATTGTTATGGGCTTTTGTGTTGAAATTGCGTTTAATCGGTTGGTGGTTCCGTAGTGCGGTGGTTGGTGCCCTTTGGCGAAAGGTTATCGCCCGCTTCCTTTGGATGTAAAGCGTTAATCTTCATGCGACGTCATGTTCAAAATCGCGGCTGATGATGCACTGTCTATGCAATTCCTTGTTTGAGATGTTCAATTTTTATCTGTAATTTTTTTAATGGTGTTTGCATTTTTCACGCTGGTCCTCAGTTCATTTCATTAATCTAAAATGTTGGCTTCAAATCTTATTAGAGTAATTCATAATTTGATTTTTTTTTGCGAGAATCACATTTTTGTGGGATATTTTCTCTATCTTCATGGATGTATTCTTTAGCAGAAGTTTATTGGAGAAACATTGTTTTAGAGTAGTAGGTAGATGGGTATATTCTTATTTGTAGCTCTATGAATTTATTCATATCAATAAAAATTATTTTACAGACTAGCAGTTCTGTAATCCCTTCACCATTCCGCAATTATGCCTAGAATATCAAATTCCTTTTTTGCTCATTTGATCTTTAATGTTTCAGACAAAAAAGATTTCGGACTAGAATTTAGTCATGTCAACATGATTTCTAATTTTCGATTTGATCTTCAAGGTTGCTCTGTAGTTTATTTTATTTCATATGATATATGTTTTAGGCAAAATGATTGAGACTAGACTTTTCGTATATCAAGTTATCAACATGGTTTTCTAATTTTCAGTTTGAACTGCATGGTTGCTTTGTACTAGTTTATTTTATTTCAGAAGATTTACTTTATGATTAGCCATTAATATTGGATGGAAATATCTCATTTAGAAGTATGATAAGGAATGGTTTTTCTTTGTTCAGAGGAGGAATGGATACACCGCCCAGGGAAGGAGGCCAAATAATAGGTTGAGACGTGCGGAGAGAGTGGACAGCATTCGGCGAACTGTTTATGTCTCTGAAATTGACCATACTGTGAGTAGTTGGTGATCAAGCTCATTGCTATATACTACTATATATTTTCATAGTTGTTGTTATCTCTACTGATGTTGACGATTGCTAGGTGACTGAGGAGATGCTTGCTGATATCTTTGCTACCTGTGGGCAAGTATGTTATTTCAACTGATAAGACCAAATTGAACATTGATGCTGGTACTTATGTAGAATATGCCGCAAATGGATATTTCACTGTCATTGCTTGTCCTGATAGCAAAAGTAATGAGGCGGTTTAATGTGGTTGAATGTTTCCTTTTCTCTTTTACATATATTTATTCTGGTATTATCAGCTGAGAATTTACAATTATGTGAAATCTAACTCGCGTTCTCTCAGATTGTTGATTGCAGAATTTGTGGTGACCCCCACTCAGCTCTTAGGTTTGCATTCGTTGAGTTCGCAGATGAGGGTATTGCACTTTCACCTACTAATCAAATACACTTCCACTACTAATCTAATTCACCTCTTCCATTCATCAACGTTTTGATGAATTTCAATTTCCATTTGTTTTACAGATGGCGCAAGAACCGCCCTTAAACTTGATGGTACAATTTTTGGTTTCTACCCTGTTAGAGTTTTGCCTTCAAAGACAGCTATTTTGCCTGTGAATCCAAAGTATCTTCCCAGGGTAACCAGCCTGGCATCTGTTTCATTTCTTGCTACTAGTAACTATTATATTGTTCCATAATGTGCTAATACTGGTATTTTGCTTGGTTTTCACCATAGACTGATGATGAGAAGAAAATGGTTATACGAACTGTTTACTGTACAAACATAGATAAGACGGTACAAATTTCTTTCGACTCAAGTTTTTTGTCTTTCTCTACTTAGTATTTAGTGGTCCTTGGTCAAGGACTGCAAGTTCTGAAGGTAGTACTATCAAATTAGATGTGGTGACATAGACTGCCTTGTGTCCTACAGATTACTCAATTAGAGGTGAAGGATTTCTTTGAAAAACTTTGTGGTGAGGTAAGTGCTTGAGTCTGCAATTGTTTCAAATCAACCAAGCTATTGCATATGAATCGATTCTGCTTCATTTGGTAAAGTAGATTATATATTTTTTCCTGTTAAAATGAGTTTCCTTTGCAGGTTTCTCGCTTGAGGCTTCTTGGTGACAATTTGCATTCCACAAGGATTGCTTTTGTGGAGTTTGTCGATGTAAGCACTAAGTATTTCTTTGTATTATTTGGCTCCTGTTTAAAAATTTTAAGATTTTCTAGATGGATAAATCCTTATGCGCATAGAACTAATTTAGTTTGTCTATTTTTGGTGATTTTGATCACGACTTAAAATCTGTCAATCACAGGCTGATGGTGCCATTTTGGCTCTGAATTGCAGCGGGATGGTATTGGGAACCCTACCTGTCAGGCATGACCTGTTGCCCATTTATGTCCATTTATGTATCCGAGATCCAAAAACTTGTATATTTGCTAATGTTAGCAACCTTGTGGGATGTTCAGGGTGAGCCCTTCTAAGACACCGGTGAAGCCACTGAATCGAGTGGCATCTAACTGAGTATGCATCAACTGGATTGTCTACGGGAAGGCATGACTATCAACTAAAGGCTTCCGCAATCCAGTTCATCGAATCGATGCACCTTCTTACAAACAGACGCAGCAGTTTTCTCTTTGTAATCTGCAAAGCTGTCGGAGGGATCCTTCAGACTCACATTTGTTTCTCAAGTTTCTGGAACAGACGGACAATCAGCCATTGAGTAATTTCCATGGCGTTTCCGTTGATCGTTTTAGTGTTCATACTGTTGAACTAATTGGTATTTAACATCTTATGAGTCCTCACTGATACTTGCAGTGTTTGCAACCTACTATCCTCTCTTTGCACTACAGCATGTTTTGGTACGTTTTTTTTTCTCGGTCCCTAATATGTCGGTAAGTAGCGAAGAGATGCTTGTGTTGTTCATGGATCAGGGCATAGACGTTAGCTGAAAGCAGGAGCATTGTGTTAGGCACTTGGCTTCACTGTTAGGCAACGCAATTAGATTTTGCTTGTGCTGTAGTAGATGATGGTTGTGCTGTGGAGGTTGATTCCCATAAGCAATCTTCTGCAACGAAGGAATGACAGTTGTAGATGTAGGTAGTTCGCCGGTGGCGAGGTCAGGGAAAGTATCTTCTCGCTTCTATCAGTGTCACACCTTACGGTAACCGAGAGGACCGGAAAGAGGAGGGCACATGCTATTTTTTTCTATTTCTTCTCTTTTTTGAGAGAGAAGAGTGCAGACGTTGGATAGTCCATTGTGAACGACTCGGGAGGGACAAGGAGTGCTCAGATGGGCTGGCCCTAGCCAATATTCATCTTTGGCCTTTTCCATGTTTCATCTCTGTTGTGTGTTCGATAATTTTACCAAAAGGATTTCTTTGAGAAAAAAAACCCAAAGGATTTCTCCCTTTGCTTCTTGGCACCTGATTTTCGCATCTTGATGTACTCCAAGATCTGTGCTGAGGGCGAATCTTCCTCCGGTGACGGGAAAGCACGCCCGGTCTATTACGCGCGCGCGCGCAACGACGGTTAGCGGACAAAAATAATCTCCCCGCGCAACGACCATATATTTTTGGAAGGGCCAAGTTATGTTGCGAAAGTTTGAGTTGTAGTTCAAACGTATTTGAATTTGAATTAATTGACAACTTAAATCAGTTTGCATGTTGCTGAAAACTCCCATGAGGCTTCTACCAGATCAGAGGCACATTTTAAAAATACTAACTCGAAAAGTTGGTGACACTACGGTGTCACAGTCCTGGCCTGCATGCGCGATGAATCCCAAGGAACGCAGAGACGTCCTGGCCATTCGTTAGTGGGTGTGGGAATTGTATTCGCGTGAGCATTCTGCAGCGAGCGGTTTGGCGCGCGCGGCGGCGACGGGCACGTTCGCCACCTTCCCCGCCTCTCACCCCTAACCTGAATCTAACCGCCGCCCGCCACCTTCGCGCGCGAATTCCCCCTCCCCGTCGCGTCGCCGCCGCCGGCCGCCCGTTCCGACGACAAGGCTTTCTCCGGCTATTCCGTAAACAACCCAGCTTTCACGGTGCAGAATTATCGCCGGGGGCCAGGCCCGGTACTACTCCGGTGCGGCGAGACCAATGGAATCCGGCGAATAGCTCGGCCCCTCGAGCTCGCCGGGACCACTGCGGCAAGGTCGCATCTCTTATTTGATTCGCCTCGTCTGTTCGTCTTCGCTCTATGACGAAGCTGAGGAGAAAAAGTTGATCCCCGAGCTAAGCCAGCGTTTCCTTGCCTTCCTGTTGATGGCTTCTGTGGTCTCGTCTGTTTCCTTCCTCCTACGAACTGGTAACTGAGCGTATCCCGGGCGGCGTATCTGCCGGGTTGCCGTTGTTTGGGACGAGGCGCTCCTGTTGCCATGGGTTGGTGGCAGGGGCTTCGCCTCATCGCGGAGCTCCAGCTGTTTTTCATCTTCCTCCAGGTGCAGATAGGGTGCGGCACGGCTTTGATCAATGGAGAAGGTAGCAATCTCACGCTCTGCAGAATCTAGTTTTAAGAGGATGCCGCGCGCGGTTTCTTATGTTCTTGTTGGTGATTTTGTTGGCTATTAATCCGGTATGCTAGGATTGGCATTGCTGGAACTGAGTGCCAGGGTGGAGGCTGATCCCCATGGAGCCTTCCAGGATTGGGATCCTATGGACAGTAACCCGTGCAGCTGGTCTGGTGTGCAATGCTCTGATGGTAAAGTAGAGATTCTGTAAGTTTGTCCTTTCCTTTGATGTCTTGTATAGTATTGGTGCCAGTAAGCACCCTTGATGACATGAAGTGAGAATTTAATGGTTCAACACCACATCTTCCGAGTTGCAAAACATCAAGAGGATGTAAAGCATTAGAGTTTTTCGCCTCTTCCTTCAAGATTGTCAATGAACTATAGGCCACTTACCATGTTAGGCAATAATTTATTTCTTTCAGCAAGCATGATTTTTGGCAGATGTGGCTGATAATTTGATTTACTTAGATTTCGCATTAATTGATCTCTATGTTATGTACCTTCAGGTCTTATTTTATTCATTGTATAGGAACTTAACAGGTTTAGAACTTGCTGGAACTCTCGCACCTGAGATTGGAAGCCTTCAATGTCTAAAATCACTGTGAGTTACTTTTCAGCTCCACAGCGATGCATTATATACCCAAATCATTCTGTGGCATGACATTTGATTACTTCTTATTTTGTTTAGTTTACTTCCGAAGAACAATTTCCATGGTCAAATTCCTAGAGAATTTGGAGGTTTGATTGCTCTGGAAGTGCTGGACTTGAGCAGCAACAATTTGGATGGAACAATTCCAGAAGAGCTGATGGCAATGCCACTACTCAAACAACTGTAACGCCATTTGTCCCCTCTTTTCTTTTCTGCTATTTGCTTAGTGGCTTAGTGTAACGATGGACTCTTTCATTTCAGATCACTTCATGATAACCAGTTTCAAGAAGACGTATCCTCATTAGATGTCCAAGATATATCTACTGATGGTGCATGTTGCTTGAGCAGAAAAATAGGGTATTGTGAATGGGTCAATTTAATGTTTCTTCTATGTGTGACCCAATTAGCTTCTAATATTTACTGGATTTTTTCTAATTTTTTTCTAATTTTTTGACCTCACCTTCTAAAGTTTTATTCAACAGGTCGGGTTTTAAGGACTGGATCCCTCTTAGTGGGCTTGGAGAGAAATACTGCAACAATATACCAAGTAATTCTGTATTTTTCATGCTGTACATCCAGCACTTCCACTTTTATGTATATACACTGTATCATTCAATTACAGCTGTATGTCTTTCAGGTTTCAGTGAGGTTCATATCATGCAGAATTCGCAGTCCTTTGCAACTGCCATGCAGCGCAGGCTTCTCCTTGAAGCTGGCAACCTGCCTGCTCTTTCAGGGAATGATGCTAAACCTTCTGATACGGCAAATTCTAAAGAAACCGAAGGACCTGTTGATGTGCTTTCTCTAGGGACAGGCTCATTCCCGGCATTCTCAAATGTGTATGGCCAAATGTTGACGATGCCTTTGCTTCCTGAAGCGATTGAGGCTACAACATTGCAGGCACTGCCTGCAGAAGGGACACAATCAACTGATAAAAAGTTGGCTGATGCTAAGTATAACAAGTGGGCATATCTAATCATAATTCCAGCTGCAATATTGCTCATCCTGGTTTTTGCTTTGATTTTGGTTTGTCGGAAGCGGGGCGTGCGCCCATAGCCCCTTGGAAAACCGGGCTAAGTGGTCCTCTTCAAAAGGCACTTGTAACAGGTAGAACATTCTTCATCGATAGCTCTGAACTATTCGATTTTACAGTTGCGAAAGTAAATGCACGCAAAGTATAAATTCTATTGTGTCCATTTATTCTTAGGGACTCAAACATTTTCCTGGGCCAATTCAGGAACTCTATTGTGTCTTAAAATATATTTTGGGTATATTTCCTGAATCCAGGTGTTCCAAGACTGAACCGAGTTGAGCTTGTAGCCGCTTGTGAAGAGTTCAGCAATATAATCAATACTTATCCAACCTGTACTGCGTTCAAAGGAATACTCTCTAGTGGAGTTGAGATTGCTGTTGTCTCCACTATCATTTCATCGAGCAAAGACTGGCCTAAGAGTTCAGAAATGTGCTTCAGAAAAAAGGTTTAAGTGGCAGAATCTTATTCTCAACACAAACAGCATGAGAGAAAAGATCTTTTGGTGATAGTTGTTCCTAAATCACCCTTTTCTCTGTGTAGATAGATACGCTGTCAAGAATCAACCACAAGAATTTTATCAATTTCCTTGGCTATTGCGTAGAAAATGAGCCTTTCACGAGAATGATGGTGTACGAATTTGCTCCAAATGGCACTCTCTCGCAGCATCTTCACAGTGAGTTGTTATATTTTTGCATAATATCCTCGCTCGTATGCTCTATTTTCGCCTGTCACTTAAATTTACTGGTTGCAGTCAAAGAATTTGAGCATCTGGACTGGCCTGGGAGGATGAGGATCATCATGGGGATTGCGTACTGTCTCCAATACACGCACCATGATCTCAATCCACCTGTTGCAATAAATGACGTGTGCTCTGAGACAGTATTCATGACTGATGATTATGCTGCCAAGGTACATGTTCAAGTTCAGCTGGCCGTGTCCAACTGAGAACACAGACAAGTTGCGACACGCATGTGCTGCTAAATTTATGTTATAATATACCTTTTGTGAGCCATTAAAATTTGTAATCACGGTTTCCTTTAGCTAATTTAGTTGTAATATGTTCTCCTGTTGCAGATAGGAGATGGTAGTATATGGAAGGAAGTTGCCAACAGAGCAAGCACTGCAAAGGAGGACAGTAGCTGCCGTTCCGAAGCTCCTGATCTCGTCAGTAACGTCTACTGCTTCGGCGTACTTCTGATCGAGATCATATCTGGAAAGCTTCCTGAACCAGACGACCCTGATTCCATGTGCAATTGGGTATGGCGTGCACAAATAGACTCCAAACCTCATTCTTAGATGCATCGGTGCGGCTCTAAATCTCTCCTTACCACAGGCTTCTGAATATCTGAAAGACAAAAGTTACGCCAAGCTCCTCGATGAATCACTGCAAGAACACAACGGCAACGAGCTCGAGGCCGTCTGCGAGGTGATACTTGAGTGCATCGATCCTGATCCGACGCGGCGGCCGACGATGAAAGACGTCGTGGGTAAACTGAGACCAGCTCTCAACATCTCTCCGGAGGCAGCAGCGCCGCGGCTGTCGCCGCTCTGGTGGGCTGAGCTCGAGTTACTATCCGTGAAGGCAAGCTAGTAGAGAATGTTGTATACTGATACTGTACCAGTAATGTTGTAACATCCAGTCCCCTCTTTGACAAGATCATTTGTATGCACTCGAGGGTCATCATGTCTTTGCTATCAAGGTCACTGCTAAGATCATGTCATGACTGCTAATTGCATTTGGTGATCCTGCAGCGAAATGCTGCGACCATGGTGATTGATGTAACTAATGTATATGTTACCACTACCAAAGAGAAGGGAAATGCGGTGGCCTGTATGATAACCAAACAATAACTGTGTATACTGCACATAATAACTGTGTATGAGAACCAAACAAATGATGGTGTTGCCACTAACTTACCAATCGATGACCAGTCTTCAGTTTCCGAATATCCATATATAGGTGTTGACCTCCACCTGAGTCCTGAGACTGATTCAATACAGGAGAGAGTGCATGATTCATGTCTCTTGACAACTTCATCGATTTTACTAAAAAAAAGACACCTTCATCGATTTTTTCTCTTTTAAAAGAAGACAACTTCATCCATTTTCAGTTGCCATTTTCTGGACTATAAAATAATGATAGAAATTTCTTACTATTTTCATGTCTCTTGCTGAATTATACTTCCACTTGCATGAATTTTGTATGAAACAATTCAAATTCAGCAGCGTTGACTCCGTGTTCGGCAGCCGTGGCGAGTGGGCCCTTTTGGGATTCTGCTCTCCTAACCATCTCTTCTCACACAGAAAGAGAAGAAAGCGAGAGGTCATCACTGCCGTGTATGCACGGAGGAATCAGATCACCACCGTCGAAGGCATTCGCGAATCAATCGAGCGAGCGAACATTCCAGGGGAAGAACATGGCGGCGGCTGTGGCGTCACTGTACCGGCGGGTCCTCCCGTCGCCGCCGGCGGTGGACTTTGCCTCTCCGGAGGGTAAGCGCCTCTTCGCGGAGGCCCTCTCGGCGGGCACCATGGAGGGCTTCTTCTCCCTCATCTCCTGCTTCCAGACGCAGTCCGAGCCCGCCTTCTGCGGCCTAGCCTCGCTCGCCGTCGTCCTCAATGCGCTCGCCATCGACCCCGGCCGCCGGTGGAAGGGCCCCTGGCGGTGGTTCGACGAGTCCATGCTCGATTGCTGCGAGCCCCTTGACAAGGTCAAGGCCGAAGGCATCACCTTTGGCAAGGTCGCCTGCCTGGCGCACTGCTCCGGCGCCAAGGTCCAGTCCTTCCGCGCCAACCGGACCAACATCCACGACTTCCGCAGCCATCTCGTCCGCTGCGTCTCTTCTCAAGACTGCCATCTCATCGCCTCCTACCACAGGAAGCCTTTCCAACAGGTGATCTTCTATGCCCATTGTCCAATCTTCTCCAATATCCTGCTATAGTACTAACCCAATTGATGTTTTATTAACCATTCTCTAATTATATTAGGTTCAAAAGGACTTATTTATTATTATTCCCCGAAAAATCTTATTTATTATTCAAAAGATTAGATTAAATCAAAATGCATATGTCACTTTGCCCATCCTCCATTGTATCTACCATATGTCTATCCATCAATATGACACTGATGCATGCCACACACAATGAAGTAGACTGGAACCGGTCATTTCTCCCCAATCGGTGGCTACCACGCCGGACAAGATATGGTGCTCATCTTGGATGTCGCTCGATTCAAGTACCCTCCTCATTGGGTTCCATTGCCACTTCTTTGGGAAGCCATTAATACAACTGATGATGCAACTGGGCTTCACAGGGGGTCTCTTCTCTCATCCATCTTCCTCCCACTCACTCTTTATCAATGATGCATGCTATTCAATTGATATTTGTATTTTGTTACCTGGGCTTTGGCTTTATAACTTGGATTAAGCAACCATAGTTGGGATATAACCTATGATTCACTATCAGGATATGTGTTGAATCAACAATTGATTATTGACAAAATAAACACAAATGGCCTTCTCTGACAGTTTAGCACCAATTCACTGTTTGCACTGTTAGTGGTTTTGTTTTTGTTTTGACAGTGCTCTGTTGCACTTTAATTTATTGGATTCTTGACAATTTTGTTGTGGGCATTAGGAGCATGGAGCATGATTTCTTCAGTTTCAAAAGCTTAATACATTTTCTCCCGATTTAATGGTTTGAAATGTTAGGTGCCAAAAAATGGGTGGGTATGTCACCAGGGTATGCTAATACAAGGAATATGTTATATTTTGTGACAATATACCGGTTCTGGATAAAGGGTGGTCTTAGTTTTATAACTATACCAGGCACAAAATGTCACTGTACATACTGCATGCCTTTACTATGTTGGTATGAAAACAATACTCTACTTTTATACCATAGCAGCACATCGAACATATGTTATTTCCTATGCTTTCTGAAACTTACAATGATGTTCAATATCCTACAGTATGATCTATTTAACTTTTTTGTAATGCAAATCATATGTGATAGGTACATGCTCGTATCAAGGAACACTGCAGCTCCTTCATTACTGTACACAGTGGTACAATACATCAATGCTGAGCCTGTTGAATGGAAACATCTGATGCATTTTTTTTCCACTCATTACTTTCAATTCTCTGCAGAGTTGTGGAGATGAAAGCTGGAAAAGCATGGCGAAGTATTTTGTTGAAGATTTGCCAAATATTTTGGAGATTGAGAGTCTTGACAATGTTCCAACACTTTTGTCCCGCTTAATTGCAACTCTTCCAGATAATGCTGGAGCTTTGATCAAGTGGGTTGTTGAAGTTAGGAGAAAAGAGGAAGGCGGGTCAAGCTTAAGCAAAGAAGAGGAAGAAAGGCTTTTCTTGAAGGTCATTTTCTCATTTCATTTCTGATCCAGGGTCATGCCTTTGCTCCCTTATTTGACTCACCTTTCGTTCACCTGCAGGAAAATGTGTTACAGCAAGTCCGTGATACGAAGCTATTTACGATGGTCCATGACCAACAACATGCTAATAAGCCATGTTGTAATTGTCCATCAACAAGTGAGGAAGACTCCCTTAATAGAATTGCAGCCACTGTGTGCTGTCAAGGAGCTGCAATGCTATCAGGGAACCATGCATCCCGAGATGTTTTCTGCTGCCGAGAAACATGTTTTAAATGTGTTCAAGCAAATGGTGATGGGATTAAGACTGTTATCTCTGGCTCTGTGGTTTCTCGAGGCAGTGAGCAAGGCGTTGATATGCTTTTACCAATGTCCCGACCCTGTACTAGTTCATGCAATTCAAACTTGAGCAGTGAAATCATCAAATATCCGTCAAGCGCAGATGTTCTGACCGTTCTACTCCTGGCCTTACATCCCAGCACATGGTTGAACATCAAAGATGAGAGATTAAAAGCTGAATTTCAGACTCTTGTTTCAACAGACAATCTACCTGGTGATCTTAAACGAGAGGTGTGTGTTCATGCCCCCACCCCCACCCCCCCAAAAAAAAAAAAAAAAATGGTTTCCATACAAAGAAAATGCATGATATTTTTCTCTTGTGGAAATTTATGTTAACCATAGTACCAAGCGGATTGTAGCATTTAGTCCAATCACAGTGCCACAGTGCCACCGCACACTTCGAAATGCAGATGGTAAGGTAATCAGAGATATCAAAAGGCAAAAATTAAGTATGCTTTCGTTCATTAGGTTATTCTAGCATAGACTGCTGAGCCTCTATATCTGCTTGGTCAACTGTGATGTCCTCGAAGCCCCAATATCTCGTCTAGTACGTCTCATCTAACTCTGATGTTAGGATGCAATTTATTCTATGTTGTTCTTGCAATGCAGTTTGCGCAGGATAAAGATCCTATATGAATTGTATCTTTGCTTAGGAAACCTTAAGACACATGATAATAAGTAGAGCATTAGTATTTTGAATCTTCATTGTCCATTTTTCCCTTTGTGATAAATCATCATTCCATGCCTTGTTTCATCATTATCTACGAAAATAAAATTGTATAATGTATTTCTATTCTTTTTCATATATATCAGTGCCAGAAGCTTTGTTAGAGAAGTAACTTGTGGTAATTCTTTGTATGCCTACAGATATTGCATCTAAGGCGGCAACTCAATTATCTTAAGGCTTATAGAGAAGAGGAGGAATATGAAGACCCTGTACCACCATCCCCGTAGCAATTATGCTAAAGAGGCAAAGCCCATCTATGGCTGCTTGAATAGCATATTTGAATATTGTGCTTCCCAAGTCACCTTTGTAGATAAATACAAGCAATTTCTTCATAGGTTGGGAAGCACTTGCTATCGTATGAAAAGACTCTTTAGTCCAGTCACTCTAAGTTGATTCTTTATACTCTGGAAGTACTGATCGGTTTTATAAGTTGATCCTTTATCCTCTTCTCTATATGATACTGATTCATACAGAGAAATGTTGTCACAAATGCGATGTAACTTAACTGGTGCACTTATGATCTTTGCACATGACTGGAATGTTGTGACTTGTGTTGATCCAAAGAATATATGTAAGTTTCAGTTATTTTGATATCTAATGAAATGATACTGCATGATTCAAATCTTGTGAGAGCTTTATCCATTCTGCTATTTGCGTTGCTGAAATAAATCAGAGGTCAACATCTATACGTGATTGAAAACAAAAGTATTTATATGATTTGGCTTTCTTTGCTTCATGGGGTTAACTAACTTTATTGACTTCAAAACCAACCTGTAGAAATTTCAAATTATTATCATCAATGACTTTTTAAGTTACGTTTGATCATTTGTTTTATTCAAGTTTTTTCCAAACTATCATATATTTCATTATGATTTGTTTTAGTATTAAAAAATTGAAACATAATTTGTATTTTTGTATAGTTGAATAAGACGACAACAACTAAAAATTAGAGCAAGTATCATTATGGATATAGACAATGATACATCGCCAAAAAAAAAGATAATAGACAATGATACTTTGTTGTAGACAACATCAACCTTTACTGCTGAGCTTCTTGGCTCCAGGTTGACCAGATAAAACACGAATTTTGCACGAATTCAAATTTGAATATGAATGGAATTATCTCCAGCGGTGTCGACATTCCGTCGTCGTCCGAGCGAGGAAGGAAGGGAAAGAGAATACGAACAGGCGTGGGAACATAAACCGTGTGGCGCTCTGTTTACAACGGGAGGAAGAATCAGATTCAGCGGCGCCGGGGAGGAATACATAGCGCAGGCGAGTGTTCAGCCCGCCATGGCAGCAGCGATGCCGTCGCTATACCGGCGAGTCCTCCCGTCGCCGCCGGCGGTGGACTTCGCCTCGCCGGAGGGCAAGCTCCTATTCTCTGAGGCGCTCGCGGCGGGTACCATGGAGGGCTTCTTCTCCCTCATCTCCTGCTTCCAGACGCAGTCTGAGCCTGCATTCTGCGGCCTCGCCTCTCTCGCTGTCGTCCTCAACGCGCTCGCCATCGACCCCGGCCGCCGATGGAAAGGCCCATGGCGATGGTTCGACGAGTCCATGCTCGATTGCTGCGAGCCCCTCGACAAGGTCAAGGCCCAGGGCATCACCTTCGGCAAGGTTGCCTGCCTCGCGCACTGCGCCGGCGCTGATGTTCAGTCCTTCCGCGCTAACCGGATCACCCTCGAGGACTTACGGCGCCACCTCGTCCGTTGCGCCTCCTCGGAGGACTGCCATCTCATCGCCTCCTACCACAGGAAGCCTTTCAAGCAGGTGAGATCCTACCTAGCTCTTTTTTATGGCATTCTATCTACTTCAATGACGTACTGCCGTGATTAATTTCTCCAGTTCATATGTCGTACTGTATTCATATCAGAATGTTTCTTTTTTCTTCAGAATAAGATTATATTAGAATCTATCATATTGCGTTGTTCGTTTCGTCATCTTCCACTGCACAAACATGTCGATCTATTTAACAATTAAGACTATTGTGTGCCATGTACGATGAAGCAGACTGGAACTGGGCATTTCTCCCCAATCGGTGGTTACCACGCTGGACAGGATATGGCCCTCATCTTGGATGTTGCTCGATTCAAATACCCTCCTCATTGGGTTCCATTATCACTTCTTTGGGAAGCCATGAATACAACTGATGAATCAACCGGACTTCTTAGGGGTATACTATTCTTGTCTCTTTCACTTCTAAGTTCTGAACATTTTCATAACCTTAACCAACTTGTATGTGGTCTAGATTGTTTTACCAAGGCTAGTAGCTTTTCAGCCTCATTTAAGCAATCATATGTACAAACACAAGGGCCGTCTCGATTCACAGTTAGGATATGGAAGCAAAATGGGTTACAGTTGATTAAAAATAATGAGAGGCCACTCAAGAGCTATGATGTTTCAGTACTAAAACCTTATGTTTCGTTATAAAAAAAGAAACTCCTTTGCTGGGTGGGTCATTTATGTTTCTTTTGACCTAGAAACTATTGCAATCTTATATGTTGATCTCTTGAGAAAGCGTATTCCAGTTCCAGGTAGTATCAGGCATTATGCTCTTTCTTCTGCATTAAAAATATGCAATGGTTGTCCATGATTTTTCAACATGGTCACACCAGTCTGTAGTTAGCCTTGCATTTTAATCTGTTGTGATCCTTATATTTGATAATAGGTATCATGCTTATATCGAGGCACACTGCAGCTCCGTCAATGCTCTACACTGTGGTAACGCTGACAATGATTCCCTCTTGAATGTAAATGCACACATTTAATGCAGTTTTCTTTATCTCATCGCTTTCAGTATTATGCAGAGCTGCCGAGATGAAAGCTGGAAAAGCATGGCGAAGTATTGTGTTGAGCATTTACCAAACCTTTTGAAGGCTGATAATCTAGATAATGTTCCAACACTTTTGTCCTGTTTAATTGAAACTCTTCCAGCCAATGCTGGAGCTTTGATCAAGTGGGTTGTTGAAGTTAGAAGAAAAGAGGAAGGTAGGCCAAGCTTAAGCAAAGAGGAGAAAGAAAGGCTCTCACAGAAGGTATCTTCTCCATTTCGTTTTTCTTATACTGGAAAACGTCATCTCCCTTTACATAAGACTTGCGTCCACTTGCAGGAAACTGTGTTGCAGCAAGTACGTGATACAAGGCTTTTTACAATACTCAACGACTTGCAAATTGCTAATATCAAGTGTTGTAAATGCTCACTGTCCAATGAAGAATATTCTATTTCTAAAATTGCAGTTGCTGTGTGCTGTCAAGGAGCTGCGATGCTGTCTGGAAGGCTTGCATCAAACGATGGGTTTTGCTGCAGGGAAACATGTTTCTGTAGTGTTCAAGTGAATGGTGATGCGGTTAAGACTGTTATCTCAGGCTCCGTGGTATCTGAAGGCAAGGAACAGGGTGTTGATATGCTTTTACCAATGTCCCCTCGTTGTGCAAGTTCATGCAATTCAAACTCGAGCAATGAAATCATCAAATATCCATCAAACACAGATGTTCTAACTGTTTTGCTGCTGGCTTTACATCCCAGCACATGGCTGGGCATCAAAGATGAGAGGCTGAAAGCTAAATTTCAGGCTCTTGTTTCAACTGATAATCTACCTGAAGTTCTCAAATGGGAGGTAGGATTTTGCGATCTAAGCATGTCTATTTGTCTATTTTAGTTTGATTGCAAAATGTTTTCGAGACAGTGAAGGTGCACAATTTTTACCCTTTGTCAAACTTTAGAGGCCTCGACAGAATGGGAAACGCCAGATTTATTGTATTCCAGCAGTTACATCGAGGTTTTAGTTTTCCTTTGACAACCAAAAATGTTATGTTGACTATTATCACCAAAACTAACTATCAAGGAGACGACCTTTCTACAATTATAGCAGAAGTAGATGTCCTTTAACATACTACACTTTAAGCCCAGGTTGCATGCCTTATGGGTATTAAAAGTGTTAAGAACCACAATTCCAGTTAGTTAAAGGCCATCTCTTGAAAGTAAAACATTGATTTCAAAAATATTTTTCATATCTTTTGCGCCATCATTCTGTGGTATGTTATTATCTCCCCAAAATAAAACTATGTATAGTTCATAATGTTATTTTTTTCTTGTTATGGCTGACGCTGGCAGGGTAACTCTATTTATGTGCTGACAGGTATTACATCTGAGGCGGCAACTCTGCTATCTGAAATCCTGTAAAGAAGAGGAATGTGAAGATCCTGTGCCAATATCATCTTAGCGATTATGCAAGTAGTCACCCACTATCTGATTACCTTATTTTCTGGACACTGATGTCAAGAGAAAAGGTTTTGTGAGATAGGTTCCTGGTAATCTCATGACCAAAATTCTTGTATGAATGATGGGATGGAAAAGTAATTGATCATGATCAGTGCCTTATTTGATCAATAGCTATTTTGCTTGAAGAGGGGCTAATTTTCTTTCTTAAATAATGATGTAATTAATCTTGAGGGTAAATAAATGAAACTGTTTCTTGTCGGACCTGGGAGGTGCTACTCAGGCACTTTACATCGAACTGAATGTGGACTTATTCAAAATAGTGTGGAGTAATCGCCCTAACTTGTGGCTCAACCGCTCAAGTGTATTGTCACTTAGCTAACATGACCCTGGCGTTTAACTGCAACAAAATTAGGAATATGTTGCCTTCAGACGCATGTGCTTTTGTTTTGACAGAAAAGAGCATGCACATGGTCGATAATAATGACTAAATATGATGAATGACTTCGATAATCCTGCAAAGCAATCAACCTGCCAAATTTCTAGGAACTGTGACAAGGAAAAGGGTAGCAGTGAAATGGTCCTCATCAAACATGTGTACTGTATTTGCTCCATTCTGAAATTTTTGTGGTTTGGACAACAACTCTAGATCATTTGTGAACTAAAATTCTTTAACAACAATTTCGCTAGAACACTGGAAGATTCTGTCTATTGTCTCTTTTAATGTAATCTGCCACAAAACGAGGGAGAAAATTTAAAACCAATAGATGTGAAACGCTAATGCGTGATTACTGATTACCAATGGTATCCATCAGTTAAAAGACCTTTGTTTAAACAAGATCACGAAACTTGACTCTTGAAAATAACTTGCACACTTTTGCCTCTTCAAAATAACTTGCAGCTACACTTAAATGCCAGCTAGGCACTTTCGTAGACTCAGTCACAGCTAACAAAGACACGCAAGCCACAAATGGCACAATACAACAAAGACATTGCTGAAAGGCAGAAGAAGACAGGTTGCATCCATGACCGTTCAGATTACACCAGATTCAGATCAATGACGACCAAAAACTCCATGAACCAACATTCACACATGCATGCTATCTTTGAACTTGCCAAACTATTCTAGTTATAGAAAAGTTTACACATCACACGTTATCTAACATGATGGCTTGATGGCCATATGCAGATATTCAGAACACATCATGCCTTAAGTAGCTTCCCACATGGCACTTCGCCCGCTCCATATCTTCTTAAGGAAACCAATCATAGATGCAAATACAATCATATCTCACATAATTCACCAGCAGTGTCCATCACGAAAGCCACATGTAATAACTGCATCAATAACACTGGCTAGCATGATATGATTCCGACCATACGAGGGACTACAAATAGCACACAAGACTACAACCATCCAGCACAATACTTGACCTATTATTAGGCATCACGCTCCACCTCCTGAAGAAGAGTGATCCTGGCCTCATGTTACAAGGAAAGATCTAACAGCCATAGACTATTTCCCTCTATTTTTTTCTCCTTCCTCCTTGGAGGATTCCAAGCACATCAGTTCTTGGTTTCCTCCAAACACATTGCCAGCTCCGTCGCCCTTCACCTCTTCTTCCTCTCCTCCTGTCAGGGAGAGAGGAAGATAGAGGCACGAAGTGGCACCGAGTAGACGTTTGTGAACCATACCACCTGTTGCTGCTGCTGCGCTGAGGATCAAAAAGGATGGAGAAGAAAACCGCCATCCTCATGAACCGCTACGAGCTTGGCCGTATGCTCGGGCAGGGCACCTTTGCCAAGGTGTACCATGCTCGGAGCCTTTCATCCAACCAGAGCGTGGCAATCAAGGTCATTGACAAAGAGAAGGTGCTGCGCGTTGGCATGATCGAACAGATCAAGCGGGAGATCTCTGTCATGCGCCTTGTCCGCCACCCCAACGTCGTCCAGCTGCACGAGGTCATGGCCAGCAAGAGCAAGATATACTTTGCAATAGAGTATGTCCGTGGTGGTGAGCTCTTCAGCAGGATTGCCCGGGGTCGGCTCAAGGAGGACGCAGCAAGGAAATACTTTCAGCAGCTGATAGGGGCTGTGGACTTCTGCCACAGCCGTGGTGTCTACCACCGGGACCTGAAGCCAGAGAACCTTCTTGTGGACGAGAACGGCAACCTCAAGGTGTCAGACTTTGGTCTGAGTGCCTTCAAAGAGTGCCAAAAGCAGGATGGGCTGCTGCATACAACATGTGGTACTCCTGCATATGTTGCACCAGAGGTAATCAATAAGAAGGGTTATGACGGAGCAAAGGCAGACATATGGTCTTGCGGTGTCATCCTTTTTGTTCTTCTTGCTGGTTTCCTCCCATTTCAAGACTCAAATCTAATGGAAATGTACCGGAAGATTAGCAGAGGTGACGTCAAGTACCCACAGTGGTTCTCTTCCGACATACGGCGGCTTCTGTCCAGGCTTCTAGACCCAAATCCAAACACTAGGATCACCATCGAGAAGCTGACTGATCACCCATGGTTCAAGAAGGGTTACAAACCGCCAGTGATGTTGGAACAGCTCCATGGTTCAAGCAGCCTCAAGGATGTGCATGCCGCTTTCAGCACTGAGCACAAGGACAATGAGGTGAACAAAGTGGAACACCCAGAGATTCCCTTGAAGCCAACAAGCTTGAATGCATTCGACATAATATCCCACTCCAAAGGATTTGATCTGTCAGGCCTATTTGAGAAGGATCAAGAGCAGAAGGCAAACTCACGGTTCATGACACAAAAGCCAGCATCAGCAATAGTGTCAAAGCTGGAGCAGATTGCTGAGACAGAGTGCTTCAAGGTGAAGAAACAGGACGGACTGGTGAAGCTACAAGGGTCCAAAGAAGGGAGGAAGGGACAGCTTGCGATCGACGCTGAGATCTTTGAGGTAACACCCGCCTTTTATGTCGTTGAGGTGAAAAAGTCAGCTGGGGACACGTTGGAGTATGAGAAGTTCTGCAACAAGGGCCTAAGACCTTCACTCAAGGACATCTGCTGGACCGGTCAGTCAGAGGAAAAGCTTCCTTCACTAGCCGAGTCATCACCTCTAAAGCAGTCTTCTTAAGTTGATCAAGAGAGATACCATTTAAGTGCAACCTCACACAAGAGATGCAACTACAAGCCATCCTCAACTCTCCTTTATTCCTCCCTTTAGGGCTCTTTGTTGAGCATTTTCCCAGTTTTATTTTTATAGCAGAAGCTGTAACATAGAACTCCTGTTCTCACTAATAGAAGCACAAAGATTGGCAGTTTCATCCTTTTAGCTGCTGTTTGTGACAAATATCATCACCTGCAAAACATAAACACTAAGGAAACTATGAAATCAACATACATAGTGATGAAAGTCTACAAAGAGACAGTAAACATGAATGAAATCTTACATATGCTCAAAAACAATGAAAATTAAGGGGCTTTAATGAGAAAAACAGCATAAGCAAAATTGTTGAGGCAGAAAATAGCAGAACTGATTCCTTGACAGGGAGTTCTACTGTTCTACTCCATGTGATACTCAACAAGGTAAATTATAAGTGCACGAAAAGAAAGGGAATTTGTCAAATATAATTTCTACAGAAGGATAATACACATTTTGTGTGGATAGATGATCAACTATCTTTGTCAGACTTGTGGAACAAAATAATCAAAGAAAAGAGTAAAAATAATACTATTAGTTGATACATGTATTCACAAAAACACTGATCACGTAATCTCAACAACACACTAGCTTGATCTCACAATTGTATAAGACACATGCCACCACAGATGGCAAACATAGATCAGAAGAAACAATTAAATATAAACTTAATTGTTTATAATTGAAAAGGGGAAACACCAAAAGTTCTATACATTTTGCTTGTTTCCTGCACCTGGTATTCATGGTCATAGTAACGACTTGTAGGAGGAAATTACTTTCCTAGCAGTGAAATAATAAAGATGTCAATGGTTAAAGAAATATGAATTTATCAGCCAGTACATGTAAAACAATAACAACAATAACACCTATTTTTCCCAAGCAAGTGGGGTAGACTACATATAACTAAACCTTGGGCAGCCTGGTGCACATAGCTCCCGCTTGTGGAGAGTCCGACTACTTGGGTCAATTGTACGCAGCCTTTCCCTACATCTCTGCAAGAGATTGTTTCCAGGACTCGAACCCGTGACCAACTTGGGTTATTTGGTCACAAGGCAACAACTTTGCTGCTGCGCCAGGGCTCCTCAATCCTCATCATATAACTAAACATTTGATTCAAAAATATATATATATATGGACATAGAATTTTATTTACCAATTACCATGCTTATTGATCTTTATTGGAGTATTAGATTGTTATTTTAAATCAGGAAATGATCTTGCATCAAGCTTGTCAAACATGATGTTGCGGAGGAAAAATTCACTGTGTAGGAAAAGAATGAGATGATTCTAGATGTCCTTTTACCATGCTAGGGACAGAATATATTTTATGCTTTTCTAAATCAGTCTCCATAAAGTTAAGCTAAACTAACTGTATAACAGAGTTTCCATTATTCCTTCAAGTTCAACATGGTAACAATAAGAATTGTAAAAGAAAAGAAAATCCAAGGTCTCCTGAATGATAGCAAGGTAAGATATAACAAAGTCATAAACACATTGCCTTTCCAGGACCTCAATAAGGAATCAACATAAAATTGTAGTGAAATCCAATCACTGTTAAGAAGAGGTACCGGCCATCTTTCCCTTATTTTCTCAAATTCAACCTAGTTATTACGCAAAGCTCAATCAAGGAGAGAAACTTATATCACTAAAGTGTATTATAATCATGAAAGGTAACTGGATATTGTTCTGTCCATTGTACAGTTCATGGAAATCTAAGAAACTTATAACTGAATGTTGTTCTGACAAATCTAAAATGTATACTGTTCATGTGAAATGGTGCTTCCAAGTTCCAACCATCACATATAACTTGCTAAGAGAAGTACATAACATATAAATGGACATTTAGAGTTTATATGGTACTTAAATCTGTTCATATTTGAAGTGTTTTTTTAAAAAAACAACAGAGCACTAGAGCAGTATTGACTGAACTCTGTCAGCTCCTGAGCTAAAACACCAATGCAAATGACAAACACAAGTATTCCTGAACACCCTGCCAATCTCGCACCATAGTATTCAGCCATCTATCTATCGACATGGTAATCTAAATATGTGCCTATGAGAATATTATAACTGAATTATCAGCAATAAATAGGCTGCTTACTGATTGTCCCAAAATATATCCAAGAGATCAGGTGAATCAAATAGCAATACCAAATGAAGCAACAGTACCATGCTTTGATCATAGATTTAGTAGCAGGCAAAGATTTACTATCACAACTCCTAAATTAAGGAAAGTGAAATAGCATTATAGATCAACTGGAATTGAGTTATCAAGCCTAAGCTCAAGCAGCAGCATCAACATGGGGGAAAAGAAGGTTTCTAATTCTTATTGCTTCATGTGACGCAATTCGATACATAAAACTGAACCAAAGACAATATATTCTCCAATCCAACGAGCAAAATCCCAACAACCCTAACGCACGGAGACGGGCCTCCTCCAAAATCAGGGTTTCGTGGCGGCGACGACGCTTGCTGGAGCGGGTTCGGCCGTCCCCGAAGGAGACAACGCTGCTTCAGCGGCGGCAACGGCAGCGGAGGCCTCCTTTTGGCGCTCGAAGTCCCGATAGGTGTTGATGGCCTTGGTGCAGATCACTGCAGAGTAAGATTGGGGTCACGAAATAGCAATTGGCCGAGCACACGAATTGCGAAAGTATGCAGGTGGGAAACGAGTTCGAGGAATGGCACACCTCCGGCGCCGGCGAAGTAGAGGAAGCGAAGGAGCTTGGCCGAGGCCTCGCCGGGGGCGGCCATGGTGGCGAAGAGGTGTCGCCGGGGAGACGGTGAAATCTGAAATGGTAGAGGCTAACTGGGCTGCTTTCTCACCTGTGCTGACAAGAGGAGTTCAATATGACGCGTAGGCCCTTTAGTGGATCACTTCATAAGGCCATGGGCTTAATAGTTTTAGGACGGACCATACAGACATTACGATTACGGGCCCATTTGAAACATGAATGAGTTTCATATGAAACAGTTCAATTTTACAGGGAAAAAAACATAAAATTCGAGAAAATCATCCTATCCAACTATCCAAAGAGGCAGGGTTTACAAAACCGAATGAACGTCGACCGACTGGCCCGGCGGTTAACCGGATAACCTTGAAAAACCGATATCCGAACAAAATTCAATTTTGCTCGAGACAATTAAACCGGCTAGCCGGACGATTATTTCGGTTAACCGATCCGATCGGACCGGTTAGCCGACCTGTTTTCAGACAGAGTGCAAAATACAATAAATCAAAAAATATATCATAAAAATATGAAAAATTGCATTAACCGTCCATAAAATATTAATGATAATTTTAGACATAAATTCAAAATATATCCACTTCATAGGCATATCACAACCATATTGTCTAATAAAAAGTCAAATATAGTTGTCTAACCCATATTGTTCAACACAAATTTATATATCAACAAGATTAATTATACATGGTATATAGAAAAGCATGACTTACACTCAAATTCATACAACAACAAGATTTATTATACATGATACGTAGAAAAATATGACTTTCACTCATGTCTCGACTAGAGTTGTCCAACACATAGTCTTCAATAAATAATTATACATCAAGAAAATTACCTAGCTTTCAAAAAATAATGTCAATAACTTTCTATCTTAAATTTCTGACTATGTTCCATCTAAATTACCTATGACTACATGTGTTTTCTATTTAGCTAAAAAAAGAAAATTTAGATTTGAAAGAGAGAGGGTTAGCGCTGGTTATACCGGTTAGCGGTTTGATCGGTTAACCGATCGGTTATAAGGTTCTATGGATTTTATACTTTTACTTGTATTACGTGAATTTTTTCTATGTCAAAAAATCTCGATTTCATATTATTCTTTCACCGTCCGGACCGGTTTACGGTTAGCCAGGTTAACCGGTTGAACCCTGCAAAGAGGACCTGAGCACAGTTAATCAGACGCCTGAAAACTCATTAAATCAGGACAACTTTAAGCAGTTCATCAAAAGAAATCGCATACAGTAGTCTCACCGTACATTTGCCACGTACTCACAGTGGGCTACGTCTAGTGCACTGTGTCTGTATCGGTCACCATTCAGAGTAGTGGAAGCTACTGGCAAGCGGAACAGGGCCTATGACTCCATTGTGTTTTTCAAGGATCGCTGTGTGTGCGTGGTTGCAATTTTGTTGACTTGTGCTGTTAGCATTTTGGAACCTACTGGTTTTTGATGGATTTCTGACGAATCTCTCTCTACTAATTGGACTTTTCGCTATCACTGAAAACACTATTGGAAATACAGAGTACAGTACAGATTGCTCGTTCCAGAAGTAGCTAGTTGCTTGCTTGGAGCACGCAGGTCCCGCTCAACTCTCACAGTTGTGACGCTTGAGAGCTCCGAAAGAACGCTGATCACCGGATCAATTAATTAACGTAATTCCTGCACTAAACAACGTAAACAATGGCGATTAGCGGCACCAAGCACGCACACCTGTTCAGAAGAGGATCTCGTCCCGTGGCCGAGTTCTCCTCGCGCGTCTACGTGGGGAGAACACGAGATAGCTCGGCGCCAAATTTAAGCAGGTAAACGAACTAAACAATGCAGGACTTTTGATGCGCCAATAATTTTCTATTGTCAAACTCTTTGAGGTGGCATGGAGTAATTGAATGAACACAACGGTAAGGTTGGTTCGTCAAAAACGTATAATGAAATAAAATGTGCGGCGTTTGAATGGGGTATTTTATATTATTGATCGTGCATTAGCTGGCCTAAACGCAAAGGCGTTCTAATATAAAAAATTAATTGAGAAATTTTCGTGCTGCTAATAGCCGACATGGATCTCAAACGTTGAATAAAAGCAACCAGTTTCGAGTTGCACAGCAGCATATTCTTGAAAGATTGTTGTTCGTAGCATTTGGGAGATTTTCTGGAGAGCTGTACACGTACATCGAAAATAGTTTGTCGATATGGCTAATTCTGGTTGAAGGATTCAAGTGTTGATAAGAAAACTGCTGAGCGTGCAATGCAAATAAAAAAATTGCACGGTAAATTCACACCTGCCAGCTTCAGAGCCCGAACATTATTTAGAAATAATAAATAAATTTATTAGCATTTGCTTCTCCAAATACAAAATGAAGTCTCACAAACATATTTGCGCAGATTTCCTGGCTGGTATTACACAAGCACAATACTATACACAGCTCACATTTGTTTTCTTTTGTTACGTGCAACAGTGTCATGGGAGCTTCCAAAAAGCACCCACCACAACACTGCAAAAAATTCTGGCGTACCAGTGCATAAATTTGCGTCGTCCGTATGCGGGCGTACATTTCTACCTGTGTGTATACTGCATGCATGGCCGATAGAAGGAATGAGGTATACGTGGAGACGACGATGAACAGCAGATGCCCATGATGAAATTAATGCGCGCCACGACGATCGATCACAGATTATTCACAAGCTCCGCGAGAGGTCGGCGCCGCCGTCGGAGCTGAGGCGCGGTGGCCTGGTGTCGACGTCGTCTGCGACGAGGTCGCGCAGGCCAGGCTTGAGCCTCGCCCTGAAGAACTCCTCGTACTCGGCGGCGCCGCCGGACCTGCGCCGCACCTCGACCACCAGCAGCTCCGGCGTGAGCTCGTAGATCTCCGCGGCCACGGCCAGCGCGCCCTGCTCCCCCTCCCTCGTCCCCTCCATGCTGATGGACCCGTCGTCCATCTCGCGCACCGCCATGCCCGCCGCCGCCGCGACGCTCTCCAGCGTCGCCAGGATCTGGTCCACCGGCGCCGCCGACACGAACCGCGCCGCCGCCGGCGCAGGGTCTTCTTTCTCCTGGCCGCCGCCGCCGTCGTTTGGTGTTGCCACCTCGCCCTCGTCGAACAGGCCTGAGAGGTCGAACCCCCTCGAGAAGGAGATGATGTCGAACGCGTTCAGGCTGGAGCGCCGGCGACTGCTCCCGCCGAGCCCGCCGCTGCGCGGTTCGAGGCTCAGCAGCGACGGCGACGACGCGCACGTGGCAATACGTGGCTTCTTGGACGAAGCGTCGTCTCCCCGTGGCGTGTCGGGATCGGGCGGTGAATCAATAGTGGACGCGTCATCGGCTTCCAGGTCGAAGCAGGTGAAGGAGCGGTCGTCCTCGATGCGGAAGGAGAACCTTCGGAAGCCGACCTTGAACCAGTCGTTGTCCATGATCTCGTCGGCGGTGGCGCGGCGCTGCGGCTTGGTGTCGAGCACGCGGCGGAGGAGGCGGGTGAGGTCCGGCGAGAACCACTTGGGGCACCGGAACTCGCCGCGGTGGATCTTCCGGTACATGCCCACGAGGTTGCGGTCCTGGAACGGGAGGTATCCCGCGCAGAGCACGAAGAGCACGACGCCGCAGGACCAGAGGTCCGCCTTGGCGGCGTCGTACCCGCGGCGCGACAGCACCTCGGGCGCCACGTACGCCGGCGTGCCGCAGAAGGTGTGGAACAGGCCGTCGTGGCGCATCTGCTCGGCCACGGCGGAGAGCCCGAAGTCCGAGACCTTGAGGTCGCCGGCGTCGTCGACGAGGAGGTTCTCGGGCTTGATGTCGCGGTGGAACACGCCGCGCGCGTGGCAGAAGGCCACGGCGGAGACCAGCTGCTGGAAGTAGCGCCGCGCGTCCTCCTCCCGGAGCCGCCCCTGCGCCACGCGCGCGAACAGCTCGCCGCCGCGCACGTACTCCATCACGAAGTAGATGCGCAGCTTCGTGGCCATCACCTCGTACAGCTGCACGATGTGCGGGTGCCGCACGCGCCGGAGCACCGAGATCTCGCGCTTGATGTGCGACGTCAGGCCGTTCCGGAAGATCTTCTCCTTCTCCATCACCTTGATGGCCACCTCCTGCCCCGTGCGCACGTTGCGCGCCTGGTAAACCTTGGCGAAGTTGCCCTGACCCAGGAGCTTCCCCACCTCGTACCGACCCAGCAGCAGCGCCGGTTTCTTCGAATCCTTCCCGCTTGATCCCTTGCTTGCCATCCGCACCATTGACCAGCACCTATAGAGGGCGGGAGCAGCAAAAGGATCACCACACAAACTTAACGGAGTCTCTTCTCTATCTCTAATAATAAGGAGGAAGCAAGAGGAATAGAATTGAGAGTTGAGAGCTTCGATATATACACCTTGCAACATTGACTTTTGGCGCCCATCTCCATTTTTTTGATTTTTCTCTCACAATATTTATGTATTGTCCGGTACAGTTGTGAGCTATGTGGCCGAGCACTAATTGACTCACTGATGACTGGGTTCCTCTGTTTGCCGCTCGATGCGGATCAGGATGTTATCTCGGCCGTTGGGTCTGGGTAAGGATACATTTGCTCGCGGCGCGTGGTCGGTGATCTGGTAAAGGCGTCTGCGATTTTGTTTTGCGTCATGCCACGGGAAAATTAGTTGGATAATGATTTTGCATCTAATTTTGTTTGACAAAATCCCGTGCCTGCTCGATGCTTAGTTGGAATATGACCCAAAAAAGTCGGTGCAGTGTGACAGTTGAGCGTTGCACAGGTAATTTGTTGCTTTCCTCCACATAGGAAGAGGTTGGTAGGGTAGGGAATCAATTAAGTCATGCTACGTGCTAGTAGTAGTTTAGAATGTACTATGAATATTTGGACCAAAGAAAGTAGTACATCGCTACCACTTTACCCTTATGGCCATCAAGCACGATGGTCATGACTATTATTTGAACGAAATAACCGTAAGCAGCAAATGTGAGCTCCTGTCGGTAAATGAAAGTTAAGCACAAAAATCTAAACCTGAAAAGAAGGGGTACAGTATGTGTGTAGCAGGGGAAAACCCGAGTTCAAGGGTGCACGTCAGAAGTCGTTTACTTTTTCCAGAGTTTAACAAGGCTTGCCCTTTCATTCTCCCAGGGTCATTGGTTTCCTAGACAGAAACAAAATGGTTCTGTAATCAGCCTTCGAGGTCACAAGAGGGCACTTATTTGCTGAGTGCGAATTCAACACTTAATAACCCCTCGATTTTTCAGAAGGTTCTTTAAACTCCCAATTTTTGCTTTCATTCTTGAATCACGTCGAATACTTTTCCACAGCATTGCCTCCTTTGGTTCCTGAAAGCTGCATATGCATTGCACGATGAAACTTTCGTGACAAAATGGAAGAAGGAAATGATTTTGATTGCTGTGATGACTGTTTCCTGGAATAAAAAATGCAGAAGAAACCTTCAATAATTTGGTAAACAATTTTTTGAATGTTATGGATAATGAGATAATGATTAAAGAGAAATGTGATGCCTAGGGTTCAATGTACACGTGGATCCAGCAAATCGATTAGAGATGGTGGGGCATACGCAAAAGAATTTTTCCCATGGTATTTTACCCTTTTTGGTCAAATGCAAATACCCTTTTGGTCAAATGCAAACTAAAGAAACACAACAAGAAAATTATTCATGACAACATCAGAATGAAGCTACCAGAATATTAGAGATTCAAGTATGCTGATATTCTGATACACCAAAACACGTTGGAGCCTACATCATTACCACAATGCATGAAAACGTCTTCAGTCTTTACTTTAGCACTGTCCATCCATGCATCAATAAGAATTAGCAAATGCAACACAACAATTCTTTCAAACATCCTTGTCTGGAGCGTAATATATAAGACAAACAGGTCTCATAGTTGCAAGTTCGCTTGTCCACGTCTCATGCATTGACAAACTGATCAGAGCAAAAAATGGACCTGACGTAATTACATGTCATGTAACCGAACCATGTTGTTA
The DNA here is from genome assembly GCA_031894775.1 of Chloris gayana. Lineage (NCBI taxonomy): Eukaryota > Viridiplantae > Streptophyta > Magnoliopsida > Poales > Poaceae > Chloris > Chloris gayana. Next base: position 436,634 of record JAUNZO010003727.1, read on the forward strand.
TTCAGGACAACTGATTTATCACTGACAAACTGATCAGAGCAAAAATGCATGCCATGCATTGACATATTCACCCACAATCACATATTACAAGGTAAAGTATGGTAAATGCGACACATGTTTTGCCGGATACTGGCATGTCCAAACCAGAGCAAGTTAGAAGAACATTGCGCAACAAAGCAGAACCCAAATGCGCCAAAGTTACAATATGTTGCACCACCAACAGAAAAATGCAACACATGCGACAATACCAAAACAAATTTGTCGTCTCATCCAAAACAAATGTAAAGACAAATATAAGTGTGCATGATAAACACCATACGGTCAACAAGATACAATGTTGAAAAAATTGTGCATGAATCTGGGTCCATTCAATGACACGAGTTGAATCCACTCACAAAATTTTCTCTCAGTACAGTTCCAACCAACAGCAGCATTTGTCAGCAGCGAGTTAACCAAAATGCTCTAATGTACAACAAACGGTATGGCAATTTAGCTCAAAGGATCAAATCGCCATGGCAACATATTGAATAAAGAAATAAGAACTTCAAACTTTGTAAGAACCAGTAGCTGCCATATAAAGCAGATGAGTTATTATAACTATGTCTTAGGTTTCACAAGAATGGCCAACCACAACTCCTTAAAGGCCTATGCTCTTCTCGAACTTCTGGATCTGATTCAAGAATATCCAAGTCATCTGCACACAAATACAATTAGTCAAGTTCAACAGGAATACGCGACAGGAAACTCGTTTATTTAGCAGTTTGGTTGCATTACCATGACGTGTGGAGCAATCCTGACACAGTAGATAGGAAACCCAGTGTAGAACTTAAATGGCCCTCCGCTCTTTAAGGTCTTCATGGCACAGTCAAGAGATCCGGTGTACGGATACTTCCCATTGGCATCAGGCTGCATCTTCTGAATCTGTGTCTTCACATAATCAAAGGGCAAACTGCAAGCAGCAGCAAAGAATCCAGATACAGCACTTGCTCCTGAAAGCAAATATTTGAGATGTGTTAGTAAAGAGGATCCAAATTTTTAACTCCCTACTTTAAAAGCGATTTGGATTGCCATATGCTTAATATGTATGACACAATTATGTCAGTTGGGGCATTAAACAAGGTTAATGGAAAGCTACTTTCAGCAGCAAATCATTATACAAAGTTGCAAACAGCATATCCTAACCAGAGAGCACATTGTGCAATTTTAACGGGAAAAGTGAAAACAGCATATTTAGATTACTAAGTTCTTAGTTCATGTGTTTTATTGTTTGGTCCCCTGAACAGCCACTCCATAGAGAACAAGACGACTCTGCTGCTCTGCATATGTCTAAAATTTAATGACCACCACCCACTTCAGATGTTAAAAAACAGAAGTAGTGAAGTGCTACATGAGATCCAAGAACAAAAGGAGTACGATGTTACCAAACACGGTAGCTATTTCCCCGGCACCAAGTCCGTCTCTAAATAATTCAACACTCTGATCATAGGAGGCAAGCATGCCCATGTTCAGGGACATAGCTCTTACTACAGTCGGCCCAGCACCCTTCCAAAGTGCTAAAACACCTTCATCAGAGACAATACGGTAAAGCGCATGAAAAGCATTCTTGTAGTTGCGCCGTTGAGCTGCCGGCAAGCCTGAATCAGCCTGCATCCTAATGAGTGCCAAATCTGCAGGACTACCAACAGATGCTCCAATTGCTCCAGCAGTCAGACCAATAAGAGCTTTCTGTACTAGAGGTAGTGACTTCCCCTCATTTGCTTCAACTGCTTTACTTGTTAGAACCCTAACAAAATGAAGCGTAGACATAAAGGAAGGCTCAGTGTCAAATATCATTTATGATGAAATCAGATCAGCATACTTTAGTATCATTTCTGGTAAAAAGAATGAAAGTAATGCCAGATCTAAATCCACTATCGTGACTAAAGAACAGCACTTTGACTATACTTCTTCAAGGTAGTAATATAAAGAATTGAACTCATATCGCAATAATTACAGGACTGATGAACCTTCTACCTTGAAATATGTGTTCCTTGACATGAAAAGGGTAAAAAAATACAACTCCATTGATGTCGTGAGAGAAACTATCTATAAATTCAGCATCGATGAATCGTAAGAATCAGGCTAAATTGTGCACTTAGCTTGTCGCATACTACTTGGGTGAAGAACAATTCAAAACTTTCAAACAAAAAACAAGGAAACACAAATTTCCAATACAGATATTGAATAAAAAAAACCCGATCAAGTGTCCGACATCCCCCTGACGTTGTACTAACAGAAGGACCCACCGAACCCCGCGTGTCACTGGCGTACGTGCAAGTTCGTAGCATGGGAGCTAGCAGGCACGTATTTTAGGAAATGGTGAGAAACAGGTGTCGAGCCCGGGGCTCGAACTCGCATTGGCATCGAGTGAGCCTCGCACTATTACCACGTGCGCTACGCGTGGTTCTCTCAGATACTAAATAAGAATAATAATCAGTACCCTTCACACATTTATTTGGAGTTTAGTAAGTAAGCACCTGAATGATCCAAGACGAGCAGTTGTGTAGGTGGCTTGCCTTAGCAAACCAGCTGATAGGCCCTGCATGAAGAGAAATGTATAAGAATCCAAACCGGCAAGCCACCTCATGGTTTCAAATAGGTATTGAATCTGCTTAAACAATTCCTACAGAATAAACTTCCTTCTATATTGGCAGAAGGATACCATTACTCCATTTGAGGGGCTCTAAAGGTCAAAGATCATTCTATTTCCTTTTAAACTGAACACAATTCAAATGAATAAATTATTCTAGATACAGCTTACAAAAACTAATAATTTTGTGCCACCAGTATGACTTGCGACTCACAGAACTAATCATCGCCATTATCCTCTGAAATTGAACTACATCTACATGATCAGATATTCAGTATAATCCATGAGATAGTGCTTTGAAAAGAGCAAACCTTGTAAAATGCACTGACTCCCTCATTAGCAAGCATCTTCTTAGTGACTGTAGCTGCAGAGCCCTCACCCAGCTGGATTTTAACCTGAAAAATAAACACAAAATATATGATGACGACCTATATCTTGGAGCAATGATTGCATGCCTCGAACATGTACTTGAACCAGGCCACAGATATGTGATGCAAACCACTTCAGTATTGTTGGACAGAAAAAAATGGAGGACCATTTATTACAAATAATAAGGCCCCAGAAAAACTCAAAAAGCGAGCCTGAGAAGCCTCCAAGGCATGTTGTTAAATTTTGAATTCCAGATGAGCTATCCTAGGCCATGAGAAGCACCCCATAATTCCCATTTTGGAATTTGAGGCTCGGCCCACTAATATCCATGACAGTGTTTTTCCTGTGGAAAACTGCATTCATCAAACAAACAGTATCTGCCAACTACTGCTGTATAGGAGTACTCGTAATGCAAACCTATTTACAGAACTTGCAGTGAAGAATGTTCCATAACATTTCAGTGACACCTGAAATCCAAGTCACCCCAGCACTTACACCAAACACTCGAAATTCCCCACACAACCAATCTCCGCAACCTACCATCTCCGTCAAGTTGTTCAAACAACGCGAGCAAAATTATCATCTGACCGTCTGACGTCATCTCTACAAAAAAAATCCATCCGAGTCCCCCGATTTATAGGAACCAGCCCACAACAGCAGAGATGGCTTAACTTGGAGTACTAGTTCGCGCGAGATGGCGGGCGCACCTTGACCATGTCGATGGGCTGGATGACGCAGGTGGCGAGCATGCCGGACGCGCCACCGTTGACGAAGGGCTTCACCGTCTTCCACACGCCGCCGGGCGCGACCGCCTGTTGCTGCTTCGCGTCCGCCATCTCCGGAGCACCTCTGGGTTGCTGAGCTGGGCTCGCTGCCGGAGAAGAGGTGGTGGACTGGCCGCCTCACTGGGAACGGAACGAGGCGATAGAGACCATGCGCAATCCCTCGCGCCGGTTGCCGTCGCCCTACTTATGTTCTCCGACGACAGAAACGAGAGCCGAGCCCTTCATGGTCCGTGGGCCGGTGGACGTGGGCCCGCAAAGTGGATCCTCGTGTTTAGTGGCCGTTTGGAATGGAGGATTTTTGAAGGAAAAAGTAAAGGAATCATTTTCAGAGGAAATGAAAGAAAACTAGTAGCATTTGCAACGGGGAATGAGCAATTCCTTTCCTCTAGAACGCTGCAGGCCACCCACGATTTCATGGAAATGAAACAATCCACTCCAACCTCTGATTTTCTTTTCTTTTTTTTTTATTTAAACTACGGTAGGCCAAGACCGACCCGAACTTTATTGATGCAAAGGGAAAGTTACATCGGGGATTACAGACTGCGGGACTAGGACACGGGGGTGCTCGCATGGAAGCGAGCAGCCCATGCTCGGAGTTCCGACTGTTCTCGGCCCTGTAGGCCCGGAGGTTTACATCGTTTGTCGCGACGAAGAGTTACAAGGGGAGGGGAAGAGTAGCATCGTTGAAAACTAGGCTATTCCTATCCTTCTAGATATTCCGGAGGAGAGCGGTGAGGGTGACGAGCCGGCTTGTAGACCGGCGGGAGTTTCGGAGGGAGGGGGCCACCCGCAGGTCCGGAACCGTGGAGGCTGCCGGCACGTCCTCGGCTCCAACATGGTTCCGGATGGCCCCGGCGTGTGTGCGAGTGAAGCGACGAGTGGTCTTACGTTTCGGTATGGAGCGAGAAAGGGCAAGCTGCGGAGTCCGACAGGTGGCGGCGGTGCAGCAGGTCCTTTGACGGCAGCTGCGGTGGTGGATGAGCCACAGGAAGTGTTTACACTTCGGCGGCGGTGGGCTTCGCCGATTTCGCAGGCCCCGTCGTCGTCGGGGTGGATTTCCATGTACGAGCTGTAGGCTCCGGCTGCGGTAAAAGGTTTTCTTGTCCCTCGAAGGAATCTCATGTCCGACACCGAAGGTTGCGGGTAGACAACGAGAAGGGCAGCGCCGAAGGTGGATCGTTGTAGCGATGTTGTAGAGGAGGGGCCAATTTCCTCAACACCACTACTAAAGGTGACCATCTCCTCAACACCATTACTAAAAGGCACCATTTTCCCAACACCACTCCTAACTCGGCCTCTCTTAGCTGGATACAAAATTACCAACTAGGGGTAGTTTTCATTGCCGTTTTACCCTTGCCTCACCGGAAATCGAAAATAATTTTTTTAAAAACTGAAAATTGATAAAAATCAAATAAATCGAAAAAATAAAAAAATGGTGTTGTTCCTTTTGCACGTGCGATTGTGTAATGGAAAATTAATAAAAAAATTAAAATATCCAAAACTCCAGAATAAGAGGAAAATTCAGAAAAAAAATCTTCAAATTTTTTTCTATTTATTTTTTATTTTTTCTATTTATTTGATTTTTATCAATTTTTAGTTTTTTAAAAAATTATTTTTATTTTCGGTGAGGCAAAGGTAAAACGGGAATGAAAACTACCCCTAGTTGGTAATTTTGTAGTCGGCTAAGAGGGGCTGAGTTAGGAGTGGTGTTGAGGAAATTGTGCCTTTAGTAATGGTGTTGGGGAGATGGTCACCTTTAGCAGTGGTGTTGAGGAAATTGGCCCGTAGAGGAGAGGGGCGGGCCGAGGTTGGATTCCCATGTATCGGCGGTGAGGGCGTCCGGACCGAGGAATGCGGACTAGTGGTGTGTGAATAGAGCGCGGGGAACAGCTTCGGCTAAGGAGGCGGGGCCAAGCCATTTGTCATGCCGAAACTCGTGCCGGCGCCATCTCCTAGGATTACTTCGGCTTTAGCATGGAAATCGGCAAGGTTGTTAGGAGTGCGCTCCAAACAGGGGTGTCGAGGTGATGGGATGTTCCAAGGTCTCGGCCTGCCGGTCTCCGTAGAAGTGGTGGAACCACCTCTGCTAGGAGGTGTTTGGCTGCTCGAGAAGCTTTGTCCGGAATTTACCCAGGAGGCTCTTGTTTTGGACTTGCGCATTCTTGATGCCGAGGCCACCTTTGTACTTTGGTCGCGTTATTGTATCCCGGGCGACTTTGCACCGGCCGCCGTTGCATGCTTTCGCTCCCGTCCAAAGGAAGGTCAGTAACATCCTCGCCCGGGGCTTAATAGGATTGATAGAATACTCATGTTAACAAGTTGCAACTTCTTTTCGGAAGCTCATCCGTGAGGACAAAGTGTGCGAGAAAAGACTAGTGTTGGTCCGTGGGAACATCTTGAGGGTCTAGTAAGCTGCCAGTGTAAGCGGGCCCGGCCGAAGTGGCGGGACGTTACAAAGGCCCTGTCCTTTTTGGTGAGCTCGTTGATCGTGCCCTTAGGGAGAATAATTGCGCACATGGCATAGACGGGTAGGGCGCCCGAGGTTGATTTGAGAAGGCTCGTTCCGCCGGCGGGTTGAGAAGGCGGCCCGCCCGACCGCTTAGGTACTTGTCGTGGCGACAAATGAGGGGCTGCATGTCCGCCCGTCGTAGTTTGGTCGCCGAGAGGGGTAGCCCGAGGTAGGTTTGAGGGAAACCTGCTACGGGACGGCCGAGGAGGGCTGCCATATCCGTTGCCTCTTGCTCCCCCACATGAATGGGCACCGGTGTGCTTTTGTCGAAGTTGATTTGTAGGCCCGTGATCGGCGAGAAGCTCTCCAGGACGTTCTTGAGGTGTGCCAGCTGGATTGGACATGCTTGTAGAATGATGAGGGTGTCGTCGACCATATTGGAGGACTTGGACAAGTGAGGTCCGAGCAGAGGGGGTGTTTGATGAGTCCGCTTGTTTGAGGCTTGTTGTATCATTTTCTCTTCCTTTGTACTCAAACCTCCAATTTTCTCTTCCTTTGTTGAAGCCCGATATAGTCCACGTGATTAACTCGGAATGAGAACAAGATAGTCCACGTGATTAACTCAGAATGAGTAGCAGCAGGAGGATGAGGATGCTGGGTGAAGGAAACGACGCACGTTGCCTTGTGGGTAGAATAGTCTAATTGGTGGGTCCCACCACATGCAATTAACAGATGGATATATTATACACATCTAATCACGTTTGAAAATATTCTGTAATTGCTACTAATTGATGATTATTTGTATATTCAATACATTGTCTTAAATTTATTTTTGTGGTTCCAGTGTTGTGAATTGCTTCAAGCCAAACGGCAAAAGTTTCCGGTTCCTTTGTTTTCTATTCCTGTAGTTTTCTCACGTTTTCAATTTCTATGTTTTTCTCGTTCCTGTGTTTTTTCCTATTCATGCGTTTTTAATTCCTTCGTTCCAAACACACTCTGGTTGCAAAACAAAAAGGACTATGAATTTGAATTACTAAGTGATTAGTCCATGGCATCGTGGGACATAATAATTAGTTTGCGTTCAGGGTGTGCTAGCTGCCCAGCAGATAATTGTCGCCTATACTCTGAATAATCTGCCTGAAAGCAACATGTACTGTAGTAGGCGGCAATGCTAAAATGACTAATTACATCCCCTTCACATACTTTCGTTATATGATATGTGAAGCATGCGGTCTGAATGCAGAGCCCGAGCCAAAAAATACTTGGATGGTATGTTTTCCATGATCGAAGACTCGGAAAACCAGAACTGAAGAATCCATACACACAACGAAACATCTATAAGATGACAGAGAGCATCTGAAACAAAGAATTCAAGCATCTGAACTGAACGGCTTATATTAGGATCCAGATCGTCTGCACTCTAGAGTTTATCTAATGCAGAGAAGCTACAATCTACTGCATTAGGTCATTATTTATCAGCCGTCAGATTGCTAATAGATGTACAAGATTTATTGCTACAGTAGGATGATGAAATAAAGGTGCATGCTGAAAAGCAAAACGGTACACTGCAGCTACAGGTTTGAAGAACTGTTCCTGGCATTAGTTCACTGTAGCAGACTCATATTTCTGTAGCAACAGTGAGTCCCTGCAGTAATGCAGAGGATGCGCATCCCTTATATTATAGTTAAGCCTAAGTTTGTTGCAGTGGAACAGGACGCCCGTGTCTGAGCCTCTCTGACTTACAATTTATAACTAGTTACTGTTCAATCGATAGTCATTCGATGTGCGATCAACATTATTACGTGCGTATGTGCTAAAATTTGTCAAACTGTTTTTTAGTGAGATATGGAAATACGTCACAATCATGTATAAGGACGCTGTCTCGGATCAGCAATTTGGCATCTTGTGATTGGAAGACGAGAATATTTGGACCATTGATAAAGGACAGCGCACTTGCATTGCCAAAGAAATGGACCATATTGATGGAGGTGCGAATATTCTCTCGGGTCGCTTTTCCTATAACCTGATGCTGCCATAGCCCATAGCAGCGAACACGAGTCATCCAAATTATGAGTGGGCTAGGCCGCTGGACACAACTACGATCCCTTGTTCCCTTGCTCCGTTTTCAGCCCGATAACCTTCCCTGCTGTATCAGAAGTTCAGAACAACCTTCGATTCGATCTGGCCCGTGTTCAAACCGAACTTCTCGCGATCTGGACCGTTAATTTGTCATTCCTGTGGGGGAGCCCGCGTCCGGCTCCCGGGTGACGGGCGGAACCCTATCCACTTCTCCGCCGCCGCCCAGCCTCCCCGCTGCTCCCTCCCTGGCCCGCCGCCGCCCGAGCGAGCTGCGAGCCGCCGCTGCTCCGCCGCGAGGAGGCGGCGGCGAGGCCCCTCCGCTCCACTGCTGCCTACCCCTTCCCCCCCTCCCCTCCACCCTCCCCAAACGACGGCGGCGTGCTCCACCCCACCGGATCCGGTGCCTCGCTGCGCAGATCCGGGCATGGCGCGGCCGGATCTTGCGTGCCGGCGGCGGATCCGAGGCGGGCGGGGTGGCGGCGCCGGTGGCTCGGAGCCGGGCGGGGCGCGCCTGGAGCGGCATGCGTCGGCGGCTACGGCGGCTACGACGGTGTTGGCTGCGTCGGCAGCCTTGACCCGGCGAGGCGTGCCCGGATCTCGCGTCGGCAGCGACGCCCCGAGCCGAGAAGGCCGCGCCGGCGGCGGCCATGTGTGAAGGCGGCGCGCCTCCACGGGCTGCGCGCCCTTGCACGGGAGGCTGCGCCCGGCGGCGGCGCCGGCGGCCTGGATGGCGGAGTTGGCGACCCGGTTTCGGGTTTGGCTCGCGCCCAAGTTTGGTGCGCCCTGTGGCGGCGCCGGCGACGTGGGTGCTTCGGTGACGAGGCGTAGCGCCGAGTCGATTGGGACGTGCATGCGGCGACGGCGGGGTTGCTTGGCGCCTTTCCGGTCGCCCTCCTCCGGCTGCGACGGTTGCCGACCAGGAGAATTGTACGGATTGGATGATGGAAGTGGTTGCACGGAGTCGGCCGGCCAAGTTTGGGTGGTGGGTGTGCCTATGGCGCGCGCCCTTGTGCATGCGAGGGAGACGTGTTTGGTTGATTGATGACGGTGGCGCGCGCTTTGTCGCAGCCATTGTTGGAGGGTGTTTGGCGCGGTGTGAGGATGACCGACGTGGAATCCGGTGCGGCGTTGGGAGCGATTCGGAGAGGCCGGTTTGAACCGGGAGAAATCTCGTATGGTGTCAACCATGCCGGCAATGGACAGGGTCCCCCTTGCTGAAGGCGTTGCTCGAGGTTCCAGCCACCTTCGAGGCTTCGTGGGCGAAAGCCCATATCCGACGTACCGGATCAAGTGGCGGTGACGTCCAAGCGTCACGACCTTCTTGAAGGCGCCATCTCCAACAACTCCCGTTCTCGGCGGTTCCATGTCGCGTCGGGTTGTTTCGTGTTCGTGTAGGGGTGTGTTGCGTGCGTTGTGTGTGTTGTGCTCGTGTGTGGCGTTTGTGTTTTGTATCCGTGCGGTCGTACGAGTTCTTGTCCCGTTTTCCTCTTAATATAATGAAGCGCAGCTTCTCCTACGTTTTCGAGAAAAGAAAAGCTCCGTGATGAGTGCCTACCCCAAAGCTGCAGGGTATATTCAGCTTTAGTGTCACGGAATCTCATGACAGACAAATGCAAAGCTGCTCAAGAGATTGGAGATGCATCATCGGTTATGGTCCCTCGTTACAGTTCACTACTTTCCCGGTGTGAGCAATGGCTAGAGATGCATCATCACAGGGCAAGGGCAGATGAGATTCTAGTGGTGTTGCCTGGCGTTTTGGCACTGCACCGGTAAGCGAGATAAAAGGCACAGCCACGCACGACGTGATCGCATCGCGCGCGTAAGCGAGCAAGTCCGCGCTCACGGGGCCCCGGCCGTCGCTGCACGGCACGACGCCATGCCGTGGACCTGGACCTCACTGGTACATCCGTCTCTCGTAAGAGATCGTCACCGGAACGTGAGGAACGAATCATTGCGCTGTGCAAGCTTCCATTATTTGGAACCCTCGCCTGTGGCCTTCGCATCCCGGAACAGTGCGATCTGTCTGGTTCTGCACCGCGCGCATCTGGAAATCAACCGGGCGGGGCAGCTGCATACGCACGCACCGGTTTCCGGGTCAAAAAGTCCCTGCCCCTGGCTATGGCGTCGCGATCAGAACAGATTGACCCCAGGTGCTTTCGATCCAAGCATGAGGGGATCCAACGCAACAATTTGTTCAAAAAATTAAAAAGGAATTGATCTGTGCATTGTTCCTTTTGAAACGAATTTCACGTGCGCTAGTACTATGCTCTAGTGATCCAATGACCGAAGCGCATCCTGTCCATCAGCTGTTCACTCGGCGGCAGTTGATCCGTACCTCGCCGGCGGTCCCGTTGGCCGGGCCGACGAGGTTCCCCATCTTCACCATCGCGCGCGCGAAGTCGGCGAAGAAGGCCGTCACGTTGGCCGCGTAGGCCCGCACGATGGCGTCCGTGGTGGCGTTACTCCCGTACAGCGCCTGGTCGGACCCGAGCAGCACGCGGCGGTCGAGCAGGTCGCGGAAGTATCCGTTGTCGAAGGCGTCGGGCGCCCGCGCCTCGAGCGGCGCGAGGTTGTCGTCGCCGCCGCCGGCGGAGGGCAGGCGCCGCGGAGCGCGGCGGCGAAGGTGGCGTTCACGGCGGTGTCGTCGTAGATGTGGGCGCGGAACGTGGCGCACCGGGCCCGCCCGACCGTGTGCGCGCCGGAGAGCGCGGTCAGGTCCCGCGCGTCGAGGCCGCCCGTGCTGTTGAACGCGGAGAGCAGCGTGGCGACGTCGGAGTCCGGGCGCGGCAGGTGTTTGATGGCCGCATCCATGCTCGCCGTGCGCGCGTCGAGCCGGCCCAGCGGCACCTTCCAGGTCGGCCCGCCGAGCTGTGCATTATTCCGAAACGCGATGCATTCATTGTTCAGTAAAAATTGTAGCGGAATTGCATTTCTTCGGGGATCGGAGGAGAAGCAACGGGTACGAAGAGGTTAACTACTGAACTGACCAGGTTGACCGCGTCGCGGGCGGCGAGGGCGAGGATGTCCGCGCAGGAGACCGTGCCGTTGCATTCGGCCTCGACCCGCGCCTTGATGCCGTCGACGACCTCGAACCCGCGCAGCGAGTGCGCGTTGGGGAGTCGCGCCCTTCTCCCCGGTGAAGTTCCTGCCCGGCACGTCGTCCAGCAACACGGAGGCGTCGCACCCCTGCAAAACACGCACGTCAGAAACTCACCAGCACCACCGGTGCCGGGTACCCATCGACACCCACAGCGGCAGAGAGATGCCACCGTGCCACTGCCACGGCAGGAGGAGGAAGGGCTTGTACATTGACGAAGCAGTCGTGGAAGAAGAGGCGGAGGATGGACGCCCCCATGCGCGGCTCCTTCCTCACCGCCTGCGCCACGCCGCGCCGCACGATGGACTGCAGCTTCGGGCACGTCGCGTCGTGGTGATCCGGCGAGAGCTGCGCGCCGGCGGCGGGCACGAGGAACGCGGCCACGAGCGCCGACACCCACAGCGCCCGAGACAGCCCCATCACCGCCACCAGTGAGGCAGTGACCAGTCAAGGAAGAGACGGAGACTGTTGAGTCCGGCGTCAACGAATGATCGGAGCGCTCGCCGGGTCAGGCGCTGCACGGACACGTAATATGTGGGGCGTGGCGCGGCGGCGGGCAGGCGGGCGCGCGTGTCGCGGTTGCGCGCTTTGCTTTCCTGTGGCTGGCTGGCTGGCTGGCTCTCTCAGCAGCAAAGAAACGCTCGTTATCCAGTGGCTAGGCGACAAGCGGGTCCGTTGGCGACCATCATCTGGACTCGAGGGTCCAAGCCAAGCGAACCGAAGCGGCGACAGCGAGCGAGTGGCTGTGTGGCCGTGGACGCTTGCGCGCGCGGCGGACGAGACGAGGGGGACCGAGCTACGAGCCAGTCAGTTCGCAGCATCACGCACCGATGACGGCAACGGGGCAAGATGTCGCAGGGCACCAACCAGCAGGCAGCGTGCCATCGGCCAGGGCGGCATGTGCCCGGACACTCGCATCAGAACACGGTGCACCGTGTCATGGGAACATCCGCGCGTGGTGCGTCGTCGTGCCACGAGTTCATCAGAACGTCTCTCTTTCTGCCGGCTCAACCCGCTCATGTGCAGCTGCTGCGCGCGGGCGTTTCAAAATCCAGGCTGCTCTACCTCTTTCTTTGACCAAACAAGGGGTAACTCTACTCTACCTCTTATTTGCTAAGAATTGTACTACTTGCAATCTGTACGTGACAGTCTTCGACCAGCTGCCGAATACACATTTCTGGTGGTTCCCCAATCGACAAGTCTGTTCGTTCACTTTAAAATTTGTTATCGTCAAAGAATCTATTATTTAGTATTTTTTACTAATTTAGTATTAAACTATTGCAACCTATAATTTTAAATAATCTAATGATCTAATTAATCATGTTTGTATGTTATGAAAATATCTTCTGAATAACGCTATAATTATTGCGTCGAATTCGCACGATAAATAGATCAACAAATCGCTTACGTTCGATTAGACTTTATTGAGAGTAGTTACGAAGAATTGTACTACTTGGCAATCTGTACATTAGACAGTCCCAATCGACAAAAGCAGCGATGCCCGATTCACGAAGCGATCCTCCTTTCCTCTACTACGTAGTACGTACTCTACTGAATCCTACTAGTATATGAGAAAGAAGTGCACGGAACAGAAGGAAGTAGACGCTACTAATAACAGGCAGACGACCAAGACCAGCCGTAATCGATCGAAGCGTGAATGCATGTTCAATCTGTCTTTGGCATGGCTTCAAGTCCACGGCAGATGATGATGCCGCCATCAAGTGGCTTCTTTGCCGCACAGTACTGACCACTATCCTACATGAAGCTCGCTACGACATTCCATAATAATCAACCGCGTTGCATCTACACCTGTGTGTGCATTGCATTTCGGCGCTCCCCTGTTCTGGCTAGCGCGTAGCTTGTGTCGGCAGAGTTGGTACATTCCTTGGACGAGATACGTGTCCCTGACTCCAGCCCATCATCAGTGTGCAGTCGGATAAGGCACCAGGTTACAGTTTCGTCGAGTGCCGCGTTCACGCTTCAGGATCGGTGCCTCGTCTTGGGATCAGTGTACCAAAATATCAATTGATCTAGAAAAAATGTATTATGCTCACTCTTACATTTCGTATTTCATGAATGAATTCTAGTAATTCCTTGATGGTTCGAGAAAAAATGTTTGAATTGAAACTATAATTTGGGCCCAACAGTAACTCAGTACGGTCCAAACTCGAAAGTGATCCACAAAGCCACCGGCCGGGTATTTTCCTTCCGTGACAACTCTCAGTTCTCAGCCCGTACTTCATCTTCAACTGGGCTCGAACTGTGCAAGTTAACAGCCCATCTAAACCTTTTGCCAACCCAAGAGCGAACGTCTTCAAATCATTCTCGTCTCCCTTCCGTCACGTATCATCTGGGCTTTGGCCCATGTTATCGTGCAACATGATATTTGATTCTTGCAGCTCGCTCTGCCCCTGCTTTGAGTGAATTGCTCACCAAACTGCTCTGTAATCCACAGACAAACTGTGATCCAAATCGTTTACCTTTTCTTGTTTTCTGATACTCTGATATCTGATGTTTTTTCATATAGTAACTATTTGTACATCGAACATCAACTTTCTCCATTTTGAACAAGGATGGTGCCAGCTACCAGTAGCTATCTGCTGCACCTCTCAACCATGTTCTTTGCGCCACCAGTAGCAGAGTGCTAGCCTGGCCAGTAGTAGTAGGTGGTCTTGGATTGGGTTGGATGGTGAGCCCGGTCCGGTCGACACATCGCCACCAAGGTCCCTGTTCGGGTCAATGCTGATGCGACACCATCTGTCCTGTATTTGCGTCTCGAGGGCGATCGAGTGGCCCACCACATGATCCGGCATTCCTGTTCCCGCGATAAAGGCATCCATCCAGCATGTTGAATCTCACTCCCACTGTTCCAGAACGTATTCTATTTCCGGATAGAATGTGCAATCATGCAAGGGCGCTGAAACTGAAAAAAAGCGCAGCGGATTATGCCGACGGAATATAATCCGATCTAATTATGTGACGGGAAATTTGTTCCAGACGGCAACGTGCCAGTTGCAGCAGCTTGGAGGAACGTGATTCGCTCCAATCAGTAGAACAATGACATTGCTTTGGCGGTTAAGCGCTGCATTATTGGTATCGCGTGTTAAGTAGTAGTACTACGGTACTAATTCAGGAACGAAGGAGCTGGTGGCCGGCCATCCTTTTTAGTCAATGCAGTGCACGCGAATTCTGTTTCCGCGGCGGCATGGAGAAATTCAGGTCAAGGTCGGCGAGGTGATCCAGCTGCTCCGGGTCAGTCAGTCAAGCAACGCCGCTGTGAGCATTCACATCACGGAATAGCTTTGCCTTTCCTTTGCTTGCGCCGAGCGACTTGCCCGGGTACAGCCAGCAGCCGTTGAGCAGGAACCAACGGTGGCAGAGAGAAAACGAAGGCATTGCCCTGGCTGCTGCAGTACTGAACGGCAGCAGAGGCCGGCCGGTGTCATGTTTGAATGCCGCTATGCTGCAGTCAAAGCCTACTCGATTCCCGGTCGTGGCGTAGCCCGTCGTAGCTGCGGCGAGCTGCCTCCGGACTGCTACGTACAGCACTGCATGCGACGAGCGCGTCCAGTGTGCAATGCAATGCAAGCAGGGAGGCCCGGGTTTTCCGAAAGGTCCAAGTTTTCGGCAGAATACTGTTGATTAGCGGTGGTGCGCGCTTTTCATCGAAAGGTGTAGTGCCCCGGCTCGCCTGGGAGTAAAAAACTCGCTAGGTGGGAAAGAGACGAGAAATCCGATGAATATGTGAAGCATCAAGCGCTACTCTACTCGTTTGGTCGTGTGAAAGAGCAGTTACTAGCTGAAACCTGACCCTTGAGCGAGTTCCTGCTTGCAATCTTGCTAGGCAATCTTTGCTAGACCCTCGACCCTCGAGTACTGGTCTCGCTGCCTACTAGTAGCAGTACTCACGATCCAGGGAGTACAGTGCCAGTGTCCGGACGAGAAACAAATGGACGATGGACAGAGGGGCAAATTAGAGGTAGACACTAGGAGCTGGTTATATCCTGAAACCCGGCTTTGACTGCATAATTGGGATTTGACTGGCAGCGGGGACAGACGCGAGCGCCGATACTCACTCACAGTCCCATCACCAACACGAGCTGACCGGAGCGACCCGATGGGCATTACAAGTACAGTAGCAGCAGCAGCAATCAAAAGATGCATGCACGAACAGCACCGCTACGAGCTCGCCACATGCGAATGTGACCAGGACCAGCCAGAGCTAGTTCTCTTTACTACTACCCGCCTCGTAAGACTAGTAAACAACACTGGGCGATCTCGTCGATCTGAGCTGGACGTGCAGGACCATGCTTCTCGTCGCGTAAAACAACTACTCAAATTCCTCCATGCCTGGTCCTTCTCTCGGTCCTACAGCTCACTCCTCAGCGGACGGATCGGAGGCTGCGGAATGTGGCTGGCGTCCGGGTCAAAGCGTGGCGTGCGTTGGCGTCCATGAGGCCACAGCCACGTTTTTTTTGGGCGAGAGACGCACAGAGAGAGAGAGAGCGCAATTGGGCATCGGCCGGCGACCGGAACAAGAGGCGAGCAACGGTCGGTGGCGCTACAGCGAGGACGCATGTGACGTGAGAGACATCCGAGGCCCCGGGACGGGCGGGGCCAATTATTAGGGCGCTACTAATAATCGGATCCCGGCCGCTTAAACTAACCCGAGGTGGGCCCGCGCTGTCGGTCGGGAGGCGCCCGGCATCATCATCCTCGTCGTCATCGGACCAGGGGCATTTTCGGGACGCGCGTCCGTTTTGACCGCTCACGCCGTCGGCCTCTGCTCTGCTGCCGTTTTCTGCCTTTGCTCCCGGTTCGTCGCCGGTGGGGCGGTGGCGGTTGCTTGTCTGCCCGGGTTCATGTTCAACGGAACAGAAGTTGTTGCTGCTGGTAGAGGCACGCAGCAGTCGTGTCGTACGTACATCATACAGACTTGGGTGACTGACAGGTTGGTTTCCCAGCAATTGCAAGCGACCACTCCTACCGTTCAGCGTACACCGAGACTCGGCTGCTCGCTATTATTCCTGGCTAAAAAAGGAAAAATATTAGGTTTACTGGAAATAGATAAACGACTCGTACTGATTACTGAGCGCAAATAAAAATGTTTTTTAAATATAATTTCTTTTAGAGATTGTGATAAAGCTGGAGCAATAAAACGCATCTAAAGAATAGAACACGCAAACAAGCTGGGAATTCAAAGGCTTCCAAACAACAAAAAAACTCGCAGTCAAAGTCTATCCGAGCGGTTTTTTTTCTAACACAAATTAAAGTGGTTTATTACAAATATCAGATTTTCAGAGATTGTCATATGGCTGGAGCAATAAAACGCATCTAAAGAACATAATACACAAACAGGCAGGCAGGGAATTCAAAGGCTGCCAAAGAAAAAAAAACAGGCGGGAATTAACTCACAGTCAATGTTTGACCGATCGTTTTTTTCCTGAACACAAATTTAATTTTTTATTACAAATGTCAGATTTTCAGAGATTGTGTTATGGCTGGAGCAATAAAACACATCTAAAGAACAGAATACACAGACAGGCAGGGAATGCAAAGGCTTCCAAAGAAAGAAACGAGACAGGCGAGAATTAACTCGCATTCAAAGTCTGCCCGCGCGGTTTAAGCAGTGGTAATAAACGCAATCGATCACTACCTATACAGTTTTGGCAGCGCCAGCAAG
Organism: Chloris gayana; assembly: GCA_031894775.1. Classification (NCBI taxonomy): domain Eukaryota; kingdom Viridiplantae; phylum Streptophyta; class Magnoliopsida; order Poales; family Poaceae; genus Chloris; species Chloris gayana. The sequence goes on from JAUNZO010003727.1 coordinate 453,725, forward strand.
GGACCCCCACTGCCAAAGCCCAGCACTCAATATTTAGCAGTCTTTCCAACCAAGAATTAGCAGCGGGTAACCGCGCTGCCCTTTATATTCAGGGGCAGAAACAGCCAGCGGGAAATCGAATTAAGTAAGCGGCGAGTCATCAGACTTATCGCCAAACAAAGCTGTGGAAAGCGCCGCAACAGCCGCGCGGCAGCCCGACCGGTCAAAAGCACCAGCATTCCCAGCCCCCAAGCGAACCACTCCGCAGAAAGCAGCCGCAAGCAAAAGCAGCAGCCGCCCTCCTCCTTCCTTCCTTCCTTCCATCCACCTGCGCGACCGCTGGGCGTTCGCTCCCCAACCAATCCATGGACGCGCCGCCGGGCCGGAGCCCATGGCGCTGGACGCGCCGGCGCCAGCGCCCGCACCACCACCCGCCGCCGCTGCCGAGGCGGCCCCCGTCAGCAACGAAAAGGTGAGCAGCCGGCCAGATCTAGTTGTCCGGTCGGATCCGCGCTAGGGTTCCCGTTCCGATCTGCTGGCTCCGCTGCTGGTGTGGCTAATGCTGTTTGTTTTGCAGCTGCAGGCGCTGCATACGATGAAGGACGAGAAGGGCGAGACGGTCACGGGCCACATCATCTCCACCACCATCGGCGGCAAAAACGGCGAGCCGAAGCGGGTAAGTGCTGTTGCGAGACCCCGTTTCTCTCTGTCTGTCTGTCCAGCGGATGCGTGGCTGAATGTTGCTCGTTTTCTCTGCCCTGACGCTAGCGGCTTCGCTGTTGGAATCAGTCGTGATCTCGTTGTTCTCTGAGGGATTCGAGTTCTCTAGCTAGGGGTTAGCCTGTACTGCTGGTGCCGGCTCTTGATAAAATATATTGCGAAGCGGTCTTAGCTCATTAGTTGAGAAATCGCGCCGCTGAATAGTTTAGGGACTTGAGTTGCTCAGATGCGGCGGTCCTCTCTTGATTCTCGAACTAGTCAGTGTTGAATGCTTCATTTGGTGACTGTTTGCTGACTAGTTCAAGGCTTATATGCATCTAGTAGCATGTTCTCTTTGAAAATCGCTCACCTCATGCTTTATTACTGGTATTTACAGTTACAGAGGGTCTTTACTTCATAGTTTTTAGCCACTTGTGTCTTGTCTGTGCATTAGGATTCCATATCAACTCTAATATTCGTCATCTGTGCGAGTTTCTCATGATAGCCTTTCCATGTTAAATGCAGACTATCAGCTACATGGCTGAGCGGGTCGTGGGTACAGGTTCATTTGGGATCGTCTTCCAGGTACAATATTGTCTTGGTCACTTCTCCAAAACTTCTTAGGGTGCTGTGCATTACTTGATTCAACACTTAGGTTCTTACTGATTATGTTTTGACATTTAGGCAAAGTGTTTGGAGACCGGGGAGACCGTGGCCATCAAGAAGGTGTTGCAGGATAAGCGTTACAAGAACCGCGAGCTGCAACTTATGCGTGCGATGGAACACCCCAACGTCATCTGCCTGAAGCACTGCTTCTTTTCAACAACGAGCAGGGACGAGCTGTTCTTGAACCTTGTCATGGAGTACGTCCCGGAGACGCTGTACCGTGTGCTTAAGCACTACAGCAACGCTAACCAGAGAATGCCTCTTATCTACGTCAAGCTCTACATGTATCAGGTCTGTGAACCACCACCTCAACATATGTGTGGCTGCCAGTGCGTGCTGATCTTGCTTCTCTAACAATGTTTGTTTTGCCATGTTTGCAGCTTTTTAGAGGGCTAGCTTATATTCATACAGTTCCTGGAATCTGCCACAGGGATGTGAAGCCACAAAACGTTTTGGTATGCTTTGTGTGAAACAATTTTATGTTCTTGCCAGATCTGGTAGTTGATTTTGAATTATTCTGATCTCGCTTTCCTATACAGGTCGATCCCCTCACTCACCAAGTTAAAATCTGTGACTTTGGAAGCGCGAAAGTTCTGGTATGTCATTTTCTTCCCTTTACATACCTTTATATTTAGGTTCAGTATTTAGTATACATTGTTGAAATATTCTTGTGTAGTCTGTTTGTACTTTTGGCATCATTCTGGTTCATTGTTTTGTTTCAATACAATGCTTTTGCCTGTGATTAATTGCTCAGGGTGGCATTAACTGTTTGTTTCATAATTGATCAAGAGGATAAATGTTTGGCTTGAATTAACTTGATCTTTTGAAATTTAGCTTATTATGTGCTTTAATTGGTCGTGTTAGGTTTGTTAGTTGTCACCATTGCCTGTGCTATTTTGCAATCTTGTTAATTCTTTTTGGTGCACAGTTTTCATTGAACTCTTCCATTATGTTATTTTTTGCACACTTTTATTCCAGTCTACCTATTAACTGATTCCTGTTGCATTATTAGGTTCCGGGCGAACCCAATATATCATACATATGCTCTCGTTATTATCGTGCTCCTGAGCTAATATTCGGTGCAACTGAGTATACATCATCGATCGACATATGGTCAGCTGGATGTGTTCTTGCAGAGTTGCTTCTTGGTCAGGTTGGTTGCCTTCATCTGACAATTTGCCTCATTTTATGTTTCCTCATTTGGAGCAAAACCATCTGTTATTTGACTCTTACCATCTTGTATATTGTGCCTGTACCAGCCATTGTTTCCAGGAGAGAGTGCAGTTGACCAGTTGGTTGAGATAATCAAGGTACTGCATAATGTTCCAAGGATTTATATCTTTTTCTTCTGCATGGTTGTTTCTTATGCTTTTGTGATATTTTGGCAGGTTCTTGGTACACCAACCCGTGAGGAAATAAGATGCATGAACCCCAACTATACGGAGTTCAGGTTTCCACAGATCAAGGCTCATCCGTGGCACAAGGTATACATGTGTTGCATCCTGTATTTGATGAGGCCCATCTAGTCATTTTACTTGGAGGTTTTCATAGTTGGCAGCATGTTTTCACCTCATTTATCTGCCTTTTATGAATTCTGGATTTAGAATGCCCCATTAACCAAGTTTTTCCTCTACTTCCTTTTTGTTCCCCAGATTTTCCACAAGAGAATGCCCCCTGAAGCTATTGACCTTGCTTCTCGTCTCCTCCAGTATTCACCTAGCCTTCGTTGCTCTGCGGTGAGTATTTTATTTTGTTGGTTCATTTATAATTGTTTTCTAACTGTTTGATGTGCTAAAGAGCAGGGTAATAGAAATTGAAAAATTTATATCAAATTAAGATTTTGTTGCTTATTGTCTGTTCTTCTGTTGTCATTATATGTGGTATTTTTTCCTAGACCATGAGTTTATGATCAAGAAAATGTGGTAAAATATCTGTGGAAATATACCCTGTTAATTCATAATCCTGCCATTCATAATTAACTTCTGGTCCTGCGTAGATATGATAATTGTGGTGCCCAGTGCTGTGGTCCAGAAGCACTAAGTGTTGATTAGTGGTGTTAGACGCTAATGAACGGTTGCAACTTTATGGTGGCATGTGCTTGTTAAGTATATTTGTTAGTGCCCCACCTAAAAAGTGTAGCTCTAGTGCCTATACTGCAGCGTGGAAAACAACACAATCTTCATATTAGCTGTCTCTTGACTGCAAATGTACTCATGGATTTATTGATTCTATGCAGCTTGATGCCTGTGCACATCCATTCTTTGATGAGCTACGAGCGCCGAATGCGCGCTTGCCAAATGGACGCCCATTCCCTCCTCTATTCAACTTCAAGCATGAAGTAAGTAAATGCCTCTATTCAATCATCAGGGCCAATTAATCATATTATTATTATGCTCATGGTTGCCCTTCTTTGTTATGCAGCTGGCAAATGCCTCTCCTGACCTTATCAGCAGGCTCCTGCCAGAGCATATTAGACGGCAAAATGGCCACAACTTTGGCCATGCTGGAAGCTAGGAGAGCAGCGTGATGTTCCAACTTTTTGTTCGTTGATTTTCAATGTACTGGGCCGGCGCAAGCATAGAAAATATTGCATCATCAATGGAGAGGCTGGCTTAGAGGTGGTGCCTGAGAAGTAAAATTATGTAAATTATCTGACCGTGAAGGACTGCCGCCAGTGTTAAGGGATGGCGGGTGTTGGTCTAGTAGTTAAGGTAAGAATGTAGGAAGAGGATGACTGGTAATGCTTAGGGCTGTTTTTCATTCTTGCCATTTTGTAATGTTTGTTGGTACTGCTCCGCCGTAGTGTAGTTGCTCCTGTTTTGTTCGTTCTCCATGATGTAAATTACCATCACCCAAATTTCAATGACTCCTTTTTCTGTTCATGGCGGATCGGTGGGGCATCTTATCTTGGGTTCTTTACCCGTTTTTGACCGTGTTTCATTAAGCCCCCGTTACTGTGCTACAGATATCGCTAATCTTCACTTTTTTGTACCAACTCATGCACCCCTCTTTCGGTTGGTTCGACTTAAATAGTGCATCTCAAACATACAGGCTGTTTGAGATTGATACATTGCAAGGCTACAAAATTACACCTAATCCGCGGGTTGTGATTTGCATATTTCCCACGAATTTACATTTTTCTATCGCTCCATCTCTGAACCGGATATTGCCTTATGTTACGTCATTAACATTACATGGCCATAGCCGGAACTACCGGTAAAGCGCAAACAGTCAGAGACGTGAGAGCGCGGGCGCCTCGCCGCCGTGGTCCTTGACTTTCCTCCACAGCTCCGGCCAGGCGGCCTTCCGGATCTCGGCAACCGTCGCTCCATTCCAGCCCCTCGCCACAAGGCCGTCCGCCATGGCGACAGCCGAGGTCACCACGTCACCGACTTCTCCGTCCACGGCCTTGTCCACGATGCCCCTCCTCACGGCTTCTGCTGCCGTCATCTTCTCCCCTTTCATGACCAGATCCCTCCTCGCAACGGCATCGGGGACCTTCTGCCGGAGTAGCTCGGCGAAGTAGTCAACAATCTTGATCCCCGCGTCGACCTCGCCCATGTAGAAGAACCCGCGAGACGCCCGCATGACGATGGCGTCGTGAGCGAGCGCGATCCCGCATCCGGCGGCCGCGGCATGGCCGGTCACAGCAGCGACCGTAGGCATCGGTAGCGCGAGGAGGTCGGCGACGAGGCCGCGGAGCTCGGCGCGCACGGCGGCGATGCGGTCCGACGGCGACGGAGCGGCGCGCGCCCAGGCCAGATCGTAGCCGTTGCAGAAGAACTTGCCCTCGGCGGCCATGACGAGGGCCCCAGCGCCATGGGAGGCGCGGACGGCGGCGACCTCGGAGCGGATGGCTGAGATGAGGGCCGGAGTGAGGCGGTGCTCGCCGGCTCCGGTGAGGGTGATGAGGTGGACGGGGCCGCGCTTCTCCACGGTGCACGGGGCTGCGGTGGCCATGCCTTGGAATTGAATTGACTGTTTGGTGGACTTCAACGAGTGATCAGACATGAGGCAATCATTCGATTAGTTTTTGTGCTTCACGCGTTTGGCTTAGTTGTCGATACCCGAATTTTGGGCTCAGAACAAAGGCAACAAATAAGCTGGGCTGGCGATCGATTAACGACGACATGGACAGTTTTGATTAGCGGTCTGTCTCAGCGAGATTTTAACGAAGCCACCTGGTGCATGCTGAGTTGCAGAAGTTCTCTTGTGAAGCTGTTTGCATTCAGACCAGCATCACGTCTCTGCGTATGTGAGAGATGAATCTCCAATGGCTCAATTTTCGTGAGAAAATGGAGGTTGCATTAGTTCATGTTTATGTAAGGGCACATTAGTTATGCAGTATGAATCGAGCGTTCAGTAGTTGGTCTCAGGATAAGATACACCGAAGATCCACATCAAATTATTGACCCAGTACAAATCTGCTCTTACAAGCTCCTAGCTGTGCGGCGGACAATGTGAACCACTCCACTGTAGCTTGGGGAAACTCGCGCGGACCAGGCCTCCAGGTACCAGCAGCAGGGAGCACGCTGCCAGCGCCTAGAGCCGTGGCCGCGCCGACGCCGCGGCGGCGGCGCCATAGTCCTCGACCTTACTCCACAGATTCGGCCACGCGGCCTTCCGGATTTCGGCCACGACCTCCCCGTCCCACCCCTCGCCGCGAGCCTCTCGGCCTCGGCGACAGCCGCGTCGACCACGTCTTCCACGCCCCCTTTCACTGCCGCGTCCACCATTCCCCGCCGCACAGCCTCCGCGGCCGGCATCTTGTCCCCGCGCAGGAGCAGGTCCCTCCTGGCCACCGCGCTGGGGACTTTCTCCCTGAAGATCTCGGCGAAGTAATCGACGAACTTGATCCCCGCGTCGACCTCGCTCATGTAGAGGAACCCACGGGATCCGCGCATGAGGATCGCATCGTGCGCCAGCGCGAGCGCGCATCCCGCCGCCGCGGCGTGGCCCGTCACGGCGGCGACGGTGGGCATCGGGACCGCGAGGAGGTCGGCGACCAGCGCGCGGAACTCGTCGCCCATGGTGGCCTGGAGGTGGAGCGGCGCGGTGCGGGCCCAGGCCTGGTCGAAGCCGTTGGAGAAGAACTTGCCCTCGGCGGCGAGGACGAGCGCGCCGGCGCCCGCGGAAGCGGCCACGGCGGAACGGAGGGCGGCGAGGAGGGCCGGGCCGAGGCGGTGCTCGCCGGCGCCGGTGAGGGTGATAACGTGGACGCGGCCGCGCCGCTCCACAGCGCACAGGTTGTTGTGCTCCATTTGGGGATCGCTCTCTACGCCCGCTTGTGAGAGGTGATGTTTTGAGTCCTTTACGTGTCTGCCATTAGAAAAGTTCACTCATACATGTGTGTCATTAAAAAGTTTGTTGACACCTGTGTGCCATTGACTTTTTTTGTGATTATTTGTGTGCCATTCTATCCATGTTCGGCTAGTTTTTCACAGATCCGTATGTCCGACGTGTAGGGCCCGCGATTGCAAATGACGATGTGCCCTTGTACTCATTCTTCTACCTTTCTCCCTGTTTCCCTGCTCTCATCTCTCTCATTCCCGTGTGTGCGGTGCCCGCCCGTAACCCTAGCCTCCGCCGCCGGCGTGGTACTGCCGCTGCCCCCGCCGCCCCCGGCGCGGCGGGACCCCGACTCCGACCGGAGACCGCGCCCGAGCCGGCCCGACCAACGCCGGCCCGACTCCGGCCGCCCGCCTCCCCACCAACGCCGCCCGACCCCGGCCGCCCGCCTCCCCAGACAACGCCGCCTCGACCGCGGCCCCGCCCGCCTCCCCGAGCAACGCCGCCCGACCCCGGCCCCGACCCGAGGCGGCAAGGGCTCGACCCGAGCATTGCCCCGAGCCGGCGCGCCATCCCGTCCCCGAGCGGGGTGCCCTCGCGCCGCCCCGACCCCGCCCGGACTCCCGAGCCCGAGCAGCGGCGAGGCAGGACCGGTCCGCGCCTCGCACGGAGCTCGCCTCGACCCCGAGCGGCGCGCGTCGACCTCGAGCAGCAGCAAGCCCGGCAGACACCGAGCCTCGGCAGCGACAAGCCCGGCAGCGAGGATGGACGCCGGCTTGGGTAACGAGCCTCCGACATTTCTCATCGGGAAAGTTTTGAGTGGGAAAATGGTACTGGGGATTCGAGTACAAATATGCATAGGAGAATCTAGCATTGCTAAATACGTAGAAAGTGAATCACTTGCTAACCCGAACCCATCCAATGAGCATGTGGGTGTTGATGATGAATTCTTGTATATTGACATGGGTCCTGAACGTCGAGCTGCTCCCATTCCCACTAATAAATTTGAGCCCACTAATCAATCCGAGGATGAATCGGACGAACATGAATCTTTATCCGATGATGAAATAGAGGAAGATAAAATTGTTACCGATATAGAGCCTCCAAAGAAACCAGATGCGAGACTATGACAAAAATGATCCTCCTATGGGGGTTGGCACTATGTATTCGATCAAGAAGCTTTTAAGTTGGCTTTAGCGACACATGCTACCAAGTATGAGTTCCAATATAAAATTGAAAAGGCTGATCCTTCTCAGTACGAGGTGTATTGCTCGGGCAAGAAGTATGGTTGTAGGTGGAGAATTCATACCAAAACTTTGAGTGATAATGTCACGAGTAGAGGTATTTTCTAACACTTGATATGCATTGATGTTTTATTTTTGGAAGTAACTAACCATTGATTTGACTCATAATTTGCAGATCAAAAGGAACCCGTACCAGACATGAACATTGCCATAGCACTAGGAGGACAGGCACTTGTGTAGGAGTGACACGGTTTTGGGTATGTGAACAAGTAATTGATTGGTTGAAGGAAGATGGAACACTGCGTGCAAAAGAGCCGAGAAGGAGGTTGAAGGACAAGTACAAAATTGATGTGACCTATAGGAAAGTTTATCTCGGTATGCAACTTACTATGGACAAAGCTGTATGGACCTTGGGCCCAAAGTTTTGACAACCTGTATGCATTTAAGGCTCGGATAGAGAGTACTAGTCCTGGCTCCTTTGTTGTGATTGATCACCATACCATCAACAAGACATGTATGGTTGAGTACTTTGTATGGTTTGGTGTGATGAAAACTAAGTTTGAAGTAGTGAACTTCTTCATTGTTGATCATATGAACTTGTTGCAATCCAATGTCATGCTCATTTTGTTCCATGTGATACGTAATTATTTACTTCTATGATTTTTCCTTATTTTTCCTCACATTCCTGTCGCTTTTTTCAATTTTTTTTAATTATTTTCGAGATTTTTAAACATTTTTTCAGCTATTTCGGACTTTACATAATTTTTTAAAAATATTTTCCAGAATTTTAAACTATTTCGCATTTTTTCTGGTTTTTTAACCTATTTTTATAAAAAAGGGCAAAATTGACTTTAGACAGCCCCACTTAACGGTGTTAAGTCTCCATCCACCTAAAATGGCACACATGTAATGATGAAAAATGTTGATGGCACACAGATGTTAACAAACTTTTTAATGGCACACACACGTATGAGTGAACTTTCTTAATGGTACACAGGCAAGTCTGAACAAGAAAGACACTGGGCTGTGGGCTTTGGGGATTTGGGCTGACTACGCTGCCAAGACTTATGGCGCGGGGTGTAAAAAAAAAAAAGGACTTATGGCGCGGCCAGACATTCGGCGTGGGGATCTCTGGCTTCTCTCTCTTGTACAAAACAAAATTCCATCTAAATCGTATATGTCGTAATGTGTTCGTATTATTACAGTCAAAACAAAATTTATTTCAAATTCGCACATCTGAATGCTGCAACCATGATTCTTAAATTTTGTCACCATTCAAACAGTTGTACTAATAAGTACAGTAATGCAGAAGGCTTTCATGGCACTTACAGTATTGTGTAAGTCTAGCGTTTTGAGGATCTCTTTTTTTTTCACAACAAAATTTATGACTAGATTTGCTGCGTAATTGGCGTTTTCAGGATTTCTATTTCTCGCAACAAGCACGGTGACACACGGGCGGTGATGGGTCCATCTCTTTTTCCGCCACTATAAATTTTTATTTTTAGCCACCCATCATGTTTCTGGTAGTGCTTAATGGAGTTGCTATTATTCTTATTTTCCATATTCGCGTACTGCAAAAAGTCTTTTGTTTGCAGGACCATAATTTCACAATCTGGAACACGGCATGATCAACCAGTTACAAGGGAAGCTATCAATCTGAGACCGTGTTCTACAAGCCTGCACAGCTCACAGGGAAAGAGTTATCACCAAAGAACCAACGGCCGATGAGGGGAGGTGATAAGCTATCAATCTGAGACCGTGTTCTTGAACCAACTCTGCCCAGCTGCTCCGGATGTAACCCAACTACACATGCCACGCAGCACGTCCCCCTGTCGCGGCAATTTCAGTACCCGAACAAGCCGCCACGCAGTCTCTGCAGGATCTAACGTGTCGCGCACATGTGAGCTCAAGAAGCCAAGAGTGACGGACATGTTCCATTTCTTGAATGCGCGCACCTCAGACGGCCATTGTACGCTGATGCGTGGCTGGAGAGCGCTTCAGATCAAGTGCCTTGGACACCGCAGGAGAAACCACACGTTCGACCGCCGGTTGGTTCCATCGACTGAAATTGCTGAAATTACTGGAATTTGCAAGGGGGAGAAAGGGCGGGAGAGAGAAACATGTCATCGTTTTTCTAATCTCTGAAACATGTCATCCCTAATAGCTCGAGAAGAGAAACAATTCGCATGCATATGCTCATTACATAAAACACGAGAAGATAATCAATGAAGTAACAAGGAATTAGACATGACGAGCATGAATCTGGAATAACCAAGAATTGCTTATGTTCTCCGATGTGACAAAATCCAGCTATTACAAGAATCACATCTCGAATAAAGAAAAGACTACATCTTATGATCTGGAACAGAGGAACGACCAAGCTAAAACTTGTTGGACGACTGGTCTGGTCGCCAAGGGAGAGAGAAGCGGCATCGTCGCTCTTCACCATAGTCCCAACAACATGGATGAGTTCTAAAAAAAACATGGATGAGAATTCATCAGATCCGATCAGGCAGCTTGTCCGCCTGCACGAGCGGGTTGGCGCGGATGATGGAGATGGTGCCGGCACGCTGGTAGTCGAAGGCGCAGTGGTGCGCCTCGGAGTTGCGGTGTTGGAGGCAGCAGGTCTTGCCGCACCGGCACTTGAACCGCATCGCCAGCCCCATCGTCTTGTAGCACTCGGCGCACCTGTTCTTGTAGTACGAGTTCTCGTTTGCCTTGTTCGTCCGCCGCAGCCAATCGTCGTGCTGAATCTTCTTGATCTCGGCGTCCGTCAGGGCTGCTCGTGCCGGTGCTGTCTTCTCCTCCGTCACGACGGCTTCTGCTTTATTGGACTTGGCGGCCTTGGTGAAGCAGACGGAGCACATGTTGAGGGTGCTCGGGCAGCCGAAGAAGCCGCAACCATTGGCGCATGGCGACGGAGCTGCTGCTGCTGGACGACATCTCCATGATCTCCTGATGTTGGCTGCGGGAAGGGAACGACGGCGTGTTGTGCGCTAGCTAGGGTGACCACGATGTTGGCCGCGAGCAGAGAGCCTAGCTACTTCCTGAAACTTGATTGTTGTTGCTTCTGTTCTTTGTGGATGGGATGGGAAAGGAAACGGGGAGCAGATTTATATCGGTCATCAAAGGAAGCAAGACCGAGTCGGAATCTGATCGAGGTTGTGTGCACTCGGAATTGGGAGGATCGGATGACGGTGCGTGCTGATGACGCGAGGCTTGGCCAACTCGGATTCAACATCCTAGAAGAGCCGGCGTATTTCAATCCTTCGTACAAGGCTTATGTCCTGTTTTACGACGCGTATGGCCTATTTTACGAAGCACCGGGCATCGAAAATCAAACGGTTTTGAGAGTTCGAGGGGGGTGGATGACTGGTTTCAAAGTTGAACGGCAGAAAATTATAAGACTTCTTCCAGAATGGAACTGGGAATAACTTTATGAAATGATTATTACTGTTCACTCGAGTTACAGGATCATCAAAAGCACCATCCCATGTGTCGTCTTGCCGTTTCAAAAAAAAAAGTGTCAACTTGCTCTACATCACAACATTGCTCGTTACTGTGACCAGAAAATATTTTCATAAGCTCCCATTCAGAACAGGACCAACATGTACCTTTCAGCTAGTGCTACAAGGAACATAGACAATATCTTAGTAGCAGCGTTTAAAATAATATCTGCATAAACAGACAAACAGTGCCTTTTCAGCTGAAACCAAGAATAGTGCACTATGTTCCTTTCTGCAAGAGAATTATTGCAAATGGAGAAACCACGAGCTTCTAGTTAGATTAGTGGACTGGAAATCTTAGTGCCAAAAGTTTTCAGTCCAGGTTGGATAGAACTATCATACTACTTTAGGTGTGGTCATTTCATTTGGAAGATTAACTTCCAATGAATATTGAGATAATTTTTGGCTCCAATGAAAGGTATTGAAAGTTGAGAGCCATTCTACTCAGATTTTGTAATTGGGAGGCCAAAAACGGTAAATTTCTTCCAAAAACTTGTGCAAATTAAAGTAGGCAGAGATTTGTATATCTTTTAGTTTCATACACAAAGCTTCAACTTGGGCCGCAGCCTAGTAGTAGTTACGGCAATTCACATTACGAGTCCGGATCAAGAGAGATTTGCGGAAGAAGAGGCGAATCGCCCGGCAATGGCGCCTTACCTGGACGACTGCGTCATCTGGGAGATCCTGTACCGGCTTCCGACCAAGGATGCGTACCGAGTCACCGCCGTGTGCCGGCGGTGGCACGCGATCGTCGCCTCGCCGGCGTTCCTGTGCCGCCACCTGTCCCCTCGGCCGCTGCCCCTCCTGGACGACGGGCCGTGCGCCGTCATCCTCCAGCCACGGAGCCGTCAGCACCAGCGCAAGGCCGGGTACACGCACCTCACCATCGTCCCTACCGACCCCGACGAGAGCATCGAGCTCAACCTCCCCCTCCACCCCAAGTACACCTGTCGGTCCACGAACGCGTGGATGCGTAACACAGGGAGGTCCACCAGCAAGCGGCTACGTGACGTTCTTCGAGCGCACCGTTCCCAAGCTCGACGTCTCCATCGTGGCGTCGCACGGCCGGCTGCTTCTCTGCCGCAGCCGCAGCCGCTACTACGTCTGCGACCCCGCTGCCAACCGCTGGCTCGCGCTCCCGCCGCCGTCCTTCCCACCGACCCACGACGCGGCCAGAGGCTTCCACTACAACACCGATCCGGTGACCGGGCGGGTCGCGTTCACCGTCGTGCTCCTCGTCCGCGTCGCGCAGCGGCGCGTGCTCGTGGACACCTTCTCGTCCACCTCCGGCAACTGGGACGCCAAGATCATGGGTGCCCAGGGCGTGGCGCGCTGCCTCCCCGTGGCGGGCTCGCCCGGGATCCACGCCGGCACGAGCTTCTCCTGGACGAGCCCACGCAAGGGCCGCGTCGTCCGTGCTCCGCGAGCCGCCGGAGGCGGCGGGATCGGACGCGCGCGTGGGCCGGTCGCTGGGCTCCGCCGGCGGGCGGCTCAGAATGTGCGCGTTCGACATCTTCGACGAAGAGAGCGAGAAGGTGACGCCGCACGGCGGCATCACGGGCGAGCACGGCGTGTGGATGATGGAATGCGTGGCGGCGCGTGCACGAGGCGGTGGTGCACGGCTTATCGGTGTACTGGTTCCACTTGCTGTTCGACCACGAGGTGCCCGTGGACTTCGCCGGCGCCAGCTGGGAGCTACATCCTCGTCAACAAGAGCAGTTTGCTTCTCCGCTACGACCTGGAGACCGGCAACAAGGTCGGCCTCATGGAAATCTACAGAAACGATGGCAGGCTCGGCGCGCTCTACGAGGGCTGCCATGCGTTCCCCTTCTTCAGCCCAGGCTGATTTGCATGATCAGTACTGCTTACCACGAGGATGTTTACCAAGTTTCACCAAACGCTCAATTAATTTTCTGCTATTTTCATTCAACTTTTACAACCACGAGGCAATTGCTTTCAGGAGCTATGACAGGGAGTCAATGCTTAAGGCGTATTTACCAATTTTTGTCTTCAAATTTTCGCATTTACATTTTGCAATAGTCATGTTGATTTGAATTCTCATTAGAAAAAGGTATAGAAAGTAACAAACAAATATAGCTTCCGTTGATTAAAAGGAGAACCAAAATTAAAAGTAGACCTAAATAAACAAGGGGAACGCCTGGAATCGGTTGTAGAGCATGCCTAGTTTGCCATCGTCTGTGTAAAGGGTGGCAAGGTCCACCTTGTCGCCGGTTTCAAGGTCGTAGCGCATCAGTTAACTACCCTTGTCGACGATGATGTAGTCACTGCACGCACCAGCATAGTCCACTGCCATGTCGTGGGCCATGCAGCATGAGGGTAGGGCTCGAGTCGGTTCCACGACTATATGTTTGCAACGTTTTTTTGTTTGTTTGTTTTCTCATTGCTAAAGATAATAATCACTAATAAGACCTAATTTTTCTCCTGCAATTTAACACAAAAGGAAATCAAACTTGTTGCCAAACTTATGTAAAGAAAGGTGGCAGCTAAAAACTGCCTTCTGATCGCTTTCCTCTCCTGAACTTATCAACAAAAGAGGTGAAGATACTCCTGACCTTTTTCAATTCTCAGACAGTCTAGTTCTCCAGAATTATGTGAATAAAAAATGACGTGCCCATCTTGCAAAGTTTCCCAGCTGTATTATACCAACAAAAAATAGTCAATTGAACCTTCAAATTCTATTCTCAGGCCGTTTCTGCTTTGGTGCCATTTGGCGCCAAGTGTTCCAGCCGTTGCAAACAGGCAGTGTCTAGTACTATCCAATACAATAACAAACATAAATAAATAAAAACAGTAATAACTTGTAACAGAACAGGTCAGACATACTTGAATCGCTACCAATACTGCCACGAGCAACTTCTAATGATGGGATAAGTACAATGGAACCCAAACAAATCGCAACTCCAAACATACGCAAAATTGATGAGCATTTGGTTTCTTCTAACGACATACAAACCCAACCTCCAGATACTCTAAAGCGAGGCTATGCAGACTTGTGATGCTTAAGAGGTGTTCGCTTGGGATTTGTTGAGAATGACACCCTCGTACTTGACCTGGAACCACTTCATGGCATCCTCCTTAGTGACCCTGTGCTGAATGCCAACTCTCGACTTGCACCTGCGGCGGCGAGCAACACGATATCCGGCACGCTCAAGGACAACGTAGAAATCCATGCCATAGATACCAGTAGACGGGTCATACCTGAAACAAAGTAATAATGATAAAAAGATAAGGTTCTAGTCATAAAGAAAATGCAGAACTTCATCAAGCAATGGCCACCAGAAACAGCAACAATGTAAACATAAGAAATAAACCAAATTCCTAAGGCAATAGTGAAACAAGCCAACAATTGAATGCTCAAATGTGCTAACAGTTTAGGAAAATGTTGATCATCTTATCAGAAAACACAAATGGATGCAAATAATTAACAGTTAAAAGTGGCATATTACAGTACAAATTAATTTGGACAATAAACCAACAGAAGCGTCTAAATAACCACATTATGGATGCTTCCACGGTGAAGCCTAAAGAACTTTGAATGAAACATGGGAACTCTTTAATAAACAAGTCCAACAGCAGTTTAACACTAGACTGGAATTAATGAAAAAAGCAGAGCAGCTTTTTTTCTCAAAATAAAAGAGAGGCATAAACATAAACCCTCAAAATAAATACATATCTTTCGTGGATATATGGTATCTGCTACATGAAAAAGGAATATGATCAGAGTTTGAATAGTACTTTTGAATGGCTAAATTTAAGGCATGAAACAACAATCGATGCAAGCAAATTGCACTGTACTAAAAGCTCCACTATTCCATTAACTCAAGACATTGATGCCGCCCCCCAAAAAAATAACTAAGGCTGCATGAAAGGGAATGGAAAACCAGAGTACAAGGATTTCAACTACTCCTATGTGCAATGTGCATCGGCAAATGGATTCATCCATTCTCAAATTTACTTTATCATCAACCATCAGGCATAGTTTTAAGATCAGTGCTAATGCTACAAGTGCTTTACTCTACTTATTACAGGTAAAACATCAATTGTAGAAAACACATATACTGATAACAGAAAACTCGCTGGAGAGTGCAAACTTGGGATCATCTTACTTGATGCCAAGATCAATATGCTCCTGGATACCAAACCCAAAGCATCCAGTATCACTGAAGTTCCTCCTCAGAAGCTCATACTCCTTCACCTTCAGGCCACTCTCGAGCAGCTGCATTGCCTTCTCTCCCCTCACTGTCACATAACACGCAATCTTCTCATTACGCCTGATGCCAAATGACCTCACAGTGTACCTTGCTGCAATGTCACAAGTCACAACATTATAGCTCTCAGCATAGTCAATCTAAACCAAAACACAATGATGCTTAAGGTTCAACAAAATCACCCTTGGAGAACACCGGTGACTGCCCACTCAGCTGCTCAAGCACCTAAGAAACAACTGAAGAAGTTTAGCGACAACTCCTGATGAAGATTGTGAATAGGCACAACAAAGAATAGAGCCACATTTCCCCTAAAACAATGTACACAGAGAAGAGATAAATCAAGGAAATACGGACAACCTTGGCAATGACCAGTCTACTGAAATAGTGTGTTCAATTCTAACCGACATCCGAACAACTATTTAAACGGCACAGTTCAAGTGGAGATACATACGCTCAGACGCACGAGTTGAGGTTAACCTACGGAGCACTATTTCTCAGAAGACACCATCAAGAAATACATACGCTCGAGCTCAAAGAAGTAAATTAAGGCAGACAAATGCAGAGCAATCCACATGTATCAGCCTAAGAACTATTGGGAGCAACGGGCGAATACCTTGGCGGCACGGGTGAGGCGGTCACCGCTCTCGCCCACGGAGATGTTGAGCACGAGCTTCTGAACCTTGATCTCCCGCATCGGGTTCGACTGCTTCTTCTCCGATGCCTGCGGTGCCAAACACCAAAACCAACCACATCGTTAGAACCGCGCACACGAATGGAATTGGCAAATGATTTCGAAGGGAAAACGAAAGACAGAACCCACTGAAGTGAGCCTGTGTCCGGTGACCTCACCATTGGAAGATCAGGGGACGACGATGCGGCGGCGAAGGAGGCGGAGGGCACTGGACAGGCACCGTGCTGCGGGCGACGGCGGCGGCAGGTGTGGCTTTGTAACTAGGAACCCTAAATCTCACTGGTGGGTGTTTATGCTGTGGACAATTACGTCCATGACCCCGTGACACAAATTTCCAAAAAATAAATTCCGTTGCCGGGACTCGAACCCGGGTCTCTCGGGTGAGAGCCGAGTATCCTAACCAGCTAGACTACAACGGATTTGTGCTATGCTACGTTTGATATGATTTAAATAAAATCATTTCAGCATCTCCCTTTCCTTAGCTCTTGCGAGCATTTTTTTTGTTTGTTTTAACTTTGAACTGATACGAGCATCATTTTACCAGAACGGATGGCGCAAACGGTAATGTCTTAATCCGCGGATATATATGCCCTTTGAGAAGCAACAAATGGTAGGTTGCGCCTTCGTTTCACTTGTCAGTGTACTTTCTATGTTTCTGAATTCTTAGCTAGTCACAGTTCTCTCAAGTGAACCAACGGCACGGTAGCTTCATGTACAAGTACAACATGATAATGTTTCATCATTTTCATATAAGTTCCGTAACAAATTGATACATCTGCGATCTTACAGGACCGATTGACCAATTTACGCTAAAAATATTTTTTCAACAAAACATCTGAAGTCTCTGGTACCTCTGATTGCTAAAAGATTTTGGACAAGGTTACGAAACACCTTTCAAGCGATCAATCAACTCGCCTTTCTTTAGCTTAGAGTAACCCCTCATCCTTCTCGCCCTCGCCAACTCTCTCAGCTCAGCCACCGTCATGTCATCCAGGCTTGTTTTCTTTCGTTGGTTCATAACATCATTGGTGCCGCCGTCTCCTCCACTCATGCCTTGTGATCAAGAAGATGTGATCTAGGGTGAGAAAACAGGCAGCTTCTGCTAAATATGATGGGCTATTATGGATATGCTTGCACCAGATTAGTGATTCAATAGCGACATGCATGCCACAGAATAAGGTGAATTTCATATTACTGGTGACCATTTCAGAACACAATTCAGCCATTTAGCGCACACAAAATATTGCAAGATCGATGTCCCCACATACCGTATGACTGTTTCCTATTTTCAACCTCGTCGAACGGGTCAGACGATCGCTTCCCCGTCCTACTTGAAGTTTTAGGCGAGTTCTCCGCAATGGAGGTTTGAATGTCTCGGAAGAAAGCAATAAGCTCCTCCTTGCTATGCTTTCTGACAGCTCGTGGCGACGCAACCCCGTTGGCTTCTGATCCGACAATGGCCGCGCATAATGAGCGTGAAGAGCTTTGCCACGGAGAGCAGAGGAGCAAACCTGCAAAATCTACCCGGTTCAGTGACCGTGTTAATGTTCTACAATTTCAGTTTTCTGTTGTTACACTAACGTGCAGTTAACTGCAGTTTGAAGCTAGCCATTCACGCAGGCATGCATTTCCTCGTGCAAAATTATCGATTGTTTTTTCGGGCAAAGAGCAGAATGAGTTTTGCTGGAATATCTAATTTCATCATTAACATTCAAAGAATCTGCCAAGAATCCAGATGTACAGGGTGCCAAGTAAAATGGTACGTACCGTCACCTCTGTGAAGAGCAAATGATCCTGGATATGGAGTCCTATGCAAAGGATTTCGAGTAATTCGGTGATGCGGCAGGAGCATGCCTCCCATTTCTTCTTGCTCCACAAAAGAACAGAAGACCTCCTGTCAGGTGGGCTGCCGTTTCTATCCCATCCACTCATTCCCGACCACATGCTTATGAGGAGTGATATAGGCCAGGGAACTTGCATAAATACTCACCTCGCCATATAGAATACTTGGGACTATTGAAATACTAATTGCGAATGCAAGGGGGCCGAGCAAACAGGCAACCTAATCTAGAAAGCGACTTATCAGAAGCAGGCCAACAAAATCACAGCATTTCGTAGCACAATTCGAACCCTAGTTCAGCGCACATCGGTATCTCAAGAATTTGCAGCCTCTGACACGAGGCCAGCATACCCAAGATGCATGACAGACAGATGATTCCGAAGCATCCAAACAGGTTCCATCATTTTGAAAAAGAAGTTTTTTTGCAGAGCTTCAGAGTGAAATAAGCAACTCCAGTTATTCATAGTATACTGCAACCGTACAAGCTTTCATGTAGCTATGGCAAACAGAGGACAGGCTGTATAAGATACCAATTTTGCGTTTTCAAAAAACAACAGTTGTAATAGAAACAACAGTTATAAACCATGGCTGTCAACAAGAATAAGTATATCCTCAAACCATAAATTCTTTACACCATACAAAAAATGATATATATGTCAGATCTAGTTAGGAGCCCATCTAACTACAAAAATATCACAACAAAGTAATCTTTGACACGACCGAAACTAATTAAACTTTAGTGGATCCTTTCAGTTCTATCACCAATACTGCAAAGAGCTAAGCAGTAATCCTGAGCTATCCATTCTCGGAACTAGCTGCTGATAAGTTTAACTTCACATCTCTAGGCAGTGGGGCACCAAAATCGGGGACAACTTGAAACAGATGATCAATATTCATTCCCCCAGAAAATTGTCAGATTAGCTGAGGCAATAAATTGATCCATTTATGGGAAATTATAAACTTTGACCACCTTGGATGTGTCACATACAATCAGGTTATCTGAATCAGTTGGGGTGGTACACAACCAGTTTACCTGCCAAGATATGATCACAAGTGAGTATTTCAATTAAGAACACCAAAAAAATTTTACACAACATAACTCATTGCTATTTTGTCAGCTAAAGACTAATTCAAAAACTAAAAAACTGAGGATCCAGTTTGACCTTCTTCTTCACATCGATATCCAACACCAATTCACTATTACTGTCTGGTTCAGAAGAAAGTCCTTTGGACCAATCCCATAGCTTCACTGATGCATCATTGCCACCTGAAACAAGAAACTTCCCCTTCTCACCAAACGCTGAAAATGCTCTGTTAAGAAGGAACAGGATTAGTTAAAAATTTGATATTGTAAGTGATATATTGACAGAATGAACGGACTTACACACAAGATACAGCTGCAGTATGCCCACCCATTGCATAATCAAGATGGATCCTTTTCACCTCACTATGATTACTGCTCCCATCTCCACGATCAGTTCCTTTTGAACCCACTGTTGAACCAGCTGCACGAGAATGCCCTTTCGATTTTGCAGGGGCCAGCTCATATTCAAGATCAACTACATCAACAGCACCATCCCCTCTAGCAACAGCGCAAACTTTGTGTAGCCCTCCTAAAGTGCTCTCTTCAGAAACGGCTACCGAGTGAACAAAAGCAGGGTTGAAACATTGCCCTGCGCTACTAGAAGAACTGCCATTTTGCAACTCAGGTGATCCTGAAATTCAATATAATTTTATTATAACAATTAGGTAAAATGATCCCAACTGGAGTGTTCTGTTATAGAAAATAACAATGTCTACAGCTTTATTAGATCAACAAAGATTTATTCTTTTCACTGTGCAAAGTGAGGTGAAGCCACTTTCTGTTAGACACATAGAGCATGTATATTTACTGAAGCAAATTCAAGTAACAGAAATGAACTTTTAGGACCCTTTGTAACCAAGGCCCGTGCATAAACAGAACTTGAAGCAGCTTAAGTAGTGTAAGATGCTTGCAGGCATTGACTAGAGTAAGGAGGTACCATAATCAATAGAAAACAGTGTTCGCCCTTTAGAGAAATCCCACGCAATGAGCTTTGAGTCAAGGCCGCCTGTAATTACTGCCAAATAAAATGTATCATTGCAAATGTATAATTAGCCAATGAAAGAAAAATATAGAGTATTTGCTACCTAATCAGTTTAGAACAAAAGTAATGACCCAAACAAAACATGAAAAAGGAAAATAATGGCCCCGAACCTGTCCAGGGCCTCCAAGGAATGAATTGTACGCAACTGCAAATCTGTAGAGAAATCACTAAGGAACAACTGATACACAGGGAGGCAGGCTGCATGAGGATGATAAGATTGATAGTACAATTTTTAAACATAAAGTGGAACACAGCTATTCGAGGAAAAGAGAAATATATCCAGTTACAGCACATAAGGATACACTTGCATGGGCTTCCCTCAATCTTTTATACAAACACTTTTGAATGGTACTGACAATCTGCAAAGAAAAAGCAGAACTTCTCAAGTAAGAAATAATGAACAAGAAGCATTCTTATTCTCACTGTATTTCACACAACTTTCTTATAACTTGGATGATCTATGGTATTCCTACTACAGTTTTAAACCAGAGATGGATTGGTCAATCTACTTCTGCTTCACAAATTATGTAATCCTATTAACGACGGAAAAGCGTATAAACCGATAAATTTGAACCCATAATGACGGAAAAGCGTATAATTCAACACATTTTATATCAAGAAGATATATTGGATCTAACTTCAATTCCAGCATCTGTTTAGCATTCCAACGGACTGCTATACAAATTGTTTATACTTAAAAAGTTAGAACAATAGTATACCCTAAAGAATTTGTTTCCTTTGTGCTGTAGTTTAATAAGTTTTGTAATCTAGTTTTAGCAGCCTTCAATGCCTAGTAGAGATATACAAACTAACCACTTTTCATGTGTCAAACTCATCATAGCCTATAGAAAAATATAGAGCAGGTGATATTTCATATTTATTAAAAAGTGATAGATGCATGTCTGTTCTAGAACTTGCTTCAATACCTTCACATCCCCACTGTCATCTGCAGCTGCTAGAAAACCTTTAGAGCTAATAGCAATCTGCATCAGAAAAGGAACTGTCATTATCTGAATTTTAACTCAATTCAGTGCTGGCATGAAACCTAGTTTTATATAACGTAAAATAAAGTTCACCATGTCGTAGAATCAAACTAAATTAAAATGGCACCATGGCATATTACCTGATTGATTTCATCTCTATTGTAGTTATATGTCTCTAATGGCTTTGATTGAGGTGCCTACAAGAAAACAACTGTAATCATGTTACTGAAGAGAAACCAAAGGCACAGGTGACATAATACTAAGTTGGACCACACAAATTCAAACTGATAATAAAAAGGGCAGATCGATGCATGTAGCTCCTGCTTGTGCAGGGTCCGGGGAAGGGTCAATAATAATATAAAAAAATGCATGCTTAACTTACCATACGAACATCAAAGGAAAGTATCTCATTTTCAGCAGAAACATACACAAAGTCTTCATTTCCTACACGAAAATTGGAATATAAACATGTGATGCATATATCACAAAACCATAAAAATGAACCACTGAATACTATGTTTCTACTTGGAGTGCATACTGACCTGGCTTAAAACAGATTGAAGAGATTGGTTTATTTGATGCTTCAATGGTCAGCAACACATCTTTGGTGCGCAGATCAAACCAGCAAAGACATCCATCCTAAGGTGGAAGCATGACAACATGACTAGCATCAGCACCAGGGCTAGAAAAGGGGTCAGATAGTATGGAATTATATTCGTAAGGGTACCACAATATCATCATTGCTACTGAGGAAAATTTTAACAGGATGAAGTCAAGCTCCAGCATAAGGAAAAACAACGAAAATTAGCAAAGTGCCAACCGTTACTTTTCACTACAGGTCATTCTCACATCTTCATACTAGTACTTAGCATGGAACATGGTACCGATGATAAAGGAATGCCCAAAACTGTCATCATGAAGTAGAGGAAGTGTTGCCCGCACAGTTTACTTTCATGCAGGCATTGATCACCAGACAATGAAACATGTCTATATTGGACTATTGGTACTTCTACAAGGGTATCGCACTTGGCGCAGCGGTGGAAAGCATAAGCAGCCGCGCGGCGCCCTGGCTCAAGGAGCACTAGCCTAAGTGCCCACGAGGTGTTCGATCCGTGTCCTCATCAAAGACACCGTCCCGCTACAACCACTAGAAAGATGCGCTAGCGCCTCCACGTCATAGAACCGCCGCCAAACTCCAAAGAGGGATGCAGGTCCATGATACGGCTCAGCCCTTCGCTTGGAGAAAGACCAGAGCGAGTGGAAGCGTGTACCTCGCCGGAGGAAGCGACGACGCCCGGGCGCGCGGTGGACGCGATGCAGCAGGTGACGGCACCCTTCTTGTGGCCCCGCAGCCGCCTGGGCTTCCGCTCCGTCGATGCCGGCGGTGCCGGCGCCGATGCTTCGGTCTCTGACATGGCGGCGCGCGACCAGGGAAGAAGACCTGGAGGCTGGAGCCCCTGACTCTGCCGAAGCCGAACCCTCCAAGGCTGAGAGCGTAGACCGTTCAATTGGAAATTGGA
The DNA here is from genome assembly GCA_031894775.1 of Chloris gayana. NCBI lineage: Eukaryota > Viridiplantae > Streptophyta > Magnoliopsida > Poales > Poaceae > Chloris > Chloris gayana. Next base: position 476,497 of record JAUNZO010003727.1, read on the forward strand.
CGGTGCAGATAAGCTCACGTGTAGAAGTGGGTACGGCCCGGACCCAAGAGGTTACGGCGAGCCATTCCACCACGGCCAACTCCGGCGTGTCTACCGGCGCGCGTCCGTCCCCTATGGATCAACCATGAGAAAATATTCTTTTGTGATTTGATGAAGTGAAATACAGTGAAGACATTTGCGGACGGTTTATACTGCATCACGTTTTTTCCTCGAACACTACACTGCAGCACATACTTTGGTACAAATTCCACGCCTGTCTTGTGATCGTTTGAGTCTCTGCTCACTTTCCTTATACCATGGCACGGCATTTCCGGTACCGTATATAGAAGAAAATAAAGTAGCCTCGATCGCAAGAAATAAATCGACGCGGCACGGATTTATAAACCGGTGCACGGAGCTAGCTAGGTTTGTCTGGTACCCAAGGACAGAACATCTGCCATATCCCATATCTGACGACGCGAGGTGAGGATAGAGATCGAAGAAGCCTGTCAGCAGCGTCGATCATGGAGAAGGAGAAGGCATTAACAGGGACGACGGGGAGCGCCGGGGATAGGGAAGAAGCGGTTGACGGGCATGGTGGCAGCAGCCTGGATCCCCGGCCGCAATGGTGGAAAGAAGATTTGGCGGCGCTGAAGCGGGAGCTTCAAGCGGCTCGAACATCATCGCAAGAGGATCTGGCGGCGCTGAAGCAGGAACTGCTGCAAGAGGCTCAGGCGCAGCGGGAGAGCATTGTGAATCACATCCGTGGTCTTACGGTCTTGGTGACCATCTTTGGGGTTGCTGCCGCCTTCGACTTAGTGTAGGGAAAGAAAAGGCACCGTTGTATTAGTTGAGAGGAATCAGATTAACAAGATTGTGAATTATCTCGATACGTATCTGTGTCTCATGCATTACGTTCTTGAGAAAAACTAGCTTTGAGTGTTATGAATATTCTTTCAGGCACCAGTGGGCTCCCAAAACAAAAGATGAGCACCGGCCACCGGCAGCGGCTGGGCGGCCTCGTCAATCATCGGCAAGGTAGAGCCGTAGAGCCGTAGAGGTGCAGAGCTGAAGTCCACTGGATAGGTTGAAAGATAGAGTGAAGTGGGCCTGGATGGGCTTGAGGAACACTTATCTCCCGGGCTAACCAAGGCCCACACGACGCTGGCGGTTTTTTACATAAGTCGGGACACCGTCTACGGTCTACGGGTAAGTATACTTGGACTGCAGATTAACCCAAATCTAAGCAATTTCGTCTCAGTTTCAGTTTCAGTTTGTTCTAGAACCTGTAATCGGGTCGCTGACTGTATGGCGGCCCATGGTGTAGCTGCCTTTCCTGATGGAGGGCATGCGTTCTGGTGCCAGGCACCGAGCTTTGTAACCAACTTTGTCTCCGCCGATTTGGCTGGAGTAACTGGTTAATGAAATGCTTGTGAGAATAAAAAAAACAAAAAACCCAAATCTAAGCAGTTTGAGTCCGTTTATCTGAGTGATTGAGATGTGAAGGAAGAGGCATGGAGACCACAGGAGCTGGAGAGCCATGTCGTCAACCCGAGGAGGAGGAGGCGAAGAAGATGGTGGAGAAAGCTGATTTGACGCCGGAGGAGCGATGAAGGGATGTGGCCAAGTAGGAGTTTATTTGGGCGGCGATCACAGACATCGAGGCTTTACGATTAGATGACGGTGCAGGATGTGGAGTTCGAGTACCCCGGGCGGGGAAGCTGTAGAACGAGTGGAAGAAGCGCATGGCTAGGGTCGCCAAGAAGCACCCGTGTCGCCGGAGGGCCTCATCCCCGAGATATGGACAAGTTCCTCAAGCTCCTCGAAGAAGACGAGCAAGACTAGTCGTACGTCTTTGTGTAGTTTTTGTTAACTAGCTACTTTTATGTGCGCTACATTTTTCTCTTTCTTCTACTTAATACGATGACATGTAGTTTTTCTGCGCGTTCGAGAAAAAAAAGATGGATAAGAAGTTTCGTTACATGTGCTAGGTATTTCGGAGATGAATGTTTTGTGTTTTTTCCTCTGCACGTGTATATGTGATGCGGACATATATATGATTTTGCAACGTACTAATATGGAAGAACACCCACTATTTTGCAAGGAAGACGTAAAAGTTTTCAACGCTGAGCTCTGATTATTCAGCCATACGACAACCAAACGCTGAGCTCTGATTATTCAGCCATACGACAACCGCACAGGGCATCATCGTGGTAAAACATCAATAGATTTCGCGGGCGCGCGAGAGATATCGTCTGACGGGAGCAAAGAGCGAGACAACCAGCTGATCGATTCATGGAGGAAGCAGCAGGAAGCTCTCGCCGTGATAGCTAGGAAGGACGATCGTGTGAAGGAGGCCGGCCGATATTGTAGTGCCGTGGAACGAGCTGGAGCAGGATTATTGTATTTTAGCGCTGGAACAATAATGGGTGCATTGGTGGCGTTGGTTGTCCTGAATGTATAATCTCTGAATGCACCGTCTATGTTAGGGTTAGTTACCTTCATATTTGGCGTGGCCTACGTGGGAAAAAATTCCCCGCTCAGATGGAACCGAGGAGATCCAACGAAGCAGAAAATGCATCGTTTCCAGTCCGACTGACTCAGCTCCCAAGGCATAGCCTCTCCGTCGGCTTCGGCTCCATGAATAGCCATCTACCATTTATAGAGCGCAGAAACTGTTGTACTCCAGTAACAAGCACTTCTACCCTAATTCTCGGTATGGAGCATGTTGCGTATCTGGCGATGACCCGCCGTTAACATGCCATGGATCTGCGATGGATCAGCTGCTGCCGCCGCTGCAGTGTCTGACAACCTTGATGAGGATGCAGTCGAAGATATCCTTCAGCCTTGGCCACACATGCAAAGATTAACAATCAACGCCGAGCAGGTTGCCGAACATGAAAGTTGCAACACATGAAGAAGACGCAGAGCCTTCGGACACTAGGGTCATATGAATTTAGTCATTCACTACATTTTTTGGGGTGGCTCGTAGCTCATGCTCACAGCTAGGGGTGGATGTCGAGCTGGCTCGACTTGGCTCAGCTCGGCTCGTATTGGCTCGTTAGAAAACTGGCTCGGCTCGGCTCGGCTCGTTACACGGACGAGCTAAAAACCTAGCTCATCTCGGCTCGATAATTAGCTCGAGCTAGCTCGTTAGGCTCGCGAGCCAGAAATATAGAGCAATTAAGATATTATATACTTTAAATCTGAAATATTTTATTATAAAATATGTAAGATATATGATTTATACTTCATGAAAAAGCTAATAATATAGATTAATTTAAAATGTGTTTCAAAATATTCAAAAATTAACTCAATATATGACATTATATTGGTATTGAGCATTACTTATACTCAGTCTTTCAGAGCTCGTTGAGCTCGCGAGCAGCTCGTGAGCTAGCTCGGCTCGGCTCGCTAATCCGACGAGCTAAAATATAAGCTCGGCTCGGCTCGTTAAGAAACCGAGACGAGCCGAGCTACTCACGAGTCGAGCCGGGCCACGAGCTTCGAGTTTTTCGTCCAGCCCTACTCACAGCTTCCTTGATGATGCACCAGCAGGTCGGTACACGTACGCCGGCCACCAGCCATCCGGCTGACGTCTCGATCCCTAGTAGGAGCTCCAAGAGGCATCACTAGGTCAACGATGAACATGAAAGCCCAGGAAACAATGTACACGACCAAGCGGAAAGCAGAGATGGGAGAAAGATGTGACGGCGGCGGCGGCTACCGACCTAGGACATTTTGGGCCAGCCAAGGAGCCGAGTCGAGCTGTGCGGACGTCGAGGCATACAATGAGACGATAGTGCAGGATGTGGAGAACGAGCACGGGCGGACGGGGAAGCTCCATATATAGGTATACGGTATGATATTGACAACGAGTGGAAGAGGCTCATGTGGCTACGGTCGCTAGGAGCAACCGCCAACGGAGGGCCTCATACCCGAGATAGGCGTGTACCTCAAGCTCCTCGAAGAAGACAAGCAAGACTAATCGTCAGTCTTGTGTCGTCTTTGTTAGGAACAATTGTGCAGTTGGCCCTATCTTCGGCTCGGATATGATTGCGCATTTGACCCTGTTTTCGTACTTTGCATGATTGACTGTATTTTTTCAGTTCAAAGAAACTGACTGGCCGTCTGACCCTATCCCTACGCCGGATTCCTACGTTGGATTTATAACCCTTGCCCTGCCCCTGATCCAACGTGGTTGTCATTTATAACAAAAAACAAGATAAGGAACGAAAGAACTCTTGCTAGAATACTGATGTTCTTTCGATCCTTGAGCTTAATTAAAACATGCTTCTTTGATCGTTGTTTACAACTCTTCATGACATAGCACGCTATATGTATATGAGTGCATACAACTACTACGACTTGGAATTACTAACCGGCCTCTGCTTGCCTGGCAAGAAAGAAAACATTACTTGTGTACATCTCGAATCGGTCCAACCGCGCACGTATATATATGCACATGGACATGGAGGCAAAGTTCGGATCTGAAGCAAGGAACGGGCTAGAAAAGCTACTACTAGCAGAGCTAGGCAGCGGCATGGAGAAATCTGCCGGGACAGGCGGGAGCCGGGCAACGGGGGAGGAGACCGCCGAGGAGTCGGCGCGGCGTCATGCTCGGGAACAGGGGGCAAGGAGCCTGTCGACGTCGCAGCTCGGCGCACCTGCCACCACTGCGGCGCAGATACGGATTGGGCGGCGCGGCAGCGGCGGCTGGAGCAGGAGGTGGCGTGGCGGGGATTCCAGGGCGACATGTTGTTGCTAGGGTTTGTCGCCATTATGTTAGTATCAATCTGATGTTGTACTGAATCCATCGTGGAGAAAACGTGTCAGATTACAAATATACAGAATAGAATAATAATGCATGTTATTTGATCCTCTCTCTCACGGTATTGTGTGCAATCTGATACGCCGCCGCCTTCGTCACCTTCAATCCCACCTTTCACCTTTGCGCGACGAGAAAGAACGGGAGCACGCTCTGAGGTGAGGCCGAGGGCGTGTGGATGCCGCTGAACGGCGTGGCGGCAGGTCCGTGCCTTCGTTATTTTTCAGGCCGGGTAATTTATTTATTACTTCGGTTTGTCAGCTGTCGCGTTCATCAATATAAGCTATGAAGATTGAAGACTAATGCTGGTTTTTCAAATGATAACATGGACACATCGCGAAACCACACTTTCTTGGTCTTCTCACGTACTTGGTACTGTAGTAGTAGAAGAGAGGAAGAAGAAAGTTATTAAACCAATTGCGTCATAGCCTGGCTGGTCGTCTCAAACTCCTAGCCATATAGTCAGTGGAAGATAATAATTAATCAAAGGGAAGGAACACAAGGTAATCTCACCGATTAATTTAAGCTCCGCGTTAATTAACGAGTCAAAGAGCACGAAGGTAAAGCTAATCTCCAACCAAAGGCATTGTCTTCATCGAGACCTGCGAAACACCATCTCCTTCACGGCCGGCCGTAGGCCGTAGCGATCCCCAAACGGAGATGGAGCCCAGCAAGCTTTGCACCGTGGAGAGGCGCGGCCGCGTCCACGTCATCACCCTCACCGGCCCCGGCGAGCACCGCCTCGGCCCGCCCCTCCTCGCCGCCATCCGGTCCGCCGTGGCCGCCTCCGCGGGCGCCGGCGCGCTCGTCCTCGCCGCGGAGGGCAAGTTCTTCTCCAACGGCTTCGACCAGGCCTGGGCGCGCACGGTGCCGCTCCAGCTCCAGGCGACCATGGAGGACGCGTTCCGCGCGCTGGTGGCCGACCTGCTGGCGCTGCCCGTGCCCACCGTGGCCGCCGTGACGGGGCACGCCGCGGCGGCGGGTGCGCGCTCGCGCTGGCGCACGACGCCGTGTTCATGCGGGGATCGCGCGGGTTCCTCTACATGAGCGAGGTCGACGCGGGGATCAGGATCATCGACTTCTTCGCGGAGATCCTCAGGGAGAAGGTCCCCGACGCGGTCACCAGGAGGGACCTGCTCCTGCGCGGGGACAGGATGCCGGCCGCCGAGGCGGTGCGGCGGGGCATGGTGGACGCGGCCGTGGAAGGGGGCGTGGAGGACGTGGTCAACGCGGCCGTCGCCGAGGCAGAGAAGCTCGCGGCGAGGGGTGGAACGGGGAGGTCGTGGCGGAGATCCGGAAGGCCGCGTGGCCGAACCTCTGGAATAAGGTCAAGGACTACGGCGCGGCGACGCGGCCACGGCTCTAGGCGCCGGCAGCGTTCTGTGCCCCGCTGGTACACACGGGACTCGGGAGTTTCCCCAAGCTACATCTGCAGTGGTTCACACGATTCGCCGTGCAGCTCGGAGCTTGTACTACTAGTGTTATTGATCAATAATTCGAAATCGATGTAACACTAATCCTATCCTGATGATTTGATTTCGGATGTTCGACCTTCCATCTAATTCATGGACACACATAATGCTGAACTTTCTTGGATGCAAACGGCTTCACAGACGAACTGATAACAAGTCTTCCACTTCTTCAACTAAATGAACGCTTCCACTAGCATGGTTACTCGCGCTTGGTCGTTGATCGATTCGCCGCTCTCCAGCGGGTGGCGCTGACTACAGGAGCTCCCAGTTTCCCAGGCGCCAGGGCCCGGAGGCCGAGGTCGGACCAAAACAAGAGCAGCAGTGGCCAGCTGGGCTGCTAGCCCAAAGCACATAGGGCCGACTGAATTTGATCCGCTGCCTGAAGCACTCCCAGCTCTGATTCGGAGTTTCGGACCATGCAACGCATATTTTCGGCCCATAACAGCAGCATGTCCAATATGTCCCTTTCCGATTTTAGTTTGCATTTTCCTAAAAAAAAGATTTTAGGTTGCATTCGGTTCCAATAACACAAAGTTTTGTGATGGTACAAAAATTAGAATGTTGAACTTTGGCCTGCTGTGATTTTTTTTGGGGAAGAAAAAACTTTGGCCTGTGCTTGGTTGACAAGAAAGGGAAAACTATAATGACTTGACAAGATTTTAGTTTGCATTCGGTTCCGAAGCGCAATGCAGGGTGATGAGCAGCCCGGCGGTGAAGACAACGCACCTCCTCCGCTTCGTGGTGCCCTCCAGCCAGGCGCCAGTCTGGCCGCGGATTGGGCGCATCTGGCGTAAAATCCGGGTTTTGCCACGCCTTTTAGTTGTAGCGGGAGCAGTTGGTCGTGGGCAGAATAGTCATGTAAAGTTGTAATTTTTTAGACTATAAGAGCGTTCTCAATGGTTGCTTCTTAGCTAACTCTTAGAATTGTTTATCGAAGAAAAGAAGAGAGAGAAGTCAGCTAACTCTTCAACAAGAGACAATCTCTAAGAAAAATGAGAGACTTAAATATGGACCACACTCCTCTTCAATTCTTTCTAAGAGTTAGTTGCTACCTCTTAGCTGCCTCTACCATTGTGGACGCTCTAAAAGGAGACCAAGTTTCCTAGACTATAAAAGGAGATCAAAGGTCACCTAAAAAGACACATGTAATTACTGAGTTAACTTCGTTATTAAGAGTTGTTACCTCGCCACTCATTCTTTCACTCCTTACATATCTAGTTTGTTGTGTTCGGTGGACTAAGCATCCCTTTACCTCGACACTTAGTACACCAACGATCGCCCGCATCGCCGACGAGGAGGACGAGCATGCAGGCAAGTTCACGGCGGGCGTCAACCTCGCTTTCGACCTCAACGATGCGCCGCGCCCCTCCACCCTTGTCCTCCACCGCCACGTCTTCGCCAACCTCGACTTAGGCGAGACCTAGCCGTACGTCGTCGCCACACACCGCGCAGGCAGGGTTATCGTCCGCGCCACACCACCCATGGCCCCAGCTGTGATGCACGCGCACACGCCACCATCTACCTCTCTCCTTGCGACGATCTCGCCGAGCGGTAGCTCGGCCTCGCCGCCGATCCTCGAGGTGTGGAATACCCCGTGGTCCAACTTCTTGTCGCAACCACTAGGCACAGATTGCTCCACTCCTACTCCACGGCCACCGGCGAGTGGGTCACGACGGAGCTCGGTTTCTCCTACATTCCCGCGCGGTGGAGAGCGAACTGCGTCCTCGACCACGCGGGCAAGCTTTGGTGGGCCGCCTACCGACTGATTGCTTTCAACATCTTCAAAGACCAATTGCGCCTCCTCTTCGTCCCCATCGACGAACCGAGAGACACGGGACGAAGTCACCCATCTGCACCGCGGGGTTGGAACATCCGAAGGTGAAATCTCCATGACGTGTTCTTGCCCCACCATCCTCCTCCTTCATGTCTGGTCTCTTAAATTGGCTAACCTTTGTGCAACTATTTAGTTAGATATGTGTAAATTCATGTGGTTACGTTCCTTAAAACATTCATTGGTATTGCCAATAACATAACTTGTTCCACATGATTTTAGAGCGCTAAGTTATAAGGCCTTTTCATGTTGATCTCAATATTTAACTTTATTTTGTATAGTATTAGAAGGCCTATTACAACAACTTGTATTATACATAAACTTTAAACTTAATTATCATTATATATGATTCGTATTTTTCTATTTTTAAGACATTAATACCAAGAAAAGTAAATAATTTAAAATTTTATCATTGAAACAAATCTTTAGTTAATCCGTTATTTTTAAACTTATCAATGAAGTTTAAAACTATTACACAAATTAAAAATATGCATATAGAGACTGTCATTTTTTGTGGAGGAACTTGGGTTGATGGTAGTCAGAAAGAAACTTTGAAAGAGGAGTTTGCGTTATACTCTACACTAGGCAAAACCATCCACCAGGGTTTTGAGTAGTCTTTAATATCGCTTTGTTTGTTAGGCTCTTCTTTTTGTCCTACGATCATGTACCATGTATATAAAATCATCTTATACAAATTTGCAACAATAGAAAGTAGGGGCTTCCTTGCTGTTCTCTTTCCAAAAAAAAAACCACCTAGATTTTTTATATGACACTTATTTTGAAGAATTCAAGAAACAAATCAAAAGGTATTAATTTGGAAAATATCTTTAGATATTTTACAAGATTTGTGCAAGGATCATCTTGCATTATACGCTTCCAAAATAGGCACGCACAAGGATGATTGAGATATTTCTCATTAAAAAAAATTGCAATCATTGAATGAGAACAGATAGTTGCACGAGTTCCATTTTTGTAATGCAAACCCATTAGCCATGTACTAGTATTAGTTACATTTTTTGCAATGCAAAGCCATATGTATCAGTATTTTATGAAGTTTCACGCAAAGCATTAACCATGTAAGCAGGCCTGCGAAAAAAAAAGCTCAAGGTTTGTGAGCAGACTGAGCTCGAGCTCGTGACGTTAACAAACCAAGCCGGACCACCTTTTCATATTGTAACTTTAACAAGCCGAGCTTATTCGGTAGCTACTTGCTACTTACATTAACCTGTACTAAAAACAGAATGAGGAAATCACAGTAGGGAATTCCTCTCATGTTCTGTACCTCCCCCAAAAAATCATGTTCTGTGGATCACGTCAACATAATAGTTGAGATAGAGGAGGCAGCACCGTCACCCAAGTCACGGCAAGGCTCTATACGAGTTACATACACACGGAGTGGCTGTACAGATACCAATCGAAAAAAGAGTGGCAGAATCCCCGGTGATGGGAAGAAAGGGAGCAGTTGAGCTGCCAGCCCAAGGCATAAGCTCCAGCCCGTTTGAGGACCACACCTCACGGCGGTTCACTCGCCCATGCGCTAGGACAACGCCGGACGATAGCCGCGCCGCCGCACCGTTCTACCATCGCCTCGGATCACGTCCAAATCAGCCTCAGCTCCCCACATAGCTTCTCTCGTCTCCTGCGAGTCTGCATGCCTTCTTGCCTTCACGCTGCCGCCAACAGAATCCGCCGTCTGCCGGTGTCTGGGTAATCGAGGTCCCCGTCTCCTTCGACCAGCGATCCCACCTTCTTCGCCTTGGAGCCCGCCGTCAATTTTCGTCTTCGACAGCGTTACATTTTCGCCGTCACATACATGGTCATCACTCATGAGCGCGGATAGCGCATAGCGGCGACCGGCACGGTGTGATCGCGGCATTGCTCAAGAGCTGTTTTACGGTACTCCTAAATAAATGCTCACCATTTATTTTTTAATTCAATGATGTAGATCATCATCATGATACTTTTAATTCCTACATGTATCATAAATATTATTAAGGGGTATCATAAGTATCAAAGGCTAGTTTAGTAATCAACCAGTCTCAATTTTAAGATTGTATATGTTCATATCTCCTAAGGGGTGAAATGTAAAATCGACGCAATCAGTTTCATTTGGCCCTTTTCAGGCATCGGCGACAGCTCGAAGTCTTCCGGCGGCGGCGGCCCAGGTGTCGCGGGCGATGGTGGCGGCACCGATGGTGGTGGTGGTGGCGGCGGCTCCACTCGAGGGTGCACAACTCCTCTGCTCGCACGGTGGCGCCACTTAATGGATGGCGCTTGATGGCCCTCTGTGGCGGATCCACCCGTCGCCCCCGTCGCACGGCTGCGTTGCTTGCCGGACTGGGGCGGCGTGGAGGCGGCTCCGGTGGTTGGTGCATGAAGGAGGCAGTGCAGGGGTCGCGCACAGGCCTGGGCCAGGGTGGGCGGCGCGATCGCAGGAACCGTCTCCGATGCGTCACGGTCACCGTGGGCATCGTGCTCGGGTGCGTTGGACAGACAATTGCCTGGGAAGACTCGGAGGAGTGGCTCTGGAGATCTATGCACCGGCTCACGGCCTAGAAAAAGTAGTGCAGCTCATCATCGAAATCCCTTTCTTGCCGCTTCAGGAACAAGTAAGAGCTTCGATTTCTTGCTATTTCTAAAGTCCTCGTTCCGTTACTTCCATCAGGAATCACCTATCTCCAGATTTAATTTTGTAGAAAGGAGGTGTTGGAATTATTAGCTCGCTGTGGCGGCGGCGACGGCGGCGGGTTACATCTCTTTTGGATATTCAAGTTGAAACATTCTTTGCTGTTGGATCTCCCTTAGGAGTATTTCTATCCCTTTGGAATGTTTGTATTGGTATTGGTATGTAACCTTTAATTGATTACTCTTTTTGATAACTAATCATGGGAAATAATCAGCCTTTCTGTTTCTTGTCTGCTTTTTTTTTGCATCTTATCAAATAATTTCGCACTGTGGCGATCCATCTACTAGATGCTAGAAGAATATTACTTGAGCTATGTTCTGGATAGCATGAGCAATTACTAGTGAAATAGCTTGAGGAATGCTTGCAAAATATTCTATGTTATCTTGTCAGTTCATCTAATTATTTACCATTCCTCAATGTTTACTGAAGTCATTCAGTAGCACATTTTGTCAAGTCATTAGTATGATCTATTTATCTATGTATGCATGTGGCTACTGTCTGGCTTCTGGTGATTGACCAGTCTTTTCATGATTCATACCCATTCCATGATTTGTTGCTTTATATATAAAGTCTATACCTTCTTCTAAAGGCAAGGGGCATGATTACTTGCAAGATGAGAACATAATAGAAGAGATGTCGTGCTGCCGTCAAATGTTCAACATTTTCCATCCCTATGATCCTGTAGCATACAGGTATGTAGCTTTGTCACATATAGCACTCTTGCATCATGTTCAGCAAGTTTACAAAATATACAGTTCACATTTGAATGAAACAAATCTAATCTAGTATAGATATATCGATAGACAAGCTCATCGCCTTTGATTATGTTTCTTGATTGCATTGGAAGACAGTGCACATATCTGTCGAAAAGTGAGGAACATGTCATATAAATCTAGGTGGAATTTTATACAGGAATTGAACCACTTGTATGCGAAGATTATATAAACAAGTTTCCTGTCATTGTACCCTACCATAGAGATGGAAATAGGATACACGTTGGAGTTCAGGTGAGTTGTTCATTTAAATGAAAAATCAAATAGTGGAGGATCTCTTTGTTTTCACTGCATAGAATGTCATCCTCTTCTCTACCTAATATGGTTTGTTAAGTTATTCAGGAATTTACAGAAGATGTTGCCTCACGCTCTCGAGCCATTGGCCACCAACTGAAATCACTGAAGGCAAGGTCCGCCTTTTTGCACACTGTTGAGTGAATGGTCCATGCTTTTGACGAACAATAATATGTCATCTGGTGTTTTATTTAGCATTATAAGCTAGTGAATGGTTCAGACAAAGTTAATGTCTTATACTTGATGAATTTTCACTCATTCCCTCAATTTTTAGGTTAAAGCAGTAGCTGCTTTGCTAGCACTGAGCAGAAATGACACAGAAGGTATTTATATCGTTTTCATTTTTTATACATTTCATATATACCAAATAGGCTTGTTTTGGCAATTTTTTGTTCCCTAGAGCATACCGAGAGTACAGAAGAGAAAGGCAGATCATATGGTTCCATGGTGATGGAAAGGGTGACAGGTTCATCAGATGGTCGAACTGATCATGTGCTTCAGGTGACAATTTTGCTATTAAAACAAACTCAATTTTTACTCTGTGTGATGTTGCTACAAGGACAGGCACTTAAAGTGAACTGCTATGTAGGAGTATATTATTGTCCTGATAAGTACCCTCTCTACCATTTTGCAGGAGAAAACATTTCAACACCCATATCTATCTGCCCTGGGATCTCATACCCAAAAGTAGTACCACACTAGTACTCAAGCACCCAAATTCTTAGAAGGATGTCCAATACCAGTAGAGCATCAGCACTACTTGCAAGATAATTAGTAGCATAATTGCGGCGCCTTAGCGAATTCTGCTGCGGAATTCCAGAGACCGACGAACTCTGTAAATCACTAGCAAAATTTGGAGAAACGACACCTCTTAGAGCTTTCGCCATCATTGCATATGAATTAAATTGGTTAATTTCTTCAGTTTTTTATGTTTAGAAGTTGGTAAATAACTCTATAACAAGTGTTCCGAATTATGAGATAATTTGTGCAAAATAACAGATGACTCAAATTGTCACATATTGACCTTTTTTACCTTTGATTTTGTAAAAGGTGTTGACTTTGGCTTTCCTTTTTCAGGCGACTCAAGTTGTCTCTGGTCCTCCTCCATGGTGAAGTTTTATTTCTGCATAAATTTATGCCATTGATTTCAAGTGTGTCTAAAAAATCTGACTAACAATATATGCAATTGGTAACAGGTTACATGGGAGTAAAATCCTTACCAGTCTGGAAAGTGAAGACAGAGATAGAGCTCTTCAGATGGACCAGGACGTCAGCTTCAGATGAGAGGAACAGAGGTACAGGACGTCGGCTTCAGATGAGAGGAACAAATGTACCAGGGCAGCAGTTATACGTGTTGCTTCCCTGATCCTTTTGTTAGGATTGTGAGAACTCCCCGTTTGTTACGATTATGAGAACGTGAAGTTTGCGTGCATGTATCCGCAGAGATAATAAGAATCATATTTGGAGTAGGATTGTGATAACGTGGAGTGGAGATTCTTGTACATGCGTAACAAATTATTTATTTTGCTTGGACCTGGCAATTTGAGACCAGATGTAGACCATACGTACAAATTATTTATTTTTGCTTGGACTTGGCATGAGACCAGTTGTGTGATCGAACGCATCCGAGCCTGAGCTCCGCAAGAAAAGGCCGCGTCACCTGCAAGCTGCCGGCGACGACTGATGGGTGGAGGACGAAGTACAATGTGCGGCGGAGGAGGTCGCTGGCACGCTGAAGCTAACCAAGGACCTGCTCACGAACCTGCCCGTGCCCGTCAACCTCCCGCTCAACTCAAGTCACCCGCTGTTGGACGCCACCGGCAACCCGTACACGTGCAGCAGCGTCCTTCCGCCCCGAGGACCTGAACTACCCGTCAGTCACCGTGCCTTGCCTCTCGGTGAAGCACCGGGTGAAGAACGTGGGCGGGTAGGCCAGCTCGTACAGCGTCACCGTCGGTTCTTTTTTTGTTATAAAAGGCTAATTACCTAATTAACCCTTGCTAATCAACATTCAGATTAGCTGCATGATACTTTAATGCACCGGTATCATGGAGCACTGTAAAGGTGAGGTCAACGCCGGTTCCTCGGACGCGGCAGACATGTTGGGCAATGTCTGGATCCTCTGCCTCACAGCTGCCCGGCGGGTAACGTCAGCCCCGCCTAGCTCCCGGGCTGCCAGGGGTTAATTAGTCCGGTATTCGAAGTACCGAGGTCGGCATTTCATCTACCGTCCACAGCTGACCTTTCCGTCGCACCGTCTTGTTCTATTACCGTAACTGTTGCTGCCATCGTTTTTTTTTGTTTTTGCATACTACCAGGTCCTCACTCCTCAGGTGCAGGCGTGCAGCCTGTTCAAGTTCAAGGTAATTTGACACCTCGTACTCTCATTCAGAAAGTTGTAACGGTCCTGTGTAATGGCCGTATCAACAATGACGAGCCCCGTGACAATTCACAAGATCAACCATCTGCTACTGAAACTTTGATAGCCGACTGTTGGCATTATACGGGGATATGGTTCACGCGCGATGGCTTGGTGCTTGGTTTATTGGTCTAGCAGTCGTCGAATTTCCGATATTGTGTGTCAGCTTTATTGAAAAGTTACTGTAAACCTTCAGTTTTGGGTTCTTTGGTTCAGAGTGAGCATTATTTTGCTGTATGTACTCGATGGACCAAGTTACTTTGATTATCCACAAAGGAACTCAATGTTTCATATGCAATTTCGGTGCTTGTCTTTGAATGTTTCTCAGAAAGAGTTTGGGTTACATTGAAGTATCTTGGGCTCTCGATTTTCTGAAGAAAATATTCAGCGTGCCTTTTGCACATCTGAAACAGACATGTCAATTTGGCATCTTCCAGATGACCACTTTGCTTGAAAACGTTTAATTGAAACTATATATGATATTCCTCAAGAGAACAAATTTTGAGAACACGGTGACCCGCGCCCACCCTATGACGTGGCACCATCATCAGGCATTGGATCATGGATTGAGGGCTCAGATTTAGCCACATCAGGTGAAACAGTTCATGACATGATTCAATCTCATCTCTCCATCCGTGATCTGACGGCTAAGAGATGGGCACGAGTCACCGTGGACTCAGTATATTCCCATATGTCAATTCTCAGTCATCATTGATGCAAATACTCTAACCTGTACTGACCTCTACAACTATTTTCCTACTTACACTAACATGTACTAATAACAGAATTCCTCTCATGTTCTGTCCAAAAAGAGGAAGTTCTACTATATCGATGGTGTTAGCATACTTTGGCTCAAGTCACAAGGCTTTATACCAGTTACACATGGAGTGGTTGTGGCATCATTGTCAGTCCTGCACTGATGGACAAGCTTTAGCACCTTGCCATGGAGCGTGGACCTCGGGCACCACCCTACGCCCTCCCAATAGGTGGGGAAGCTGCAGAGGTACCACACGAACAAGATTCCACAAACAAAGAGTGGAATAAGACACTCGTTAGTGTCACCACGAAGTACCCGCCGCCGGACGGTCTCATCCCTAAGATCTACGACTACCTCAAGCTTCTTGACGACTAGAGGATCAATACTTCATTATTGGTTGGACATGTAGTTATGTACTTTGATTGCAATTGACGTGTTGCTTTCAAATGCTGTAAGTCAACACTCCATCTCTACCCTTCGGTGCAAAGTGACAAGGAATAAAGTTGTTCATCTATATATATATGTCAAGTAAAGTGATCAGGTTTCTGAAAAGAGAAAGGGTAAATTGCCACGAGTAATTCTTTACTTCACTCATGAATCAACACCGACAATGTCCTATTGTTGAACGACGTCTCTGTGCTTGTGTTTGTTAACCCCAACAACCACATCGAGTCTACATCAGGTAGGGAGGTGAATTTTTCGTGGTCGATGTGGAGGCATGGCGATGCAAGGAGTGCAAGGGGCTCCTCCATCTAGCTTCCAGCTCCTCCTCTTCTCCTTCATCGTGTATGGGATTTGCGACCTCGTACATTAGTAATCATGTCCATGAATCATGTTATCTGAATGTGTGCAGCGTGCTTAATAGTGTCTGCTTGATAGTATCTAAAGAATTTTTTGTTATCTTGCTAGTGAACATGAAATTATCCCGATTGAATCTGTTACTGCTGTGAGCTAGTAAATAATCTGGCCTGAATAATCAACGACATGGTATGTCCTTAATCATCTCTATGACTTGTGTTATCTGAATGCATGCTTGACATTAAATAATCACTCCTTCTCACTGTACTAAACTTGAATGAGGTCTACTGCAATATGAAATTTGTCTAAAATTTGATTGATAATTTATACTATACTATAAAAGATTAGTCTTGAATCTCGTTGATTATGTCAGATGCTCTACACTTGTTATCTATTTTAGTATGAGTTGACCATTAAAAAAACATTTACATTCTGGAACTCTTACAAACTTATGTGTTCATTTAGTTATTTTGGTAATGGATTAGACATTTGAATTACTGCAAATAGACTATGCATACATGAATTCATTGGCTAGTTATTTACTAACATGTCATTGTGTGTTTTAGAGGTGAAAGGGCATAACAATGATAATGATGAGTATGAACTTCAAACTTAATTTTCGTTATATGATTCACATTTTTTTATTTTGTAGACATAAATACCAATAAAGGTTAAGAATTTGAAATATTTATCATTGTAACAAATATTTAGTTAGACCGTTGTTTTTTAGACTTTTCGATGGCACAAATTAAACATATGCGCCAAAAGAATCTTGAATATACATTTTAAGATGTGGAAGAACTTGGGTGATGGTACTTTAAAAGAAACTTTCGAAGAGGAGTCTTTACTATCACTTTGTTTGTTAGGATGTTCTTGTTGGCCTACACGATCATGTACCATGTTTATAAAATCACCTTATACAAATTTGTAAAAATACAAAGCAGGGCTTCCTTGCTATTCTCTAAAATGATATTGACCTAGTTTTTTTATATGATAGTTATTTTGAAGAATTAAAGAAACAAATAAAAATATTAATTTGAAAAATCTCTTTAGATATTTTACATGATTTGTGCAAGGATTATCTTGTGTTATATGTTTACCTATAAGGATGCATGATTGAGATATTTCTCATTAAAAAATTTACAATCATATAATGAGAACAGGTGGTGGCATGAATTACATTTTTATAATGCAAAGCCATGTACCAATATTAGTTGCATTTTGTAATGAGAACAGTAGGGAATTCCTTTCTTGTTTTGTTCCAAAAAAAATCTATTTTGTGGATCACGTCAACATAATAATTGTTAAGATATAGAGTAGGCAGCACCATGACACCCAAGTCATGGTAGCATGGAGCATGAACCACGCACCGTGCTAACTCGCTCCCTCCCAACATGCGGTAAGCTGCACATGTACCGATCGGACAAAGTGGCACAAGCCCCTCGCTAGTGTCGCCAGGATGTACCCTTTTTTTTTGCGAAAAGTCGCCAGGATGTACCCGATGCCGGATGGCCACATCCGAAAGATCGGCGACTACCTCAAGTTCCTCGACGAGTATCAATACTTCAGTAGTGGTTGGATTTGTAGCTCAGTACTCTGATTGCAATTGATCTGTTGCTTTGAGATGCTGTCAATCAAACTCCATCCCTACCCTGTAGTGCAAATTGACAAGCAACAAAGTTCATCTATGTATGTAAAGTGCTCAAGTTTCTTGAAAAGAAGAAAGTAAATTGACACGAGTAATTCTTTACTTCTTTCATGGTAAAATAGTCATGTGCTGTGTGCTCCGGAAAGAATTCTGAAGTCGGTAGTACCGAGGAATAGCTGTCAAAATGAAGATCACAAGAATATCGTTGTCATTCTTTTCTGATAGATCCCCTTCCACGCTTAAGGTGTGTTCGTTTCTGGGTCTAAACTTTAGAGCTGTCACATCAAAAAGAATCTTACTATTTAGAATTACTAAATAAAATTTAATTATAAAATAAATTACAGGCTCTTAGACTAATTTACGAGACGAACCTAATGAGGTTAATTAAGTGGTGATTAGAAGACAGTTACTGTAGCATCACTTTAACAAAACATAGATTAATTAAGCTCATTAGATTCATCTCGAAAATTAACACCAATCCGTCAAAGGGTTTTGTCATTAAATTGATCGAAATATTCATAAATAATAAGATTCTCTTTGATGTGACAGATCTTAAATTTTAGAGGAGGAAACGAACAGGGCCTTAGTATTGACATTTTGCTGCACAGGAGGTACAATGTACATCACACGTACCATATGATTCTTCTGCACATGGAAAAAGGAACATGATTTTTTTGTTATCAAAGCATGTAACTCCAAACAATAGAAACAAGCTGCAGTTAAGTACCGTTGAGGCTGAAAACCTGAAACTAACATGACAATGGATTATGAAAGTTTTGTGCAGCACATATAAAATTCCAGGGAGTCATAGTAGTGTCATAAACCGTGACGGCACCGCAAGGTCACAGATCTCTGAAGACAAAAAGAAAACGAAATAAAGCGAGGCACATTGTAGCATACGACGGCGGCCTGCTGGCAACAACCCAGCCGGCTCGGTCGCCACACACGCAGAGGCCGAGAGCACCATGTCGTTATCAGTTCCAATTCAAGTCGTGCCAGACCAACATGTGGGGCCAACCGCTTAGAGCAGGGCTAATAGCAAGGCCGGCTGCTGGCGAAATAAAGCACCCATGTCAGCTTCAGCCAGCACTAAGACACGACTGATATAATGGACAGTCAACTAAATAGCTTCTTAGTAGAATATTTAAATATTTAATCTTTGCATGGAGTGGTCATATCTGCATCTTTTCTTGGTTTTGGTCATATCTGCATCTTTTCTTGGTTTTGATGCTTGAGCTAGCGACTCAGCAGTCGCCTGCTACTCTCTCTCTCTTGCTACTTCTCTCCTCTAAGTAGACTTTTTAGCTGACGAGGCAGGAGATTCGCCTCCCATTATACCTGCTCTTATGCGGTCACCCACTCCACGACGAGAAGCGGAATCTTCCGGATTTGCACGGTGGAGTGGAAAAGACGGGTCCTATTGCCTTCGTCTAGTGTCAACAAGCGGGTGCCCTCTGGCCTCTACCCACCCTCTAGCCCACCATCCGGCCCAGGACGACGGCAAACGACGGATGCCCTACGCCTTCGTCCTCAACGCCCGCCACCGACCCCGCCCTGTTTCTAGCGTCATCGTCGCTCATCGCACAGCCCCAACCACCTTCCGCCGCCACCGCCGGCGGCCGCACTCTTCAGCCATGCCGTCATCCGCCGCTAACTCGTCGGCCATGAGATCCCTCCGCCATCGACCCTTCCCATCGTCGCCCTCCTGCCCTTATGGCCACGGTGGCGCCATCATCTCCGCGCCGCCGTCTCGTCGGACTGCCGCCCGCCACCGGTTGGTCGCCGCCTCCGAGCCTCCTCCATGTGGAATTGTGGAGGATGAGAAAGGAGGAGCCCGACACCCAACCCTAACCTCAACTCGACCCTACAGCATGGTCGCGGGCAGGAGAGGAGGAAAAAGAGCACCAAACGAGGATGAGGAAGAAGGGGAGAGGGGTGGGTGGAGAGAGGCGGGGGCCTCACCCCGGGTGGAGATGAACATTCCCAGGAAAAGAATACGCGGCTCGGTGCCGGTGAACGAGTCGGTCCAAGCCACAACGATGGTCCGTGAAAGGACACGTCGGTGATGGCCGGGGCATCAACGTACCATGCACTATGCACACAGGTTAACACATGTACTCGAGCCTCAACGTCACAAGACACGCTCTTTTGACACACGCTCGCAGCTTGCGGCTATGTCGTTACGAGGCTATCGGTGGTCGTGGCTGCGGTTAAGGGAGGTATCTATTTTATCGAAATTGGAGCTTCGGCGCTTAATGACCGCCGGACTCCAAACTCATCCTAAATTGACTCGGCCGCGCCCACATCGCTGCCGACCGCCGGCCGCGCTCGCGCTTGCCATCCGCCGGCCTATCCCTAGTTCCGTGTCTCACTCCGACTCGGCCACCACCCACGCCGGTTCTCCCTCGCCCGCGCCGGCGCGGCTCTCTCTGCCGACGCCGCCTCTCCCTCACCCGCACGCGCCACCGGCTCTTCGTCGCTCCTTGCTCGCCGTCCACCGGCCGTGCCCGCGTCCCCGCGAACCGTCGGCCGCGCCCACATCCCCGCCGATCGCCGGCCGCGCTCGCGCTGCCATCCGCCGGCCGCCCGCGTCCCCGTGCTCGCCGGTCTCGTTGCCTTGCTCGCCGTCCGCCGGCCAGCCGCATCCCCGTCCGTCCGCCACCGCCGGCTCGCCCTCGGGCTGTCGGGCTATCGGGCTAAACGGGCCTGTCGGGCCTATCGGGCCGGCCCGGCACGAGGAGTCAATTTCGTGTCGTGCCGTGGGTCGGCGCCTCAGCCCGTGGGCTAGCACGGCACGGCCCGAAATTAAATGGGCCGGGCTTTAACGGACCCAGGCCGGGCCGTGCCGGGTCGCCCGTTTGGACACCTATACACATGCCACACCGTGCTATCAAAACCCAACAGCCGATGCCATCGCCCGATGCGAAGATAGAACAACTCACTCGGCGGCCTTACCCAAAGAGTTTGGGCCGGGCCACTCCTAACAAAACCAAAAAGATTCAGCTCGTGTGTGCTCCATGCTTCGGCAGTGGCCAGCCGATCCCGGCGTGGTGATCGCCATCCACCCATGCCGCTACTCGCCACTTGCGGCGGAAAGCCAGTATAAAACACACATTTCTCTCCACTCTTCTGATCATCATCAAGTATGAGCCCACATATGATCCCCACCTGAACCACCCACTACCACATCGCCTTCATCGCTGTGCGGTGGAGTCGTCGTCACTCGCCCCCTTAGGGCATATACAAAGGAGAGCCTATTGTGGTCTCTTGGACACATGTATCGAAACAAAGAGACATAAAATAACTCTAGTCATACAAAGGAGAGACTCTACATGCTGTCTTTTAATAAATACATATTATTAATGATTGTATGACATAAGTCATCTCTTCACTTGTACAACGGTGCTCGGAGTTGTCTCTTATATCGAACACGTGATAGAGACCGTCTCTTCGTCAAGAGCTCTACCCAACCGTCTCTTCAAAGGTTAGAGGAGCTATTTATAAAAATACATCTGTCACATCAGCTCAAGAGCCTCACTCATTTATTATCTTTATACATGCCCTTAGAACGACGAGGCGGCCGCGCGCGAAAGTAGCCGTTGGTGGTCCTCTCCCCTATCGCTCAAGTCGTTGGCAAGGAGGACGAGTAGGCGGGCAACTTCATTGTCAAGGTGCTAGAAGGAACACTGAACGTGGAAACTAATATAGAGTACAGCTTTGTAACTATGGTTGCAACCAACCTTGGCAATAATGGGAAGCTGGCGTCATCAGCTCCACTTCTAGCGTCTCATTTATCAGGTCCTAGGTGAAACGGAGCAATTTTGAGATGATTTCCATGCTAGCACAATGTATGTATTTAGTCATTAAAAACCATGTCGTTTCTATTGCAAACAGAAACAATATTTCCAGTAATTTTATCATATGGTAGCATATAATCTTTTCTGGTATGCTTCTGGTAAAGAATAAAGTCCAGATCGATTTCTTGGGGTCCCGTCGGTTCCTCTATGTTTTCTTGGTTAACCAGGGCCAAATGCATTTGGTCTTAGAATTGCATAAAGTAGTGGCATCGTATTCTGCCAAGAGACGAGTACGTTTGGATCAAGAGTAAACGCTGATAATTTTATGAGAAAATTGGATTGTTGACATGGAAAGATCATGGTTTCAGAAATTTACCATTGAAAGATTTACACATTAAGCTTATTAGGCAGAACCATGACACCAAGTCACGGCAAGGTTCTTTACGAGTTACACATGGAGTGGCTGTGCCATCACTGTCAGTCCTGCATGAGGGACAAGCTTTAGCACCTTGCCGCGTAGCACGGAGGGTGAACGACGCGCCGCACAAACTCCGGGAATTCTTATATGCGGGCGTGCGCTCGTAGCACACCACGTAAACCGTTTCAGGTACGAAGCTTGGTTTAAGTTTTGATTTAATTTTTTTTTCACAAAACTTTGACTTGAAACTTTTTCTCGACTGAAACTTTGATTTCAAATTTTGGTTCAAAACTTTTCTTCAAACTTTATTTACAGAGTTGTGTCAATCTTCGGTTTCATACATTTTGTTCATACTTCGAAACTTTTTTACTGAAAAATTTTATTTCAAAGTTTCTTAGAAATTTTGATCTAAAGTTTCTGCTTATAAGTTTCGGTGAGAAGTTTTGAACCGAAGTTTGTTTAAAAGTTTTCACTAGCAATTTTGCTTTGAAAGTTTTGTAAAAAAACTTTTCTAAAATAGAAACTTTCAGGGGACGAAACTTTTTTTATGAAACTTTTCAGTTGAGTTTGTGATTCAAAGTTTGGATCGAAGTTTGGTTCGCAAAGTTTTGATGAAACTTTTCTATAAAACTTTTTTTGATCTAACTTTCAACGAAACTTTCTATGAAACTTTACCCGATTTTAGTTTTCTAAAAAGTTTGAAGAAAACTTTTCATTTTTAGAAAGTTTATGGAATGTAAAACTTTCCAAAAAAGAAAGTTCCAACCGTATTCGGAGATTTGCTACAAGCCCTGTTCGCGCGTGTGCGTACGTGGATTATCCACTCCCATTACGTCCAGCAAGACGGCCCTGTGATTGCCTACTCGCCGGAGCAGCAAGACATACGTCCAGTGGCCCACGACGTACTGGGATAGAGGTGTGTGGATGTGTGCGTTCACATCAAGTGTGTGCACGTGGTCTTGTGAGTGGTGGGCAGGATATACTTACAACGAATCGATATTTTACGGGTGGGACAAGAGTTTCTCTTAGAGCATCTGTACAGGGTCTTTATTTAGCATTTCTAACCATTCTCTAAATGAGGTTGCTAAATAAAAATTTAGGATGTGATTAATAAAAATCATTCTCCAACCGTTTCCTATATGAGGTTGCTAAATTTACCAACTCCCAACCCATGGACTAAAGATTGCTACATTTAGCCATCTAATTCTTACTCCCTAAAGGATATTTGAACTATTTAGAAAACGATTATTGGGAACGGTTGCAGTGCATGTCTTCTTTTTACTCCCAATAGATATAACAACTCTTTAAAACCAGTTTTTGGAAGTAAAATTATTGGGAACTGTTGGAGATGCTCCTCTACTTTGATATTTAGGGTCTTTGATCAAAAAACCAACTCCAACGAGGGACCCTATTTGATCCCTACTTTTTCATACCATCTCAAACCCCATCTCTAAGCCCCATTCCCAAGATCTTTCAATCCCGGCTCCCATCTGTGGGTCCCACCTATTTTTTACTTTTTACTTTTCCCTTTTCTCTTTTCTCTCTCCCTCTCCATCGCTCGCAACCGGCCTCTACCGACGGCGGAGATAGGGATAGCATCGCCTCTACCCGGTCGGCCGGCCGCCTGCGACCGACCGATCATCGCGTTGCGCCGCACACTCTCGCCCGATCGCCCCCGCCGCCTCTACCGGACCGGTTGGCTGCACGGCACCGCGTCGCAGGCCTGCCGAGACCTTGCCGAAGACAACCGAGGCGGGGAGGCTGGGGAGCCTCGTGCCACCCGTGGACGGCGAGCAAGGCGGGGCGGCGACCAACGCGCAAGGGTTGGGCGAACGACTACGCGATCGCGGGCGGCAGGCAGCTGCGCAGCCACGTGCGGGCGGCGGCCGGCAGGTTGGGCTAGGTAGGCCGACGGCGGTCGGTGGTGGCTCATGACTACCCACCTCCGGGGACCACCGCCTCCGGCGGAGCGTGGCCGATCGGCGGCCGGCGCTGGCGGGCTCAACGCCTCGGTTGTGGTGGGCGTAGGCGGCTCGGCCAAGGCGGGCAATGCTTCTACGCGCGCTGCGAGCAGATCGCTGAGGCGACGAAGCAGGCAGGGTGCCGTGCGCAGATATTTTTCCATGTGACAAGTGGGACCCACGTGAAAATAGGGGCTTCAATTCAATGTGTTGTTGGATCTGGGTGCAATTTTTAGGCCCCAACTTTTTTATGTTGACATGCAAAATCGAATTTAGGGGCTTGATTTGAAATGCTTTGCTGGAGATGCTCTATACTCCAATCGAATTAAGATTGCAAGAAGTTTCCATCGCTCGACAGAGCAGCTTTATACGGTTCGTATTGCCGTATTGGTTGGCAGGTCACCTTCCAGAAGAGGAGCTGGCTGCATATTGCTTCCTCTTTTAGCCCAGGGAGCACAAGTCAAGTCTTCCTCTATGGTGCTGGCTGGTGCGGGGCAGCCGAATCTGACCGCGACCGAGGAGACTAGTCCGTCAAAGACTTGGCTGCACTCGGGAAAAAAGTGGAATTTTAGAGAGAAAAAATGTGGAATGGTAGGGCCTCCATCAATTTATGCGGTCGTGTAGGTCCCGACCTCTGTCGGCTGGACCATTAATGCGCAAATACAGTTAACGAATTATTCAAAGGCTCAGTGTACTCCAAGTCCAGCTATCTCTCCATTAATTCTCTTCTAATTCTGCATCCTCCATCTGAGGGATCCCAGAGTTGGATCAAATTTAGACGTCCATTATTCTGGCATATCCTTTATTCGCTTCATGATAAGTATAGGTTTTTTCCGGATGTATCTCCATTCAATGAATCAATGTCATGTTGAGTTTCTCAAGGGAAAAGTTTATGAGCTGGCAAGCTTTGCAAACCACTATAACTCAGAATTTTTATAGCAATCGGACCCTCATCTTAGCAAATGATTAAACAATGGTATGCCTATGCGATAAGTCCAAACTCTCATAATATAAGATAGAGAAGTTGAAGACGGTATCGAGCATCATCTCAATGGCACGGGAGATATTCTTCTTATTAGCTGCTATAAATGCAATCTATGAGTAAAGTACACACGCATATGTGAAATACTCCCTCAGTCCCACGGAATGTGTCGTTCTAGGTAGGAAAAAAAGTCCCACGGAATGTGTCGTTCTAGCCTGTAGGCTATACCGTGTAGCACCAGAGCCCATCAATGTCATCCACTCCCACGTGGTTTCTGCGCTGCGAAAAAGAAAAAAAATTGCATCTCCTTCTCCAGCCTCCAACCAAAACATGGCGGCAGCTTCTCCATCCCCATCTCCGGTCGATCCAATCCTCCAAACCATGGCTCCCTCCGATGACGAGCAAGACGAGGACCCTGGAGCGTCTCTACCTGTACCCTTCCTCAATCTCCCCACGAGATCTTGCAAGGGAGGCATAGGCGTTGACCTCCACCGGGGGCGACGACCTCTATGGATGTGGACTTCGATGTGGCCGCGCAGACCACGGATCTAGCGACGGCGACCTCAGTTATGGCGAGCCTGACCTACGAGCTCAGCCTTCCTGGTATTGTCCTGTGGTTGCGCAATGGCCACAGTAAGTTGCACGGTGAGCAGCATCTCGAGATGGTGGAGGCAAGCAACAGCCTGGAGCGTGGTGTCCTCCAGCTGCGCGGCGGCGGCTAGCAGCACGGCGACTGGTTCGCCGTCCTCAGCAGCAACCAGCTGCTTGCTCGATGGCAGGAGAAAAGGTGGGCTGTGCTGCTTGCTCGATGGCAGGAGAGAAGGTGGGCTGCTTGTGCGATGGGATGAGAGAGATGGATGGGGAGCAATAATTAGGGACATAACTGTCTTTTCCCGTTTCTGTTATTTTGCTGGGTGAAGAGCTAAAACGACACTATCCGAGGGACGGAGGGAGTAGATGCAAACTCAAACATAAACATAAAGTCAACAAAGAATATAGAAATAAGTTCTTGGTGTAGCCACAGACATGCCCCGTATGCTTTTAGAGACTAGTCAGTGGCTTCATTATTTTCAGGACTGACCTCCAATTCAACGAAGTATCGGTAACAATCTCCCCTCCGAGTACCAAGAGAAAAACAGACTTACTAGTCAATGATAAATAAAATAAACAACTTCTATGCAAATAAAGATGAGATGTTAAAACATCACACCTTATGCAAATAAAGATGAGATGCTTGACATGACTCGCATTGAGAAAAGCCTCCATGCAATCATATTTTGCATCCATGAGAAAGGTCCCGATCTTTTTCACACATAGATTCATCAAAAAACACATCACGCGAGATGTCGACATGATCAAAGGATATATCTAAACACTTGTATCCCTTGTGTATGCCACTACAACCCAAAAAGGCACACTACTTCGACCGAAATTCTAACTTTCGTGAGTTATACGGCCGTAGATTCGGCCAGCAGGCACATCCAAACACACTGAGTAATCAGGTTTGGCACCAGAAATTTTCTCAAGAAGAGGACTAGATAAGTTAATGACATTGGACGACAAATGATTAGTGAGGTATGCTACAGTTGCAAATGCCTCATCCAAGAATTTCAACGGCATAGAAGCTTGAGCAAGCAGGGAGAGCCCGACTTCAACAATGTGTCGGTGCTTTCGTTCAGCAACACCATTTTGTTGGTGAGTATGGGGGCATGAAACAAGGTGGGAAATACAAATTCGATTAAAGAAAGTATGCAACTTTTGATACTCGCCACCCCAATCTGTTTGAATAGATTTAATATTCCTATCAAACAACCGTTCAACAAGTTGGTGGACTGATGAAAATATTGAAAAACTTTTAACTTGTGCTTAAACATGTAAACCCAAACAAATTTGCTATAGTCGTCGATAAAGCACACATAATAATTATGACGTCCAATAGAAGTTGGTGCCGGCCCCCACGCATCCGAGAAGATCAACTCAAGAGGAAATTTTGACACATTTGATGAACTAGGAAAAGGATGTTGATGACTTTTAGCCTACATACAGGCATCACACATGGACTCTACACTTTCCTTGTTCGAACAAGGCAAGGAATTATTCTTAATGACCCTCCTAACAATATCTAGGGAAGGATGACCCAAGCATCCATGCCATCGCACCGAAGTAGGTTTGGCGGCAACAAAAGCTTGCTTCGACGATGCTATCATCTCGGACCGGGGAAGAGGGTATAGGCCACCCTTACTCCTGCCATGCAGTAGGGTTCGCCTCGTGACTCGGTCCTTAAGAGCAAAGAAACCAGGGTGAAATTCACAAAAAAACATCATTGTCTGAAGTAGGCGATGAACTGAAACAAGATTCTTAGAAGAATTTGGTACACAAAGGATATTGTCAAGAAGTATATCACGAGAAGGAGTATGGTAGGTAATACGACTAATATGACTAATCTCCATACCTGTACCATCGGCGGCGTGGACCTGTTCCTGGCCCTCATAACGCTGCTTCATCGTCAGCTTGTCTAGTTCACCAATGATATGGTATGTGGCCCCCAAATCGGTGTACCACATCGGGTCGTAGTTATACCCGGTCACCGCAGCGGCAGCAACACGTTCCTCGCCGGTATAGCCCCTGTCAAAGCGCTTGTAGCACCTTACGACATGGTGGCCAGTCTTGCCACACAGCTGACACACAATCTTACTGCCTAAAAGGACCTTGATGTCGCCTAGGGGGGGTGAATAGGCGAAACCTGAAATTAACACAACTTTTTCGCACAGGTTATTATAACCCGGTCGGACATCCTTGCACAGGCGAGCTGGGTGCACCCTAGTTCAACCCGGTCTGACCTCCTTGTCGAGGCGGTCAGACCGCCTTACACATGGCAGAAATAGGTCAGCTCTCCAAAATGAATCCTAGCTCAAACCAAAACTTAAGGCGATGCTCCAAAGGTTTTCCTTAGCATATACACGAAGTATCTGCACACAAATGAGCGCACCAAAGTAGATCGAAGTGGAAGCACAAGTATAATCTAGAAAACAAGAAAAGCAAGGGAGACGGAGACACACGAGTTTGTTTACCGAAGTTCGTAAGCACCTCAACGTGATCCCTACATCTCTGTTTGAGGAAGCTTGAGCTACTCACTAGCACGCTCCAAGCCGGGTCTCTTTCAACCACTTCCCTCAATCCACTATCTTGATCTTTTCCACGGAGGCAAGATCACAACCTTCACAAACTTTTCCAAGGTTCACCACAAGTTTGGGAGCTCTAGGGCGACGCCTAGCCATCTAGGAGGCTTCACCTCCAAGAGTAATAAATGAATCACGAGTTGCTTGACGTAGCTCAAAGTGCTCAAGGCTTAGGATTTGCTCACTTTGCTCACACACTCAAATCTCTCAACCCAACTAAAAGATTTAGCTCAAATCACTTGGATCTCACAAAGAGAGGTTGGGGAGAGCTCAAATGGTCATTGGAATGCTATAGAGTCGGGCAAGAACCAGCAGCAACCAAAGAGAGAGGTGGAGGGATATTTAAAGGCTGTTTCGAAAACTAGCCATTGGACTCGTCAAGCTCGGGCGATCCGACCAGCTTGACGAGGCGGCTCGACCGCCTTGCACCGACGAGCAACCAACCACTTGATGCGAAAACCTCCATAAATCACAAACTTAATTGCTCAACCCACTCGTACTAATTAAGCTTCACTTCTAAGGCCAAAAACTCACTAACCCGAGAAGATGACCCCGGAAAACTTAGTTCAAGGCGGTCTAACCTTCTTGACATGGCGGTCTAACCTCCTTAACCTACTAACCCAAAAACTTAGTTCAGGGCGGTCCGACCTCCTTGACAGAGCAGTCGACCTCCTTTACCTACCGACCCAAAAACTTAGTTCGAGACGAGTCGACCTCCTTGACTCGGCGGAACACGTTGTTTAGGGTTTAGGTCACTCGGATTGGTGGAATTTTGAGCACTTTGACATTGTCATTCAACACATGTGGCATCCCACTTGATAGTACGACATAACTATACTCAAGAATTAGATAAAAGATATTTTTCTTCCACTTGAGCTTTGATAAAACCATATGCCGAAAGCTTCATATTTTGCTTCTTGAGGGCTGACAACAATTCTTTACTTGAGCATATCCACCTTGAGCTGATGACCATGAATTTTATCATCACATAGACAAAACTTCATATTTTATCCATGTCACCTTTTCTTTCTTTATTCACATATAATTGACACTAGGAAATATGCAATCCTCCATGGCCTTTTTGATTCGTCGGATTCAACATCTACTTGCTCTTCTCCACCACAAAGGTTCTTCGAGTGCCAAGCCTCTTGCTTGCCCTTCTCCAATGTATGGTCCAATGTAAGCACACCTCCAGCATCCAAGTCCTTGCTAATCCTTTATCAAACTTATCATCAAGATTGACACATTTCTTTGCATCATCCATTAGCACACGCTTGATATTCATCTTCATGTTGTATTGATTTTTCATTGTGATATATGTTGCTTGCTTGATATGACACCAAGAATTAAGTCACCAATATAAAGATGGTGATACTTTCATTGTTCAATATGAGACATATCAAAAAGCTTCATTTTTCTTAAAGTGACACATGGTATAATATTTTCACGTTGATCATCCACGTGCTTCACCTTCGTCACATTCTTTGTCATATGGCATACAAGTATATACATGTGAAATATCCATATACATCCATGTCTTGATCCAACAATGTTCAATAATAAATTTACAAGACATTTTTCTGTTACAACTCAACAAATTACATTAGCTCTTTAATCATGTTGTCATCAAAACACCAAAACTCACTAGAAGGCCTAGATGCTCTTTCACTGCCACCACGGCCACCTCTGTTGGCGCCATGCCCAACATCACCACGGCCACCACCATCATGTCCTCCAAAGTGGCCGCCTCTACCGCGGCCGTGTGCGGCAACATTGGCCATCATGTACTACTTCTCCGTCTTCTAGGCCTCGATCCGTGCTTCAGCGGTGAGGAACCGAGAGTAGAAGTCAGCAAGGGTGACCCGAGTCACCCTACCACGGATATTCTTGATGAAGCGATTGTAGTCGGAATCTAGACCGACAAGGATGTATGAGATCAAATCCTCGTCGTCTACCTTCTTGTCGACAACTGCCATGTCATCAGCATAAGCCTTCATCTTGGCAAAGTAGTTTGCGTAGGTGGAGTCTAGCTTGCGAGTAGTAGCAAGCTTTTGGCAAAGATGTACAATCTTCGATCTTGATTGGGATGAGAACATCTATGAGATCCTCGCCCAGATTTCAGCCAAGATTGCTAGATCCGCAACCTGGATCAACACATCCTTTGTCATGGAGGAGAGGAGATAGCCAGCTAGATCCTGGTCCTGCGCGAGCCACGTCGCATACTCAAGATTGGGCTCCATGGCATCCTTCACTTTGATCTCCATTGCAGGAGCACCCACCGAACCATAAAGTATGGCCATCGGTTGGGCACCACGAACTGTAGGAAGCACCTGCGCCTTCCGGATGACAAAGTTGTCACGCGTGAGCTTCTCATGGATCATGCGTTGAAAGGCAGGGTTGGGACCGGGGATAACCCACACTAACCGCTAACAAAGGCTAACCTACTGTACCTAATGCTATCGCTTCCGAAACGCGGAAGGCGCGTATCTCAAAGATCTACAACGAACGGTGACGAGGCGGGGTGGGACTAAAACATTTGCCTGCAGCATCTCCTGCGGCAGGCGGACGAAAACTTGAGAGTAGCGATATGGCGAGTGCCCATAGTTTCTCCAGCACGCTCGGTGGCGAGCGTTAGATTCTCTACCCTGGTCGGCGGGAGTCAAGTGACCTCAGCTGCTATGGCTTACAAGTCAAAGCTTGGTATCATCGGCTTCGAGCGCATAGCATACTCCGGTCGCTGTCGAGCGACAGGCAGGTCAGCTTTTTATGGTGACGCCATGGTGGATAGAGACAGGTGGCATCATCCAAGATCCATATCATGGATATTTGTTTATGTTTTGATCGAGGAAGAAAGGCGGCGATTACGGTTCAAGTAGGGCTAAGTATCGACTTCAACCAACTCCGGTGCTCCATCATCATTTTTTTCGAATACGCAGGAGAGCTGCGCATCTTTGTATTAAGGAGGAAAAACCGGACCAATACATGGCCTAGGAAGGCCTGATTACGAAGCTTACAGACTCATGGTTGGAACGAACACTACAACGACACACACACGAGCAATATCAAGGTAGCAAGGATTTCAGCCTTTTAGCTCCCGCAGAGCCGAGGCCCTTGCTTCCTCCTTGATTTCCCGTATAATCTCTTGGATGTTAGGCCTAGCTCCATCGAACACACACCTGTTACGATGCTTCCAAAGTGTCCAAGCTACGACGAGAACCATAGAGTTGAATCCTCGGACTTCCTGCTTCCCAGTTCTCCTTTCCGTCCGGCGCCACCATTCCCGGAATGTCGTGTCCTCCGCTTTTGGTGTCCACCTTTGCATTCCAATCCAGTGTAGGGCGTAGAACCAAGTTTCCCGTGCAAACACACAGCCAACAAGGATATGGTTGATGTTTTCCTCATCCTGGTCGCAGAGCGGACAGGCCGTTGAGTGTTGCGAGGCCACGTTTTCTAAGTCGGTCTGTCGTCCAGCAACGGTTCCAAGTGGCCAGTCAGATGAAGAATTTCACCTTAAGCGGCGCCCAAGATTTCCAAATTCGCTTGTGTGGCTCAAATGTGGTGCCTCCCACAAAGAAATGTTGATATGCTGATCTGCTTGGAGAAGTCCCCTGATGGAGCCGGTAGCCAAACGTGCTAGTCTTTCTGTTGGGGGTCTAGGGAGATTGCAGCTATCAAATCTGCCAGCTGCAATAGCTGCCAGGTTGCCAGGGCAGACAGACCTCCTACTAGATCATTCTTCCGTGCTCCATCATCATTGGCGACGATATCCTCTGTATCAAGAGCTGAAGCTTCATTTATTCCTTTTCTTTTTTCTTTTCCTTTGTTAGTCGTTGTGAGGCCTGTTTGTATGTCTTTGTGTAATTGTTGGCTCTGTACGTCCTTTTTGGATGTAGAGGTTGGGTCTTACCTGTTATCTAAAAAGGGTCATCGATGGTGTTCGCGCTACTGCCAGGATCTCTGTTGTTGTGGCATACATGGAAGCATGGAACAAAAACTATCACCTTTTCACCAGAAAATCTTAGAGGTACCGTATAAGATTAGAGAAGTTTTTAGATCCACAATACTTGCCAGTAGTTTTTCAAAACTAGTATTTGATAGTAGTTTGATCCAACGGTAGAGATTTGAGATCGGAGATACACAACTACTGATACGTATTTTTACCATGTTGTGGGTAGTATCGTCAAAGCTATAGATTTATCATGATAAATTTTTACTTTTGTGATAATATAAATAAAAATCAGTATAATTAATCTTTGATGTTAATAATGAGTTCAATATTATTCTTACAATAAAGTTGTGATTCATATATCAAAATTATATTTTATAAAAAATATAAGTCTGTTAATTATTAGTAAAATTACAAATACCCTTAAACTATTGGTCAATATTGTGGACCCAAAAAATTATCTAAAATTATCAGCGTTTATTCTTGATCCAAACGTACTCTTCTCTCTTGGCAAGAATACGATGCCACTACTTTATACAATTCTAAGACCAAGTGCATTTGGCCCGGGTTAACCAAGAAAACATAGAGGAATTCACGGGACCCCAAGAAATCTGGACTTTATTCTTCATTTGAAGCATACCAGAAAAGATTATACATTAGCATATGATAAAACTACTGGAAATATTTTTTCTGTTTTCAATAGAAACATGGTTTTTAATGAGTAAATACATATATTGTGCATGCATGGAATCCATCTCAAAATTGCCCCGTTTCACCTAGGACCTGATAAATGAGAAGCTAGAAGTGGAGCTGATGACGCCAGCTTCCCATTATTGCCAAGGTTGGTTGCAACCATAGTTACAAAGCTGTACTCTATATTAGTTTCCACGTTCATTGTTCCTTCTAGCACCTTGACAACAACGGACATATGAGGCCTCCTGTTGTAATCAATCTGCAAACACCACATTGCAAGCTTCATCATCTGAATAACTTCTTCCTTGTGCATTTGCATTTCACCATCATCCTTATCAATCAAATCCAGTAGCTGATCATTCCTTGCCTTTTCTTGCAAAATGCTAGTGAGATGAATGTTTTCTTCAGTTTGAGAATAATCAAGGGTTTTTCTTCCACATATAATTTCCATGACCACTACACCAAAACTATACACATCAACCTTCTCAGTGATCTGTGAGGTCAACCATTCAGGCGCCAAGTATCCAGGCGTGCCTCTCATTCTAGTCACCACACGGCTCTGGCCCCTGTCTATCAGCTTGCATAACCCGAAGTCAGCAACTTTAGCATCGAAGTTATCATCTACGAGGATGTTCTGTGGTTTGATGTCAAGATGAGCAATTCTCTGCCTACAGTCCTCATGAAGATAAGATAGGCCCTTGGCAATATCTGTTATAATTTTGCATCGTTTATTCCAACCAAGAGGAGATTTATTGTATGCATAGTAGATCCACTTATCTAGAGACCCTCTGGACACATACTCATAGACTAAAAGTCTGTGTGATTTCTCAGTACAGAAGCCAATTAACCGGACCAGATTGATGTGATGCAGGCTGCCTATTGTCTGGACTTCGGCAACAAATTCCTTTTTCCCTTGAGCAGCTCGATGCAATTGTTTTACTGCAACTAGTTGATCGCCTAACTCTCCCTTGAAGACTGAACTGAACCCTCCCTCCCCAATCTTATTACTGAACTCTTTGGTCGCAACTTTGAGTGATTCAAAAGTGAATCTTGCAGGCATTCCTGACAGTTCACAGAATTCATCGTCGCCAGCTTCCTCTCCACTTTGCCTACATCTTATGATGGCAAACGCTGCAGTTGCTAACAGTACAAGGGCAGCGGCGGCCCCTCCAAAAGTATAAGATAGAATACCTCTTTTCTTTACCCATCGTTGTGGATGTGTGACATGTACTTTTAGGAATGCTGAGCCCCATGAAGATCCCACCAATGAGAGGGATTCTGACGCCAGTAAGCATGAGCCATTTGAAGTGTCATTGTCGTACTGAAACAGAGCTGCCTTGCAAGAGCAATTTCCCAAGCAGGCTTGCATGCAACTCTCTTGATCAGTGGTCACTCCAGTATTCTGATCCATGTAATTGAAGTTAGAAACATTATGAACCGCTACTAGCTGGTGATCTTCTACATATTGTTGGCAAGATATTGGGGTATCGAGGATGCATCCACGATTGGTTTTCTGGTCATCTATTTGTCTGAAGTAACTGCCACTTGCACTACTTATCGGCATCGGGCAGGAGCATTGCCCGTCGGAGCAGATACCGTAATCTCCGCAAACGAATGGGTACTCGCAGTTATCTAGTTCAAGGATATCTTGTGCAGCCCACGACAACTGAGACTGAGAGGACCACTCGTACAGCCTGAGATGGCCATCGGAGTCGAACCTGATCAACTGAAGCCATTGAGAGGCTGGCAACAAAAAAACACAGCATCTTTTGTGGACGCCGAAAAGCTTGCAGCCAAGCTCCCATTTTTGAGAGAGATGTAATTCAGCCTGTCGTCTCTTCCTGACATAGCCATAAACTGCTCTGTTGTGATGCTGTAGTAGAGCCGAGGTACTTGATATCCAACAAAAGCATATAAATATAATCCATCTGGACGAACAGCGAGGTAGAACTGATTGCTAGTAGTCATATTATAGGTGGAGGACGTACTGGGAGTGAGGCTTTTCCCGACGAGTAAGCGCTGGCCAGGGAGCAGAGAGTCCACGGGATGATCGAAGGACTGCCACACCGGTGCGTTGTCGTGGTCGAAGAGCACCAGGTTACCGGACTCCGTCATGTTCATCCCAGTGACAGACCAGCCTGATGTGCCACTGGACCAGACATGGCTGCCATCGGCATCCCGGAGAATGAGATCACCGTCACCGGTGAAGCTGAGGGTTGCATTCTTCTGAACCTGGTGGTCACGGTTGGCCGACCAGACGAGCATCACCGAGTCTGCGTTGGCGTACGAATCACTGTGGTTCACGGTGGAAACAGCGTAGACCCCAAAGACGAAGGTGTTGCATGGAGGAACGCAGTAGAATCCGGCACAAAAGTACAGGTTACGGTATTCAGGCGCCGAGATGGGGCGGAGGAGCACAGGCTTGGCGCCATATTGAGTAGCATAAAAGCCCGCGGTCGGATTGGGTTCGCTGATCTTCCAAACGGTGGACAAGCTTGCGGAGGAGGGAGGGTCATGCCAGTTGTCGACCAGCTGGCAGCGGATGAAGAGGGCCAGGCAAGCGCCAGTGAGGAAGAAGATGTGGAAACACAGAGAAGACATGACAAAGCAAGGTGCAGCTCTCGGATCCCTGAGAGGGAGGATGCAGAGCAATCTCTGGAGAGCACTTTGAGTATTTGCGCGTCAGCAGTCCATTTGACAGAGATCACATATGGTAGTTGATACTGATCGATAGATTTTTTCCCCCAGTGCAGCCAAGTCTTAGACTAACAAGTTTCCTCCGTCACGATCAGTTTTTTTTTTTTGCGAAACAAGATTCGGTAGTCTCCTCGTCATGGAAGACTTGGACTTGTCCTTCCTGGGCAAAAGAGAAAGCAATATGCAGCCGGCTCTGTCACAATGCTGGTAGTAGTTTTTCAAAACTAGCGGACATTAGTTTAAGGATATTTTTTAATTTCACCAATAATAAATGAATTTATATTTTTTCATAACATATAATTTTGATATATGGACCATAACTTTTTTGTAATAATAATAATAGACACATTATTAACATCAAATATTAATTAGATTGCTAATCTTTATTTATATTATCATAAAAATAAAAAATAATCATGATAAATCTATCGTTTGGACGATACTACCCTCAATATGATAAAATACTGACCAGTAGTTGTATTTCTTCAATATCAGATCTCTACTATTGGATGAAACTACTGGCAAGTATTATGGATCGAAATCCACTTGAAAATAATTGCACTGCACATGACTTTCTATACGAGTGAGTCAAGTTCACCAATCTACCTTTTCATGTGGTTGAATATGAAGAAGAAGGAAAAAAATCAGCAATCAATACAAATAAAGTGATCAAAGAGATTTATCCTAAGCCAACCAGATTCTTAGTAACACTATAGCAGTATATATTTTACAGCTAAAACTAAAGTAAATGGGCTCTGGAGGTAGAAAAGAGCATCTCTCGTTGCGCCGGTCGACCTTTCACCATATGTTTGTGAGGAGTATTCTTTTGGTCCACGATACTTGTGGTAGTAGTTTGATCCAACGATAGAGATTTAAGATCGAAAATACACAACTACTAACAAGTATTTTTATCATACTCGAGGGTAGTATCGTCAAAGCGATAGATTTATCATGATTAATTTTTATTTTTCATGATAATATAAATAAAATCAGTAATGTAATTAATATTTGATGTTAATAATGTGTTCAGTATTATTTTTACAATAAAATTATGGTTCATATGTCAAAATTATATTTTATAAAAAAATATAAATCTGTTAATTATTAGTAAAATTACAAAATATCTACTGGTAACTACTTTTTCAAAACTACTAGCCAATATTATGTACTGAAAAACTTCTAATGTTTGTTTCATTGGTTACGCTATATCATTCTCAAAGTTATAGGAGTCAATTCACCGTGTGTAGCAGGGCATCGATCGATAAGTACACGTAAACTATAACACATGTGGTCCTGTAGGATTCGTTCTGTTGACTGGACAGTAGTCTTGTGCAAATACAGTAAACGACTAATCAAAAGACTATGAACCGTGCACTAGGCGCAGAGCGTTACATTTGCTGGTAGCCACACATTCTTAATCTAGTGTGACAACTTTGCTAACCGATCCAAAGAAATAAAGAAACTGCTATGGACTAATGGCGCGACCGGCTTGGTCCAAACTCAGCGGCTTTTGATTCTTCCTACACGCGTTCTTCTGGATGCATGACCATTGACTGTTGTCCCGTCAAGCACTCTAACGTCTCTTGCCAGAAGAGCCCCAGAGGCAAGCAACTCATCCCTACTCATTTCCTGACCATGGGAGCGTTTTAAACAGCTGCGACACTTGCTCATGCTAAAATGCCTCCCCACCTCTGCTTGCTCCTGGCCGCCGCGGCCGCATGTCTACTTTCGCCGGCGGGCCGCGTGCATGTTCAGGGAAATCCCTTCCCCACGCCGGCATCTGCAAACCTCTCCACCCGCTGGACCATCAGGCAGACGATGGACGACCATGGCGCGCAGTCCTTCGACTACATGGACGGCTCCTCCGTAAGCATCATCCTTCTCCAGTCCATCAAAATGGCCCCACAAAAAGGTCTATGTTTCGCCCTATGCCTCTACTGTACCACCCCGTGCACAGCCTTCCTATTTGGAGTCTGCATCGTATACGTCGATAGCGGCGGTTACCTCTCCTGGCCAAACGGACCCAGTCCGCAGGTCGTTTGGTCTGCTAACCGTGGCCATCTTGTCCGTGAGAACTCAACCCTCAGTTTTATGGCTAGTGGCGACCTGCAGCTCCGGGACATCAACGGCGGCCACGTCTGGTCCACGGGCACATCGGGACTCTCCGTTGTCGGGATGACTGTTACCAGGTCAGGTAACCTGGTGCTTTTCGACCGGCAGAATGTGCCGGTGTGGCAGTCGTTCGACCACCCAACAGATTCTCTGCTGCCAGGTCAGCTGCTGGTGGAAGGGATGAGGTTGACACCGAATGCCTCTGCCACTAATTGGACGATCAGCAGTCAGTTGTATATGACTGTTCTTACTGATGGTTTGTATGCATTTGCTGATTCTTCGCCTCCTCAACTATACTACCAAAAGACAGTGACACCAGCTAGAAACAGGAAAACTTACATGACCCTCACAAATGGCTCCCCAGTTATCTCTGCATCCTCCTCTGAAACTTTAACAGAGACGAACATTTCATTTGGCCAGACAGATATGATGTACATAAGGCTCGAATCTGATGGGCACCTGAAGCTGTATCAATATGAAGAAGTAGGATGGCAGATGACGCAGGACATTCTCGAGGGGCAGATTGATGATTGTGCATACCCAACCGTCTGTGGTGAGTACGGAATCTGCATGAGTGGACAGTGTACATGCCCAATGGACGGTAATGCTACGTACTTTAAGCAGATTGATGCCCGCAGGATCAATGTTGGATGCACACCAGTGACACCAATTTCTTGTACCTCAATGCTAGACCACCAGCTTGTTTCTCTCAGTAATATATCTTATTTCAATTATATAGATACAGAGGCCGCACTGTCTCGTATGATCGATGAAGAGAGCTGCAAGAAGGCATGCCTCAGGAACTGCTCTTGCAAAGCTGCACTCTATCAGTACGGTGGTAATGATACTTCTACAGGCGCTTGTTACCTGCCGACACAACTATTCTCGTTGCAGGTAAACCAGATGGAAGAATC
The DNA here is from genome assembly GCA_031894775.1 of Chloris gayana. NCBI lineage: Eukaryota > Viridiplantae > Streptophyta > Magnoliopsida > Poales > Poaceae > Chloris > Chloris gayana. Next base: position 514,681 of record JAUNZO010003727.1, read on the forward strand.
GCATTATAGTTCTTCTGCATACCTTAAGGTTCAGATCACACATTCACCTCCTAGCCCTGGTTTCTCAAATTCGAGTGCGCCAGTAAATAGGTCTACATCCATAGGACACAAAAAAATCAGTTCTGGAGCAATTGTTGGCTATACACTTGCCGGAGTCATTTCCTTGCTCATCATGATCATCATAAGCTCAGTCATACTATGGAAGAGATTTCACTGTGGTGAAGACGACGAAGATTTTGGGGAAGTATCTGGTATGATGAATAGGTTCACATTTGAGCAGTTGAAAGTTGCAACTGAGCAATTCAGTAAAAAGCTCGGGAAAGGAGGATTTGGTTCTGTGTTTGAGGGGCAGGTTGGTGAGCAAAAAATTGCTGTTAAAAAGCTTGATCGAGCTGGTCAAGGTAAAAAAGAATTCTTGGCAGAAGTTGAGACAATTGGAAATATCCATCATATCAATCTGGTAAGACTAATTGGTTTTTGCGCAGAGAAATCTCATAGACTCCTAGTATATGAATATATGTCTAAAGGATCGTTGGACAGATGGATCTATTGCCAAGATGACAATGCAGCTCTGAGTTGGGATACGCGGAAAAGCATTATCGCTGACATTGCCAAGGGTCTGGCCTATCTTCATGAAGAATGCAGACAACGAATTGCTCATTTGGATATCAAACCACAAAATATACTTTTAGATGACAACTTTTGTGCAAAACTTTCTGATTTTGGACTATCTAAGATGATAGATAGGGATAAGAGCCAAGTGATAACAAGAATGAGAGGCACTCCCGGATACTTAGCTCCTGAGTGGTTGACATCACACATCAATGAAAAAGTTGACATCTATAGTTTTGGTGTAGTAGTCATGGAAATCATCAGTGGAAGAAAGAATCTCGATTATTCCCAACCTGAAGAAAACATTCATCTCATTAGCTTATTGCAGGAAAAAGCAAGGAATGATCAATTAGAACAATTGATTGATAAATATTGCGATGAAATGCAAAAACATAGAGAAGAAGTAAGTCACATGATGAAGCTCGCAATGTGGTGTTTGCAAATTGATTGCAACAAGAGGCCTCAAATGTCAGTTGTTGTCAAAGTAATGGAAGGCATAGTGAATGTAGAATCTAATATAGAATTTAACTTTGTAGCTATAGTTCCATCGAACCTTGTCAACGATGGGAAAATCGCTGCATCAACTCAAGCTTTAGCCTCACAATTATCAGGTCCCAGGTGATATTAGGCAATTAGGAGAAAATATAAAGATCACGAGAAAGATTTGTACATCCAAAATAACTAATTATTATCTTATTAGAAATATAATATATTGTGAGATGTCTTATAATGATTTATAGTAACTCTCTCGCAAAAATATTAAAATGTCTCAAAGGTTTCTAGCATCTGAGAACCGATTTATATAAACAAAATCAGTACAAAATTTACCATCCACTGAAGATTTGTAGCTATGGTACCATCATAGGAAAGTTCAAACACCAATATCCTAGTTTTGTGGGCATGAGTTATTTGCTATAACAATAATTTCAATTGGGAAAACATAAAAAATATTGCCATTTTTGTACATTATATACATGTTTGTTCTGCTTTGCATGGTACTAATGAAACCAAAGAATGCGCAAGAAAAACCACGTGCATAGTGGACTATTTTTCCATATGCAGTAGGCAAATAGAAGTCGATAGTGTTACTCAGCATCTCTGAGGCGGCAGGGGTGTGGTGTCGCATGAACTTAATTTCTCGCCAAAACTTGTAAGCAGGGTAACTCTGGTTGGGTAGCTATCCTACCTGACACGGTGGTTGTTTATTTGTAAAAACTATCTTCTGTCTTAATAAGAAACGTGCAAAAGCATAATTTACAAAAACAAAAACAAAAAAGACAGCAAAGTAACCAAGGCATGATACTGTACCAAAAGTCACTACTCGGGACACAGGAGTCCGTACATGATTACATTCCGTCTAGAGAAAATGGTCACCTGAACATAGAATTCTTCTCTAGATATACTTCCAGAGAACCATATCGGTTTTCATTCCACCTTGCAGTCCTACTGTCGTTGGCTATTGTTGTTGGAACAGAAATGAAGGGATTGCGCATGTAAAAGGAGCTTTTGTTTCTCTTTTGGAGTGAGTAGTTGCTACAAGCACCGGATGTGTGATGCCGATGACTTTATAGATCAGTATCATAATCCTTGTAATTAGAGGTTTTGGGTGATGTATGGTTAGAAAACACAACCTTTATAGATCAATATCCTAATCCTTGTAAATAGGATTAGAAAAAAGATTGCGATAGTTTGTTTGGTAATGCAAACACAGAAAGTTCTCTTCAAAATGTTGTATAAGCTTAGAACGAGTCTTATATTTACTAATTGGAGGCTCCTTTTGAGGCCTCTACGTTAATCGGAGGAAAAATCCTAGAAAATCTCACAAAAAAGCAAAACATCCGGCCATCAATTTTGATTTCCAACAAATCACTACCGTGGAAAGGAGTCTTGGTGCATTACGTTAATGATTTTCCTACCAACTATTTCTTCGACACCTTGCCAAAACCAAACGAAGGATGGTCGTGGCCCTCCTAAACCCTAGCTGTTGTGATATTAACAGGCGACATGACAACCGTCGTTGCCATGGTGGATCAGGGTGCTCGTGCATCATAACGAATCATGTCATCATGCTCAGGTAGTTCTTGCCAAGCCGATGCATACAAGATCGAAGCACCACCATGGCGCACATCCTGTGGTGGTTGCAGCGCAGTTTGATGAGCACAGAGCATGCCCGGCCCTACATAGGTGCGATGCAGAATTGTTTCCTTGCCGTGAACACCAAGCAGGTGTGTCAAACAAGTGCAAGAGCAAGCTGTAGTCGCCAGTCATGAACAGATTGAAGGTGTGGCCTCCTTTTCTTTTCTAGGTTAAGTTATTGCCTGGAGTCACATGATTGGTTATAGCAACACTCCCGTCCTATGATATATTATTACTTTATAAGCTTGATTGATAAATAGAATATCTCCTGTGAAAGAAAGTCAACTTACATACAAACCATGTGCTTAATGGTCATGCAGCTCAACGTAGTTATTTCAAAACGGATGGTTTTATACAAATATTTTAACGTAATTTCTTCTCATGCCGATTAATTCAGTACAGTTCTGAAAATCATATTCGGATGTACCCAGCAGCTACCAATATACTTTTTTTTCTTAAACTGAAGCTTTTGGAGGACAACGTCAATTAGATAGTCAAAGTTTTTTTAATATATTTCCCCTGAATATAAGAACATAGAAACCTTTTCCCTACATTTGTCTGACAACAGGCTAGCAAGGGATTCCTGTTGCAGAGTCTCTCACTAAACCACTGAATCAGAGGCGATATAACCATATGTGAATAACACGGACTCAACTTTCTGTATGAAAAATCGGTGCTTACAATTGAGAAATTTCTTGCTGCTCTAATACAAGGTTTCAAAACTTTGAAGGTCCTCCTGCCGTGCTCACAAAAAAAAATTATATGGCTATGTTTGAAACAAGTGCAATGCTTGAGCCTTCAACAAGCAATCAAGCACATCATTCATGGTAAATCTGACTCAAGCAGGAGATACACCAATAGATACAGATAAGCACGAGATGGACAACTGATTCTACTGTTTGTAATGTAAACACTAAAGGTCCCCTCTGGGCACTTAATAAAAGACTATGGTAGTTACTTATACTCAACGTTAGAATAATTCATTGTATAACCTTCTGCTAGAGTGCTATTTATTTTCATGTCTCAATGCACCATGAAAGTAATCATAGCCATTGAGTTGATATTTCTATGAGTTGAAGAATCCTTTAATGCATAGAAAAGTTAAGGAAAAAAAGACTATTTTATTATAGATAGCAAATCACTAGCCCGTGCGTCTGCACGGGTTGACGGACTAGTTATAAATAATTGAAATTATATATATCAATACAACATCATTGTTTGGCTCCCAAGTCAACATGGGTCGTTCACTACTGCCAATGTGGTTCAACATTAACATTTATCTTGGAAGTTAAAATGCCTATGAAAAGATAAATATCTTTACGTGATATGTGATATATGGGGTCCCTTTAACCAAATATAATTTAGGAGAATGTCCATAGAAAACAAGTTTTAAATGTTATTTTTATCTTAATGAATTGATCAGGTATTTTTTTTACCATAATACTAAATCCATTTGGATATTTATTACAAAGTTCCTTTTAATATAACTTCACCTTTAAATGTACAACACATGTTCAAATGGTTAGCTATAAGGGGTCAATATGAAAAATACATATTAGGTTTCGGTCAGGGCATGTGTTGATAATATTAACAAGGTACAAGTTTTGAATTCTTGATAGGTAGTGTTTAGAGGAACACACTACATTAGGTTTTGGTACCTATTGCAAAATATTTTGGTTCATATTGCAGAAGGAGGAAGAGTAGAGATTTAATTAATAATGTATACTCTATTTTATGTGATTCATTAAACGTTGAGGTCTTGAACCATGTAGTAAATGGTTCTACATTATTTTGGATTGATGTATCAGAAACAAGGGACAACTATATGCATTTGTGGTTGCACATGCTATAATATCAATTCATGTTCCATTCTGTAAAAAGAAGTCTCTCGGCCTTGAAATTTCCTCCCCAAATTAGGAACTTCATGTGATTACTAGATTTACCCTATTGGTCAACTTTAAATTTTTCATTTCATATTTATGATTTCAAACTCATTATACTTAGATTATTTTGGTTTATGTGTCGTAAGGTCTGTAACATGAAATGTGGAGAGCATATGTTATATTAACTTTGAGGGAATCACTTATATGACACCTTAAAACCATATAATACCTAGTATGCAATGATAGCCGGGACTGATTGTGTCAATAATATGTGAGCTAGAGTGGCATGTAAAGGGGTTTTAGTTTAAACCAATAGCATACAAGATATTTTTTGCTTATATTAAACCTAATGAATCAACCATGTATACGACTACCCACCTGGGTCCATCCTTTTACATATCGGTAATGTAAATTGCAACATGAAATTGTTAGTACTTTCCTAGATCTTTGTTTGAGCAGCCTCGATCCAACGCTAACCTTCTCAACATTCTGATTGATAGGTGCAACATTCTGAACTTCTCCACTTTTTGTTATGAGATCCTCGAGTGCAAAGAAATGAATGCCAGTGTTCGGCTGTTTTTTGGTACCATCCTATTGCTGCTAAATGGTTTAATTTGGATATTCTAATGTATAACCGAATTGCAGAGCTTCTCAAATAGCAAAGCAAGCTTTCGATGGAGCAATTTCAAACTTTAACTCTATGGATGAGGACATGTAAGATAGCTTGAAATTGGTGGAAAGCTCGAAGGAGAATCTGAAACAGTTGAGTCCTAGAGGTAATATCCATTCCTATCGTGAGTGCTAATTGCCATGTTATAATTTGGTATAGGGATATCTTTGTCTGTGTATGTAAGATTGTACCTATATGGTATGAAAGTAGGACAAGTCCACTATTTGATCGAGTTTTTCATTCTGTAATTTGGGCAAGAAATAAACTAGCAGCTGCTACCGGTAATACCCGCTATACTGTCCTATCAAGTCGGAGTGCTAATTGACATATTATAAGTTGGTCTGCAACCATTTATCTATGTATTATATAAGAATTTTAGGATTTGTTGTTAAAATAATGTACCAATCAGACATGGGGCATGTCCTTTCTTAGAATTTACCTGTAGAATTCCAGAGATAAGTTATGTTTTCAATTTGAGTCCAGTGCAGTGTAGTGCAAGTGCTAACATGAGAAAGTTATGTTCCAACATGATTCAGTATTGTTGTTGTTTAGATTCATGGATAGCATAAGACAAGTGTAATCTCTCTCATACATCATTCTTCTTCACCCTATATGAGACAAAGAAGTAAGAATGTTGAGTAATTGTTGCTTGCCTTGAGTTCCCCTTAAAACGTATTCAGTTCCAGGGGAATAGGTTATTACTTAGAGAAATCTAATTCAGTTGTCTAACGTGACATTGCTATGCTAGAATGGCTTTAAGGGAAAGGTGGTCTACGTGAGCGAAGCAATGCTAGGCTATCGGGAGAAATATTCTAAAGAGCTATCCATCTCATGATACCAAGGGCGGAATTTTGTCCCAACAGGGAAAGGTCATGGCGAGGGTGTGGGAAAGGAGATTGATGAGTATTCAAAGAGGTCAACTATTGTTTCTCTCACGTTTAACCAACTTGGTGAATTGACGCAATACGCTTGTGATTTGCCTAGATGAATCTACACAACCTTTCCTTGAAATGCATGTATTTGTTTATATGAAAAATAGCTTAAGCTCCTTGTTATTGTATTGTATATGACCCACTGAATATTGCATAGACTATACCTTTCCTTTTTGTTTTTTCTTGCAGATGATTGTGGACTAGTACTTGAAGTTAGCGTCGATGAAATCTTAGGTTGTCATCACAAAGAATGTTGCAATATGTCTAGTTCCCAATGTTCCTAATTGTTGCAGGATAGTAACATGTGGTTGATTTTTCATCTCTGGCTTAGATGAGGGCACACATAATGTCTCGCAAGGTTGCCAAACATCGTGCAGCCTTGTCACATGTCCTTATGTATATGTAGTTTTGATTCTATACATTCCCGAATAGATGTAGACAGTCCTAAACAAGACAGCTTGGTCACTGAATATGTTTCATCTTATTATGATGATTTGTGATCTATTGAGCATGTGATATCATTTTATATTTTGAAGTATTGTGACCGTACGACACGTGTGGCTGTGTGGAGCAAAAGTGGCCGGTAACAATGTCAATTGATGTTCAACATTGTCGAGTGCTCATAATGAATCTGCACAGTGGTTGCAGATTGATTGCAACATTATCGAAGTGATGTCAAAATGCTCTGCTCCTACTCCTCAACAGTATGTGTCATTGTCGAGCAGAAACCAAAAGTGCTTTTGGTAACCGAAACAGAACATCATGACCTCAAATTTCGCGGTGGCCACCTGGTCAATGTCCGGGCAGAATCCAGAGCAGATAATGACACCACGGAAGTATGAACCCTGGGTTGGGGGTTGCTACTTGGCATGGCGTCCAACACCAGCATATGTCGAGACGCGCACCTCAGCACGGTGAGCACTTGGCGAGGCGAGCGACATCCAAGGAACGATGAGGCGGCACCAAGTCCTGTTATGTGGCTACCCTAGCTTGTAAAACAAAATGCAAGCCCGACAAGTTGATCAAGTATATTTATCCAGATAGCTTGATTTCCGAGAGATAAGAAGCCTTTGCAAAAGACACCACATCATCCGGCATCGAAGGTGTTGCGTAAAGGGCTGGAAAATAAAAATAAAACTCAGATTTAAGAAGGGTGCAAGAATTTTGTGAGGCCAAGGCTTCCTACTCCGTGCCTCCAGGCAAGCATTGAGGCCAAGGAGAAACATTTCACCTTAGATACATCTCACTTGGTGGACGATATTAAGAGGGAATACATGAATGTGATCAAATTGCAATGCACCTTGTTAAGTTTAGCTGTGATGCTAAGAAAAATGTGTTATGTCATAAATATGATGTCCTGCCATCTTTGTTTTAAATAGAACGAACCGGACGATCGGCCTAAAAAAACAATCCTTTGATCGCTCCCTAAAATCTTAAACTGTAACACAAAAAGATATTTCTATATTGTCTATTGAGTTGATAGTATGTGTTTAACCTCTAAAGCCTCAACAACTATTGAATCAAATGGATGGGAGCCTATTGCTAAAACACTAGTCGCGGATGTAAAAGTCTCCATCTCCATCACATGAAACTTTATGTATTTCTTTCTTTTTCTTTTGCAAATAGGGACCAAAATCGAATCGGGTCTGTTCCTCTAAACACTACCTGTCAAGAAGTGTAACCTTGTTAAAACTGACAACACATACCCTAACCAAAACCTGATATTTAACTTGCTGATCCACCCCTTATAACCAACCATTTAAACATGTAGTGTACATTCAAAGGTGAGGTTATATTGGAAGCTTGTAATTAATACCAAATGAATTTGGCATTATAAATTAAAAAGAGACATCTTATCAATTCATTAAAATTTTTAAAATACAACATTTAAATTTCCTTATGCAGATATTTTGGCTAAATTATCATCGGTTAAAGTGACTCCCTTTATCCAATATCACATAGATATATCTATTTTTTCATAGGCATTTTAATATTTGACGCTTCCACGCTAAATGCTTATGTTGATAGTAGTGAATGACTCATGTTGGCTTTGGGAACCAAAAAATGATGTTGAATATTTAAACTTGTTCTTGCCAAGTTTACATAATATTTTGAACTAGACATTTTGTTGATTAGTTTGCATTACAACACACTAACTTTCACAATCTTTATATATCCTAACCACACGTAACCCAACACTAGATTTGAGTCCCATCACGTCACCCAAAACATCTCGGTCTCAAAATGTCCTTTTTGAACTTCATTAGGCCTAGAATAAAAATGAGAGTCTCTATGCGTTCAACTTGTATGATATTTTAAACCACAATTATTTATTTCTTGGATGCCTAACCCTTCTTGGTTTTGGGGTATATAAAGAATAGCTCATTTCCCATCAAATTGACAAAAACAAATCTATGTATAAAGAAAATAATTTGTAAGAACCCATTTTAGCACTTCGAATAAAAGATTACTACAGTCTTAGATCAAACATTGCTTTTGGTGCACGATAGGCACGGTTTCAGAAATTTTAATTTCTTTATAAATTATTTCTTCTTTTTTACTTGTTTTAGTGCAACAGTAGAAAATCTAGACAATATATATATAACCCATGCATATATTGACTAGAAATTTTGGGTGCCCGTTTATGTTAAAATGTGTCGGTTGACCTTAATTTTTCTCGTATCATCCTAATTACTTGATAGGGAGCCGGAGAGAAATAACACATTGCAATTATACTTTCTCCGAACATAGAAAAATACTCAATCTATGAAGAATGTATAAATTCATATGTGAATAATATACGATTAGTACTAGCAAATGTAGAGAAAAATGAACACAATCAAATTTAGACGTCCATTAGTCCGGCATATCTTTATTCGCTTCATGATAAGTATAGGTTTTTTCGGATGTATCTCCATTCAATGAATCAATGTCATGTTGAGTTTCTCAAGGCAAAAGTTTATGAGCTGGCAAGGTTCGCAAACCACTATAACTCAGAATTTTTATAGCAATCCGACCCTCGTCTTAGCAAATGATTAAACAATGGCCACGCAGCGAGTGCCATGGGTAACCCTAACCGAACCGGCCCATACGAGGCTCAAGGCTTGAAGTGGGCGGGCCCAATACGAGCAAGCCCCTAGGCTAGCGGGGGGGCGGGGGACTCCCGCGGCAGCGCGACACCCGCGGACCAAGATAGCCGATGAGGCGGGGTGGCCTCCCTCGGCGACGCCATGAGCATTGTCCCCATGTCACCGGGGGCGACGGGACGAACCTTTTGGCCTTGAGCGGAGGAGAGGCATGCTTGTCGGCTTGGCGTTAGGGTTGGCTTCGCCGTGGTGGATACTCGCAAGAGAGGGCCATTCGCATCGGGGAGAAGAGTAGGTGGAGCCGACGAGGGAGCGGTGGTGGAAGCCGAAGCTAGGCTCGTCGCCGCCGGAACACGCATGGAGATATGCGGATCTAGCGGCGGTCGACCGGGCTACGACGCCAAATACGGCAACGGCGGGTGGTGGTGGGGGAGGGGGAGGGGGATGGAGGTGGAACCGACGAGAGGGTCCCGATCTAGGGCCGCCGCCGCAGATCTTGCATCTACGGGGAGCGAATTTGGCGTTGATCGACCGGAGCCCACCTCCGAAAGCGACGACGACAACAAAAGGAGGCAGGAAAGGGAGGCGAAATGGACTGTAGGGATACCGACAAAGGCTATGTGAAACCGAGAAAGGCTTCAATACAAATAAGGCGACATGAACTTTGTCAATTTCATTTAAAACTAAATGTGGGACACCGCACGTCTCTTTAATTTTAATTGACATTTGGGTCAAGATTATTGAAATGGTTATACAATACTGTCAACCGTTAGCGTAAAATGGTTCGCAAAAAAAACCGTTAGCGTAAAACATGGATTGCACACAATTGAACGAAGGACACCTTACTTGATTTTTCTTTAAAACTAATCTCTGCCTAGCAAAATAGCTTCAAATGATGCCACGGGACAACGAACACAACATTGGTGCAGCTTGCGTTCATGACAGCATCAAGGTTCAATGGTTGGAATTATACAGAAATCAGTGATTCTCAATTCCTCTTCATATAATCGCCATGTTGTGTCATCCAAAAGAACATTTTGCTTATGGAATGTCAACTTAAATAAGCCAAAATTCTACACTTGTTCTTACCGCTACGCGAGTACGTCTTGGAGCGGTACTAGTAATATATTTAGTATATAAACTCAAATCATAACGGTCGCCAAAAAAAAAAAAAAGAGAGAGAGTAACTTCTTCCAGTGAACAGATGGTGGGATGCCAAGCCTCAGCGGGAACGGAACGGCTGGGCCTAGGCTGACGAAATGGAGCGGTCCGCCGTGAAGCCACACAGGTGACACGGTGCAGTCGCGCATGTACAGCAGTCTGCTTTTGCATCGCGCGAGACGAGATGTGTCTCGCTGTCATGTGGGGCATCCTCGATAAACTTTCTGGCTGATCAGTCCTACCTTCCATGTAGGAGTAGGAAATGTTTAGGAGCCCGTGGCGGGAAGCGCGAACATTGCCGCCCAACAAATTGCATTTCACTGACACATGGGCCTACATGACGAAATTGTTGGGTCGTGGGCCCTTGAATCCACGTTGGAAAAGCCGGGTGTCACGACTTCCCTATGACAGGGTTGGCCCACTCAAAGTTAGCTAACGGCGCCCGCTTGCGTCACTCCGGTCTCCGTTCGCCGGTGGGGGGCAAGGGTAGAGGGCCCATCGGCCGCCAAGGAAATAGAGGCGGGAAAACTGACCGCCGCTTGGTGATTCGCATCGCCGCCCAACCCAATCCCGCGCGCCGTGTTCTTCCTCTTCATTCCTCCCCCTTCGGCTCACCCGATTCGGAAACCCTAGCAGCGAGGGTTCTAGAGCCTCCCGGTGCTGGAGGATGGCGGCGGCCGCGGACCAGGCGCTGCTCGACTTGCTTCCCCAGATCCACGCCCTCTTCTCCGACCCGCTTCGCGTGGTAATGGAATTCATCCCCGCTCTAGTCTTCTCGTACGATCTCGCGCAGTGGACCCATAACTCGGCAATTGCTTCCTAGGTTAGGGGAGAGATTCGTGAATTCAGTCAGTGTTAATTCTCATTGGTTCGTTTGATGTGACGATTTGTGTTAGGGATGTGGTAACTTCCGAAAATTTTACTGAATCTGAATGGTGACAACTGTTATGCTCTAGTGTTTATTCTGTCTATCACTGTCCAACAAATGATTGATATTACGTTAGTTTCCGGTACATTTTTTCCTATTCTAGTGCAATATTCTTCCTTCTTAATGTAGAAACTATTTCTATTCCATGAATGCCTAATTGCTGTGTAGACTCGTAGGGATTTTGTCCCTGATAATATTTTGGTTGTCATATTTTTCAGTTTTTATTTCTCTGAATGTGTTCAGCATGAGAAGCTCATAAAAACTGCGTAAAATCAGAAATAAAATCTGTACGCTTCCTCAGTTTATACCTAGTCAGCAATGTGTTCGCCAGGCTCAATATTATGAATCACTTATATGCCTTTGTGGCTTGAGATTGTTTTTTCTTTTTGCTAAGTCCTGGAGTTATTTTCTCCATTTTTTGTTTGTTAAAATTGTTTACCTGCTGGCTAATGCACTCTGTAACATATTGTGGTTTCAATTCAGATTTCGTACAAATGGCTTAGTCGCAACTTCTGTGTATCATCAAATGATGCCAAGAGGTAATATTTCAGCTTTGATGGATATATGCTCTATGGATGCTGTAATTCCATGATCATGGCTAACTAGTTGCAGATTGATCTTCAGATTGCTTCAGGTGTTTATTAACAAGCATGGAACTGATCTCCAAGTCATTTACAGTGTATCTGGTTGGTTGAAGAACAATCCCCACAATTATTGTGTGAAACTCACTTCTGGCCCAAAACTTGAAGGTAGTATATGGCTTTATGTTCCTTTGTGGTCTGGATTTCCTAAATTACAATTACATTGTCTCATCTCAGATAAATAACTTGATAAGACTATATCAGAAATGCTTTCTGTCTCTACAAACTTGAAGGTTTTGCAGTGTCAACCTGCCTACCTTTCTTAGTAGTTAATTTCGTTCTTTTGATGCAGTAACAAAGCAAGAATTCAAAGATTCTTGCTCAGTTCAGATATACAGTGTCCAAGCTTCCATTCCAAAAGATACTGCTGTACTTTGGAATCCTGAATTTGTGCAGGCAGAGGAGCTTTTCAACCGGCCATTTGATGAAGAGAATTGTTTGAGAGATAACAGGTACCGTTCTTATTAGTGCCCTTGGCTTTATTTCAAGTAGTCATTCCTACAATAGAGTTGTAAGTGAACACACACCATATGAGAATAATACATAACTAACCACTCACAGAGGAATTATGAAGATAGCTACCTGATGAATACTGTGCTTCTGATGATGTCAATGTACTCCACTTTATCCCTGATAACTAGTTTCAATTTTACACAGGTTTTGTGGTATTTTGAATTCTTTCGTCAAGCGAACTTCCAGTGGGAAGCATGTGAATTCGTTGCCACCAAAGCCTATAAATAGTGCTGTGGCAGCTGCACTGTCGAAACCTAGCATTATTCCGAAGGAGCAGGCTCATCAGCAAAATCTGCCTGGACCGTCTATCCCTAAGGAGGTAATAGGCAATAAGGCTGAGAAGAATAATTCATCAGCATTGGTAAAAGATAGTAAAGATCCTGTGGTCAAAGAACCCTCAATTGCTGACCATGCAAGCAAAAATAAAGCTCAGAATGGGAAGGCACAGCCTGGTAATGGTGGGTCTCTTGCTACCATGTGGGGTCGTGCATCAGCAAAACCCAAGCCTCCGACAACTACTAATTCTACAGCTGCAGCAAGTGTTGCTGGTACTATCTCACTGCAGCTCATGTCTAATTTTTGTTTCCTTATTATTTCTTGCATGCTTAGGTGTCAACGTCCAACACGTAGTTTTTAAAATTGATCGTGTAATATCAAGCATACCGATGCGTCTTTGTTAATGTTTTCAGTTACAGCTGATGCACAAATATGTGCTAAGGAAGAAGCAGATGCTGATAGCAGTGATGATGAACAAGGTGTAAGTTACAAAAGGTGCTCTAATGGGGCAAATAACAAAAAGAGACGAGCAGTATTTGATTTTTCAGATGACGAGGAAGAGGAAAATGTTATAAGCATTGCATCTCCTGAGCAGCCTGCACAGCTTGCTCCAAGTCCTGTTGCTGAAGCTTCTGAGGACACTAAAGAAAATCAAAAGAAGTTGGAAAGTAAACAGGATAAACCAAATAGTGTGAAAGATTGCTCACAAGGGATGGATTCTGACTTTTTCTGAACATAAAGCCAAAAGTGCCAACACTTCAAACCATTCAGGTATTACCTTGAAAGAAAAGAGTAGTGATCCTCCCATCAACGACAGCAAGCAGGATCAAACAGCTGAGCCTGCTTCAACCTCACCACCGAAAAGAAGGAAGGTTTTGAAGACACGCATTGATGAGCGGGGGAGGGAAGGTATGTTGTCCTCTAAGCCTGTAAAAATGTACTGTGTTGTTCTACATTTTTTAAATAAGTTTTTTATGCTCAGTCTGAAAATTTTGTAAGCATGAAAAATTCCTTTCTGATCTAATTGTGTTGATTCTATTTTCAGTTACTGAGGTCATCTGGGAGGGCGAAGCCTCTGCAGCTGCAGATAAGGCAGAGAAGACTGTGAGCAATGCAAATACTGGAAGCAGGTAATACACTTTCGATATTTGTACTGTATCGAAATGATTGTATTTCCATTATCAAATTTAAGATCCCACAGTGCCAGTGGATATTTGTGAGATTCAAATATCACTGTAGAATTTTATTAAACTGTTCTTTCTTGTCCAGTTCATTGAGGATAATGCACAGCTAATCCAGAAATAAGAAAGTTCAGTTCAAGGCATTTGGTTGTTAAAGCTGTATTTACCAGGAAGAAATATTTGATTGATTTAAGTAGTAATAGCATGCATTTTTGAACGTTTTATGTGTCTTAACCCAAGAGAATCTGTCAGTGCTGCCTAGCACGTAAATGCCCTAAAAATATTGCATAAAATGCTTAGGCTAAATGGAGAAACACAAGCTCAAAACATGCAGTGAATTTATAGTTGGTATGGATGAACCCTTGGGACCCCATCAGGCCACACATGTGTCCATGTATTTGTCCTTTCAGTTCATGCCTGCATGTTAAATGGGAATCAACAGTTCTTAGCAGTGAATTCCCATTCTGTAATATTGTGGATGAACCCACTATACTGCTCATGACTAATTCTGGCTACCACTGGATTATTGGGTTTGTTCTCCTGAGCCACTGAAATGTGTCCACTCCTGCTATGCTTATGGGAATTATCTAAGATTTAGCAAAACCAGTTCTGTTCTTATCAGACAGGACGCATGACTAATTCTTTGGCAGATTAACTTTTGGTCTGATCTTAACATAATGAGTTTGTTGACTTACTTATTTGCAATTCCTATTTTCTGCTGTTTGGATAGACATTACATCCAAGGAAATTATGTGCTCTGAGCTATGCTCATCTTGTGATTGTGAATAAGATCATTGCACAATTAGACTGAATCAGTGTATTCTTTCTGTATTATTGTTGTCGACCCCAATAAACTACTCATGACTGAATCTGACAGCTGGATTATTTTGTCTATTTTTTATCAAGTCACTGAAATCCATCCCATCCTGCTGTATGGGAATAATTCAAAGAGTTAACACACAGGCAACAGAACATTTTCTGTTTCACCTTGTGTCTGATCTTGTGGACCTTCTTTTGTCCATTCCTTATTGTGTGAATTGTGGGTAGATCATGCGTAGATGATCATTATGCATGTGGTCTGACAGCAGTGCCTTCCTGACATCTTGCGTGGATGATCATTACTACATGATCAGATAACTTGAATAAATGCATTGCATTTCGTTTCTCTAGCTCAAATTTTTCACTAACTCAATCCAAACTCACTGATGCGTCCTTCCATTTTGTGTCAGGGCAACCCTTCCAAGCAAGCCACAGCCAGCATCCAACACTGACAAGAGCAAAGCTTCAAGCAAATCAGCCGCGGGCAGCAAGAAACCTGCCAAGGCCGGGGCCAAGCAAGGGAACATCATGTCATTCTTCAAGAAGGTATGAAGTCAGCAGGCTGCACCCGTATCAGATGGACTTCTTCCTCAATTCTGTAGGCTGTTGCACCGGCTTCAGACAACCACTGAATTGAGCCTCCTCGAAGCCTGAACCTGAATATCTTCAGGTGGGACAAGGAAGGCTCCGTGAAGGCTGTCTGATGTAGTTTCTTTTCTTTTTCTTTTTGGTATCAAGTAGTAGTGTTGATTTAGTTGATCTGAGATCACGTTTATGGATTGGGAGGTTATGTCGCTGTTGCACATATAATTGCACTGATAAAACTTGACTCAGTATTTTGGACGATGTTGTCTGGAGATCAAGGTGGTATGCTTTGATGATACCTGCCCTGTTCATCAGACCACTCCTGGTGGAGGGAGAGGCATGTGATAGCTGTATGGACTCTGCAGAGTTTGGCCTTTCCGGTCAGATTCGGGGTGTGGGCATGAACTCGCATTCTCTGACACAGGAGCCGCTGTTGTGTTCGCAACACGTACCTGCCGTGGCAATGTTATCATGGAGTAGAGAGCATGGTACAGTAGTCGGGCAAGTTGGAAGCACCTGATGGATGATCATCTCGTGAACTTTACCCCATGACGTGCCAGGTCAACCTCTGAAAGTGAGGCCCGGAGCAATCCTTGTGGCTGCCCCCTGTTTGGTTGGTGCTCGCAGTGACGAGAAGAGAAGTAAAGGAGGCGCTCCGGGAGCGATGAGTGAAATCCAAGGAAAGTGATTAGTGTCACTCTAGTAGACGAGAGTTAGTATCATCCTGTCTTCTACACACACACAGAAACCGGTCCACGCCGTGTTCGACAAGCCAAGTTTCAAGAAAACGCTTTCGGCCCGCCCGCCCGTGCGTGCGCGCTTCGCCTTCTTCTTCTTCTTCTTCTCCTCGATCGTGTTCCCATCCATGGATAATGGCCAAGTATAGTAGTGTAGCCCACCACCGCCCCCGCCATGATTGCGCCACGCGAGGCTACTGCTGCCCGCGATGATGCCAGCTAGCCGCCGGGCTCCTTATCTATTCTGTGATTAAGACTCACTGTTAGTACGTAAGCACGCCATGATGGAGGGAGGGTGGCTTGGCATGACAGCAAGCCGCGGCGGGGACGAAAGGATGGGCATTGGCAGCGACCGCGCGTGAAAGCTCCTTCCTCGCTTCTTCCAGAGGCCGGTGGCCAGATGTGAACGTGCCATTGCGATGCGATGCCACCACTCACATCGCAGCAGCAACCGCGTAGAAATTTCAGAACACGATTCAATAGTAATTTCCGAATTTTATTAAGCTAGACAGGCTCTCTGTCAGGTCGACGCCGAGCAACAGCTGATCAAGAAGAAAAAGATCAGGCGGCGGCGCGTCGAATGATTCGCCCAACGCGACCGGCGGCTACAATAAAATGCAACTAAAAATGGTGTCCTTTGCAATCGGAGCGCGGCTCTGTCTGGGACCCGTGTGACGGTTGAACCATCATCAGTTTCAGTTCAGCTCCACATAAATCTAAACCACCTCTTTTCTGTTTGGTAGACGGATACCGATGGAAATCTCTCCTCTTTCAACAGTCCCAAAGCCATGCGAATCCCCGCGGGCCCAATACGTTCTCGCGGGCCTGGCCCGGGCCATGTCACCCGTGCCGTGGCGTCTACGAAAAATCTGTCGCTTCATTCTCCGAATGGAAGGAGACCTGACTGATATGGCACGGAGCAGAGAGCTTAGCTTGAGTTGAGTCACCGTTGTTTCCGTTTCCGAACAAAAGGAGATATGTTATCATAAAATCATTAATGCAAAAAGGTAAATTTTCATTATCTAAAAAAATAATCAGAAAACGCGGAGGAGTTTCTTTTGCTTCGCGGATCGCATAGAGCCTATTCTGATGCGGTCCTTCCAAATTTGGTGGTTTTCTCTCGTCTCATGGAGAAAAAGAAAATAACTCACACGAGCCAACAGGCGAAGCTCCAAGGTGCGGGTCCCGCGTGTAAGGCGAACAAAGGGCCCCACGTGGCAGACCCACACGTGAAAGATTGGACCGGAGCATAGGCACATGGGTCTAGTGTGCCAGGAGATAGAGGTCAGAGAGCGGGACCCACCGGGGCGCCGTGAAAGCTGAAAGGAGACAAGAGGAGGCTGCCTCTGTACTGTGCGTAGCCGTTGTGGCTAGCAATTGCAAAAGCCTCGGATTCGGGGACAAGACATGCATGCCGTCGTCAGGTCGTCTCCCTCCATTCTCTGTTACGTGGGCCCCCTCTTCTGCCACGTTGACATGCTTCCCAGCAGACTGCTACTACTACTTTTAAGGCAAAATTTGCTCGCACCACACTCTTCAATGACGGTCTTTGCTAGAACATACTCATCAATCATGATTTTGTTAAAACACACTCTTGAATCGAGGCTATTTGCTAAAACACACTCAATAGTGATTTATTAGAGAGATAACTTTTCAAATGACAAGAACACCCTCACTTCATATTGAAAAGAAATAGAGAGAAAAGAAGAAATCAACCAGCGCCTATTGGTGAGCCGCTAGGCAGCGCCCACTTCATGTTGAAAAGAAATAGAGAAAAAAAAAGAAATCAGCGGCCAAACTTATTTTGCTATGTGGCTAATAAATATGTATGGCTGGAACCATACAATATATGAAGTCTTTGTCATATGAAAATGTGTGGTTAATTGTATTATGAATTGAACGTAAAGTTGGTGGTGTGATATAATTGAATAATAATAATACTTCTTATAAGAAACATTGATAATATGCTTAAACTAGCAGCAGGGGTATACTTGTCATTTGAAAAGTTCTCACTCTAAAAAATCAATATTGAGTGTGTTTTAGCAAATAGCCACAATTCAAGAGTGTGTTCTAGCAAAACCATGATTGAAGAGAGTGTTCCGACAAAGACCGCCATTGAAGAGTGCCCTGTGACAAATTTTGCCTACTTTTAGACTGACTCCAACAAGAGGAGGCAGTTTTGTGAGGTATTTTGACGTTTGCCCGACATGAATAGTGTTTTGCAATTGCTTCGAACAACACCATCTCCAACAGCAAAGATGCAAATACATCCATGACTGCTCCACCCTTGCTCCATGTGAAGGGACAAATGCATTGGAGGAGAGAGAAGATGTATTTTTAGATCCTCTCTCTCCTCCATTGCAAAGATGCCTCACCTGATACCTCCTCTGTTGGAGCTTATTTTGAAGATGCACGAGTGTCAATTAGAGGCATAAATGGATTTGCATTCCCTCTGTTGGAGTCGAGTCTTAACCAAGGTGGAGATCATCCGAGTATTTCAGGTTTTGATGGATGGATAAACCAGTGCAATAGCGCAATAAATTATTCTCGGTTCAGCTTGAGCGAAATGAGATCATTTCAGGTTTGGAGCGGTGAGAGAAATTATGGGTGACATGTACAAGCGCTCATGAAGAGGAATAGCCCAGCTTTTCAGAGCATATAACATATTCCCCTTTCGATCTTTTCTAGTTGGACCATACTCACATATGATTGATGAATCGAACACACATGGCCATAATTCTCGACCATTTTCAGACCTATCGATTCACTTGTCCTCACAGGGACGAAAAAGAGTATATGGTAATTACCGTGTTGTTACTGTAAATACTAAATGAGCATCGCCACAAAAAAAAACTGAACTAGCAGCGAAGCACTGAAAGAAGACACGACACAGGCAGAGATCCATCAGACGATGTTACTTAACTACAGAAACTACGAAAGATGACGCAACTACACTCTCCATAAACGCCAAATTAACCATTAACAGATTGGACCCACGCAGGACACCGGACATGAGACCTGACAAAACCGCAAACTCTTTCTACATAGACTACAACTCCCTGCTGATGACAATCATGAGTTTGGGCGGTTGTTGCGATGCGTGAGATGTATAATACTAGTTCGGAGATCACGTACCTTGCAGTCAAAGCATGTAGGACAATAATCCTGCCGCCTAATTAGCCCCTGCTCCGACGACGATATATATATTGCGTCGTCGTCGGAGAAGAGAGCGCCGTGATCATGGTGTAATCCACCAACCCGACCGGCTAATCATCTTCGGCGGCGCCCTACTACTTGCCGAGCTCTGCCACATGATCTGGCATAAGGTTTATACTCCATACCAAACCATTCTCGCATGCCAGAGCCTCATCCAGACCAGTCATGTCCCGTTCTAGCTTATTATTATTAAGAAAAATGCAATAATATGGCCTGAGTTTAATTACAAGCAGCTACTCAGTCCTCAACTCCTCAAGATGCATGAGTTGAGTAGTTTATCCATGAAGTGCACATAAGTCACTCCTCGTGTGTCTGATTGCATTGCACTGTGGCGATCGGCGACTCCCATGCATCAGCGAGCAAGGTTGGCGAGGTGTCAATCTCGCGCGTGTTAATTCAGATTGAGACACATGCATAACGTACGTCGAATTAAGCAGTGCAACTATCCTAGCCAGAGGAGGTTTCATCATCTCAACATGAGACTCTCATGCGATAATTGTCAGATTGGTGGTTACTTGTGGATAATCGTTTTGCAAGAGTCGTGTTCATTCGCTTCTCACTTTTAGTTAAAAGCGCATTGCCCCCACAGTATCTAGCTCGATTCTGCTTTGCCGGTCGTGATTAAATCCTGACGCAGACACCTCTGCTTGTGGCTCCACACATTAATATCTCTGGGCTGCAAGGTATGACTAGATAACATCGGACGGCACGTTAACGTTTCGATTGAACAGCGCAACCGAATAACATTTCGGACGTTTGCAACCAAAATTCATGCCCTCGATACTCGATAGCCGTCACTCGAGTGTCTGCCCTTGACTCATATGTGTGCCACTGTTGTGATCTCATCAGCTCATCAGTGAAACTGGTACTGGATGTGTGACCCTGAGAATATATCAGCAAAATCGTCTTTCAAACCATCAATGAGCATTGTACTGAAGAACCTGATCATGAAGCTGTACGTTGAGCGTCGTCAAGATCACAATTAGAGCTCATCATCAGGAGAGACGGTTGGCACGCCATCTCTCTTTTGAGTGCACGCACTGTGTTATCCTTTCGGCAAATCCATAACAACGACTTGTTGAATCAACAAACAGCTGCCGGCATATATGTTCGTAGTATCTCCGATTCCATATCCAGTCTTTCGACAATGAGTGGTGTTTTTTTCCCTAGAATAAAAGGGACTCTGCCCCGATCCCATTTACATTGCAAGAGACCAGAAAACGTTTGCAGCATAGGTTTATGTACCCATTCTCACTTAACGCTCCAGAAACTCTCCTTTTCGTCCTAGCCCATTACAACTGTGTGTTCCTCGAGCACCTTTGGATCTCGCTCCTTGATCCCCGGTCAGGTTCTCACCCTGGTTCTCAATTGGTTGGTCTTCCAGACTTCCTCACATTGCATTCGAGAATCTCCACCATTGTGTTGAATTGATCGAGTTTCACCGTCGTCGGACAGAATATCTGCCATTGCCTGATCATTGACGATATCCTATCCCACACTATCGACATCCCCACCGAGGAGCCATGCTGGAACTCATAAAAATTTCGTAGTTTCGAGAGACCCCACAAGGTTGCAGCAGTGACCATATATATTAACTAAACCAAACTTGTTATTACTTAACCATTTGGTTGCTACATTCTCATAACTGTCAATTAGATTAACGACGAGTGGTGGTTCACTCTCTCGGCTAGCTAGCTCCAGGAAGAGATGGGCGAACGGAAAGCCAAAGCTGCATGCTTCTCTCGTTGATGGATCGATCGGCAATGGCGAGCGAAATGAGTGAACGCAGCGAACGAACACACACCCATGGATCGGGAAAAGCCACGCATGGAATGATGATCTCCCGAGTTTTATTCTTTTGGCGGCTGGTCTTTTAGCTTGCTTTTAAGCTAGCCAGTCATGAGTGCCCAAAGGCAAGCTATACAGTACACAGGACCCACATGACAGGAACACCAAAAGGGCGAAGTCTTGCTGGGGCCCGGGCCCATCTTGGTTGATATTCTCAGATGCACTCGCTCCTGGGTCCGTCCTGTCATCTCATAGTATCATGTTGCAACTAGAGGGTAGAGGCCCGCCGGGGGTTTGCCATGGCTTTAGGCTTGATTGGCTACAAAGCCAAAGCTTGGTAGGTGAATGTGTCCTTATTCATGGCTCTATCTACTCCCTAACAATAAACAAAAGGAATTACGTAGTACAAAAGTGATGTGGCCTAGATAATAGGTAGCGTGATCTTTGCTCGGAGTCCTCAAGATTCACACATGACATGTAGTATCACCTACCTGGATATGGCATAATAATGCGAATGCATGGCGACTGGAATCAAAGGCACGCGCGCTGAGATCTGATCTCTGCAGACGGAGCGAGAGGCGCGGCGTTGCCTTTCCGTATTTCTTTTAGTTTTGGTTCATCAGCAGACGGAAGCTTGGGGACAACAAAGTGCTGTGCCAGAGGTTGCCAAAACTGGATGATGTCGGTGGCCACACACGGTCCAGACCCGTCTCCTCCATTGCCCGTGCCTGACTAGGCTGCTGCGAAAGCGCAAGCTCGCGCGTGTGGCGTGTTGCACGCATCAGGAAAGCCGGCCTGCTTCTCTGAAAAAATTAAAATTAAAGTGGAATCTGGAAAGACATAACCGTGTCGCTCACAAGGAAAACATGGTGAAAACTAAGGGCCAGGACAGACCGATTTTGTTCTTCTAGAAAAAACCTGATAATAATAATTTCGAAAAGAAAGAGTTTTATTTCGTGAATGATACAGGAGGAGCGCAGGACACCGGAGAATGATACTCCGAGTCGACAGTGGACAGGAATCGGAACAAGTCCTGCTGCTGCTGGATGATCTATCGGATCAGCGGATTCCGTGAATGATGGAACGAACGAGGTGACCGGGCACGAAAGCGAAACCAGCATCCACCGGGAAGGACACGTCGTCGCACGTTCCGTCTCTCGTGTGTCCGCCGCGCATACCGCACATCGCCGTCGCCGCAGCCGTGCTGTTGTTGTTTACTTTGGCTGTCTCGCGATTGTCGACGACGCACACACAGATAGATAATCCGACAAAATTAGGTGAGGCACGGCCGGCCGGTCGCAGCCTGATTAGACGAAGATCCAATCTTCCGTCGAATTGAAAACACTGGATATTCTCCCGTGTTAGTAGCAGACTAGTAATGGTATGCGGTGCTTACGAAACACATACTACTGAGGACAACTACTGACAACAACAATTCGGGCCCCACGTGTCGGGCGGTGAACCAACCGCCGCTGTGAAACAGCGAGAAAGTCCATCAGGAATCTGGTGAAGGTGCACTGCATCTCTGTTGTTCGTTTCTGCACTTTAAAATTTAAGACTGTCACATCAAAGAGAATCTTACTATTTATCAATATTTCTATCAATTTAATGACAAAACCCTATTGACAGATTGGTGCTAATTTTCGAGATGAATCTAATGAGCTCAATTAATTTAGGTTTTGCTAAAGTGATGCTACAAGTAACCGTCTTCTAATCATGACTTAATTAACCTCATTAGATTCTCTCGTAAATTAGTTTAGAGGCCTGTAATTTATTTTATAATTAAACTTTATTTAATACTCTTAAATAATAAGATTCTTTTTAATGTGACAGTTATAAAGTTTACACCTGTAAAACGAACACACCCTGAGTTTTCTTTTCTTGGAAAAATGAGGCATGTGTGAGTGCCTGCCGCCACACCGGCCGTTCCGTGCCAGTGCTTGCTGCCTCCTGGGCATAGCATATCGAACTCGAACCCGGAGCTACCAGATCAAGGATATGTTTGGTTTATTGTCACACTTTATCATACCATAACTTAGTCACGCTATAAATTCTTGGACAAGTGTTTGGTTCGCTGTCACAACTGTGATTTGCCATACTTTCTTACTATGTTACCCCACATGTCATAGACCTAGTTTCTTACCAAAACTTGCCACAAGTGTGGCGCCCAAATTCTTTGTCACACTTTTTGTGGCTGCCACAATTTTACTAAACTTAGGTGTGGTAAAGTATGGCTATGAACCAAACAGATCCGAATACTCAAGAGAATAGACGTCTCGAGAAAGGGCGTGCTTACAAAAACACTAGTAGTATCACAAAACAAATATTAATCGAGGAAACGGATGATTCAACTACTCTCCTGGTCCAATAGGCCTCATAATTTGCGGTACGTGCACCCTACTTTATTTCCCCCGCTGATCCTTGTATCAGACGCAAATACAGTACGTAAGATCATTCCCCCGAATAATAAATACACATGCCGGGTGCGTGTGTGTGGGCAGAAACCATCACCGAGCCTACCGGCCAGTAGCGCCCTCCCGTCTCTCGATTCCTCATTCAACGTGACAGATCACGCGAAACCGCGGTCTAGAAAAACAAATCGCATCATTATCCATGATCGGCCGGCGGTAGGGTGGGCCGCAAATTAAAACCCAGCGCCCGGTGCTGGTTCACACCCGCACTGCGATCTTCATCCGCGTCGATTTGACCGGGAGAGGCATGCGCCCGCCCACCCCGTCGCGGCGCGGCACGTGGCGCCGACCTACAGGCCGAGGAGGATCCCGATGGGCAGGGGCAGTTTCGGCAGCACACGTGGAACCCTGGTATAAGTAGTGGCGGGGGTCCGGGGCACGGATGGAAATTCTTCCTTCCTCAATTCCTCATACCGCGTCATCCGCGTCGCGCGTTGCTTCCGCCCCTCCCCTGCTGCTTTGCTTGCCCTGCCCGAGACGGCGGCTGGTCGCCGTCGGAGTGCTCGCGCCTGACGGGTACGAGAGGCGACTTGCGCGGCCGCGGATTGGAAGCTGCTTGAGGAGAGGCGCAGCAAGTGATTCATTCACAAGGCATCCCTCGGCTCCTCGGATCGTCAGGTCAGTTCGATTTCTTCGCCTCCGAAACTCTCGGCTGTTTGCTTGTTTGTTTGTTTGTTTGTTTGGAACCCGATCGATTATCCCGAGGCACCACATATGTCATCAGGTCTGGTAGCTGGTCTCGCCCCAATCGCGAATTCGAATTCCCGTGGTTCTGGTTGGAATTTCGAAATCTGCACCACCGCGTCGCTTTTCTCGCCCCTTACGTTTTCGTTTCCTCCAGATGCAACCTGCGCACGTCCTCTTTCGCGGTGAGGTCACCAGTCAGGTGCCCCCGTTAAAATTGCAGTCATTTTCGGCCGTATTTTGTCTGTATTCTTCAATTTATGTTTGGCACGGACCGCGTCGCCAGTGTGACGCTACCTGCCCACCTTGGATTTGCTTCAACCATAGACCGCGACATTTGAAAACACACGCGCGGCCGTATTCTTTGGCCTTTGTTTGGATGTGTTTTGCTGCTAAAACAAGGACTCGCTGGTGATGACGCATCCCAACGCCTGTTTTGACTCTTCAATCTGGCGAGGTGCGTGCGTGACGTTCGCCGTAATCCTCATGGGCCCCTGCGGAACGGAAGCCAGAATTTGGCCTGGTCTCCACCGTACAAATTACCGCGGTTAAAGGGGTGGTAGTGCCTAGTAACTGATCTTGCCAGCAGTAACAACACCGCATTCAACCATGTGGACAGTAAACGGCGGGTAGAGGACCAGCTTTAAGATCGCTGATGTGAAGACAGGTTTTCGTCTGGTCTCTTCCAAAAGGTGCACGTACTGTACATTCGTCTCGTGTCGTAAGATGTTCAACTGTGCTCGTACTGGTACTAACTACGGCCTGCACGTCGTCGTCGTAGCTGACTCCCGAGAGACCACAGGACGAGTCGGCCCGCATGCCAGTCTCTGGGCCATGCTTCCTGAGTCCTGACCCACGTGGCCAGGACGTGTTTTTACTGTTACCTTTTTCTACTTCACCGTTTGTACTCACCAGGATGTGAGTGTAAGTATAGTACTTAAGTACAGTAATTAGCGTACCCGTTATTTAATTAACAGCTCGTGGGTGTATGTGTCGGTCCAGTTGCTGTACTGCTTGACTCCCCGTGGGGAGGGGAGTAGTACCACTACAGCACTGCTAGCCAGTGGGCACCCGTTGTGCGTTCCTGCCTTCCCTGTTCTGGCCAGCCGTTTCCAAGCAGAGCATTTTGCAGGACGACCACGCTGAGGACTAGCCCCTACACTAGTTAACCAATCTTTAGTTTTACCCGCCATGCCCTTCTACACTATAGTAGGGCCTGTTCGTTTCCCCTATCTAATTTTTAGAGGGTCAAATCAAAGAGAATTTTATCATTTTGGAGATCTTAAATAAAGTCTAATCTCGAAACTAATTGCAGACTCCCTATCTAATTCACGAGACGAATCCAACGAGGATAATTATAGTATTATTAGAAGATGTTTACTGTAGCATCACTGTAGCAAAACATAGATTAATTAGGATCATTAGATTTGTCTCGCAAATTAGAGGGGTCATGACATAGGTTTTGTTATTAAATTAATAAAATTACTACTAAATAGTAAGATTCTCTTTGATGTGACAGATATCTAAATTTTAGAGGGTGGAAACGAACGGGGCCGTAGTTAACCGATCTGTGGTCCATCTACAATACAAAGCTGTATTATTTTCAGAGAATTAAGGACTTGTACTAAACACTTGGTAACCACGCATGCAGGGCTGTTGTTTGTACATTCTACTTAACACTAGCGACACGATACTCGCGCCAAAAGGAAGCTGACAGTCACAGGGTCGTACGAGTAATTAGTAACTAGTGCTACTAACCAATAGAAACGGTTTTACCACGTGATCCCCTGGTTTTTCATGGAATGGAACACGTGACACCCCCTGTTCGCTTCGTCCATCTGGGACCAACGTCATGCTTGCAAAACCGTTTTGAACCAAACGATCCGGCGCCGTTCGATTTGGCGCGAATCATTCCTGTTGCTGCGGGAGCATCACGCGGTCATGCATCAGCCATCAGCAGCGGAGTCGATCGCGGCTGATACGTAGAACAGCAGCAACCCGAGCAGGCAAAGTCGTGTCGTACCGGTACTTAATTAAGGCAACATTCCAACCACTAGGGAGTGGGTTAATCCTTCGTCCTTAGGTGGTTTCTTTCTTTTTGGACTCACCTTGGTTCGATCAAAAGTTTTACCGCTGCGGTGGTTCTCATCTTCTGGAGGCTGCACGTGACCCGGTCTTCCTGGGGGAATAACAGTGCCAATTACCCGAAAAAAATTAGCCGCCATATAATCTAGGGCATCTTTTTGGTACCATCGGGATTATTTTATCTTGAGAATACGTTTCCACTTAGCACCCTATACTTTTTGTTAATCTGCTATTAAGCTGCTGCACATGTGTTTTCCATTTTATTTTGTTTTTCTTCCAATCTTCTGTGTGGTTTCAGTAATGCATGTTTCAAAAGGCATTCCGCTGAATTCTCTAGTTACATGGTGCACGTGATTTCTTCACCTACTACATACCACCGCTGGTACCAGTACTACCTTGTCGACAAAAAGTAGGGATGTTAACTGCTTAAGTGCCTGGAATCATTGCAAACAAAAGCAAGTGACGTTTAGTAGTGCCACAGCACAATGTGAGGAGCCCGGCCGGCAATGCGCTGTGCTGCTGATCGCCGCCGGCCCGCCGTTCCTTTCCTGGTGGAGTTGAGCGTTGCCATCAGCTCTCCCTTGATACGCACATGCCAGCATCCATTGCTTGTGTGTCAATCGATTCAGTTGTGGAAAATCTTAAACCGGGCACATTTCTATTTTTCTTGGGTTCCAGGCCAAAACTGGATTAAGATACGCGAAACAGGACATGCCGGAAACACTTGTTTATCCGTACTACTGTAGAAGAGAAACATTGAAGCAGATAAACTAGTGAACATGCGTGTGTTTGGTTGGATGGATCGCAAGGGACGGGACGGGACCGGACGGAACAGTCCCTCGTTTGTTTCTGGGTTTGGAGTGGGATGGATCCATCCTCCACGAATATTCAGCCAAGATGCGGGACGGACTGGTTCTGCCAAAACTGACCGGACCGATTGATCCCTCCTTCACGTCATCTCTCTCCCGTCTCTCTTTGTCTCGCGCGGAGCTCCTCGACACGACGGCTCGGAGCCTAGCGTGGCATGGCGCGCGGGGGAGGAGAGCAGAGAAGAACCGCGGGAGCAGCAAGCACGCACGCCTCGCCGCCGCCGCACGCCTTGCACGACGCCCGCCCGACCCTCGAGCTCGCCGCCGCGACGCCGCCGTCCGCCGCCTCGAGAAGAACCGCGGGAGGGGGCGGAGAAGAACCGCGGGAGCAGCAGCACGCCCACCCACGCCCGGCACTCTACGGCCGCCGCCGTGCTCTCGTCCTCCGCCTCCGCATTGTGGCGGAGCGCGCGGCCCGCCTCCGCCTCCGCCGCGCGCAGCCGCCCCGAGGCCGTGACGGGAGGAGCAGGCCGCCACCGGGCCGTCCGCCGGGAGAGTCGCTGCGCGGCAGCAGAGCGAGGGCGCCGCGCGGGAGGTCGTTGTGCGGGAGGCAGAGCGAGGGCGCCACTTGGCGGCGTCACGGCAGGCGCGCATCGAGCCGCGTCGCGGCGGGGCGGAACGGCGGCAAGCTCGGTGGGGCGCAGCTGCGGCACGTCGAGGCCGCGTCGCGACGGGGCGGAGAGGGGCGCCGGGCGGGCGAGCTACGGCGCGGTGGATCGAGCTCGGGGGCATGGCGAGCTCGTGCCCATGCCGGGAAGAACCGTGCAATCAAGGCGTTCGATGAAATGTCCGAGACGTGCTAGCAACCGAGTAACGGAACGTGGAATATGCCATCCAATTATAAAAGATGCTCTTCATCCGGTTCCTCTTCATCCCTCCAAACAAACATGAAATAGGAACCATTCTGTCCCTCGAATCAAACAGAAAATAGAACCATTCCATCCTAATTTTTTGGGACGGTTCCGTCCCGTCCTACTTGGTTCCGTAACCAAACACATGTAGAGGACCCTGGCGCCGGCCAAGGGACCTCGGCCCTCGAGGCCCTGTAGGGTTGCTCCATTTGTTTTCTAATGATTTTCTGTAGCGAAACCTAATTTTTATTGGATATTTTGAATAGAAACGAGTATATTTGATGACCACACTAATCTTGTTTTTGTTGCTCTCTAACCATAATTTATTTTTTGTGATCTATATGGACGCAAAATGTCAGTTGTTGAGACAATGGATCACCATCCAGTATTTGTCTTGAAAATTAGCACGCCCTGTCTTGACCCTGCCGAGACAATGGATCCGACCAAAATTTCTTGACCCCATTCTTACACTTTGTAATAACCAGAGGCCAAAATGGATACAAACGTACTAGAAACTATTATACTCCTTGTGTCACTATAGTATTGTATTTTTTTAATGTTTCTTGGTTGTATCAGACCTAACTCGTCGTGGATGTCGTAGCAAAACTCCAATGCCCAAGCCCAAACTGTTGCTATCACCGGAAAAGCTTGAATCCTTCCCTTTATTAGGTTTCCTTGCCATGTGTGAGCCCAGGAAACCAGCAACCACTGGGCATGTCTATGTCGTGGTTCCTGTTTCGCTGCGTATGAGAGAGTACTAGGTATTAGAGCATGTGTGCCGGCGTTGCTGAGCTAATCACGCCCGGTAATTCCACGGGCAAATCTGCGACGTACGGACCGGCACGGGACACCTAATTACTCCCATAAAAGCCTGGGAGTTTCAGCAATAGCGACCTGATTTGCACCGGTGTGGTCTGCATGTTTTGGTCGGTTCCAGCCGTGTCAGTGACAAGGACACCTAATGGTTTTGATTTGAATCAGTTGCGCGCATTATCTGTCTGGTTATTACTATTCTGTTTGTGTTTGGTTTCTAGGTGGTGCCGTTCGGTTTGGGGACACTCAGGGCGAGAGGTAGCGGTCAATGGACTGCTACAGCTACTCGGGAGTTACTAGTAGCACCGGATTTTATTGCGTCGCGCAAGGTTGATGCCGTCGTTTGTTTTGGCCTGTTTTGGGCACATGCGGCCGGGTTCAGTGTGCTGATTTCAAAACTTCCCGAGACGTCAAACGTACCAGAATTTGTCCCCTTGAACAAAATGCGTTTACCTGTTTCTTCTACGTATTCTATTTGTGTGCTGAAGGCTTTTTTTTTTACTTCATGTTTAAGTTGGGTAAAATGAGTACTTGCTGCTTTTGGAAGAGAAGTGTAAAAATCTTCCTGATTTGTGTGACAAGTTTGGATTGGAATCAATAACGTTCTAAAATTGCAATAAAACCTCGCAGTGATAATGTCTTGATTAGAGACGCGGAAAATTCTGGAAACGGTGCTTGCTATTTACCACTGCGCCCCCTCTATTTTCCTCAGAATTAATTACCGCACCCTCTCCACCCATCGGTAGGCGTACCGGAGCGGCACGCGCACACACGGACACAGTAGTAGCCCTGCACGACCTTTTACTTTACAGTAACCCCCAAATATTCCTGCAAAAATTAATCGCACCCCGGGGTCTCTCTCTCGCAGACAAGCAGAGCAAGACGAGAAAGGGGGAACAAGCTGGAGGAGAGGAACCGCCGGTGACAGCAGACACAATGGAGGCGCAAGTGGCCGCGCCGCTCCACCACCAGAAGCCGGCGCCCACCCGGGCGCGCTCCTTCGCCAAGCTGCTCCGCCGGAAGACGCGCGCGGACCAAGCCGCGTCGCCGGAGCTGCCTGAGGCGCCGCCGTCCGCGCCCGGAGCAGATGTCTTCGAGGAGCCCTGCAGAGACCAGCCGCCCGCCATGCCGTCGCTCAGCAAGCTCAAGCTGTCGGGGAACCTCGCCGCGGCCTACTCCCTCGACGCCTTCTTCCGCAGTGCCGCGGAGAAGAAGTCGGGAGCGGCAGGGGAGGGGTGCGCGGCCGGCGGCGACCGATGCGGCGGTGGCGCCGGAAGCAGCGGCGGATGCGCTCCTCGCGAACCTGTTCGCGGGCGTGTCTGCGGTGAAGGCGGCGTACGCGCAGCTGCAGCTGGCGCAGTTCCCCTACGACGCGGAGGCGATCCAGTCCGCCGACGCCGCCGTGGTCGCGGAGCTCACGCGGCTCTCCGACACGAAGCGGCGCTACATCCGCGACCCCGCCGCCGCGGCCCGGAGCGCCGCCGCCGCGGGCACACCCCTCGCCGCGCACGCCGAGGAGCAGCGCCACCTGCTCAAGACGTACCAGATCACGGCGCGGAAGCTCGAATCCGAGCTCCGGGCCAAGGACGCCGACGCCGACCGCATCCGCAGCTCCCTAGCCGCCGAGCTCCGCGCCGAGCGGGCCCTGGAGGCGCGGCTCCACCCGGGCCGGACCCTCGCCTCGCTCGACGACCTGCACCTCTCGGGGCTCAACCCGACGCACTTCCTCACCGCGCTGCGCCACACGGTGAAGTCGATCCGCTCATTCTCCAAGTCCATGCTCAACTCGATGCAGTCCGCGGGGTGGGATCTCGCGGCGGCCGCCGCCGCCGTCCACCCGGGCGTCCCGCTGCGCCGGTCCGGGGACGCCAAGTTCGTCTTCGAGTCCTACGTGGCCATGAAGCTGTTCGCGAATTTCCACCGCCGGAACTTCAATTTCAGCTTCCTCGACGAGCGGGAGTTCTACGACCGCCGGAGATTCTTCGAGGAGTTCACGGATTTGAAGGCGGCGACGGCCAGCGAGTTCCTTGACGTGAGGAACGCACGGTGGGGAGGGTTCGGCAAGTTCCTGCGGGCCAAGTACCTGTCGCTGGTGCACGCGAGGATGGAGACGGCATTCTTCGGGCGGCTGGAACAGCGAGGCATCGTCAGCGCGGGGCCCGGGTTCCCGGAGAGCTCGTGGTTCGCGGACTTCGCGGAGATGGCGCGCCGCGTGTGGCTTCTGCACTGCCTCTTCTTCGCGTTCGATGGCGGGGCGGAGGACGAAGGCGCCTCCATCTTCCAGGTGCGCACGGGCACGCGCTTCTCGGAGGTGTACATGGAGAGCGTCAGCGACGGGCGCGCCGACGAGGCCGCCGCCGAGGACCGCGTCGTCGGGTTCACCGTGGTGCCGGGGTTCAGAGTCGGCCGGACGCTGATCCAGTGCCGCGTGTACCTGTCCCGGCCGACGGGGCGGCGGTCGTGATGGCCTGATGCGATGGTGGTGGTTCTGCTAAAAGCACCGTCGTGTTTGCTTCCGGCGGATGGTGATGGGGGAAGAATGCCCATTTTGGGACGGCCGTCGAGGTCTCCCGCCGGCAGCCGGCTGTGGTGGTAACAATGAATGATGCAGGGTGGCTATGTATGTAAATCTATCTCAAGGGATGTAGTAGCAATGTAATCGTCGTCGTAATATAAATGCCATTTTGAGTTCTAGATGCTGCATTCCCGTTGTTCTTGCTCTCTGATTCTGCCTCAAGGTGTTGTGCAGCCTGCATGCCGTAGTTATTACTGATGTCAATTGATCTACTAGTAGTTCATTGCTATGCTCGTCAGATTGCTCCTCCCGTCGTTTGGTGAACCTGAACATGGATTGCGTTCCAGCTCGTTGAATCTGGTGAATGTGGCCTGAAATGAATTGCAGATGTGACGGTTTTGTTCTTGGGGGAGGACCAACCAAATGATATTGGATTCTTTTTGGACGCTTGCTGATATGGCTTTGGTGTGTTGGAACTTGTGATTCGCTGTTTTGCAGTTGGTTGGCTCCGTTTGGTGGTTTGTGATCAAGCGCTAAAAGTATTCTGCTTACTAGCGCATCAGCATGAGAATTGATCCCTTTAAGCTGCCTGTTTGTTACAGGAAATGACAAGGCTTGTGGCCATGATTTGTGTACCCAGAACTAGCAATCTACCAGTGCAATGGAAATCAGAGAGCTCTGCATTGCAATGGAAATCAGTCTTAAAGATTTTTCTTTTATTATCATTTCTTAATGAACTTTTAATGCATTCTGCACAACTTTTTATTGCTTTAGGTTCTGGCTTTTCTACGTTGTTAAATTCCATAATTGTTAATGCATTTTTTTACTGAACATTCTTGAGGTTCAACGTTCAACAACGAAAGTTTTGGTCGCGGATGACCATTTTGTCGCAATGAAAAAGCAGCACCATACTATAGCTTTTCTTTCCACTATGCCGTATTTGCTTCTTCTTTAGATACAGCGTGTTCATTTTCGGAACGTAATAATGGCCTTCACTTTGGTTACGAAGCATTTAAAATGTGGCATGCATTTCACAATTTAAACACTAAAATGATACAGCTAAGTGGCACTAACCAGCTGCAAAGAAGGGATGAGATCCTCTTTTGAGCTGACTGCCTTTTTCTCCTCTCTTTTATGGTGTACCCCAACTGTCTCATTCTCCCTCTTTTCTTTTGAGCCAATCTTCTTATTCCCTTCTTATTCCCGCGAGTACTTTTTTTTTATTCTGCTCCATTGCACAATGTAAAGTTGGACATTGCTGTGGGCTTGGTCCATGGGCTAATGATTGGGCTTGGAGGTTGGCCTTGGGCTTTGTTTCTTCATAAACATTTTGTGTAGCGAGCTACGTGCATATTCTGAGGCATTTTCCCTCTGTTTATATCGAATGCAAACAGTTGAACCAAACCCCCGCAGCTTTTGTGGTGCCACGTTGCCTATGGGTTTATACTGAATCAAACCTTCATAGTGTTGTTCATTACTAAGGCTGACTCCAACAGCAGGTAGGCAAAGGTAAATATGTATGGTCGGTAGCTACTGTTCTCCCGATTTCAATCTCTAACGAGAGGAGGCAAGCATCTAGGCATCTTTGCATGGGAGGAGAGATGGAAGGTAAAAATGGATACTCTCTCTCTTCCAATGCATACAACCAAGCATGCCTCCTCTCCTTTGCATCAATCTGTTGGAGATAACTATTTTTTGCTTCCCTCATCTTCACTGTGCATGCAATGCAAATATGGTTTTGCCTCTCAAATTTGCAAAACCTTGTTGGAGTCAGTCTAAGGCCCCGTTCGTTACCTGCATTCTGCATACCCAAATTCTTTGTGGAAAGCACATGTTTGGTCGACCGGCCACAACAGCCAACGACAGGACGACAAGAAGTCCCAGCATGTCACGTGGCAATGCAAAGCAAAGGTCAAGGATACTTTGTTCCATACATATCTTCTTTCGGTCTCAGGCCTCCTGGAATGACATATGACTGAGAACACGCAGCACGGGCACAAAAAGAAGGTGGAGAAAAAAATCAGTATATGGGCGCAGGTCAAGTCGTCAACAGTAAAGGTGAAGATCCGTGGACGCTCCGCGCTACGACCAAGCCGCAGCGACCAACACCGCCGTCCGGCCCGAGCAAGGACGCGCCATGTAGGTCACGATGGGGCACGATTCTGTTCGATCCATTGGGCCTCCAAACCGGCCCACGAAAATGACTGTTGGTTCCGCGTGGATGCCGCACAAGAAAAAAAGGGTTCGTATCACGGGCGTGCGCCGCCACGGTGCCCTGCCGCCCCGCCCGACGCCGTGCGCCGCTGCCATTGCTCCTGTCCCCGCCCGACGCCGACGTGTAGGTTTCTGGGTTCATGTCCAATTTTTTCTTGTCTTGTCTCCTCTGACGCCGAGCTGTGTGATTCTCCATTCAAGCAGGAGGGCATCTCCGGCCGCAAGCATCGGACCATCGCCAAGGTCTCACTGTGCTGCTCCTGTCCTGTTTGGAAGCAAGAGGTACCACGATTAGTTAAGCATTTTTTTTCTTTTTGCCTTCACACTATCTGGTGCTCGTATGACTAGTTGTTAAAACCGAGAGGGAAATAAATAAATCACTTTTTTTCATCTGTAGTAGTACTAAATAAGGAACATAAGCTAGTGTAACTGTTGATGGACGACATTCGTTCCTGAGTGACTGTCAATAAAAAAGCTAATGTGTAAAGCTAGAAAAGGGGATTTATTTCTTTTTTTAAAAAAAAGGAGGGACCAATGCTATAGAAGTGATTTTTGACATTTTGATCTTTTGGAAGAAAAAATGAACCACCTGCTGGCCGACGAGCTGCAACCACACATCATGAGACTCTGGTGGTGCTTGGAAAGCGCAGCAGCTTAATGGTGTACTCACTCAGTTAAATTGTTGACATTGTTGACTTTTTTCGTTATGTTTGACCATTCGTCTTATTTAAAATATTTTTTTAAATATGTAAAACTATAAGTCATGTTTCAACTTTTTTTAGTGATAAAACAAATCATAATAAAATATGTTATAGTTCTTAAACTTTTTTAAATAAGACGAATGGTCAAACGTAATGAAAAAGTCAACGGCATCAATAATTTAAAAATGGAGGGAGTATCAATCATCATACGCGAGTGTGGGGGTGTCCTGTCTAGGCTAGAGTTTCAGTTTCTAAAAGGGTCGTAAGTGGCGGAAATACGACACACCATGTGATATTGAATAGCAATGGTGCTTTGGTTTCAACTATGGTTGTACTCTAAATACGAGTAAATTTTCTACCGCCAATGGGGGCCGTAGCCCCGGCTGGCTTATGAGTAGCTCCGCTAGTGGTTATTAGAGTTGTGTTTTCTAACATTTATATATAGGCTACTCCTATTTGCAAATAACAATAATGCCTTGTTGTAAAATGATGCATTGAAGTTTCTCTTAATAACAATAGTAGAAATCTACTGAAGGGATGCAAAGATTTGATATCGGTTATGATGATGAGGAGCGCATGGCTTACGATTATACCAATTTTGAACATGTTAGAGTACCAAATCCACCACTCCACCTGCAACTAACGATAAAGTTAGCTTATCTGCAGTTTCTTATGAATGGCAGATTGTAAAGCTGCTGTTGAGATACTTACCCGGTGTATCAATCTCTGCTTTATAGATACTATCAATGATAGTGAAATGCTTGATGAAGATCAAGAATTCAAGATGAGGAATACAATGGTGAGAATTTTGATTATGATGACTATATGGATAATTTTGGTGGTGAGAATGTGGATGCATGGTCATGCTGAGGATGACTATATTGAGGATGATTATGTTGCGGATGATTGTGTTGATGGTAGAGGAAGATAGGACCTTTAGATCCAGGGGATGAAATGAATTTATTAAAGTTCACGTGGTTGGTATTGTTGTCAAAGGATAAGGCAAGTATTGCAATCGTCTCGTTATTGCTAAGCATGGGGCACGGACTAGTGGTATAGAACTCACTTGAAAGAGTTGCACTGAAGGATTGGAAGTTCAGTCAAGATGCTTTAAGGGCCGAATTGGTTCAGATGATTGTTCTTCATGAGCTCCCATTTTCTATAGTGGAATATGATGGCTTTTGATAATTTGTATCCAGTTTGAACCCTCTAATCAAGATGTTATCAAGAGAGACTATCACATGTGATTGCTTGAAGTCATTCGAAGAGCAGAAACAAGCACTTAAAGAGATGTTCAAGAATGTCAAGAGCAGGCTATCGTTGACAATGGATATGTGGACATCTCATCAAACATTAGGCTTATATGTGCATTACTTTTCATTACATTGATGATGAGTGGAAGATACGCAAAGCAACAAAGTGGTCTCTAGTGGGCCTTATGGCGATACCGAGGCTTTAGATGTGGACAAAATTAAAGCCATAGGGGAGGATGACCATCCAGTTGTCGTGTTTCATGATTTTAAGCCCAAGCCCTCTCGTGCAAGGCATGTGGTGTTTCTTAGCAATATGAGCACACAACATGTCTATGCAGTCATAAAAGCCATAAGCCTCGTCGGGCTACGGGGCCTTCTGCTCGTGGTAGTGGTTCGCGGGAGTTGGGACACCATACGCGGCTAATGGACTCCACCTCTCCATGGTGTGGTACTGATAGAAATCCCGGCCGCACCTCCTCAAACGTGGCACTTTGTCCGGTCTTTATGTTGTCGCGGCATGATGTGAACACAAAATGCTCCACTTCGCACTGTCCCGGCACTAGTCCAAAGTGGGGCATGTTGTGTGCACATCCTGATGTGATAACCTAAAATACCAAACAAAGTGCCACATCTACGGAGGTGCCACGCCACGGTGCACCTAGTGTAGTCCACCGTTCGTGTATCGTGCCCCAACTCCTACGAACCACTACCAAGAGTAGGATCCTCCGTACCACTGCCCGACGAGGCTTGCGGCTTTGGCGAGTGCATAGACACGTCGTGTTCTCACATTACCGAGAAACACCGATGGCCTTGCACTAGAGGGGTTGGGCTTGCGATCACGAAACATGACAATTGGATGGTCATCCTCTACTATTGCTTCAACTAGTTCACATCCAAGGCCTTAGTGTCGCCACCAGGCCCACCATAGGCCAATTTTTGTTTCTTTTGAACTTGGTGTGGCAGCAAGATGGCTTTACATGATGTAGCTCGGATCGCGATTGCCGCCAAGCGAGAAAGCATGCCATGAATGCTTGAGGACGTGTATTTCGACGTGTGTTTAACGCTTCTCTATCTAAGCATCATAAAATTGTTGTCGATTTTTTCGTTATTTTTGACCATCTGTATAATAAAAAAATTATATATATATATATATATATATATATATTGTTGAAATATGCTTTATCACTAAAAAATGTAAGTTGTACTTTTTATGTTTGAATAAATATTTTGAATAAGATGAATGATTAAAAGTACGAAAAAGTTAACGATGATAATGATTTTGGAACGGAGGAAGTACATTGGAGGTGTACAGTTTATGTTTATACCACTTCACTAGATTAGTCTTTCTACTATCCCGGCCTGCCTCTGTGGTTCATGCAATATACATATCATACATTATCGTTGGTGCATTAAGAGATGATCATACCCAGCTTCTGTATGAACTAGCAAGGAAACTTC
This sequence comes from Chloris gayana, assembly GCA_031894775.1. Lineage (NCBI taxonomy): Eukaryota > Viridiplantae > Streptophyta > Magnoliopsida > Poales > Poaceae > Chloris > Chloris gayana. The sequence goes on from JAUNZO010003727.1 coordinate 551,759, forward strand.
TCGGACACATGCACAACTGTGAAAATTTGTTTGTCCAAATAGAGGTCCTAAATTCGACCTTGTAATCTCGTTTTGTAAATCGTTGAAATCCAGAGAACTCAAACTTGGTAAGAGCAACCTGGGCCTAGCCCATCCAAATGTCGTCAACAATCTATGCAAGCTCCCATTAAAAAAAAAACAATCTATACAAGCAGCCCACCTCACAAGCCTGTCACGTGTGTTAAAAAGTTCAAAAAATCTGAAAAAGGCCTAATAAGGTATTAAAAATAAGAAGAAAATAAAGACAATGAATTGTCTGTGCATGTCACTTGCCAAAAAAAATGTTGTCTATGCATGCATGTATGTCTATAAAATGTGTGCATGTCTAAGTGGTTCAGTGCATGTCCATTGTCACCAATGATGGATGCAATGCAATTTCTCGAGTGGGAAACCATCTACCTTTTGGGAACAGAAAACCAGCAATGTGTCCAGTGACTAATTATGCACTATTATTTTTTTCACTAGGTCTGGTTAATGTTTGGACTTTGGACGAGTGCCCTGATTAATTTGGGCGTGACAATTAATTAACTTCAATATAGTATATTTATAGTTTGGGGCAATTGCATGGTTGCCCTCGCTTTGAACTCTAACTCTGTTTTTACCCCTGTTTTTTCAACTTTGCATGGTTGCCCCTCCTTTTTGATTCTGAAGTTTTTATTTACCCCTATTCCGTTACAATGACCTAACAGTGTTAAATAAGACCGCTGAAGACTATTATACCCTTGCGCCATTACCCCTCCTTTTGTCTACAGTTTGCATCATTGCCCCTATTTCACAATAGACCATGCATTTTTATTGAATAAATTTTTATTTCAAATTTAGTTCACAAGAATTCAAAATTATTTGGATAAATTTTTTAATCTCAATATTTGTTTGAAATTAACTAAAATTGTTTGAAATTTCAGCAGCATTTCGTCTTACATTTGGATAGGAGAAGCAATATATCACATATATTTTTCACATGAGCAACCAAATAACATAAGTTGAACAAAAGCATCACCATAGTTCAGTAGCATAGACCATAGTTCATAGTTCAACCAATGAGTTCAACAAAAGCAGTAGCTTCCAACAAGGTAACATAAGATTACACCACAACATTTTAAACTCCAAACCATGAACCTAGCCTCCCTGAACCTCTCCTTCCTCTTCCCCTTCCTCTTCCCCTTCCTCTTCCTCTTCCTCCATCGGTTGCACTTGCACTTGCACCTCCATCTCGCACCACCACTTGCACGGGCACTAACACACAAAAGAAGTTTGTTAGTGCATATTTTTTAGAACAAAAACAGAAATAAATGTGTAATATTTTCACAAGTAATTGATAACTTACTTCCTTTGACTAGCCGTAAGACCTCCTTAGCGAGTGCTTAGCAATATGTCCTAATTCATGACATTCGGTGCATTTCCTTTTCTTGCTTGTCCCAGCCTCATCGGATGCCTTAATCCTAGAAACCCTTGGCCTTCCAGGCTTCCTTCGCAACTTAGGCTTCATGATTTTGTAGCCTAATGCAACACGTGGCCATTGATGTTTTGATGTCATAGGATTGAAGACACCTGCATAGGCCTTCCTAAACCTCTCAACCGAGTAGTACTCATGAACAAAGTCATCCATTTGAACCTCCCTACTAAGCTTTGCAATGACAGCTAGAGCATGGTTACATGGCTTTCCGGTCACCTGCCACGCACGACAGCTACATGTCTTTTGCTCCAAGTTGACGGCATGCCCGACAGTGGAGACGAGTTACTTCAGCTGTATTACCTGCAGAATACATTAGTATGAGTGAAGCTAAAAGAATGCATATCAAGACCCGACATATGAAGTTATTCAAGTTACTCGCACAAATCAAGACCTCATGGTCTTTGATAGCTTTGCTCTTAGCATTAAGAGCCTTGATAATATCTGGAATAATTTTGCCTTCCATTTTTCTACCAATCTTACTTCGTAACTCAAACTTCTCAATGATCATTTGTCGTATCTTATCATGCATATCAACAATTTGCATGTCTTTGATTGTAGCAACCCAACTATTGAAAGATTCAGAGAGGTTATTATTGATGTAATCCACCTTGCTAGCATCGGAGAACTTGCTTCTACTCCATATATATGGGTGGTTTTTTTGCAACCAATCCTGTGCATCGGACTTCTCAAATATCTTTTCCATATGATAGTTGTACCTCTCAATAGTAAAGCTTTTGGCTGCTGCCCACATATTTTGAGCAAACAAAGGACCATAATACCTCTTCTTCATGTTCTTCCACAAGTGTCTCATACATTCTCTATGCTCCACTTCGGGGTAGACTTTGCCTACACCCTTCTCTATCCCTTTACCTACATCAACAGATTAGCAATATGAACTTTGAGTATATGCCATATGAACTTAATAAACGAAAGAATGAATAATAAACACACACACACACACCGCATCTCGTATCGATAACTAATCCTTCAGGAGTACCAATAGCTTGCTTCAACTTTTCTATGAACCATGTCCAACTTTCTTCCGACTCTGTCTCAATCACTCCATATGCCACAGGAAAGAGCCGGTTGTGACCGTCCACTTGCCACAACTGCAGCCAACCGACCTCTAGACCGTCCTGTCAAATGAGTAGAATCCATAGCAATATAGGGTCTACATCCGGACAAAAAACCATCAATGCATGGTTTAAGTGCAACAAAAAACCTCCTAAAACATTCAGCCCCCTTGTGCTCCTCTCGTATCAAACTCAACAATACTACCGGGCATGATCTTAGAAGCTCGGCTTTGTAGGTGGGCACCAAATCATAACTATCATCCCACTTCCCATTTATCATATCGAGTGCCTTTTCTTTGTCCCTAAACACCTTGGCATAAGGAACATTTAAATTGTACTTCTTGTTCAACGCATCTTGCAAGTCCTTAGTACCCATTGTTGGAGAATCCCTCGAGCATGTCCACCGCTCTTTCAGCCACCCATCTACTATCAGCCATCGTGTCTCCAAACTTGTTAACCGAACCGCAAGTGTGCTTTGGTCCACAAGTCTTAACCTGAAAATAGAGGACATATTGCTAGTCAACATAACAGAACCATATATGTGCAGCAAATAAATAGAAAACAGTTTGTTTACCTTGCACCCTAGAGACTTCTTGCTCTCAGAAGCAAAAAACAGCCACTTGCAACCCTCACCTGCTCTAAGACAGTTAGCTCTAAATCTTTGTGAGTCTTTCTTGATGGTGTGGAAAGCATTATCATGCAAGATACACCAATGTTTAACTGCTGCTTGACATTGATCCACATCCGGGAACACCGTACCAACATCAATACATGGGTCATCAACATCATAAGAAAAGACAGGAACATCATCAATATCATCCTCATCAACTATTTCAGCATCGGGATCATATTCAAAATCAGAGGAATCGGAGTCAGAAGATTCCGCCAAATTAGAGTCATAGCTGCTATCACTTAATGCAACAAGTGAGTCGGTGTCCGAATACATGCCCTCTTCATCAACACCTACGGGCTCCTCATCATTCAGCTTCTTTCCCTTCTTTGTGGCTTTCTTGCGATCTTTTTCAGCTTCATTTGTTTGGGTTGGCACAACAGCAAGAGTTTCTTTATTTCTCACCCTGGGATGACACCTACGTTTTGTAGGAGAAAATTGCAATGGACCATCGAAATCTTTTATTTCTGCAACAATACACACCTCTCCCTTCTCTATATTTAGCTCACACCAATCTAGCAAATTTTCATCACTTTTTATCTCAACACACGCATCATCCAAAGCACGCCATAGAGTTATGTATTGCTTAGAACCCCACAATCGATATTGAGCAATGTCATCAACTAATTGCAGCAAACTATAGTTTTCTTTATCAATTAGCCATGGTGGTAAGCGTTCCCTTTTGCAATATTGCTTTGGCCCCCATCCGGCATGCTGAAATATGCACAAATTCTAACAACAACTTGCAATTTGTTGTGATTTGTCCTACAAATCACAACCCAAAACAATTTATCGTTAGCACAATCGATATATTGCGAACTAAATCATACTAATCGAACTCATCTTCTATCATCTAATTGTTAGCACAACTGATTATACCTTGCTGCTGTCGAATCCATCGGCGCGCCGGTGCAGGCCGCCATGCGTCGGCCCTTCCTCCTCGTGTGTCCGCAGCCTCCGGCCCTTCCTCCTCGCGTGCAGCCTCCTCCCGTGCGAAGCCCTGCCTCTGCCCGCGCGCAACCTTCCGGATCCGCGCGCAATCCTGCCTCCGTCCGCCCCTCCGCAACCCGCCGCCTCCGCAGCCCACCGCCCGCCGCCTCCGCCCGGCACCTCCGCAGCCCACCGCCTCCGCCCGCAGGCCCGCGCGCAGCCCACCGCCTCCGCCGGCCGCCCCGCGCGCAGCCCTCCGCCTCCACCCGCGCGCAGCCCTCCGCCCGCCGCCCGCAGCCCCACGCGCAGCCCTCCGCCTCCGCCCGCGCGCAGCCCACCACCGCAGACCAGCGCGCCGCCCTCCGACCACCCGCCTGCTCGGGTAGGGTTCCGAGCTGAGCGAACGCCGCCTCTCCAATCGAATGGGTACGAGCCCTGTTTGGAGGAGGCAGGGGCACGGTCGACTTTTCCGACTCAAAAAATATTTTTTTCATTTTTTTTCGGCCTTAAATCGTCATCGGTTAACGGTAGAAAAAAACAAGGGCAAACGGAACTTTCAATCTCACAGAATAGGGGCAAACATGCAAAGTTGAAAAAGGAGGGGTAAAAATAGAGTTCGAGTTGCAAATAGGGGCAACCATGCAATTATCCCTTATAGTTTTATTTCATACGGAAAGAATAAAAAAAGAATTACCATGGACCATAATTTGTTTCAACACCGTCAGAAAAAAATACGCAATTGAATAATAATTAAATGAATACCACGGTACAAAATTCTTTAGCAGGGTCAGAAATGACAAGGCAGACGATCGTCCTGTGAACATGAACTATTCATGGGTGTGATCGATCTTTTCCCTCTAATAAACCCAATCAAAAGTTCAGGTACTGAATAATACCATCAGAACTGCATATGTAATTGGGTTATTCCGAGCACCTTTTTTAAGTACTCTGTTTTAGAAAGCTTTTGTGCTTTTCGTTGACCTGTTGCCCTCACTCAAGCTTATGCGAGCTGTCGCGTAAGACTTGCACGCATTACTCCAAATCTGCGCGCATTTTGGTCGATCTGCGTCGATTGCTTGCAAGTCAACACAGGCAGGCCCATGCATGACTTATGTTCTTCAAGTGCTGCCGTAGCGATCGCATCCGGCCAAACAGAAAATGGTGCTGAGTTGAAGCTTGGACTTTCTAGAGAAAGGTGAAGCACTTTAGAGCGTTGAAAGCTGGTCTCTCTGCAAACTCATGAAAGGTGTATTTGTTTGGTGCGCTAGAACTCCCTTTTTATTCTCTTTTGTTTCGAAGATAGCAACTGCGTTGTGGTATGGCGACACGATGGAGAAAAGTGCAACCTGTAAAATATCTGCTGGGATTTTGTTGCAGTACACAGCTGTAGCACTCCACTATCTTCAGTCGAAGGCTAGAGCCATTAGATCTCCAACGGGATTTTGTTCCACTGCACGAACACTCGTGCGGAAGCCTGAGCTAAAAAAATGGCGCCTTCTAGTTTTCAATCGACTGAAACATGTTGTTTAATTTAGTCAGATAGCTTTCTTCTACATCCCAACGTTTTTCAGTCCATCTCCTCCACGCTCCTCCCACCTCCAGCAGCCTTCTGACAAGATCCAGCGGCCACCGGCAACCCTCCGACGAGCGGAGGCAATCTCCCCTCCAGAAGCACAATTTCTTTCCATACTCTAGACGTACAAAAGAATAAATCTAACTCTCTTACATGTGGCATAACCTACAAAATTCAATACAGAAAAGTGGCGTCAAATCCGTTGTCGACTGAAAGCTTCGCAAACTTTCAGCCGATTGAAGCGGGGAAATCCGAAAAAAAAAAAAGATGAGACTGGTGAATCCATAGATTGATGCAATCTGTTTACACAATATTCTTGGATAACTAAGGGAATTTTTTGTATATCATTGCCCATATTTTAGTGACACAGCCGAGCAATCCTATCCGGCATTGAGAAAATGATGGCATGTAGTAATAAGATATTAAAACTTAAAAGATTTTAGATGACATACACTAAGGAAATTCTAAAAAGAGTTACAGTGATCTTAAAGCGCAAAAGACCACTAGGGAGAATACGTACAAAACGCACTTTACATAGTAAATACTCTTTAATAAGGCAGTGTCCAAATTGGATGGCTCAAATCGCCACGAGTGAATCGTGTCAACTCGACAACATGGACGCATGTCCTGTTAGGTCCGGCATCTGCAAAGAAGTATAGTGTACATTCTTGCCATGTTTATCCATTCCGGATTGGCCAGAAAGTTGGAGATGTGACGTTTCTGCTTGCACGCAGCTGATTGCCTTTTCACTTTTATTAAGCATTATTTCAAGCTACTGTGTCTTTTGCATATTACTCCCTCCATCCATAAATCTCAAGCGCATTACAAAGAACTATTTTTCCAGAAATCTCCATCATATAACAGTTAATCACTCATTTAATGAGCATGTGTCTCTAATTCCTATGAGTTAATTAAATGAGTTAAATGGAGTGCTATGCTTAATTGGCTGCATGCAAGCTAAAGATGAGAAATGATTGGCTGGGTGCGTGGCCTATGGGCCTAACATCTTGAATTGTGCACGGATTAAAAGCTGACTACTCTCTTAACTCATTTTCTTGGTCACAGTGTCCAACTCAAATATGCTTAAGATTTTTGGATAGAGGGAGTATTCGATTGTGTAACAGATAAACGGTGCCAGTTATTATTGGTGATGTTGGAATTGTTCATGTCATGCGCTTTTCGGGAAGTAAGACAACATATGTAGGATAAGATTTCCAGGAATGAAGCTAGTTGACCAAGTGCATTCTTTGCACGCACAAACAGGGAACACTAGTACCATCATAGTACTTTTTATATCGGATCGGTGTAAGCATCATCCGTTAGACACTGACAGTTTCATATATATCACCACCGTTTGTTAACTCCTGCCGGATTAATTGAAAACTATAATCGAATTGATTGTCAACCCTGGCCTCATTTGTATACTGCAAGTGGCAGCCTTAATCGTGTCGTTTTATTAGCCTTGGTTTGCAGCAGCAAAGCCGCATGAACTTGCAACAACTGTATCCGAATGAATGAGTAGAGAGAGAGAGATCGAGAGCAGTGCACGCAATGGGAGTCGAGACCATCGATGCAAAGACAAGCAACCGAACCGAATAGGGATTGTTTTGGCGCCACATGGAAATTTCAACGCAGCCGTCCAGTCGATCAAGGTCGTCATTCTGCTCCAATGGAATTCAAGGGAACGGAGACGGACCCTATGTGAAACGACAAATTAAATTAGGCACATCTGCACTCCTCTTATCTGTAGATAGAACAGATAGATACTGCTAGTACTTCAATTTATAATCATACATTCATTCGTAGAACTCGATGTTGTTTCGGACTCAACATAATAGTATACATATGTAATTGTTAGACATAAAAATCTCTTAAACCCATCGGGGCTTACAAATTCGTAAAAACGCATATGGTTAGTACTACATGGAAAAATCAAATGACGATGTCCCTGAAGCTAGCTAGTGGCCAACGCCGGGGCTCGGCACCGACCCGAGCACCCTGGCCCGCCCAGCTGCGGCAATGGTCGCCGGCGGCGGCGGCAGCAGCGCAGGCCTTTCCTGAAGCGTGTCTTGTTGCAAGGCCGGCGCAGGTGAGAAGCTGCTCGTCCTGGGGCGCTGCAGCAGCTGATCGTTATCATCAGTTGGCATCGTCCTGGCTTCCGGTTGCGGAAGAAGAGGCGACGCGACGAGGAGCACAAAGAAGAAGGCCGCAACGGCTTTGTGGAGAGCAGCCATGGCGATCCTACTGGTCTTGGAATGAGCGTGGTTACAGCTAGAAGAAGCTCTTGTTGTTGTTGTTTTGCAGGGAGAAGGCGGGGATCGCGTGGTCGTATTTATAGGCTTCATTCAGACTTTCAGAGGGAGGAGGCCTGACGTATAACCATGACGAAGCATGTGCAGCAAGTGATCGAGTGGAGGCAACCGTGAGGCGTGGCGAGGCTAATCGCAGCTGCTGCTGGCTGGTTAGCTGTGGGACACTTGATTAATTGCCGAGGTCAAATTGCTTCGCCAGGTCGCTCTCACATAGGAATCACACGAAGCAGAAGCAGCTCTCAAAGTTATTACTAAAAAATGTATGCATTGATTCACACCTTTCCATGCCTCGGTTAACTGGAACCTGAATCAACGCTGTCAAATCTGCAAGTGGCCGTCCTCTTGGTTGGTTACGATCAAATTGCGGGGCAGCAGGCAAAAGCTTGATGGCGCCGCGCCGGTGCGCCCCGTGGAAGAAGGACAGCGCGAGTCAACACTACACGTCCCCGTGCATGCATGTTAGTTAAAGAAAACCTGTCTGTCTATGCAGCTAGCCGCCGGCACCGAGCTGATGTCGTCGTCGCATTTCTAATAACCTTTGAAGCTTCGTCGCGGCAGCAGGCGAGGAGGCGAAATCGTGCAGCTCAGGTCGGTCAGGTCCACGGAGGACGATGACTGGATGTGCGCGAGACCCGTTCTGCAAGTTGCAGCAACTGGCGCTTTCAGGATCCAACCCCTCCGCGCGTCTCACTGCCAGCACCAGGCCGGCAATAATAACAATTCATCAGCCGACTTCAAATTTTAACTTGCTGTCGGTTAATTGGTTGCGCGATGGAATTGGAAAACCCTTGTAATTTCCTGCTGTGACTTGTTAATTGTTGGGTGTTTGTTTAATTAGAGCCGAGATCTCCTCAACCTGCTGGAAGTTTGTCTTCTACACTTGGGAGGAGGCAAACTGCCTGGTTTAACGTGTTCTCCAGGGTTTGCGTTTCCTAGTTTTCTAGATGGCACGTGACTATGTATTGACCTACCTGTCTATCTGACTAGAACTCTAAACATATGTACGTACGGCATGAAACATAATAGCCCGTATCACGGGGGAAAAAAGTGTACTTCAGAGACTGGAAAGTTCAGAATGGTATCACATTGAACTGATCAACAATAGTTTCCATTCAGATTCAGACGAAGCCACACAACACACTGTTCTCAGGTAAACCCTCCTCGTTTCCTCGATCGTCTCTTCAAGTCAAGTAAATAATCCAGCACATACAAAGCTTCGGAACCAGTGAAAACTCTGACTAGTGTTACGGTGAACTTATTTATCTGTCTTCCTGAAACGGCTACTCAACCCAAATGGAGAAAAAGAAAACAGATCGGAATGAGCTGTATCTTGCTTAAGCACCTGGGACTTGCATTGCGTTGTCTCAAGTGCCGGATCAGGGAAACGGTGTCTCTTCCTTCCAAGTCAAGCCTTCGTGTCGTACCAGGGCAAGACACCTGACAGAGCAATGGCTTGGATGCTCTGCAACATCACGCACCTCGAATCAAATCGGTCGGCAGACTCTTGGAAGAAATGTTCTGATAATGCAGGGACAGAGCAGTTGTTCCTCTCAACGATTTTAATGTTAGGTCGGCCTTCCTGACAGTAATTCCTGTCGATAAGAAAAACAAACTAGTGACAGTACTGTTTTCTCTTGCTTGGTTCAAGACATTTTTCACGAAAAGGATTCACCACGAAAAGGACTGAATGACAGAGTACTCTGAAAAGGTCACCGTTGTCGTTGCCGTCGCGTTTTTATCTAAGGCGTAAGTACAAAAAAAGTGAGATCCGTGCAGTAAAAAATATCAGGGCAGAGAAATTTCAGCTTCAGAATGTTCCGAGCAGTAGCGATCGGAGCAGTCGGCGTTGAGGGTTCAGTACGTATTAAACCTGCGATGCTGAAGCTGGAGTAGCAGCCAGCGCAGGGCAATTTCGCCTCTGCTGATTGGATGCAGATAACGAACACAGGTCGGCTTCCTTTTTCATCATCTGCATGAATTGATGCCGCCTGCTGCTGACTGAACCCAAGTGTACACTGTCACACTAAATGAGTGATCAGTTAAATCTGTAAAATATCGTATTTACCATAAAAATATTAAGGCTTTCGATCAACATCTAGCATCACTATATGAAAATCGAACAGTCTACAAAAATATTTTTTTTCCTAGTCTATATACTAACAGATTCCTCCCCTCTCACCTCTATTTGCACGCTTAGAGAACCCTACAAAATAAATAACACGATACAAATTATCGATTGAAAAGAAGGAAAGGTAAAAATATTGTCCTGGTTTATTGATTTAACAATCTATATGTATTCTTGAACAATTACGCTGTCTTGAGTAATAATTGCATCAATGTTTAATCTAGACAATTTGGATGTGATATTTCAGCTTCCAAGCACATACGCCGGCCGAATTTATGGTAAAAATTAATACAGTTCGACAGAAAACTTTTTAAATTCTCTAAAAACATTTTAGATGTCTATCATATGGTGCCATCACTGGCAGCCGGAGTTATTATTATACGAATTTTGGGTCAGCGCAATCTACACCATCAAACGTCTGATCAGACGGTCAAGAATGATCTCTTCCTCGTCTGAGGGCCCTAACTAAACCCATGGCACTCTCTGCCGCTCGCCGCCTCTCCTCCTCTTCCGCCGCCGCCGCGCCGGCGTCAAAACTCTCGCCCGTCCTTGCGCCGCGCCAGAAAGAGAAGCCTCGACCGCCGCCGCCAGGTTCCGGGGATGAGCTTTCGGCGCCAAAACTCTCGTCCCTCTTCGCGCTGCGCCAGAAACCGAAGCCTCGACCACCGGCTGCCGATTCTATTGATGAGCCGCAACCGAGGAAGCCGAGGCCTAAGACGAGGAGGCTGTGGGTGGAGGAGGCCGCGGCGCTGCTTCGGCGGCTTCACGAGGGTCGGTACCTGCCGGGGCCTGACTTCTCATCTGTGCCGTATGCCTGCTCCCCGGACTTCGTCAAGGCGGCGGCAGAGCGCTTCGGTCACGACCACCAGGTGGTTGCCAAGTGAGTGCTTGTGCCTCTCGCGCTGCTTCTATGATTATTGTTCGATGCTATCAGTGCACAATTCGGTTAGGTCAGATATCCAAGTTTTATGAAACTTGATTTGTTGAATTCAGGGAGACGTTATCTGATGACATTGGAAATGTGTAGTTAATTTGGATAGTAATGCTAAAAATGTCCACAAGATCCCGTTGTTCCATCGGCTTAGGGGCTATCGTTGTCATTGATACTGGGAATGAGATAGGTTTCCATACCGATTGCTTCACCTTTTTTCCCGGGCTTTGAAGTTGGTTCCGTTGCAAATGGCGATATGCCACTTGCGAGACATCACTGAAATAGTTGATTTGTATAGCAAGGAGTTAAACTAGTCAGATGGCATGCTGTGAATTTAAGGATATATGAAGCCTTTCAATGCATTTTGCTTGCTATTTACAGGAGGATGCTCTTATTATTCCATTCCTATGTAAATTCTGCAGTGTTGTATGTTAACAAGTTTTGCAGATTTATATTAGATTGGGTGGATGCCAGTAACTGTGCATGAAAAAAATATTTGTTGTGTACAGGTAAAATACGTTGAAATGGGTGTCGGTTCCACGAGCTTAGGATCTTGTGAAAGTGCTTGTTCCTAATATTTTTCTAAACCTTGAATTTACTAGATACTAGTTTTATGCAATGGTGCTGAGGAAGACGGGATTTTACTTATTACACTTATAATAGTACAATGCATTTACTTGTTTGTTTTGGAATATTTGCAAGGTCATTGGTTGCACTTAGAAGGCTCAGTGCAACTAGAGTTTAATTCTCTGCATTTTAATTTGCATCTTACCTGCCTAAAAGTAGAGCATATCATGCTAATAGAACGAATTATTAAGCAAATTATCTGTACTGCCTTGATACCATTCAAATATGCCTCGTTGAATTTTCTGTATTTAGCTGTCTAAGAAAATTATATGTATTATCTTGATACTATTCAAGTATTCTTTGATAGTATTCAAATCATATGTCAGAAATGATTTTTCTGCACATCGAAATTCTCCCATGCAAACTACCCAAGTCGCTCAATGTTTATGATGTTGAACATTTTGCCTCTGTACCAGATGGCTTTCAGGTAGTGATTTGAAGAAGGTTGCCTTGTTTGGGTGCCCATCTGTTGAACGAAGAACAGTTTTTGCATCAAAAAGATTGCGAGCCTTCTTCAACATCCAGGAAGATAAAGTGAGTTTGTTGTTCGCTTAGTGTGACTATTTCTCCTAAGACATCCCCAAACCTAACCTGTTACCTGTTTTACTCTTTCAGGTATGCGGCTCTTGTAAACTGAGAAGTTCATGCAAGTTTGTTAATCAGGAAGTCCCCAGGCATAATAAAGTGATTCTACCAGATACAATGAGAATTATCACTTTGTTTGTACTGGATGCATGTCCTCAGGAACTCCAGGTTACTGATGAATTGAAAGCTAGCGTTTGTAAGCTACTAAAGGACACCATAAATCTCAGCAGTTGATTGGTGAGTATCCAGAGCATGACTTGGACAGTTTTTTCTGGCGCTTGTACTAACTAGAGTGTGAGAGCCGTCTCTGTTTATTTGGAGCATATAGTGAATTACCATGTTGACCACAGAAGTTAGACAATTAGACTTCTGATCTGAGTGATTTTTATTTGTGCTGGTAATTCTGTAAAGAATCGATTGTGTGTGATTCAGGTCTCACTTTTTAAAGTCAGCCTTCACTTGGTTGTATAGTTCCATGAATTATTTTTCCATCAATCAAAGATATAATACTTGGCACTGAACATTCTATTTTTCTTTACCTTGGCAGTTGTTGGAACGAGGAAATCTGGTGCCAATTCTTCTACCTTAGGAATTCTGTCTAGTGAAGATGAAGCTAACGTGCAGCATTCTGGGATAAGCATTAGGACTCTGTTTGATTGGCGTGTTGACAATCTTGCTTACTGTACCTGCTTAGCTGCGCCTCATGATGCATAGGAACTTGACTGGCTGCTGACAGTGACTACAAGATACCCGTGGAACAATTTGATGACATCGTACTTAGTTCTCCTTATTAGTCAAGTTCCTTGCCTCTGAAGCATCTTATGTGTGACGATTATTTCTGAAGATGAGTTATTCTTCTTTTTCTCCTTCCCTATACAATAATGTAGTAGTACTTGCTTTTGGAAGGCACTGTACAAACTATAGCGTTTCTATGACCTTGTTACACTCGTATAAGAATTGAAGGATATTGTTTGCTGATGACCTTGCGTAAACCAACATGAAGGTTACCGATTTGCAGCGATTTGTTTGTCATTTACTTCACTACTGTGGAAGATATGCTGCTTCGTGTTTTTACTGACGACTGTAGCAAAATTCGACGTGAATCATTGTTTTGCGGAGTGCACGAGCAGCTGCTCCTGGTATTACTGCACATGTGCTATACGTATAGCATTTCTTACTGCACATGTACTATACGTACAGCATTTCTGTGCATTTATAAAATTCAAGCTTGTAAGTTGTAACCATGAAGATAAGATTCCGTGGTTGAGGCAGGCAGCAGTCCAGCATCACTGTGACTTGCATGTGACGTCGTTGTTCACCTATTTCCCCAATGATATCAACCACGGACAAATTATCAGATTCGATCTTTTAAACTAGTACTACTACGAGTGCTCTTTATTAACCATCCTGATTGTTACTACTACCTTTGACGTTATTTTTCTTTATATCCTAAAAAGGAGAAGAGGAGACGTCCCCGTACGTCTTGAGCCGGCGCTGCGTCTGCCTGGACATTTTTATATCGGAAGCAGTGCCGTTGGTGCGCCCCTGCGGCTCCAATTGGCACGGAGCTGGTGTCCGTAGGAGACACTGGAAAGGTGGACGCCCTTTTCAGGCTAATGCACCGTCACTCTCTCACCTTTTTCTCTCGTGGTCACCACGAGGTTCGGTCATCCACGCGTGGCTGCCTTTCACACTGTGTTTTGGTTGCGGTAACCCGGATCTGTGTGAGCGACCAAGGCGCTGCAACACTACTGTATTGGGGATCATTTATTTACCACTAAGAATCTGAGGCCCTGTTCGTTTCCTGCCCTCTAAAAATTATACCCATCACATCAAAGAGAATCTTACTATTTAAGTAGTATTTTTATTAATTTAATGACAAAACCTATGTCACGACCCCTTTAATTTGCGAGACGAATCTAATGATCCTAATTAATCTATGTTTTGCTACAGTAATGCTACAGTAAACATCTTCTAATAACATCATAATTACTCTCGTTGGATTCGTCTCGTAAATTAGATAGAGTCTGCAATTAGTTTCGAGATTAGACTTTATTTAATACTTAAAATAATAAAATTCTCTTTGATTTGATCCTCTAAAAATTATATAGTCGGGTCTGTTTGGCAAGGACGTGCGGCTCAGCTGTCAGCTCCGGTTCAGACACTGGTCGCTGCGTTCTCGATGAGCACGCCAGCTGAGCTGCTGCGTCTTCAGATCCGTTTCAGACCTGCGCTGTGCTGTGCTCCCGTCCTCCAGTGCGGTGGTGGAGTGTGCACAAGTCACTACTCCTGTCCCGTCACGGCCTCCCGTTTCCGCGTGAGGAAAGCCGGGGCCTCAACGGCACGCCCTTTGTTCCTTTCCCAAAATTTCCGTTGGTTTTCCTCCGTGCTGACCTCACCGTGTTGCCGAGTCTCCTTGATTCCTTGCGTTGAAACTTGTTTTTTCCCCTTGATTTCTCACTCGTGCCCTCACTTCTCCTCCTCCGGGATTTCCTGCCTGTTGCCCTCCCCTGTGCTCTTTTTTCACAGAAAGGGGGCCATTATTTCCGGTGCGTCGCCGCACCCGATCCCACTGTTGTTGGCTCGAGAGGAGAGCATCTTCTCGGCCGCGGTGACGCGACCGGCGACACGGATACGGCCGTCACATGATCCCGCGACTGCAGACGAGAAAACTGGCAGGGTTAAAGTAACAGTGGCAGCAGCAGCCTGTGGCATTGCAGGGATCGTGTCAGTCAGTACCCAGTCACCCTGTACGGCAACGAGCAGTCCCAGCTGATCTGATTCCAGCGTCGAGCAGTGAGAACGCAAGAAGCAGCATCAGGCGCGGCGCGGATGGATCTTGGGATCAGGATGAGGCCGGCCACACGACGGCAGCCGCAGCGGATGAGAGCGTTCCCGTGATCACGTGGTGGCATGCTCTTGGGGCTAGTGCTGCCGCTGCTCCGTGCGGCGGATCGCTCACGTGCGCGGCCCCGTACTCCCAGCCAGCCAGTGTAGTACTGGCGTCACCAGGCCGTGCTGTGCAAGCGCAACGGTGTGTGTGCAAGCTCAGAAGACACGTGTCGAGCAACTCCGTCCACCGCCCGGCGTCCGCTGTTCGCTCCGCCGCAGCCGTGCCGCCGCACGCCGAGGCGGCACTAAAATAGGACGCTCGCTCGCTCTATTGTTTCTGCGAAGAAAAAAAGATAAAGAAATGAAAGGCGTGATCCCTAAAGCAAGCGGTGGTGGGCCCGCTCACGTGTCCCGCCCCTCGCCTCGCGCGGGCCCACGGACGGACAGGCAGCCCGCTCGACGCACGCCCGTCGTCGCGGTACCGCCAGGCGGGCCCCGCGGCCCACTGGCGCCCCACGTGCAGCGCCGCTCGACGTGGACCGAGGCGCGCCCCCGTGGTGGTCCCCGCCGGAACACGCTTCGTGGGCTGTCTGCCCTTTCCCCGTTCTGCCCCTCGCGCCGATCCCGCGGGCAGCTCAGGGCACGCGCGTAGATCGGCGCAAATCGAGGGGCAGTTCTGGCCCCGGCCCCGGAGCTTTTTCAAGGCCCGCTGCCTCTCTCTGTCACACACGCACGCCACTGCTGCCCTCACCCACCCACCCAACCTCCCCAAGTCGCGCCGTGCTTGCTTGTTGCGCCCTTCCGTGCGATCTCCTTCCTCTCTCCTCGCGCTCGCCTCCTCCCCTCTCACACGCTTCTCTCTCTCTTCTCCGCCCACACACACAACACACCACCGGAGCTGCAACCCGGTCTCCGGTCTCCTGGCATGGAGAACGGGGAGGGCCGTTCGCGCCGGGGGCGGCGGACCCGGCGCCGGGGAGGCCGGATGCCCACCTGGAGGGAGCGGGAGAACAACAAGCGCCGGGAGCGGCGCCGCCGCGCGATCGCCGCCAAGATCTTCGCCGGCCTCCGCGCGCACGGCGGCTACAAGCTGCCCAAGCACTGCGACAACAACGAGGTGCTCAAGGCGCTCTGCAACGAGGCGGGATGGATTGTCGAGCCCGACGGCACCACCTACCGCAAGGTACCACCAGATCTCCCCTCCTTCCACCTTCCCCGGCCGCACCTCCGCCCGATTCGCCCCCTTGCTCTATCTCCGCTGTGGATTTAGCTCCGGGCGGCGGAGGGAGGGATGCGCGTAACGTGCGCCGCGGGTTGCGCGCTTGCTGTACGGTGTGAACTCTGCAGTACTGGCTTGCTAGCCTAGCTGCTTTTTTTTCTTCCTATTCCGTTTTAGGAGTAATTGTTTTTTGTGGGTGGGTCGGCACTGCACGTGGCGATGAGCTGAAGGTGCGAGATGCCAGTCTGGATGGACCGCGCACGGGTGGTCTGGTGCGGTGGGTGCGCTGTTGACCCCTTTCCCGGAATCCCCTTCATCACGTCGCCGCAAAATTTGCCCGGACATGGTGCTCGATTCTCTCCGGTTCGGCTCTGCTTTGACGGGTCGTGCCTCATACAGTAGGAGGCAGACAGTTCGTGAATGAATTAGGCATCCAGCTGTGCTAGTGCTCCTGCAGCCCATGTAGCTGTTTCAGGATTTGATGCTGCATCCTGTTTAGCTCAGTAGACTAGTATAACCAGTACGTAGGTTGGTTTAATTTTGTTGCCCAATGGCTCTATTGGAGTTACTCGAGCATTGCTGTTCAGCCTGCACAATGATGATCATGTAGAAGAACCGTATTCAGTAAGGGAATGGAGTGCCACTAGTAGTAGAGCCTCTATTGTGAGGCATGATATTAAACATCTCTTGCTTGCCGCCCCCCTTACAGAGATGCTCATTTAGCTTAGGAAATTGAAATATCGATCGTAGTACAATTTTTCAAGTTACTATCAGCATATGTGTGTGTTAATCGATAGTGTGAGCCTTGTTACTTTATCCTGAACTGTCTTACTACTTGCAAGATAATTTGCCAAGTGGTACAGCTTTGCAACGACTATATCGTTTTGAGACCTAAATTGCATAACCAACTTGTACAACAACAACAACAAAGCCTTTTATCTCAAGCAAGTTGGGGTAGGCTTGCATAACCAACTTGTCTGGCGACAAATTCATGAATCACTGATAGTTCTGAGAGACCACTTGGATTGCTATTTTATTCATATTATTCTGTCATAGCACACAGCTGACTATTTTACAAATTTCCAGCAAGAAAGAAGCACATTTCTTTCCGCTATTTGTACAAAAATATGAATGGCTATTGTTGCATCCGAACTAACAATGACTTCACTTTTTGTTTCCTCACAGGGTAGCAAGCCTCCAGAACGCATGGATGGAATTGGGTGCTCCGTGTCGCCAAGCCCATGCTCCTCTTATCAACCAAGTCCACGGGCATCATACAATGCAAGTCCTACTTCCTCTTCATTCCCCAGCGGTGCATCTTCCCCCTTCCTCCCGCCTACAGACATAGCCAATGGTATGGACGGCAATCCTATTCTTCCATGGCTAAAAACATTCTCCAATGGCACTGCATCAAAGAAACATCCATTGCTCCCACCACTTTTGATCCATGGTGGTTCCATCAGTGCACCAGTAACTCCTCCTCTGAGTTCTCCAACTGCACGAACTCCACGCATGAAGACAGACTGGGATGAATCAGCTATCCAGCCTCCATGGCATGGCACCAACAGCCCCTCCATAATAAACTCCACTCCACCCAGTCCTGGACGCTCAACAGTTCCTGACCCAGCATGGCTTGCGGGTATTCAAATCGCAGCAACAAGTCCGTCTTCACCGACATTTAGTCTTGTGTCCACTAATCCATTCAGTGTTTTCAAGGAATCAATTCCAGTGGGCAATGGATCAAGGATGTGCACGCCAGGGCAAAGTGGCACATGCTCCCCTGCTATCCCCGGAATGCCTGGACATCCAGATGTTCACATGATGGATGCTGTGTCAGATGAGTTTGCATTCGGAAGCAGTACTAATGGTGGTCAGCAAGCTGCTGGATTGGTAAGGGCATGGGAAGGCGAGAGGATCCATGAGGACTCTGGATCAGATGACCTAGATGTTACACTTAAGCTCTAGAGCAAGAGCTGGTGCTTAACATCACTAACTTGTTTTTTAGTGTATTTTTCTTCATTAGTTTCTGATGGAGACCAATTGTGTGGTTCCTTCAGATAGCTTCACTTGTTGTGATGATAATTGTGTTATTCATGCAAGGGGAGAGCATAGAGGTCGAGGGCTTGATTTGGGCAAAATCAGCTCATATGTAGCCTGGAGAACCCAGCTGATGTGCTTAGTTGGCTGTAGCGTAAACTCCTTGTGCTGTTGTGTCAATTGTAAATTAATGTGAGAAATCATTCGGAAATTCGTGAAAGTTTATTGTTATCTTGCCGTATCAATGCCTTAGTTATCTTGCCGTATCAATACCTTAGTAGCCATGAGATTCATCATGTTTGCACTCTCAAACTTATCGGATTATTCATGATCATCACGCTTGTTGTTCATCAATTGTGCATGAAGATGAACTAAGGTTGGTGCAACGGTTGTGTTGGCGTCAATTGCCATCCCAGGGCGCCTCCAGGATCAGAGTGGCACTTCTGGTTCTCGACCTGGTCCGGAAAATGTGCCGGACATCGCCATCGGATGTCGGCTGACGAGCCTCTGGCTGACCATTCCAACATTTACCCGTTCGTGCGCCTGCATCGCCGTCGTTTTCACTCCGAGGTGATGAGATGGCATGAAGTCAACAACACAGCTACGCGATCACATGAAGTTCGGACTACGCGTTCTCTTCGTTTTGTGAATAAAAGTTAAACTTTTGCCCGTGTGGCCCTTGGCCGGTTAGGCGATAGTGACGCTGTTGCTATTTAACAAACACCGATTGTTTGACTCAATCAAATGGAGGGAGGAGCTAGCTGCCGTGCTCACCAACCTGCCTGGAGTTGTTTGCCAAACTTGCGCAGGAATTCAGCCAGCCGTATTTCAGTCAGTCTGGTGAAAGCGATGTGCATTGTGATTTTGGTATTAACATCCCAGAGTGAACTGTCAGTGTGAATAAATTAGCAGTGCATACCAGAAAGGATTTTACATTGTAGCCATGCGGTTGTCTTTCTCGATGCAAGAGAAAAAAAGCAATGCTCATCATTTGCTGTAGAATCTTTTTTTTTTTGAAAGGTCATGTTCTAGAGTACTCCCTCCATTCCTTTTTCCTGCTCGTTAGGACGAGCAAAACAGTGCAAATTTATACTAAAATATTTATCCTAACGACATAAAAAAAGGAACAGAGGGGTACAAGCTATAGAATATTTTGATTTAGAAATTTTTTTTTTCTTTCGTGTAAAAGAACGGATTGTTATATGCATAAATGGTAATACGCTTTTTTTCATGGATGTTCCTTGTTCCGGGTACTGAAATTCCCGGAACTCTGACTTGAGAGATGCGATCTGTTCGGTGAGAAAAACAGGTAACCAACAAGAGTTTACACGTATCCTCTCTCATAAACAATGCAGGATTAGATCCTGTTGGTTCGTTTCGGCACACGGCACACCGCACACATGTAGAGTAGGTGGTCAATCCGAGAAGGTTACTCTCCATCGTAGCAGGATGCACCACCATGCTTCCGAATTATGATATTAAATACTCTATTCTGAAAGCAGAGACTAGTGTTGTTGGTTCTACATAAGAGAAAGGCAGGATGCCGTTGAGGTAGAAAGAGAGATGGCAGGGCGAGAGGACGGGGGAAGCGCCGGAGCCATGGAAGAAGGCCGTGGCGAGGAGGGAAGGTATCAGGGTTCAGAGGACGGAGGCTCTAGCAGCAACAGATGCAGCGGCAACGAAATGTTCTCCGTGCAGTTCATGCAGAAGGTATGGCTTGTGCGCTTCTGCCATCTGTGATCTTGATTCTACTGAGTGTTGGCCAACAAGTGTAGCATAATAACAGCATAACTTTGGACCGCAATTTTGTTCAATATAATTTTGTTACTACTTCATCAGTAGATTATATTGCCAGTGCTTTTCCGTAATTTAGGGATTCGTCCTAGTCTGCTGGTACAGTTTTCCACATGGAAAGCTTTGCATCAGTACTTGGTCAGCAGTGTAGCAAAGTTCGGTTTTTAGGAAACTTCGGTGGGGTGAAGTTACAAAGTTCAGTTCTTATAACAGTTTTAGTGTACACATTATTCATTTCAACCATGATTATCCAATTTTGACTTTAAGCCTCGAGGTGGGGGTAAATAAAGCCGAAAATGCCGAAGAAATCTTTCGACGAGTTCTCCGCTTCACTTCTCCTCTGCTTGATTACCGCAACCATGAACAGAGGCGCTTGCATGAGCACGAGCAGAGCCATGCCGCAGGGGAACGGCAGCGTCGTCAGAGTCAGAGCAATCGATCGACTGGTTCCTGTTGCCTTGATTATGTGACAATCGCAGGATCACTTGTATCTTTGACGATAACCAATCGTGATCAAACTGCAGATCATCGCGGAGATTTTGGGGACGTACTTCATGATCTTCGCGGGGTGCGGCTCGGTGGTGGTGAACCTTAGCAGCAATGGCACGGTGACGTTCCCGGGCATCTGCGCCGTGTGGGGCCTCGTGGTCATGGTCCTCGTGTACTCCGTCGGCCACATCTCCGGCGCCCACTTCAACCCCGCCGTCACCGTCGCCTTCGCCACGTGTGGACGCTTCCCCTGGAAGCAGGCAAGATGATCTGATCTTCCTCACGTACTACTACTCAACTGGCATTATCTGCGACATCTGAAAATGACCTCTCAACCACTGCAACCCGATTTCAGCATCCTTTTTGTTACTTCCAAAACCAAAATTCAGCGGTTCTGTTGTCATGCATCGACGACATTGATTTTTCAAGCAGTTTGCAAATATTTTTGCAGGTACCGTCGTACGCGGGGGCCCAGGTGCTGGGCTCCACCCTTGCGAGCCTGACGTTGCGCGTGGTGTTCGGCGGCGCCACGGCGCACGAGCATTTCTTCGGGACGGCACCGGCGGGGTCGGAGTTGCAGGCGGTGGTGCTGGAGTTCGTCATCTCCTTCTACCTCATGTTCGTCGTCTCCGGAGTGGCCACCGACAACAGAGCGGTAGGCATCGTCTTTGGTCTATCAAGCTTCTTCGTCAGTACGTACTGCAGATTCAGAAAAAAAAAACCCAGAAAACATGCTGTGACGGCATTTCGATGGTACAACTGCAGATTGGTGAACTGGCTGGCCTTGCCGTTGGAGCCACCGTCCTGCTCAACGTGCTATTCGCGGGGTACACAGCTAATTCCCAAATCACCTCTCGAACAGTTGATTTTTGTTCAGCATCGATTAGCAATGGAAACTAAACTGGGCCGATGTTTTGACAGGCCCATAACGGGTGCGTCCATGAACCCCGCACGGAGCCTGGGCCCGGCGATCGTCGCAGGCCGGTACAGAAGCATGTGGGTATACATTGTTGGGCCGGTGAGCGGGACGGTAACCGGCGCGTGGGCCTACAACCTCATCCGCTTCACCGACAAGCCTCTCCGCGAGATCACCAAGAGCGGCTCCTTCCTCAGGAGCGCGCGCGCCATCCGGAGCTAGATCGCTTGCAAACGTTTCTAATTCATCTGCTGGATATTCTCAAAAAAAAAAAAATCATCTGCTGGATCAACAGCTTGGCTAAGAGAAGCATTGTCACATTGTAATACTATGTTCATGAGAATTTATTCAGAGTGTTTGGTTTGTTAATAGGCTAATGTATCGGGCTTCCTTTAACACACACACTGACTGCATGTCTGTATCGAAAGTGGAAACAGAAGGTAGTCCAGGTAGTACTCCTAGATCAGTAAAAGTAATTTAATGATCTCAGTAATAATATTTTAAACACCATAGTAGGCCTCCAGAGAGAGGGAGAACTCTCAGAGGTACAATTTCGTGGGTTAATAATAATTTCATGGGTTGATAATCAGAGGTTGAAGTACACTAGCACCGTACATGGCTGAAGAGATATATACACACTAGTGGGTTTCCCCTTCTGCATTTCCACCGTAATTACACTGGTTTATGCAAGTGTACGGGAGCGTGCATCAATTATATCAACATGCAGAAGCGCCCTGCAATACAGCTGTAGATACTCATCACTTAGACGATTTGTCACACACAAACACGCTCATTGAGCTCATCGTAGTAGTCGTCATCCTCGTCGCACGTGCGCGATCCCTAGACGCCGCGTGCAGACATGAGCATGGAGGATTTTGTGTATGAATATCATCTTCCTGATATATTCTAGCGGTACGGTGACGCTCTTATCTGCTCTCTCTGCAATTAAGCTGCAGTAGTGTCTACGGCCGGACAACGTGGCGCCGGCCGCCGGTGCCGCCCTCGGGCTGGCAGGTGAAGAATGCGGCAGCCACGGGAGATCCGAGGTCGTGGTCGAGGGCAAAGTTACGGGTGCTGAAGTTGTGACGTAGGAGCGGAGGCTGGTCGACGGCGCCGCGTGCCATCTGCTGGAAGAGCACGAACACCATCCGGTGGATCCCCGCCGGCGGTCGTGGGCTCTCGTAGCAGAACACCTCGCGACCTGCACATGACAATGGCATAATATACATGCATACAATATCAGGATATCAGTCGCGTGATCATGCTCAAATTATAATATGAGAATTCTCCCTCTTCTAAATATATAAGTTCATTATGTGTGCAGCATACGAATGTTCATAGGGGTGAGCTATAGCTAGTGATGCATCCATTCTATGTTTAACAAAAAAACTTCTGCATATCGAAAATGTAATTTAAAAAAACGGTGTTATTTCTTCTCCCATTAATTCTACAAACAAGATCCTCTTGACACTTAATACTAGCTATACATTTTTCTTATAGTTTGCTTGAAATTAACAAATCTATATGACAACTCAATTTATAACATATAAAATGTATATTAAGGAATATAATAATGCTTTCGGTTTCAATGGTGAGAAAAAAATATCGTCATATTCTATAGTAGGGAAGCTAAAAATGGTACAAAAATATGTAAAGGGACTAGTCCAGAGAGGGATAACTTGTGTTGGGCAAAGTAGCTAGATTCTTACTTCGCCCTTGTATAATAACTACATGACATATTGACATGCCAGTATAGGTGGTCTTATGTTAGATGTGATGTATGTAACCGTGCTTACCATAATTCACATCTGTTGTTCCAGGAATATCAGTTACCAACCTGCAGATAATTGTAAATACATGGTCATTATCCAGAAATAAACATTTCCTTTTGCACTTGATTTTACTAGTGTATAACAAGACAACAAAAGCGCATATATGCAATAATGCTCTATCACTGCTAGATCGATCGATCACCAGTGTAAGTACTCCCTCAACGTCGGATTGCTCGGGTTTGGGGCGTCTGGGTCCACCATGACCTTTCCATACAAAAGACATGCATGCTAAGTTAGCAATCAATTTTTTAAATTTTTTTAAAGAAACAGTTAGCAATCAAAATTATAAGGGGAGGGAAAATACTCCCAAAGATTAGCAAGAAAAAAGGTATATCCACTTTACAAGTGTGAAGGACTGCCTGAGATCGGTCCCCCCAACCTCGACGCGAGGCCTCGCCAAGACCGCTGACGGCCGGAGGTCAACGCCGTTCATGACGCGGCGGCCGTTGTAAGAGACTCGGAGCGCCACGGCCGGCGAGAACTGGTCCACCACGTCGCCGATCACCCGCCCCAGCACAAGGCTGTCCCTTGACGTCGACATGATCAGCACGTGCCAATTGTTTAGGTAGAGAGGGATCAAGGATTCAAGGGCCGGCTATGTAGAAGAGACGTGGCCACACCCAAGCACCTGCTGGTCTCCTTTTATATCTGCTGTCCTAGCTGATTAGTTTTTGTGTGATCGCAGATGCATCTACATAGAGAGCTACTAAAATATCTGGTTATGTGTTTCGCAAAAAAAATATCTGTTCATGAGTGCAAAACTAATACTAACAGCTATAATTTAGAAAGCGCAGTGTACTAGTTTGTCGTGGTCATGCACGACCTGAACGCTGTTTATTCCCATCCAAATCATTGTGAGAATTATATTTATAAAAGTTGTTGCGTGGTTGTGCATGGATTGACTATGTGTAGTGCGCTGCTTTCTTCATGTGCTTGATAGAGAAAGATGGGGAGAAGAATATTTGTGAAAAGCCAGTGAAGTAGTTTTGCGCAAAAGGCAATGCATGTATACGCTTACGTATTAATCGTACGGGTATGCACGAGACGATCTTCGGCTCTACACGTTCAAAAGGAAAACGACAATGGGAAAAAGATCGTATGTTATACACTGTATTTAATTATGCAGCAAATTTGTTACTTCCTCCGTCCCGGAATATTTGGCATTCTAGGCTCATCCATTTTTCCCAAAATGTTTGGCGATTCTCACTTCCCGAGACACATTTCTCTCTTCCCAATACACCTCTATCTCTATCTCTTTCCTCCTCGTTTCTCGCGCACCTACTTTATTCTTTCTCTTCTTAATCTCCGTGCCTGGAGCTAGAATGCCAAACATATTGGGACGGAGGGAGTACTAACCTATCCAACGAGCAGAGTCACGACAAATTAAATTAGGGAGGACAAAAAAAGACCGCGGTGCCATACGTCAGGCCGAACACACAGCTCGATCCCAACTTTCAAGACAGTGACATTGCATAATATTGTACTCAGTTTGCACTACTACAAAATCCCACTATAACGACGGACATCATTTTAGTCATAGCGGCGGTCTCTTTAGGCGTCCACCGCTAAAAAGAGTACACGGCGGTGTCCGCGATTACGTGCAGAAAATAGTCACGAACACCAGTCTAATACTTTTAACGCCAATAGCGGATTCTGCCAGACCCGCAACTAAGGCCTATATGTCATTTAGCTATGAGTCTAACAGGGTTGGCCCGCCACTAGCCACCGCACCATCCTATAAATAGGTGGGGTGTGCAGCACCACACCAACACTTATCCGCACAAATTGCACCGCCTCCACCTAGCGGCTAGGGTTAGGCGGCCCCCTCCTCCTCCTCCTCTCGGATCTCCTCCGACAACGACGACGACGTTGAGGCCGGTCTCGAAGCCACCGAAAGTCTTGGCGAACGCCCCGCCAAATCACCCCACTCCTCCCGTGCCTCCGGCGACGGCGGCTCGGGTCGCCTCTCCTCCTCCATCTTCGCCGCCGCCCGGATCCGGTGGCGGCAGCTCGAAGGCATTAGGCGCCGCCGTGGAGGGCTTCTTCGTGGCCACTCCGGCGGTGGCTCGCACTCCTCCTCCGGCGGCTCCTCCAGCCTCCCGCGGTTGCGACGGCGGCTCCCCATCCTCGGGCGGTGGCTCGCACGGCTCGAGGCAGCGTGGACAGGAGCAACGAGCGGCGTCGTGGCGACGGTGTCTAGGACAGGTCCCAACCGGTGTTGGGGCCCGCCCTTCTTTTGTTACTATATTAAGGGTGCCAGCGGCAGTCCCTAGACCGCCACCGGCGTCCATATTAGGCTAAGTGTCCGGCACGGCAGTCACAGTGTGAGGACCGCGGCTAATTTTGTAAGAAAATAGTAACAAGGTATCATTGGTATTTTAGGTGTTCGCCATTGAGACCATTTTTGCCTCGTCGCTATAGAGCACTATTGTAGTACTACCTCCGTCCGAAATATAAGCATTTGTTGACTTTTTGAGATCACATTTAACCACTCATCTTATTCAAAAAATTTGTAAAAATATTATATATTTTATTATAATCTATTTTATCATTGAATATAATTTCAATATTAATAATTATTTTTTTGTATTTCTAAAAATATTTTGAATAAGACAAATGGTCAAACACCGTAATCGAAAGTCAACAGATCCTTATATTTTTGGACGGAGGAAGTAGTGTTGATAAGACACGCAAAATTTTCCGTTCATGGAATAACACGTGTCACTGTTCACACGGGGAACACTAACACATACGGACATGCCTTGCATAAATAAAGAATAAGAATGGTTCTGGAATTCTATTCGTAGGCCCATTTCTAATATTTTTTTATTCCACAACTAATATCAATATTTTCCGTAAAAAGATAACATGACACATTTGCAATATATAAAAAGGCGCATCAAAATATTAGCCACAACATATTCACTGTATTTGGTGAGAGAATTCACCAAAATGTCATAGAAAGTAGAATTATGTTCAGACTCGTCACATCTTGAGAAGAGGCCATGCACGTTAATTTGACATCGTCGTGCATTTCCTCGAACACGGAGTAGAGGGTAGACACTTTGTACCAGCGAACAAGTAGAAAGAACACTTGTACTACCAGCGAACAAGTAGAAAGATTCCGACCTTTATGGCGCCTTGGCTACCTTCGAATCCACTTTTCGCACTGAATTCGTGGCGATATGCCTTTTTGCACTGCAGATGACAAACGAATGGGCGTCATAGTGTCCAGGATAGCGTGGAGGATTTAATTCCCTATTCCAACCGAAATGACCTTCTCTGGCCACAGAAGCTGACCATATGGATCAGGACAAACCTCAAAAAGCTATGGCGATCATTTCTCTCAGCCGTAGTACCTGAAAGCAGTTCTTGACTGATAGCAAAAGAACATTCTCGAACACTGGCCATAACTCGTAAGAAATCAGAAACCCAGTTTTTTACAGTACCTTCATAAATCACTGTGCAAGATGATAACGTACACACACGTCTAGCTAAATAACAGGCATCCACATACCGCGTAAGATGATATTGTACCGTGATACACAATTCAAAAAAAATGTATAACCCGAGAATTATGATATCAATATCTTGAATCTGAAAAGGAGAGATTCTTCAGGTTTCAGCACGGTTAAAGCATCCTTCTGAATGAGTGTACTGGGGATATAAAGGGAATCCGAGAGACAAGGATCCTTAAATATATTAAAAAATGTACAGGCATCGGGATCACAGCTGCTAGCTCTGTTAGTGGAAAGATCAAGTACTTTTTTAGAACTGATGAATTGACTTAACAAATGTGGGGAAGGAGTGCAACTAAAGAACTTGTACGGTGACATATTTGCTCTTTACTTGCTTCACAACTACTTGAGATGAGCTCGGCAGAGAACTTGAGAACATCAAAATTGACCAGTTGTGATTTTTGCTGCTATTGGAACATCCGGAGGAAATTGTTTGCATAGGCCATCGGTTTGACATCAGGGTGTGGCTGCAAATATTAATAAAAGAAAGTAAAATAAAGGCAGAATCAACCTTCTAGTATCACGTAAGTAAGCTTCGTACAGGTATGATAAGAAGATCAACAATTCATAACAAAGGATTGATTAAGAAGCTTAAAATAATTTGTTTTAGCAGTAAACACTAAAGATGTCCTTGAAAGAGAGATTCATCCTAGATTAGAACTATAATACACTGCAAGAAACAGAAGTCAAATGTTTTCATCATGTGTTGTTAACCAAAGCAAGCTTAAATGCTCAAATTGTTGCTACCAGGCCCGTGCAAAACATAGCTCACATTAATGGTAACAGTAATTGACCCATTTTTTTTAAAAAACATATGATTTATATAAACTTCATGCAAATAATCAGTTCTGAGAAGCCTATCTGCAAAAATGACATACCACTGCTGAGAAAGTAACTATATCCGGCTTCAGTTCTGGAGCCGTGAACCGAATAAATGCACCTTTGTTGCCCATCTGCATAAGCATCATGCACTCTTAATATGTATACAAATTTTATTGAGGACACCACACATAGGGATGAGAGATCAGATAGTCAAAATGGAGCATAAAAAAATCAAAACTGATATTTTCGTATGAAAGCAAATCTGGTGTTTCCCTCAGAGAAATAAATAAGCAGGTAAAATGTCATCATAATCAATTTACCAACTGAAACAAGCAGAGTGGGTATAACATCATTGTTGTAGTGTACCTGGTCACAATAATTAGGAGCAGAGAAAACAGTTATAAGCTTTCCGTCATGTTCAATTTCATAGCCTTCATCCTTCACTTCATGGGATCGGACGACAAGTTCTGACCAGCAAAACAAGGAAAGCATGTATCAAAATGAATAGTGTAGGTACTATAAAAGAAAAAGAAGCATGTGAGTATTAGAAAAGAAAATGAATAACTGATTAACCGGTTTCTTGAACAAAAAGTAGTGCTGGGCCCTACCAAGATTGTTGTCTTGTAAAAACCTCTTTGTTACATCTGCACCAAAGGAAAGACCTACACCCCGTTTGCTTGGACCTCTCCCGAGTTGAGGCTGAGGATCGCTCCACAGTATTTCGCACATTAACCCTATCAACGAAAATAAAAGTTACAACGCTAAATAACTGAAATAGAAACAGGAAGAAATACATTGTTTAATAGCAAATTCTGTTTCCATGGTGTTCCCAGATGTGAAATTGTTATAAAGTTAAAATGCTAATTTACAGCACCAGAAAAAATATATAGCAAATAGCTAACACAACATATACCATAAGTCTACTGAGTTTGCAATCACCTAGCATGATAATACTGTAGTGGGTCAAGGTAACCTAACCTCAGCACAAAATTTATGAACAGTATTGCATATGAGGAGAAAAACGGTTTAGCTCAACAGGAGAAAGAACACTGCATTTTTTTTCTGTCAAAGCCACTCTAGCATAAAACTCCCTCTAGCCACTTCTGTTTGATGCCAAGATGGCAATTATGAACTAAATTAGCTCAAAGTTTATAGTTCACTAAAAATTGCTGTCTGAATGTCAAACAAAGTGACTGGAGGGAGTGTAATGATTGCATCCTTAAGTCCGACTCTTCTGCAAGATACCACATAATTAATTCCTTTAGTTCAAATAGTGATAAACGCCTGTAAGAAATGTAGCACCTAGAATCAGAAGTTCAGAACCAATAAGTGCTTTATAAATTTTAAAGCCCTTTGCTAATTGCATGCACTACAGAAGGACATTTCAGTGGTTTCACAAAGCAGATTTATGCGTAAGCTTTAATTGAGGAAAAAAACAGGGAATCCATAGCACAAATAAGGAAAGGAAAGGTAAGGAGCAAATAATAAACCAAATACCTTCTTCAGGAGGCTCACGAAAACGATTGATGGCCCTTATGTCAGATAGCTTCACTCCATCGACGCTAAACAGGCCCCCATGAGCAACAAAGACCTTGTTGTTTATCACATGTGCCAGAGGCAAGCAACAAAATACCTCAGCAAATAGCTCAATAAATGTATCGTTCAACTTAGACTTCACCTCCCCCTCAAAACCATATATTTTGTTCATGCTCTTGCTTTCATGGTTTCCTCTTGCAAGATACATTGCTGAAGCAGTTGAAAATTCATCACCAACAATTATATATTCCAAGAAGGAAATTGAATTAGAGGATCTCAGAAATTACCCCTTGGATACAGGCATTTGAACGCAAAAAGGGTTAGTATGACTTCAAGAGAAAAAGATCCTCTGTCCACAAAATCGCCATTGAACAAGTAAGGGTTTTCTTCAGAGGGAAGCCCATTGAGCTCGAATATATTAAGCAGATCAAAGAACTGCAAAAGAAACATCAGATTTTAATCCTCCCAAAAAACATGACCAGAAATGAATTCACCACTTCCTCATCTCAAAACTATACAGAAAATGGTTATATAGTGAGCTACGTATAAAAAAGGCTTGTTAAAGCAGATACCTGGCCATGCACATCACCACAAACTGTGAAATGACCACTGTTTGGAACATTCACATCAACGAGGGAAGGCAATGATCGCAATAAGTCTCGAGCTTGTAACACAATTTGGAATGCATACCTGTACCAAGATGCCAACTTACAGCTTATTACCAATGTCTAGCAAAACAAACATGAGGAAAATGGTTTAGCATTGTCCCTTGAAAATTACAATGTGAAAGTGTACCTTTTATGTATGCATTTTTGACTTTTAAAATCATCCAACATCTGCTTAACAAAGTCCAGTGTTACTGAATCTCCATCAATTCTTGCTCCTTTATATTGTGGCTCAACTTCTGAAACATGAACAGTGTTTTGTATCTTAAATCTCTCTTGATTATGTTTCATTCCTAAAAATAACTTTGATATTAACATATTCATAGTAAATGCAGCACCCAGATCATATACACAACACAATTCAATAATTACAAACTGACCTACTAATACAAATACAGGTTTAATTATGTTATTCAGGCCTCATTAACATATACAGGGACCAACCATAGAGCAAAGTGCAAAGGTCAGATACCTATTGCATGATAGTCAATGGAATCTGCTACAGAGCGAGTTTCTGTATGCCCTACAGAAATTGCTTCTTCAAAACGAATCTTTTGAACAGCTTTCTCGCACTCTTTTAACTTCCTTGTGGCATCTGGATCACTAGGGCATATTCGTTTCACCTAATAACAAAGGAAGAGTGTTTATGCTTTTTTGTTGATTGAAAAAATATATGCAAGGATGCCGAACTGAATATTAGGGGCATGGGGGGTGCTCACACCAGTATGGCCATATTTAATTTTAACAGTGCCATGCTAGCGATGTGAAGAGCGATAAAATTGGAATTCAAAAAATTGTAAATGTCATATATTTGATAGCAGACTACCCCAACTTGCTTGGGATTAAAGGCTTTGCTGTTGTTGAGTAATAGTATAACGAGACCGTTTATGAAACAATCATGAATCAAATGAATGTACCTGCTGAAAATCCTTCAGGGCTTCCTTGAACTTTCCCATGGCAAGATAAGCTGCACCACGCCTGTAGTAACCCTACAAGCACAGAGATTCAATACATGGAAAATTCACAAAGCTGTGCCAACAAAATGGTATGAAAATTTACCTTGGAATATTTAGGATCAATTTCGATAGCTTTTGTAGCATCCTCCACAGCACTTCCATATTCCTCCAATTTTGTATGTGCAAACGCACGGTTGGCCCAATAAACCGCATTAAAACTATTTAGCTCAATAGCTTGAGTATATAGATCTATTGCCTGATTAAACTTGTTTGCTGGAGAGAATACAGAGAAATAGTTACGACAAAAATAATAATAACCAGCACAAAAATGCTGAAAATCACAGGGCCCAGTATGCTTTAGTTAAATACGAGCACCATCCTTGAAAATTTATCAGTCTTCAGCTACCAATTTACCATAAGAAATTTAAGCCTAACAATCCTTTGAGATAAATTTGAGAATTCAGAGTATAATTGATTGATCATGATCGATATTCCAACAAATTGAGCCCTCTGATAAGTGTAACCTCCAGAAGGCATGACATTTTTGTTGCAACTTCGAGTCAACAACTAGAGAATCACTAAGGGCATTATGTTTCTAGTGCAGTGACAAGGTCCCTTTTGAAAAGATGACAATGAAATGGAGCTGATATGTAAAAGATAATAGGAAGCAGTGAGAATGTATAACATACTCTTGAAGGCATCGTTTGCCTGAAGTTTGAGGTCTTCAGCCTTCTGCACATCTGACTTTGAACTGTTACCATCCATGATTGCTATAGAGCACACTTCATACAAAGGTTTCAAGCTCTAAGGCCACCTAAGGAGTTCAAATACAGCAAATAAGTAACAGGCAACAGTAATGTACAGTGATTTCACAGTTCACAAATAAGCACACTGTCATCTTACAGGAATGATGAATTTCAATTCTCAAACCTAGCTCATCTCACTATTTATCTTTTACATACAGGAAGATACTAGGTTATCAGCCAAAGCACCACGCATCTCATAACGATGGGATAGGCTTAATGCATAACTGCATCATTCCCTTCCCTTCCAATCTAAATTTCAACAAATTAGCAGGAGGAGAAAGCAGCTCGAACTGGTAACTACCTACAAACATGCCGGATCGCAGCAACAGCCGCCTCTGCAGTTGCAGCAACACCGTGGCTCATCAATGTGATTCGGCAAAACATGGGATGGTTCGCAAAACACGCTGCTCGCGGAAGGTCAAACTCACTCCCCCGAAACTTGCAGGAGGGGGAAATTACTGCTACACGCACACCATACAACGTAGTGGATTGGGGAATCGGGGCATATGGGTGGAGGGGTTTGGGTTTTGATTGCTCGCGGCAAACAAAAAGAACTACACCGGCAAGCTAGTTTCGGGATTACTTACCTACGGAAGACGAACCAATCGAACTCCAGACGGATCTCCGCTGCGCCCAAAACCAGCAGAGGAAGGAGGATGATGGCGGCGGAGGAGGAGGGCTTCAAGGTGGCGCACTTGCGTTGCTTCGGCGGGAGGAGGTGCAGGGTGCGGAGCACTGAAGCTTTACGATGGACGGGGCCCGGGAGGGAGAGGGCGTCGACTAGTGGCGGCGAGCGGCGCCGCCTGGGGAGGGAAGACGGCGCTGGTGGTCGCTGGAAGGGGAAACGAGAGCACAGATGAGTTGGGCACTTAAGCTTAGGGACAGGTATGGCCCACTCGTCACTGACTGTTAATCCAGTGCAGTTCTAAGTAATGCATATGATCTGCGTCCCTGGATTAGGGCAAGGCGCTGTTTTCCTTTTTCTCTCGTAGATTTTGGTTTCCCGTAAAATGCACGGGCACTCCTCAACTATTTATAATAAACTAATTAAATTATCACCAGATCTACCTTTTTCTTTTAATGAAAGGTATTGTCTCCTTTTAGGAAAAACACGCGCACACACACAATTTAAACGAAAAGCAAGTTATATATAGAAAGTGTATCCATCTTCTTCGCGCCAAAGTAAAGTAAAGTTCAACCCACAATCAAATAGTCCCCGCAAAACCATGGAGCAAAATTCAATATTAAAATCATCATAAGATCCACAGTCTTGGAACTACAGTTGAGATTTGAGGCCCATAAAAATTCAGCAGTTGGACCATTGTAGTATGTGGTTGAGAAAAAGCCATACATGGACCGATACACATAACCGGTAAAAATGACCCGTTATCCCGGTTAATTGGAGAGTCGGTTCCGGTCAGTTGAACTGAAAAAACCGTAGCTATACACTGCAGCAAAACGGTTAGCTAGTGTTTTTCTTCCAAACTGGGAACAAATTTTCGGGTATGTGAACCTTGAAAGGACATCAGTATTCCTGCAAAGCTGACATGATCGAGGAAGAAAGTGCATCGTTATCATGGATGTAACTTGAGAACACCTTTTTGTCGCTCATCAATTTGTTTTTAAATTGAACACAGTACATAGTACGACCCACATACTCACCTGTATAGTATACATATACCTTATTTTTATGAGTGTTTTTGAAATATTAAGCCGGTTTAATCTTCAGATTTATGAAGTCACCATAAACATCCCTTTGTTGTCAAGGACATTGTTTCCCACTGAAAAAATAATTAATTGTAAATGTGCAATACCCGTGTTAAATTTATGATTTAAACCCGGATAGAACGGTTCCACCACAAGGATTTTAACCATCTAAGCTAGGCTCAACATGCTGGCGTGACCCAATAAAAATTATCCTTCATCCATTTTTAGGAGGAACTGTTGTTGAAAATAAAAATTATTTAGGATCCTACTAAAAACACACTTTTGGGCCAGTTTATTGAGGGGCTCTTGGAGGTGCTCTTAATATTTAGCCTATAGAAAAATAAAAGAAACCATAGTTGATCTTAAAGGTTAGAAATTACTATATGTATTTATATAAAATTATATATATAAATAGTTATTATACACCACTGCATGCAGTGTGAAAAAGTAAACTGCATATATTTTCAAAAAATGCTTGCAATTGTTATTATAAAAACACCTACATATAGCAAATACTAGTAAATACAAATTAAATTAATGAGGAATCCAAGATAATACAATACCGGCTAAATTGGATTATTGTTGACATCACTTGCACAAACATACATGGGTAAATATTCGGTGCAAACCACCTATTCAGATGAAACCGTGAAAACCCTCTCAAAAAACATACTTAAAAGTTTTAAAATTTTTTGAAACATGGTATACACGTACATGATACCATAGAGAACATGCACACAAAATTTCAAATCAAATTCAACATAATTTAAAAGATACAAAAATAACAAAACTGGAAGAAAATGATAAAAATTACTCCATGTGCATTTTTTTGTCCTTTTCACCCTACATGTTCCGGATCTGTTATTTTTGTATCTTTTAAAGTATATTGAATTTAGACTTGAACTTTTGTGTGCATACTTCCCATTGTATCATGTACATGTACACCAAGTTTCAAAATTTTTAAAACTATTTAAGTATATTTTTTAAGACGGTTTTCACGGTTTCACTGAATAGATGGTTTGCACCGAATATTTTCCCCACATACATGGCCCAATCCTGGTCTTATCTGAACATACTGGTATAAGAAAAGTTCAACTTTGTCAAACGTGACACAAAATAAACTACTTTAAAAGTTAACCAATAGTTATGAAAACCTTTTCAACATTGTATAGTTTCTCAAAAACTTTTTGATAGTTTACTCTGTGAAGGAAAAAAAAGCGACAGAAGTGAGACCAAAACAACTGTTTTTTGTTTTCTTATTAGCTGAAACATTATCACTGAAGGGTGAGAGTCTTGAATAATGTCAAACTTGTAGTGCCAAGCAAAGGGTGTCAACTTCCAGTTCGTGAGAAGAACCCACCTTTTCGATGCAGTGCACATCTTTAAGTCCTAAACTAAAATAATGACCAGGCAAAATTTCAGAATAACAATAATATGAGCACTACACCTCCAAAATCCAAAAGTCAAATATAAGTACCATCCGCCTCGCAAGATTTGGATTAGCAATAGTGAATATCGCAGGTACTTGTACCCATACATGCTTATCCTCCTACACCGTGCAAGAGAGAGGGAGAGATGGTGGAAATTAAGCAAGAAAAGTTAATAAACACGGTACACAATTCTCAATCAGAGTAACTGGCGTTTCTTAGTAAGTCAGCATATAATTTAGTGCATAATAGTGTTCACCTAACTACAATTAAACTGATGCACGGTTCGCATCAGGTGGAGCTGACACATCGCATGATTATCCTTGTGACAGCTCAACAAATTCAGTAAATCGATGGCCACTTTTTATTTTTGTCTTCACCACCTTTGATTTTTCAGCAGCTGGGGCTAACACACACAACTGACATTATAGTACAAAGTTACAGAGGTCTCCTAGTTAATCAGGCACTTAATTAATTAGGTCCAAGAACTAGTAGTACTAGCACTCACTATGTACACCGGCCCACATCGAACTACTGCACCGTTGTTATCTGTCTGCTTCATCATCTTCTTCTTCTTCAAGGAACTCACACATACGACACACGTCTCGATCGACCATGCGGTTCACGCCCTGCCTAGCTAAGCACTGTACTTAGTCTTGCACTACGATCTGGATCTTAATTGTGATGCAGGTAAGCAGACCACCGAACACGCCCAAGCATGTGCGATTTCCTGCCAATCCGGCTGCACCATTTCAGTACCGATGACGACAACGACGGGCATCCTCTTTGTCAATCTAACATCTCCGGCGCTTGGCGAGCTGGGTGCCGGTGCCGGCGGCGAAGCACCGGAACGGGTTCTCCGGCGAGGAGATGTCCGGCACGAACATGGCGGCGGCGGCGTCAGTGGCGGCGGTGCTGTTGCTATGGTGGCGTTGGGCGGCTTGCCAGTGGAGGCCTGATGCCGTGGGCGGGGAGGGCAGCTCCGGCACGGACCACTGGTGGTGGACCTCCGGGACCTGCCCGAACAAGTCCTGCTGCGCGGCTGAGTCCGACGACCCGTCCGTGCTCCCGAGCTTCCCGCTGTCAGCCTGAAACAGGAGATTGCACCAGATGTTCAGACCTCGAAATTTGTTACTGCACTTCCCATTTGTGATCGGAAACAGGCCAGGCAGCTGTCACAATTTCAGGTCTGTCGATCACTGGACAGTTTTCTACGGACGTTCGGCAATCTCGGTACAAAAGATTGTCTGAAAAATCATCATGGTAATAGAACGCAAAAAAATAAAATTGCAACGACGTGTGGGGAAAAAGTCGGTATTCGCTGAAAAAAAAACAGAGTCGTGACCTTGGACGTGCCGTTGTCGGCGAATCCGAGACCGGCGTTGAGGTCGGAGAAGCCGAAGAAGTCGTCGAGAGGCCAGTCAGTGATGCCGCCGTAGGCCGCGGCGACGGCGCTCCGCTTGGAGGCGGGTTTGGGGTCGGCGGGCTTGTCCGGCGCGCTGAACTGCTCGTCGACGAGGGACCAGTCGATGTCGTCGTCGCTGTAGAGCGGAGCCGGGCTGGCCTTGTCGGCCGGAGGAGGCGGCGGCGTGTGAAGGGGATCCGGTGCTGCTGTTGTATGCGACTCTGGTTGATGCTGGGCGTGGAGGCCGACCTGGGCGCCCGTGAGGAGGAACCTGCGGTGCGCGGAGACGAAGGCGTTGGCGCTGTGCACGGCGACGTCGCAGCTCCGGCACAGCAGCGCGCGGTCCTCCACGCAGAAGAAGTAGGCGTGGGACTCCTGCAGCAGAGCAGAGGAGGGCTCGTCATCGTCACTCGTCAGTGGCAAAAGAGAAAACAGACGAGCTGGTCGGTACCTGGCATATGTCGCAGTTGGGCGCGGCGGCGGGCGGCTGGATCGGCAGGCGGTGGTGCTTCCCGGCGAGCCGGTTGGCGGCGTGCACGTCGCGGTCGCAGCGCGCGCACAGGGCGGCCTCGTCGGCGCAGCAGAGCACGCAAGCCTCCGCCGCCTCGCACGCCGAGCACAGCACCTTCATCGCATCGGCCAGAACAGGCACTGCTGTGGCCTGTGGGGTGGATACTGGATAGGGAGGAGGAGATGAGCGGGAAGGAAGAAGCGGTGCGGTTTTGTCCGGTCGGATGGCGGTGCTAGACCTAGTCGGCTGCTGCTGGCGGTCAACGTCACGCCAGGGCGGTTGGGAGCTGAGGTCAAGAAGCTGCGTGCCGTGCCCCAGATATTTTCATCTGCCGCTTCGATGGAGTGAACGCGGCAAGACAGACGGATCCGATCCGATGCCATGGGCTGACGATCAAGCGGGAACTGACCTGTCGCGGCATTCGTCGTCGAGCTCTCAGCCTCTTGGTCCTCTGCTTCGCCGCGGTAGGCGCGCTGCATGCCGGCATGCAGATCCACGTCGGCACTACATCTTTACCGCGCACGCCGGAATCATCGACCATCATTTGCCAAGTTAAAGTTACACTTGGAATTAGCAGGGGTAAATGTGACGTCGTCCAGACCATCTATCAGCCACTTTAATTGAGCACAAAAGAGCATTGCAGTCTGACCTGGTATGTTTTTCTTTTCCTACCATGCCCTGTGTAATAAAAGCACTTCCACTGAGTTATTTCACATCACACTACAATAAAACAGCAGAAAGGCCAGTTGAGTTGAACAAACCGATAAACAAATCTGGAGCACAGAGGTGAGCTTAAAAGTTCCCTTGTGGTGGTATTTTCGGCAACATTTTTCAAAGCTAGTATATTTTTGGTAGTTTTCAACAAGTACACGGATGTAGAAATATTCTTTTTGTTGTCAAGCTGCCTGGCCAGTACGCAGATACGTACAGCTAAGGGCCGAGAGGATGACGGCGCACTAGTACGGCGCTGCTATGTGTACGGTACGGCGGCCCTTCGACGTACATGTACGTATCGGGCGGAAAACGAACCGTATGTACATCGTGACCAGCCAGAGCGGGTGACCCCACGGGTTGGGCGGTTATCCGGATAACGGTCGGTCCTTTTGGACAGCGCGGCATGGCCAGACACGCTATATCCGATCACAAGATACTAATTGCAACTAGTAGTATTCCTTTTCTCGCCATTCCTTCAGCTCCCTGTTGCTGCAAATTGCTTCGCCGGTGGGTCATCCACCGATTTTATTGCGCGTGATATTTCGATGCCCTCACCTCTTTTTTTTTCGGCTCGAAAAAAGATCCCATGGATCGCTTTTGCCCGTCGAGCGTCCCCAACAATGAACTCTTAGCTAACTCTTGAATTATTTATTAGAAAAAAATATATAAGAGACATGCTAACTCTTCGATGGTTGCTTACAGCACTTCTTACCTATCCCTTAGAATTGTTTAAGAATTAATGTGATAGAAGCTAGCTTCTTGCTAACTCTTCTTCAAGAGTCAAGATCTGTCGCATCTTTTCTCTTTTTCTAATAAACAATTCTAAGAGATAGCTAAGATGTAGTCTGAAGCAACCACTAAAGCACTCTAACTGTCTCTTATATATTCTTTTTCCCTATAAACAATTCTAAGAAGTTAAGCTAAGAGGCCACCATTGGCCATGCCCTGGTCCTGCATTGCAAACTGCAGTCTGGCAGTTCGTTTTTTTTTGACAGGAATGCGCAGATGATCAGAAGTTGGGAATAATCATGCAGTGAGAAAGCAGCACTGACAGGTGGCCCCGGTTTGGGACAGGGACAAGGCCCACAGATGCGTGTGTCTGGAAATATCGGAGCTGCTGAGCTGGCGCTGGACCGATCATTGATCTGTGCTAGTACTCCCAGAGGAATGTGGAAGAGTGAGGATACGCATTCATGCACTACAGATGGAAGCTGTATGCACGTCACACTCAGGCGATGGAGACCGGTGGCCGGGTACACGTGCATGTGTGGCCCGGGATCCAGATCCAGGCACTCGCGCTACAAGTGTGCGCCGCCGATGCGTTGCCCGGCCGGTCAGGGAGCGATTGGGCGACGCATAAGCCAGGTGGAGAGATTCGAATCTCACTACGTCACACAAGCGTCACCCCTGACGCGACCCTGGCTCAAAGGTTCCATAAATCTTTTTTATCTATAAATTTCCCGGTAGGTTCGAGGAATCTACGGATGTTCCCATTCTGTTCGGCTACACTGTGTGACACACGCTTGTGGTACTGCTAGCGCACAAGAGACACATGATTTACCTCTGATCTTCTCAGTAATGGTAAGATGAAAAATTTAGTACGCACTCACTCGGTACTCCCTTCTCCCGTTTCGATTTTCCGGTCGCTCAAGACCTTTTTCTGATTTTACAACTTTGGTCGTTTTTCAAATCTTAAGACGAATTTGCCGCATCGCCTTCCAATGAATCGTGAGTCTCTCGCAATTTAAACAGAACGTGGTCATCGCTCGCTTGCACCGTCTCCAACTTCCTCAACAAACTCGTCGCTCGCCAAGCATCTCTCGCGAGCTTCCGTGTAACCTCTCTCGCCGTTGGTATCGCTCCACGCTACTCTCAACTCGCTCATCACACACGGAAAGCAAGGTTGCCGACACAAGCTCCATGGACGAGAGCTTGCAGGTCATCGTGCACGTGCCGGTGAATGATGTCACTTGCTCCATGAACTTGCTCATCATCCCGGATTCTAAGGGCGAAGAGGACAACATCTTTGTGCAAACGTTGTTGTGACGAAATACACATTGTGAATGACATTGAAGAATCTCATCGTGTTTGCAGAACCAGCTATGATCACTTGGCATGGATCATACATGCATTTGACAATTTTTGTGAGATATACATCCTCGGTGTCGATGAGCTTAAAATGGATGGCAAAACAATCATTCTACAAGACCATGTCCAACAAAGGGTAGATGAACTCAGTCCAAGCATGCAAAAGTTAAAGGAACAAGAGGAAACTAACAAGGCTGATACATAAGGTAAAAATGGTTACATATGTCTCATTCATCAAGCTAACCATAATTGTTGCATAGCGCTAATCTTTTCTCCTAATTGTTTGCTCTAGCAACAATTGTTGTTGCTTCGTTAACTATGGATGTACCCTCTATCCTAGGACACGAGAATTAAAGAGCGAGATGAAAAAGGTGGGTGCACATGAAATGAAAAGAAAAGAGATAAATATGAGATGTATAGTAAAGAAATAAAGTAGCATCGTAAAGTGAGCATGACAATCATCTTCACTGGGTCACTCGTGGGTTCCGCTTTCTTGATGTTCACTAAGGGTGTTTTCTCAATCTAATGCCTAAAGGAATTGAGCCAATAAGTAACTTGGTACCCATCAGGAATGGTTATCACACATAGAAAATGTTGCATTATTTACCATTGCCACTCTTCCCTTCCTTCATTCCTTCCTAAAATTCATGGGACATTATGTTTAGTGATGTAACCACAACAACCACGTGTTTCACAAGATCGATGCAGGTCTATAGAGCAATATGGAGGGAGGTGCACTATCATAAGGATATTTATGCAAAATTGGGGAAGATTATCTTTCTACAACAGATGATACAAATTGGATGGATTTGCATAAATACATACAATCAAAAGGATAGTTATGCAAAATAGGGTAAAACACTTGGAGTAGCGTGCACCGCTCGTTCTTATTCGCCGCAGTCCTCAATCTCTCTCTCTCTCTCTCTCTCTCTCTCTCTCTCTCTCTCTCTCGTGTGTGTGTGTGTGTGTGTGTGTGTTCATCGTTCCTTACCATGGAGACCAAATCAAGCTTCGCTCCACGCCCTCCATCGCATCTGCTAGACTCCGACACATGTGCCAAAACCAAAGCACCAACATAATCAAGTAGTTGAGAAAGTGTTAAGCACCAACCCAAGGAGAGGCCCACGCAATACATGCCCGAGGTCCAAAGATGGAAATTGACCCCAACAAGAAGCCCAACCAAAATGGATCCACACGAAAGTACGACTTATCGATTAGACCAATAAATCACATGTTGGAACAGCAACGCACGCCACGGGCTACTAAGGCCCAAGCACTACTGCACTTGAGATCGGACAACACCGAGAAAACCAACCCGTGGATGAGGCTGCTCAGGAGAACACCAAGATTCAAAAAACACTTGTGTTTCGCCTTCGCTTATCCACATCACCCAAAATTTTTGGGGGTACAATCGGGCTTTCAGTTCTTGATTGTTACATGTCAATGTGTGAATGATATTTCTTTGCCTTTTTTCTTTGATCTATATTATTTATGTGGTTTCACGGGTTGTTGTATAAAAAGGGTTGGAGGATACAATGATGCATTCATCCCTAAAGGGTTTGATTCCAACGAAAAAGTGGTTGTTCAGGGTGTTGGGAAGACAAACTGGATACCTATCACAAGGGAATACACCAACATAAAAATAGACCCCCTCCTAGCTTAAGCAAGCATATTCGCTTTGACCATGGCGACTGCCTTCTCCATCAGGATCCACACATAGTTGCCGACCACCATAAAAGTTCTCATAGCATATCTTCCCTGATTTCTTTTGGTTTTCATGCAATGCATACATGGATAGCATGCAGGATTAGATGGTGGTGGAACTTAGCCCGTTCGCCTAAGCCGCCAAGGTCCATTTTTTTATGGTGGGAGGACGAGTATATAGAAGACAAGGAGGAGGCTACGTTGAAGAAGCGATACATCTTGAGGATCTTCACCATAATGCTCCTTGGGGACACCGTCTGCCTCAAGTGGCTAGGAATGGATGGGCTAGAACGAGGATGTGTTGGGTGCCATATCATGAGGTGTACCATGGAGCAGAGGCTACGGCGACAGATGGAAGACGAAGCTACGGTGATGGCCAAGAGGGCAACATAGCCTATTGCATGGATATTTATTCTAGAGGTGAAAAGTAGACAGGGAGGTGATACGGGAGCACCAATACGAGAATGGACCTCCCTTGGAATTTCCATTATGCAATAAGAAAACATTTCCCCCGAATCATTATTACTTTCGTTAATCAGTGGGGTATACATGTTTGATTTTAGGTAAATTGTCCATGTGGCTGAAACAACAAAATATAATGGTTAGATGACTGCGAAATATACTGCTCCAAAAGAGTTCCTTTCTCATCGAATATTTTAATTTTATGTATACCACATATTTTTCGATCTGACCCCTCGCATTTACCAGGCTAGCCTCCCGCCCGACATGGAATTTTTTTGTTATTCCCCTGCTGGTACTCTTGTTTGGTTCTGCAATTTATTTTTCTTATGTTGTCATTTTAAGCCAAATCCATGATGACTAGGTGACAAAATCAAATAACTTTTGTTGACCAGTTGTATCCTCCATGAACACTTTTAGTGATATGTGACACAAAAACAATATTGTGTTGTCAAATTTAGAAAGAAAATCATATTTGCTCCATTAAATAATTTCTATTTTTCATCATTTCATAGCCTAATCAAAATTATAACTTAATTTACTACTCAAATAATTCATATATAGGGTGCCATATACACCATATGTCCATATATGAACTCTGCCACAAATCAGTCAAGCGTGTCAAATCGTCACAAGCAAATGATGTGCTTGGCAGTAACAAGCAAAGTTCCAAGATACCCCCACTGGAAAGTCTATGTAAGCTCTTCTCGGATGCTATGACTTCTTCATCATCATCTCCAGACATGTCCAGTGAACGGGACAAACACATTGTTGCAGAAAGTAGTAGTTCTCATATGCCCGAGAAAGCCTTCAGTAACGCTAAGAAAGCAAATGAGAATACAGATCATGAGAATTGCTCTAAGCACAGCACCACAGATTCCTCTGGTATGTTTGATCTGAATCATGCTCTCTCAGAATTTTCAGAGTTAAATGACCCATATATTTCAGTTTCGAATGGGACAAATCAACAGGATGGAACACTTAATATGGATAAACAACTTGTTCACAATGGAAAAGAGAAGGACGCGGTTAACACGCGACCGCGCTCGGGCGTCGTTGCCCACCACGTGTCCGATCGGCTGTCGGAACGATGCCGGTCGGAGCGTCGCTGCGCCACCTCACTTCCTTACCGCCTATCCCATGCCGGAACCCCACCCACCGCCCCGTGGCCATGGTGGCGCCGCCATCACCTCCCGCCGTTACCGACCGCCACCCCAAAACCTTCCTCCATAGTCGCTGGAGACTTGAGCTCCTTAAACCCATCAAACCCGAACACCTAACCTTGATCCTCCTATCGTCACCACATGCATTAATCCACCGCCGGCGACGTTGCGCCGCCCGCTCCACCCCTGCGCTCCGTCGTCCCCGGGTCGTGTAAGCTCATGAAGCCCGAGCCCGTCATTGCCTTATCCAGTTTAGTGGGCTGGCCCACCACGTAGAAGGTTGGGCCTCGCGTGTCCGGTTGCACGCTGTCGCTCCAGCGCGACCGGTCGTGCGGGATCGTTTTTGAAAAGGGAACCATAAGCATGCGTTGCTGACTTGGATATTAGAGGAAAAGGCAAGTCTCCTCATTCACAACCAAAGCATACTGTTCATAATACAGTTCAGCTGCAACAACATTGGTGCGCCATGACTATGCATCACGGTGTGTTTCTCAGCTTTCAACTGCAGGGGAACTCCCCTTCCTGTCAATTTCAAGAATTTAATATGTCACATAGCGGAAAGCCAAATTTTAATTCAGAAATGAACGGACAACAAGAGCGTTGGCCTGCTGCAGGACAGACCTTCCGTCTGATGGGTAAAGATCTTACAGTTTCTACAACCAGAGTTAGCTATTCTGCTGAGACATCACAGGAACACACAAGTATTTCTGATAAAGACAATCGTAATGCAAAAATGGTCTTGAGGTTGCCACGCCAAGGCCAGCCTTTTCTATCATTGCAAGCTCCAAGTATCCCCA
Source organism: Chloris gayana (assembly GCA_031894775.1). Lineage (NCBI taxonomy): Eukaryota > Viridiplantae > Streptophyta > Magnoliopsida > Poales > Poaceae > Chloris > Chloris gayana. The sequence continues at coordinate 595,477 of JAUNZO010003727.1, forward strand.
TTGTTTAAGTAAACGCTGCAAGCACGGTTCATGATTCAGCAAATCCTGCAAGCATAAGTAAGGCACAATTTGGATACAGAACCCCATATAATTTAGCCAACCATTGGCCACTGCCAATTTGTTCTCTCGGGATCCGTCACCAAATGAAGATAGGTTCGAACTCTGCAAACTCAGACTCTCGTCGAAATGTTTTGTTGGGGTATCCAGCTGTTCCCAATGGCGGCAGTGAAGCATTCCGTCAGAATTCGTGGGCTCCTTGGCAGTATAACTGGGATCGTTCAGTATACACCTAGTAAACTTTATAATGTTTTTATGCAAGTTGAAGTTCATGTTTTGTATAATCAATATGATATAGGGTGATCTGTCTACGGGACATTGTAAAAAACCAACTTTGTCTCGAGGACACTAAACCAAAAAACATTGTGTGTAGGACACTGTCGTAGTTCAATTGTAGTATCCTACAGCTACAGACAATGTTTTTCCATTCAGTGTGCTTAGACAATGTTGGATTTTTATAGCGTCCCCTAGTCAAATTATCCTATGATATACTAGCTTATGGTTAAAACAATTGTAACATATTTTATCATAATTATTAAAATAGAAATATAACATTAAAATTATGTTATAATTACAGTTTGTGATGTTTTTTTTTGCGAAGGGATAGAGCTTTATTTATTCAGTCACAAGGTTCTTACATAGCTCGTGCTCCCGGTCGGTGGCACGACAAGTGCCACACTCGGGGCATGTACAACGCTAATAAATGAGTGGACTCTTGAGCTGATGTGACAATATATTTTTACAAATAGCACTTCCAATCCTTGAAGAGACGGCTGCGTGGTCTCTTGACGAAGAGATGGTCTCTATCACGTGTTCCGATGTAAGAGACAACTCCGAGCATCGAGAGACGACTTATGACATGCAATTATTAATAATATATATTTATTAAAAGACATCATGTAGAGTCTCTCCTTTGTATGACTAGAGTTGTTTCATGTCTCTTTGCTTGGATATATATGTCCAAGAGACCACATTAGACTCTCTTTTGTACATATGCCCTCAGACTCTTGAAGGACTAACCCTCTAATACTCAACGGAGGTCGCAGCCTCCACACAACACAATTCCAATTGGCTTGGGCAATCTTTGCTAGTTCATGCGCTATACTATTTGCTCCTCGCCGGACTCTATTATAGCGTATCTCCGGAAGTAGTTGTCCAGCCGCCTTGATCTCCGCCACCAAGGATGTCCATGTCGCTCTCGATTCTTTGTTGCTCTGGAGGGTATGCACCAGGTCCCAGCAATCTATTTGTGATGTTAATTAATATCATGTAAAATTTCAGCCTTAAATCTATTTGTATGCTGCGAAAAACAAATCGTGCCAACTTGGATGTTTGGGGAGTAACTGGAGTGTAGTTTTTTGTTGTTGTTGTTTATAGGTCAAAAGTATATTATGAATTATTTAGAGTAAAATGGTAACAACCCGTCTGCTCTTGTCTGTTTGAGTCAGAATCACTCAAAGGTGCTAGCTCACGTTCACACCTTGCATTTAAAGACCAGTTTTTTTAGAACCATTAAAAAGACCAGATATTCGTAGTTCACTCATACATGGGCTTAGGATGTAGCGCAATACAAAATGTGGAGTATATGGGCTGCTGGATGGGAAGCTTTGAGCCCGTGGATGGAAATGGTCACACATTCATGGGCTGAATGTTTCAATCGATGGCACGTTTTATCATGGGCTAAATAGCCTAGTACTCTCTACTAATTTTCTTGTGTGTATCTCCTTTGGTAAGGAATGCGGGATCAATTTTTTCTGCAAAAACATCGTGAACTGGTTTGTCAACACGCGCTACATACACAAAACACAACAACACACACGAGTGACACACTAGACTACGAGAGCCTTAAGATGCACCCACAAATGAATCATTTATAGCTATCGTATGAAGTAGGCAACAGCTGGTTTAGAGCTTACATAAAAAAATGCATGGCAAGCCAATTTTTGAAGTTGAACTCGAATTGATATTCCTGATGAGGCATGAAAGGAACCTCAAGCTAAATCAAAATTTCAGTTCATGGTAAATAGTTCAGTTAGCACATGGACATATGTGCCCATGTGGAGTCTGAGAACCCTGTGATCATAACCTAATGGCTCAAATATGATGAGATATGATCTAACACATGATGCAAGATTTTGAAATTTTCATACTTTTAACTATGATTTGATGTATTAACAAGACATGGTTACAATTGTTTTCACATGTTCAATATACAATCATATATTTTTATTTTTGTATTTGATCATAAACAATAGTTATACTAGGATTGACATATGCTCCTATGCTCATAAAAGTTATAATCTAATATTAAGAAGAAGATGTCAAGTCCTTAAGGAAAGATACATGACAATATCTATAACTTCTAGAATAAAATTAGGTTGATGAGCTAAAGTGTATTGAATGTAGGAAAACTATTAACATGGGGAAACAACAAGACAAAAAGAATGTTCTCTATTTGCATACATTATGTAAGGAAGTAGGAGTAGAGAGCACAGATCGATCATAATGAGTAAAGGAGAAACATAGCGATTCAAAACTTGCTGGAGTCGTAGAACTCTAATCTACCACAAATCAATAATAAGGCGTGTCGAATTCTTAGATGCGAAGAATGATGCATAGAGAACTTGAAATGCTTTTGAACTTTGATTGTTACCTATTGATACTTTGAGTTGGAGTATCTTCTATCTTGGAACTTTGTGTGTCAGACGTCTTTACACAGACATTTGATCATCCGCCTTAGATTCTTTTTTTCAAAATATCATATACTTTTTTGTTACTAAAAAAAGTTAAAATTCAAACTTATAATATATTTGAATAAATACTTTAAATAAGACGAATGATCAGTTATAACTGAAAAAGCTATGACAGTATCTATTTTGCAAACGGTTTAATATTTTATTTGGCATCGCTAGATATTCCTGATGTTACTTTTTTTCATCATCATCCAAGCGAATTGGTGAAACACACTTGTTGCAGGAAGTAGAAGTAGTTCTCACATATTTGAAAAGGCATTCACCAAGGCTAACAAAGAAATTGAGAATGTTGAGCATCATGAGAATGAACTGCGCGATAAGCTGGCGGGCAACATGAGGTTCTTTGATCTGATCTGGTAGGATCTCCCACCTGAATATAGACCGAGTTAAACGGCCTTTTTCCGAGTTTTCTCATAGGATCTCACACACAGCTGGGTGACCGGAGAGAAACAGGTAGGTTTGACAATAATAAATAATTTATAACAGCAACTGACTCAACAAGATGACAGCTAGACATGATATATTATTCTACCCGAGATGCGTTTATTCAGTCCACAGCCACTACTGCCTCTGTTACGTGCTGCCAATTCGTCTGCATGTCACGCTATTTCCGAGTATTAATCATTACCAGTTGTTGTCGCTGCCCCCTAATGATCCATCTGCCAGCTGCACACATAGTTTTCTATAGTTAACATTAAAAAAATTTCAGGCAGTGGATTGTACGAATGCTAGTAGTACACACAAGAAAACAAATGGAGCCGACTCTTGTACATGAGATTACCAATACTAGCTAGTACATCTATGCTACATATATAGGTTTTACAAATAGACAGTGTATATATATGTACGAAATTTGACACACAAGTATTTTACACACAAGAGAACATATATTAATATCCCAGCTGTTGTATCGATTGATACATGAGGCTGTTCATTATTACAGAGTCTCGTACATAACAAGAAACCACAGGATTAGAAAGATAAAAAACTGAACCATCAAACCACAAATTAGAAACAAAAGGTTGTTTAAAGCAAAAGACTACACACACTAGCAGTGCGGAAAGTGTACTTTGCTCAATTTCGTGATAATAAGAATCCATGCACATATAATAGCATATGCATTGTCTGATTAACAAATTAAAATCAACAGTGACTCGTGTATTGTAGCTACGGGTATGCTCTCTAATGTCAAAGGAACCCACACATAAACATAAGATATGTGGAGTACTAATAATCCGTATTGCGCAAGCATTAGAGCTTACGCAAGCGGGTCACAGAAGCGTGCCGTAACGTGTCTGTGCGCACACGTACGATTAACCTGAAGGAACTGTCTTTATCCAGCACGCATCGAGCTGAATCACTGCAAATTTTATTGCTACACGCAAGCGTGTGGCTAATTTGCATTGATGCGCACTTGGTTGTCGCTTGTGCAGGGTGCTTATCTGTTGGAGGAATTTCACTAGACATGCGTGGCGCACCCAGCAGGTACATTTGATTCTATTGTATCTTTGCTTTCAAAACCTGCCTGGCTTCAAAACGAATCATCCCTATATACAAAAAATTTAAATTGTTTGAAGAATCCTCTTTATCGGTGCTTAATTAAATTCATACATAGTTATGATTGCAACAGACATGACATCGATATTTATTAACAAGGCATAATTGCGCTTTCATGGTAGGTGGAGGCTGGTTAATGATCGTATGGATAGCGATTAACTGAGATCATTGTGATTTCTTGGCTGCTTGCCAATATCTGTGTTCAGCAGTCTAAGGGTCAAACCGCAGGTCTATTCACTACATACGGGAAAAAGGCTAAAAGCAACAGACACATATTCATCACAGGAAAAAGAGGAAAATTACCTTTTGTTCCATTCAGAGATTAGTACTCCTTGTATCTCTAATTACTTATCATTTTAGCTTTGTTCAGAAGTTTACTAAAAGCTTATCTATTTTAGCAATATATTATTGGCATTTCTAGATTCATTATGAGAAATACTTTCATAATATATAACTCATATATGTTGTGATTATAATTTTTTGAAAAAAAAATCAATAGTCAAAATGGGAGAATTTTGACTTTGCCCAAATCTAAAACAACAAGTAATTTAAAACAAAGAGAGAGTATAAAACATGCGCTGCTTGCATCAACAATCTATTATATATAGCTACAAATGTATAGTGATAATTATTCGCTCTTTTGACCATCTAATAAAAAGCAGAGCTTCCACATTTGTAAATATCTACTTCGTTTTGTAAATACCTGTCCTTTCGTTTTGTTTTCACAAAATAAAGTTTTGACTTATCAATGGATACTTTTTACCCAAAAAGTAGAATTCTCCATACCAAGAAAGTTCATGTTACTCAGGAATTGTCACAACATAAAGAATCTATATGACTACTTAAAAAGTAGATTCTCGTGCATCTTGTCACTTCAGCACCCCCGATTCATTTGTTGTATTGAAGTGTTAGCATTCGTCCAGCATGTGTCGGTGTGTTCGTGGCTTCATGCTAGGCAGTTTTCGTCCAACCAATGTGTTGATCGTCTGCATCACTACAATGACAACAACGCTATACCAATGCATCAACTCTGCTATGTATCACCCCTCGTGCGTGTTCTCCATTTAAGCCACAACGAGTCTAGCTACCAACAAGCAATTCTTATTTGTCATGATTGCTCAATTTCCTAACCCAAGATCACATTCTTGACAACTTGAAGGTTGAATTGCTCTTCGCCACACAACTTTGTACTCACCCCTTAGTTGCGACCTCTGCCAATTTGTTCCTCAGATTCCGTCTTGTTTCAGGATTATATTAAATTGACCATTGAGCAATAAAGACGACCAGGCAATACCTTATTTGTCCCTCTATCCCAAATTATTTGTCGTTCTAGTTTTCTACCAGATCCATTGTCTTAGAACCTGAACACACTATTAATTTGTCCAGATTCACTTAACATTATTTGAATGATAAATAAACTAGAGGGAGTGAGCACAGTACTTAATATACAAGTAATTAAATGAATCAGGTGCATGTTGCATATTTTCCTTCATTTCTTTATCCTTTCGTTTTGTATACCTTATGTAAAAAACCTATAATAAAGCTTGATATAGCGGCGGACGCCATTTTGACCTGGTCTCTTGACGTGTCCGCCGCTAAAACCGGGGTCGGGCGAGTGTCGGCGACTACGACCGCAAAATAGTCGTGGACACCTAACGCCCACACCAAACGCGCGCCCGATCCGCCATTGGGTTTGTAACCCTAGTAGTGGACACCGAAGGCCGTAGCCGTGGGCTGGACGGAGCGGCCCGTGTCTAATAAGAACCACCATGCCCTATAAATAGGTGGTCGGTGTAGCGTGGTAGTGCCACCGCTACCGCGCGCCGCACCGCCACCTAGGGTTAGGGTTAGGGTTAGGGTGGCGCCTCCTTCTCCTTCTGCTCCGGCGATGGCAAAGAGCCGCCATCGTTGGGCTGCAACCGAAGCCGGTTGCGCTCTTGGGGCCGGTGGGTCGTGGTTTTGGTGAACCATCCGTCGCGCCACCCTACTCCTTCAGCTCCTCCTCCTCCCCCTCCGACGCCTCGGATCCGGCGGTGGCGGGTCCGCAGCGCCGGCGGCCGTGATGGAGGCCTTCTTCGCGGCGGCACCTCCTCCCGTGGCGGCTTACCCTCCTCCTACGATGGCTCCCCCTCCTCCTGCGGTGGCAAATGCGGTTTGACGCGATGGTGCCTAGAGCGGGTCCTAGCCGGTGCCGGAGCCCATCCTTCTTTTGTTAATAGGTTAAGGGCGTCGGCGGCGGTCCCTAGACCGCTTCGATGCCCTTTCTAATCCAAGTGCTAATTAGGGCTATCGTGATCGTACGACCGCGACTAATTTTGTAACCAAGTAACGACAGGACCGCAGTGATAGTTTAGGTATCCGACACTACGGTCCCTTTTGGCCCGCCGCTATAAAGCACAATTCCAGTAGTGTATAAATCATGGGATTCTGACATTTTATCTAATTTTATGTGACTTCCATTGGAGGGGACATTTTTAGCTCCAGTTCCATCGAATCTGCTAGTAGTAGTTAATATAATAACCACATCCACGTGTTGTAGAGTTTTGCGCAACAACAAAAACTCCAATGATTTTTGTTCTTATTTGCTGAACCTTCTCTCCACCGGTACAGCACTCAACTGAATGATGGCACGTATTCACATCCAGTATATACAGATCGTTTTTGTTGTTCTATTTTTCCCGTGTCAGTCACTCATACGAATAAATCGGTTCCATCTCCCAGTTGGTCAAGGGACATTAAGATTCGCTTTCTATGATCATATTATTTGTTGTTTGGAGCTAGTTGGTGTCCAAGTAACTCATTTGGGTGTGTTCGTTTTCTGGGGTCTAAACTTTAGAGCTGTCACATTAAAAAGAATCTTACTATTTAGAAGTAGTAAATAAAGTTTAATTATAAAATAAATTACAGGTCCCTAGACTAATTTACGAGGCGAATCTAATGAGGTTAATTAAGTCGTGATTAGAAGACGGTTACTCGTAGCATCACTTTAACAAAATCTAAATTAATTAAGCTCATTAGATTCATCTCGAAAATTAGCACCAATCTGTCAATAGGGTTTTGTCATTAAATTGATCGAAATATTCATAAATAATAAGATTCTCTTTGATGTGACAGTGCTTAAATTTTAGAGGGCGAGAAAACGAACAGGGGATGTGTGTGTGAGAGAGAGAAGATGTGTACAGAGGCCCCGTTCGTTTCCACCCTCTAAAATTTATATACTCGTCACATCAAAGAGAATCTTACTATTTAGTAGTATTTTTATTAATTTAATAACAAAACCTATGTCGCGACTCCCCTCTAATTTACGAGACGAATCTAATGATCCTAATTAATCTATATTTAGCTACAGTGATGCTACAGTAAACATCTTCTAATAACACCATAATTATCCTCGTTGGATTCGTCTCGTGAATTAGATAGGGAGTCTGCAATTAGTTTCGAGATTAGACTTTATTTAGTACTCCAAAATAATAAAATTCTCTTTAATTTGATTCTCTAAAAATTATATAGCTGGAAACGAACAGGCTCAGAGTCGTCGTCCAAAAGCGTGGCGAGGGCACAGGGGAGGTAGTAGTAGGAGAACTGTTGGTTGGTGTAGTTCCTGCGCCTGTGGCTGTGGGCTGCGTGACCTTTTGCAGCAGGAGGGATGGTGGATGAATGATGTGACGGGAAAGTAGAGCGAGGAGCCATGGGATTCTCCAACAATCCAAGTGGTTTGCCTTTTGGTGTGGCCGCGTGGGCATGGGCATGGTCCATGGATCGGATGAGGTGGGTCATGGATGGCATCCATCTCTTTGGTTGCTTCTATATTACTACTGCGCTCAGCACATGCACTGATACGCATCTGCCCATTTCTCATCTGCACTCTGACGCCTGGTCTCTCAGTATGTCGTTGCTTAGTTCGAACAAAACTACTTTTAGTAATTTATGAAATTTTTTTCCAGATATTAGCACACAATATATTCTTGTCAGTAGCGCACAGCAAGAAGCCTCTTTTGCTATGCTTTGCAAACAAGTGGAAGTATAAATGTCTTTTACTCGGTGCTTGTACATAGGAGTATAAAATAACCTCTGATCCCCAGATCATTGTTTATCCAAGAGTAGTTACTAATCCAAACAGATCGAACAAGATATGGAGACTGACGAAGATATCTACACGCGGGATCCTGAAGTACTTCTCTGACATACAGTGGTACTGGTACCTATAGCTGCAAACGCATGCAAGCCTGATGGACTAGTACAAAGACTGCTCGTCTTGGACAGCGAAACTTATAGTAGCATCATCCAGTATTTCACGGCACCCTATAGATATGGCATACTACTAAAATATGCAGTGGCAATTTCTTTCTGTGTGACTATACAGACCATAATACTACTAGTGACCAGTCGTTTTCCAAACAAAGAAACTGTCTTTGTATCTTTGAGCGTTGATTTTTAACGAAATGAGACACCGCAAGCCCGAACAAGTGTGCAACACTTATTAGAGACTTGTACCTTTCATGGTAGAAAAGTAGTACTACTAATCCTATTACTATATGATTCTACTAAACTATACGACTATTTTATTTTAAACCCTGGTGGTTGCGATAGTTGTTTGAGGATATTGGTGTTTTTGTTTCTATGTCCGACTCTTCTTTTATCTGAGAGCATAGGTGCTATCCAGGGTTAACCGGCCTACACCACCGGTTCGGTTAACCCTCGATTCTAAATTCAAAATTTGTGTAAAAATTTTGTTAAAAAAGTAGAGCGGAAAAAAGATTTATGATAAAAGAATAATATGAAATTGAGATCGTTTGATATAGGAAAAAAATCAAACAGTATCGAACGATCAAAATCGAGGTCAACCGATGAAACCGATCGGTTAACCGGAATATCCGGTCGGTTAACTTTCTTTTGTACTATATATCATTAACCTTCTTGTTGAATACTGATTTCTTGATGACTATGTGTTGGACAGCTATAATGGATGATTTGTACCATGTATAATTATATGAGTGTAAGTTATGATTGTCTATATACCATGTATAATTGACAATATGGTTGTGCTATGTCATTTCAACTAGATATATTGTGCATTTGTATCTAATATTTTCATTAAGGAATGATCATGCCAATTTTTTCCTACATTTTTACTCTTTTTTCTATTTTCATTGAATTTTTCTATTCTACAGCTAACCGCGCTAACCGACTAGTTAACCGACAAAACCGGTCGTCTAACCGGTCACTCGACCGATGCTGCCGCAATCTGAATTTTGTCCAGCTAGCTGGCCGGTTTTTCTGGTTGGCCGGTTAACCGGTGAACCGGAGACGGCTGGTTATGCCGGCCCAACCGGTTAGTTGAACCCTGGTGCTATCAGCATAGCTCATGATTTGGTGAAGCATGAACTCATTAAGCATGTTAGTGTTTTGTTAATCCTTAAAATGTGCTTTCACAGATTCAGTTGGCTGATTTATTTACAAATGCACATACCAGAGCTAGGCATAGGTTCCATCTCTTTAAAATCAGTATTATTGATCCACCCTAAGTTGAGCAGTTGTTAAATAAATAAATAAATAAATAGTAAATTTCACAAAACCCCAGGTTTTATGGTTCTTGTATCACAAAACCCCGTGTATTATGGTCTGTGTCACATAACCCTAGATTTTTTTGGTCATATTGTTTCACATAACCGCACCCCATCAAAGTAGTATAAATATTAGAGGTGGATTTAACTTTCATGTCGGAAGATAACTTGTCATATATTCGACTTGATGATTTTATTGATTAAATTGATTGGAATACATGTCTCATGCAAGCATAAACTTAGAATCCATAAATTATATTCATTGTTAATTCTTGATAGTGGTGGGGTTTTGTGAAACGATATGACCATAAAAACTATGGTTATGTGACACAAGCCATAATACCTGGGTTTTTATGACACAAGGACCACAAAACATAGGGTTTTATGAAATTTACTCATAAATAAATAATATTGTATTTTATCCATTGTATAAGAGTTTTATACTTCCTCGATCTCAAACTACTTGTTGCTTTAGCTCTAGGTATGTGCACAAGAAACGAGAAGGAGAGAGAGAGATAGAGGTGTATTGAAAAACTTGATGATGGTAAGGTGACAAGTAATATGAGACGGAGAGATTACATATTTACTTACCTTTATACATGTATGTATTTGGGTCTACTGCCGTCATAATATATACAAGTGGTATTCATAACTAGATTATGCAGGTGTATGACTTGCACGTAGGAGTATTTGACATGATACTCGATGTGCGTGGGATATTATACAAATGGTAAAGGGAAATCACAATGTTACAACCACAAACAGTCCGTATGAGTGGGTCCCATAACAACTAGTCTATAGTTACGACAGGGTTCAAAAAATCAAATTGATCGGTCTGGTTTGAACCGAGATAACCGGTCGGTTTTCACCGGTTCTTTGAACTATGGTTACATATAGGTTTACAATGTTTGAGCCAAAAGTAGTCGCTAGAAGTAAGAAAGGGATGATAGTGATATAATATTTTTCATTCACTATAGTCAATCAATAAGTATATGAATAGTGGCTTTGTATTGACTACTTATTAAATAGTTACACCATGTTTTAAACAGTTAATAGTGATTTTTTATTTCATATCAACTACTTTACAACTACATTGTGATTGCTCTAAGATCGGTAAGTATAAAAAATTCTGCCATGCTACAACTTCAAATTTTGAATTTTGATTGATGCGATGGATGCCGGAAGGCTGCTAAATGCGATCAAGTACTCGTGTTGACCGCAACATCTCTTTGGTACCCGAAACACAGACAATTTCTTAATTACCCGTCCTTCGCGTCACGCATGGGTGATTCTTTTTTCGAACAAGGAACATGGGTGATTCTCTCTGGCGGTCTGGCCCCTAGCTAGCCGGCTACCACTACTACTGCTCCCCGAATTCCGAAAGCTACCAAGTCAGGACGAACAGTACAGCTAGAGTCCTACTGTCCTTTGGTTTCCTAACTTTATCTTTACACCTGAATTCACCTTTGACTGATGATGTTGTTTCTACATTTCACAGTTGTTCCTTAGGGAAATATTATTGCAATTTGAACAGCGAACCTGTGACTTTTTGCTCTTTGACACGTTTCGTCCACACGCAACTTTGATCCATCTTCATATCTTGCACTCCTGCGCATATCAGAAATTAAATTTGTTTTAGTCTTGTTAGTAGTTATCCAGAAAAAGTCTATTTTACTCTCCCGAACAATCCACTATGTTCAAATTATATCCGAAGAAAATTTGGCTCACTTTAATTTTCTCCCTCAAACAATTTAAGTTGGCTCAATTTACTTCCTTATGCAATTTCTCTTTTTTGTTTCTCTTTGTACGATTTGAATTTAAAGCTCAAATTTTGCATGATAATAGGTGACCATTCTCTATATAAATGAAAATACTAGAAAGAGAGGCGCGCTAACGCCGCGCCCGTTCATTATTGTGTATTTCGGTTGTAGTGTAACGTGCACTTAGTGGTCGTCAGATTATCATTCCTTCTGCTTGGGCGGGTTCTTTGTAGCCTTTGGCGAATAGCATTAATTAGGGATGAAATAGCTCAGGTTTTTTCTTTCTCAGCTTACGTGGACCTTAATTACGATTGTGAAGACTGATAAGGATGAAATCGCTATTGATTTTCTTTCTTCGACGATCTTTAAATAACTATAAATGTATTTAGTGATCGGAATGCAAAGGCACGCTCACTCATTTGCCTTACATGACATATATGCACATTTCAAATAAAGGTTTTAGCCAATTACATTCGTCAAAATATGTCTGTACGTACGCATTAGGAGGCTGGATTGCGAAGTTTAGGCTCATAAGTGGAGATAACAAAATAGATAAGGCTGACCATAACTTAATTCACATAGAATGTCTCAGGTGACACGACATACAGCAGTAATATATACACATAAGAATCCTTTTCTGAACCCTAAGCTACTTAGCAGCAAAAGTGAAGGACGGACATATGCATGACTTTGGCATAAGTAGGTATTGCAGAAGACACCCTTGATTTTTCTTGTTGGGGCTCTAATCTGGTGACTAAACAATGTAGAGGAATATTAATATATTGCAATGTTTACTTACAAACAACAATACACGTAGAAATAATTGTGGACTGCAGGTTACCTAGTCATGGGCAGGGGACACCTCCAATGCAAGCTTTCTGATGGGGTGCTCCTTACCGTGAGAGAGCAATACATGCTGTTATGTAATAAACATTTGTATAGACAGAGCATAATACATATTTAACAGTGTTTAGGTAAGGTGCATTGCAGTTTGGTGGTACTCCTTATCTTCTAATTCGCCTATGGTGCACTTTTAAGGTCTCAGGTCAGACACAATTCCCCATTCAATCATACCCAAAGTAAATAGTGCATTTTCCATTAGTCTCAGTTTACACTATATGCATACCAAAAAAAAAGTATTGTTGTAAGATTTTCCCAAGGCTTGAAGCTGCTGAATGGCAATCTTAGGATCTTGTATCAGAATACCTAAATAAGTGGTGCATGTAAAATAACATGCATTGAGAATTATGCAGGTTTAGTTTACCTAAATAAATAGGGTATTGATCATGAATTATGCAGGTTTAGTTTACCAGAGATGTAACGGGTGCCTTAGCTAGTAGTGTTGTTTCATTTGGAATAGTTTCCTGCATTGAGATAGGATGCACCCGAGCAAGTTATAACTAAGAAGGTTTCATTCAGGTTTGCTAGATTCAAGACGAATAGAAACAATAAAATCAAAATAAACTCAACATTCGTATTTAAAATAAGTAGTAAAGTTACAAAAGAATTGGTTGAAAATGAAGTCTAAATCTTCAGAAATGTTACTGTCATATCATAAGGATTGAATGCAGAAAAGGCTTGGTAATATGTTGAGGTGACCATTTAGACATGGTAAACAATGATTGAATGTGCAATGCATTTCAACTGACATCCATCATGTATAAAGCCAAAAAAAGTGACCCAACCGAAAGTAATACTGTAATACTATGAAGTTTTTTATTATGCAGATAAAACTAATAGAAGGGCAGGTTAGTTTAAGAAAAGAAAAGGAGAAGGGCAGGTCCTTGATTGAAAGGTAAGGTAGAGAGAGGTGGAGCTTGTATTTTTGCAGCAGCCCTTTTGGCTAAAGCTCTACCCAGGTTCATCACGCCCATCTGTAAATGGAGGGCAACAAAAGAAACTTCACTTGTTTGTTCTTTCAGTTAAGGTCACATTGTAGATAGACCTTGGCACAATTTAAAAAGCATAAACTGGAATATAAGCAGCTTTCAATTGGGTATACCAATTTTAGGACGAATAGCAAACCAATAAAATTAAAATAACCTCAATATTCTTGTCAGAAGTAAGAAACCAGTAACCAAAGGATGGCAAATAGTATAAGCGAGAGTTCAGTAATGAGCATGTTGAAAATGAAGTGTAAGTTGTTCGAGAAAAAATGGAGTCTAGGTCTTCAGAAACGCTCTTGATGATCATGACAATAAATTGAACACCACAAATTTCCAACCACTGAAGAATTATATCTAAAAGGGAAAATTTAGAATATCGATAAAATAAGGAACCATTTAATCACTCACTGCTTCAGCAAAATATTTCATGACCCTCTCAATAAGATCGTTGAGGCAGGGAATGGGAAACTTTTAACAAAAATATTTAGCAGCAATTGTGCTTGCTCAATAAGATCGTTGAGGCAGGGAATGGGAAACTTTAATAAAAATATTTAGCAGCACATGACAATTTCCTTCCACGTCATTAGATACCAATTGAGGAAATCAAACATTTGCAAACTTTTTGAATAATTTTCATTTTAAACAAACTGATGCAGGCTACTACTGACACATGCCTTACATTGTCACTCATCCGAAGGTAGTACCCTGGAGAAAAATGTCTGTTCATGGCTCTCAAACGTTGTAGATGGTCATCATATTCTTAGGTTGTAGGAGAAATCTATCCATGACCCCTAACTTATATTTTCCCATTTACCTGATTGATGAAGATGAGGCATGAGCTGAAATCTAAAATTTCATAGGAGGGTATTCAGTCGAGCACCAAAACAAAGAAAAGGAAGAGGAATAGACACATCCAGCGAAAAAGAATATGAACCTGACGAAAACGCGAGCACAATCAAGTACGCAGATGGGATCCCCTGGAAAGATGCGTACGGGCAAAAGAGACAGACATCGTCCTCGGACAGGGACGGAGCAGCCGCCAAACAGCGACGAAACATCGCCTCCCGTACCGCCCCCGCCGTAAGGGAACGGAGACAGGGTGGCAAGCGCATGGCACAGCATGCCGCCTCCATTGTCGCGCTGCGCTCGCGCTCCGGGCGTGGGCGCGTGGCGGCGTCGGCGTCGGCGGCTCAGCAGCTTCTCCAACGGACTGTAGTGCAAGTACCAAGCCTACGCCTAGCTCGCGACCCCTCGCCTCCATGCGAGGTTGAGCAGCCTCCCCTGCCTGCCCGCACGACCATCACCTCGAAGTCGCTGTCGTTGGGCTCGCCGCGGTGCCGCAGGCGCGACCGGCACGGGGAATCAAGGGGCGCCGGCGAGCAGCGAGATTCGATGCGGCGCGACAGGGCCGACCGGTGACCGCAGACGCGGCCTACGCGGGCCATCGAGGGCGGGGACGCTGGTGGCCCGTGGCCGACCAGTGGATGAAGTACGAAGCAGTAAAAAATGGCCGTAAGCTGGCCGTTCGCTAAACCAGGGGTACGAACCGTCCACGTTTGTGCAACTGGGAGCGTCCACGACGCCAAAATTTGACGTGTTACACGCCGAGCATGACCACGTTTGCCAAAATGCTGAGAGGGCCGCAAATCCTTCCCCCGTCAGCTTTAGACTATTTTGTATACAATTCTAGAACTATATAACAAAGATGATATTTGATGCTATTAAACTATAAAATATATATTATATACTTTAAATGTAAGGTTCAATGAAAACTATCATTGTGCAAAATTTGAGCATAAACTTAGCTTGTACAAAGGAAGATATGAAAGAGAAATTATATAAGGGAGTAAATTGTACCAACTTAAATTATTCGTGGAGAGTAAAGTGAGCCATGATTTTGTTGGGTGTGTAATTTGGATAAAGTGGATTGTTCGGGGAGTAAATTAGATTTTTCCCTAGTTATCCTCAATATACAAGTCATTTTGATTTTTTTTCATGCATTTTGAAGTGTGTTTCGCATGTCTGCGCCCTCTCCCTCCCTTGCCGAATCCCTCCCGACTTCTCTCTTCCGCCATGCACGAACACAACACATGGCAAAAGAAATCCAAAAGAAAATAGCGTTGATTTGGTATGCTAAATGTTGTCCAAAAGGATTGGAATTTATGTATGATATGAAGGGAGTATAGACCAGTTAAAGTATTTTTTACCTAATTAACAACAATGTGTTTACATAAAGCAAGCCTTATTTTACGGTACACATCAATCTTTTGGTCTTTTACCACTCTAGAAGCACTTTCCTTTTTTACTCCCTCCATTATTCGCACGTGTTCCTGATGTGCTTGGCGAAATTTTCAGTGCAAACAAAATTTAGGTGCAATAGTACAAACATACAATTCCATCCGTCCGATCGTGATCTAAAGGCTCCTTGTCCTTTGGAAACACATGCCCGATTGTCTGTCTTTATTTTGGTAATATTTGAAAGAAACAAGGACACTTAGGTCACATTCTGACGGATGGAATTATATGTTTACACCATTGAACTCAAATTCCATTTGCAATAAAAAATTTCCAGATTTTCTTATGTATGTTTAAAGTACATTATGTTTTGTACAGGCAAGAGCAGGCCAGTTTGATGTATATTGATGAACAAAGGTTGTGAAACTAGTACGATTAAAATATGCGGAAGATCATGCATTATTGGTGGGCGTGGTTGAAAACTGGATGCACGTGATCATTCTTCATTATTTTTTGGTGCTGTTCACGCCATGCTACGTGATGACATTGCTTTGTCTGGACGTGCTCAAGTAATCTTCAAAACTTGCTGATTACAATAACTCCCTTACAGCAAAAAGAACTAATAATATTCATTGGAAACATATAACTATAACTCCGGCACACGGAAACCCATCGAAGACCGTTGGATAAAATATATATCTTTAGCCAATTGCACATGCATGTTTGATCGGGCAACATGAGTTCTCATATTCCATGTATATATATGCGTGCATAAAATTATTCCATATGAGTATGCACATTTATGAATACGAATAACTTTTTTGCCAGGATATGGGTAATGAATAACTGTATATATCCAATGCAATTTTTTTTTGTTATTAATAGCACGGATGATGAGGATTCTAGCAATGCATGCCCACTATGGCAATATCCTAACGAGGTTAATACCTGCATTTTTGTTGACATACAAACACGACTAGAATAAGCCACTATAGAGGCGGCTCAAAATACACTATAATAGCGGGCGAAACTGCCCAACTGAGTACGCTCACAATGCTAAGAATAAATGGTTGTAGTGGCGAGGTCAACATCACCCATCACTACAATTGAAATGAAAAAACAAACAAATGAAAGGGGCGCCAAGACTTCGTCGGAGAGGGGTGCCAACCGCCTGGGGATCCGAGGGAGAGAGGAGAAAGGAGAGGTGGCGGCAGCTTGGTGGCTGCAGGAAACAAAGAGGAGAGAAACAAGATGTCTAGGGTTTGGGATACTTTAAATATGATGTGGATCGTGGGATGGGCTGTAGGAGGTGGGTTGCATCATCGGCGGACGATTAATTGGGCCACCTTTACTCAAATTCGGCCCACGCCGCTACAAAAGTTTTTTCTTGTAGGGAAAAGTGCAACAACTATGGGCCCAATTTCCATTTTGAATGTAGGCTAATTCACTAAAATGCGCGTCGATCATTAATGTGTGGAACAACGCTAAGTCATTGGTATTTTTGGACCATTGGATGTAAGCATCTAGGATATCTGGACACCGTCGGATCAAATTGTTTACCCTAACTATTCCACCATGATCTCTATCTCAATCTCCAACGCGACTCCAAACACGCCGCCACACCCTCCCAGAAATATTCACCGCGCCACCATATCCGAGACCTCAATAGTTCCTCCAATGCTCAAGAGATTTGTGACAACCATCCGTCCTAAGCGCCACCATTGTTTCCATTGCCATTCCATTCCTCCATCTTCCTTTTACACCTCTTGGAACTTCTTCTACTCGCCGGTGCTCGATTATGCTCGTGTTCTTGCCACCGAGCAACTCCCGTTGCCCACCCATGATTCAACAAAATCCATCGCTAGTAGCCATCTCTACTATAAATTTGTTTCCGTGCAGCTCCGTAATGTAAAAGTTGAACTTGATGGGGGCTCCAAGCCTTTGGACCCTAGTTGGCAGCCTGACTAACGAAGTTCGAGTATCATAGGTCGCCAAATATACGGACGGTACACTCTTAATAGAATTAATTATTTTTGTCGGTCATTTTGATTACAACAAGTTTAATGTAAATTATTTAGTATAATGTCGCTATTTTGTAGATATGTAATTATTGTCATCTTATATTGGAGTATAGTATTAGGTTCTCTTTGTTTTAGAATTAATAGTAAAATTGTGATTTTTAGATTTTGCATTTTGCATTGTTATTTTTTTGTATTATCTCTATAAGTGAAAACTGGGTGACTTTTTTGGATGTTGTTCTTAGCTTTTACTTTTTAAAACCCATCTATTTGACATGTTTGTTCATAATCTAGATTTTGAAAGGTCGTCATTTTGAATCTCTATTTGAATGAATAATATCTTGCAAAAGCTCATCCAAATTTGGTTCTACAAAATACAAGCTTGGCTTTTCAAATCAATATATTTAGTAATGATCGATTGTCTCAATATGACCTTAGAAGTAAAGCCCACATGTTGAAGCTAACAAAGGCCCTATAGGATACCTCAAATTGTTCTGTTGAAATATAAGAAGAGTTTAAGCACAACTAGAATCACGCTCTACGGTGGCGGACCAAAATGCGTCTCAGTGGAGGACATCAAATCCATCACTTGGCTAATGTCACTAGGGTGTTACATGCTTAGTTACAGTCTTATGCCCACTACAGTGGTATGTACTACATTAGTGAAAAAAGGCGTCGGTAGTGGTCTAAGGATCGCCACTCACGCCTTAATTACGAATACAAAATTAGGGCGAGTCTCATCCGGTGCTCGGGACCTCCCCTAGACACATCGGCCGTCCGTCGCGTCCGCCCGTTCGCCACTACCGTCCGCCTCGTTCATCGCACGGCCTCACGTGGTGGGATCTACCGTTGCTTGGAGGAGGAGGAGGAGGTGGAGAGGGAGCCCACACGAGGAAGGCCTCCACCGCCGAGGACTACGACGGAGGGCAACGGGGGCCAAAGGAAAAGGAGAGGGAGTGGTCGGCGGCTCGGCGGAGCATTCACCAAAAGCTCCGCCCGCCGGGACCAAGTGCGCCGGACGCTCCGAAATTGTGGCCCTAACGTGTGCCCTTGCTCCCCATCCGAGGAGGAAGCGGAGGAGGAGGAGGAGGAGGAGGAGGAGGGTGGTCGAAGGCAGAGGAGATGGCGGTCGAAGAGGAGAGGAGAGAGCGGCTAACCCTAACCCTAGAGGTGGTGGTGCAACGCGCAAGTAAGTGGCACCTGTCGTGCCCGTCACCACTTATTTATAGAACGTTGTGGTCGGTAGGCTCGTTTGTCACGCCTGCAGCGCTAAATGGCATTTTGGCCATAGCTGCGGGCCTCACGAGGTCCGCTCCCGGGCCTCTAAAATCAGTAGCGGGTCTTTGGTACGACTCTTCTAAAAATTAGCACAATCTTAATCCATTCATGTAATTAAAAAATAAAGCAAATTTTAGGTAGTCAAAATAACTTTTATTAATTTATTTTAACTAGGTTGGTGACCTATTACCTTCTAGAAGGTAATAGGTTAATAGGTTATTTTATTTTATTTTATTTCATTCATTTTTGGAAAGTGATTGATTATAATACTTTTTTTCGTTTAAGTCATTAGGATTTGCATGCATCGTGTTAGGTTTCCATCTTTCGAAAAACATATACAATACATTTTGTTGTTCTATGACACACACTTTACACATATGATTAATTAATTGGCTAACAATTCAATTCTTTTAAACCTACTTGGCATGCATGCACATGTAATAATTATCACATTAATTTCTACTTTTCTGGTTACTAATCAACTAAATGATCTTCCTTTTACTCTCGTATTGCATGCATTTTGCCATGTTGGAGGTACTAAATGGTATTTCTTTTCTTTCTCTCTCTAAGCATTGAACATTATGACACACTTATAAAGTACAATTATACTATACTATAAAGCAATGTTAATGGCTAATAATAAAATTCCATCCAAAAATGACATTGGAGTAAATTCTTCTTTTCTTCTACAAGTAATCTCCTTCCGTTCATGAAAATGGCCACTAAGACATTATATTTTTAACTGATGCTACTAAGAAAATTGAAAGTTTTTGATGGCCAATAATTTTCTCCCGATGGCCACCAGGGAAGTTTCCCATAATATTATATGTAATAGGGTTCTTGTCCCTCCCACCGGAACCAATAATTAGACCTTCAGATTGAAACAAAATAATAAATATTTTCTAATTTGTACTTACTTGTTTTCCCATCTCCACATTGGTTGTTTTTGTAATAAGATATTATTATTATTATATATTTACATATATATATGTATCGCTGTATGAATATTTTTATAAAATACCGGTCAAAGTATGCCATATCCCGTTTTATCTATGTAATATACTCTCATTACCTAGTTCGAGTTCGCTGTATTCGTATCTCCCTTTGCCGCAAGTGCGCCGTACGTGGTGTAACTCGTTGTGGGGGCACATAGTATTAATTAAGGTGCATTTAGTGTTGGAGATTCTTCATCAATACGGTGGTATAGATATCGTACAGCTAGCATATGCCACCATCAAAGACTTGTAGTAACAATAGTAATTAGCTTCAGTAACAACAGCCTTTAGTGATATGCTGACCTACCAATGTACAACAGTTGATGTGTACAGTAGTAGTGGAGCTCATGAAAAGACTCTACTATCAACATGCAATTATTTTGATGCGCTCTGCCTCACATGCATTATCTGTTTCGATTTGTCATTAGCAGCTTGACGGGGAAGAAGTTACTAACTGATTCAGGTTCTCGCGATGGCGTGTTCGTGTCTACTATCGAGGGCATGGCGTGGCGCGCGCGCATGATTCCATGGTCGCAGCTCGCTCTCCGCTCGATCGCTGTCGCTGCAGGCCCGGCCGTGCGTCGGTGCAGTGGTGATGGTGATGCCTGCCCCCGCTCATTTGGGGGCCTGTAACAATGGCGATGGTTTCGGTGCCATGCACACACACACACTCTCTCTCTGGTCAGGTGTCAGCTGCCAACCAATGGTCCCCGGCAGCGCCTGCTCCCTGGTCTGCAGCTGTGCTCCAGCCATCGGTATCCTCCCATTCTTTCTCTCTCTTTCTCTCTTTTTTACTTTATATACTTGTCTCGTTTCGGTAAATTTTATGCAAGACTACTACGTTAAATGTGCGATGTTTTCTATTATATGTGCGATGTTTTCTATTATACGTTAAATAATTTATCATCTTCTGGACTATACAACATATGCTTGCGCTTATTCCCTTCAAAAAATCAGGTATAATAAGGCTAGTCTCAATGGAAGTTTCATGAACACGATTATCTAGAGTGACACGTCATCTAAAAATATTTGAAACTAGGATGAAACACCCTCTCTCAATGCATTGTTTCATCTATTGTTGTTTTCTATATTACATGCAAGACACAAACTGTCTAGGTAATCGTGTATGGTGAGTTTCATCCTCATGAAACTCATTTCACCTCTCTCTTCATTAATACACTGTCACATTATCAAAAATACCTACATGACACTCTATTTATTATCTATAAAACTCCCACTGAGACTGGCCTAATACTTCTTTGAACTCACATCAGTAGCTAGCACTTTTGAGGCACAAACCAAACGTCATGGTTACTATAAAGGCACCGAGCAGATATTTTATGCACATGATTGATGCGCTGAATGCATTATTAGGACCACCTGGAGCAATTTCCCAATGTAAATGGGGCAGAATATATATTTTTGCAGTGGAAGGATTGTGCACCGTGAGTGATAATTATAAATCGTTCTTTTTATGTTCATATATAGTTGCCAGCTTGTACAAGTAATAGGTCCACGGCGTAGCTGGCTGGGTCGGTCGTGTAGCTTAACGTGCAGGTAAAAACATACGGAAAAAGTTAGGATAGTTAAGAGGTGAAATATACAACAATCAACATTAAAAAACAAAGTGAAAAAGGGGACAAAAAAAAGAGAAAACAAAGGGGAATCAAAGAGCAATAGACTAAAATGTAATGATAAATTACTTATATGCATGAAACTAACTGTACAACATGGGTTCGAATTTTCTGTTTCAAATGTTTTTTGTTTTGTTTTCTTAACCTTGCCGTTAGGCAAATTTTGACAAAGGATGAGTCTATGGTGAATGGGAAACTGAAAAATTGTACCATGCCAAAAGTGACTAACCCAATAACTGCCATAGAAAGTGCAAAAAACAAGGCAATGGATTAAAAATATTTTTTTACATGTCATATTATTGGTGCATTCCACCTTAGCTTGGAGAAGATGGTCCGATGCAAGTAATTAATGTGTGGCTCGCTAGTCTGGCTATATGCAGAAGGATAAAAAACTTGGGTATAGTGTGTCTAGTATACTCCTAGCTAGAGATAAGTTTCCTTTTCAAGCCTTGCTGGCCTGGAGCAAGACCAACCTATATCAAACACATGGGTTTTGCATCCCATATCCGATCCAGAGGTTATATATCTACATAGTTTGCCAAATACATATATAGTTATAGCTTGTGATATGGTGGCCGGGGTGAAGGTTTCATCCTCGACTCTTATTGTAGTTGTACGCTACGAAATGACATGTCTAGTGCTAACTACTTCATTCCACCGCAACACAAAGATACACAATAGATTTATAGGTCAATATTAGAATATACACAAGTACAAGGCATTATTTTCCTCAGTCCTTGATCAAAGTTAACAACAAATTATCTCCGTAGTGCATTCAGTCAATTTTTTTTACCGGTATTAATTCTTTCTATGTCAAACAAGATTATGAATAGAGAGATACATAAAAAAAGGTTGTTTTTTTGTCAACTGGAGTCGTGATGGTCTGATGTATGTACACATGCATAGTACCTGATTCCTAGCTTTTATGATGATTTGAATCTCTTATCATTCAAGCAGGTAAATCTAAATTATTGATACAAATGTGTCTATAAGCGCATGTAGCGTGCTATACCAGTGCGCTAAGCCCTTTTGGGGTTAACCACTAGGAAGAAAAATGGATTAGTTGCTGGTTGTGTGTGTCTTTATTCTAAATAGTACCTGCCATGCAGTGACGATACTAATATAGATAGAGGGCAGGGAGCATTTATTTGTATGGCTAGTTCGGTATATTAGGCAGCCTCTCCTAAGACTGAAATTAATCAATTGATATAAATTAAGGTCATCTGTTGCAAATAAAATTTGCTTTTGTAGGTTAGTACTCGTTTCATTTTTTAATTGACAGCAGCGTGAAGTACTATTTTCTTGGTTGTTTAACAATATCGTCTTTTGAAAAATCGGCCGAGTTTCAACAACCGCCATTTGACTTGCAACGGTTTGTTATTGGTTGCTAAGATAAACTTATTATTAATCGATCCATGGTTTTGTTCGAAGATGACATCAACTTTCACGTACGCATTATTGTTCTTTTGATTTTCAGTGTGGGGAAGCCAGCGTATAAGCGTTGATGGTTTTGTTCAACGCATGTAATACGTGTGTGCGGGTGGACGCCTTTCACCAACTACATGTCAACTAAATTACAGCATGAAATCACAAATATTAAGGTGGGGGCCGGGTGGCACATACTTTCTCGCTGGAGCTGTCTACCAGAAATTCCTTGGTACTAGAATTTTCGACTTTTGTTCATCTCTTTCTTTTTTGCCTTTTAATTTCCTACAGATCTACAGATATGCTTCTTTATTCTTTTCATTGAATGTTATCATCCTGATTAATCTGGCATTAGTTAGTAGACTGTATTCTGCATCTTCTAATGCATGCAAAACTGCTTGCTGCGGAAGGGTCCGATAAAGAATACTAATAGATATTCGTGCAAGGAAACGAGGATGCATTCATATGAAACTAGACATGCGGTCTCCTAGGCTGTACGTACAATCACATGCATCAGACAGCTAGGAATATCCAACCAGGAAACCATACTAAACAAAAGGGAAGAAAAGGAGATAAAAAGTGAAAGAAAGAAAGAGCACTCACATGCAAAGGGGCGGGTAGTAGCAGTAGCAGTCAAGGTGAGCCGATGAAAGAGAGAGAGAGAGAGAGGAGAGAGAGAAAGCGCGCGGCCCCTCAGAGTCGGATCCTTGCCGCTACCCGTTAGGCTCGCCGACAACAGGGTACAAGGGCCCACAGCTTGTGTGGCCCAAGGCTCTTGTACCATCCAATTTCTCAATGGACAAACCAGAGGCCCTGTTCGTTTCCCGTCCTCTAAAATTTAAGACTATCACATCAAAGAGAATTTTATTATTTATGAATATTTCGATTAATTTAATGACAAAACCCTATTGACAGATTGGTGCTAATTTTCAAGATGAATCTAATGAGCTTAATTAATTTAGATTTTGTTAAAGTGATGCTACAATGAATCGTCTTGTAATCACGACTTAATTAACCTCATTAGATTCGTCTCGTAAATTAGTCTAGGGGCATGTAATTTATTTTATAATTAAACTTTATTTACTACTTCTAAATAGTAAGATTCTTTTTGATGTGACGACTCTAAAGTTTAGACCTCGGAAACGAACACACCCTTAGGCCCTGTTCGTTTTCTATCCTCTAAAATTTAGCACTGTCACATCAAAGAGAATCTTGTTATTTAAGAATATTTTGATCAATTTAATGACAAAACCCTATTGACAGATTGGTGTTATTTTTCGAGATGAATCTAATGAGCTTAATTAATTTATATTTTGCTAAAGTGATGCTACGATGAATCAGTCTTCTAATCATGACTTAATTAACCTCATTAGATTCGTCTCGTAAATTAGTATAGGGGTCTGCAATTTATTTTATAATTAAACTTTATTTAGTACTCCTAAATAGCAAGATTCTTTTTGATGTGACAACTATAAAATTTAGACCCCAACACACCCTTATTCTTACAGGAACCCCGTGCGGAACAAGCACCGTGGAACTTGTTTAGTGCATGCCAATTTAGTTTAGAGCATAGAATCATGCATCTTTAATACATGCCAGCTATTGATCCAAAGGAAACTTAATTTCTAGTTATTATACAAAACTTACATGTGTGATTACAACATAGAAATGTGATACACATATTTATCAACTTGTGTACTTTACATATATACATCCATTTGTTGTGTGGTTGTATCAATAAGGAAGGCATGGAAAGAAACCTATGTGTGTCAAACCTCAATGAAAGCATAGAAACCGAGTTCATTCTAATTCGCTTTAGTTGCAACAAAGTTGGTGCTTCATGACTCCAAGATCATAGTATCTCTTAGCTTTCAACAAGAGGTGATTTCCCTTCTTATTAATTATTTAAAGATCATTTTTACGTTAACATGGTTATCTGAAGATGCATATTAGATGTTACATGTTTATGTGGGTGTTAGACCCATAGCATTGGGGGTGGCCATTGAAAATTTGATGTTATTGAAAAATAGATGCCAATTAGATGTTACACTTGAAATTGAAGTATTTTCATGACTTGTAGTTGTTACGATTCAAGCTGTTATATGCCAAGTTGTTTTGCGAGATGACTTTTGGTCAAAGTTGGATGCTACACACCACCGTAGTGAATAGGTTAATGAAAGTATTCCTATTCTTCATTGCTTGATTTGATAATGTAATGATGACTTGTCTAAAATGATTATGAGTGAGAAGCCAATGCAAATTTCATCCATTAAAGAATGCGTAACAAAAGTATTGAATGGAAAAGCTTGTGCTTGATGGGTAAAAGATCTTGTAGGTTCTATGACAACAATCGGTATTTTGGCCAAGATATTTGGAAAAATCCACACTTTCGTAAGAGATAGTCTTAATCATCTTTGAATTGTCACTCCCGATTTATTTATTGTCATTAACGGTTTGATTGAGTTTCTTAGTTAGTGGTAAGAGATGTGTCTCTACTTCTTTAGTTAGTAGTAATGTTACATGCACATTTTGTGTGGTCATGGCGCAACATTTGTAAAACCGGAACATACACTACTATATATGATTATTGTATAGTTTAGTAGTACATGGATCGAATTGCAGAAGTAGGTGTGTGGGGTTGATCTACCGTGTGCGTCCACCATTTGGAACTCCACTCAATGTCCTTGCACCACCGTCTCCCGGTCGCCATCACATGATGCCACCGGACCTGCCAACGCTCGCGATCGCGCCACGTCACCAGCCACTGGCACTTAAAAAGCCCCATTGGCCGCTGTCCATCACGTCCCTGTCTACGGTAGTAAATGGCACAGTGGGCCCCTCATGCACGACACCAAGTCCAGAAGACATTAAGTAGTGAATAAATAAGCAGCGCGCCTAAAAAAAATGGGGAAAGGAGGGGGAGGCGGTAAATAATTGGCGGCGAAGCAATCAAAAACTGCCTTAAATAATTTATTCCTCTCTGGAAACTGCTGTACCCTTTAAATAGGCTTTCCACCCGGTCTCCTCCCCCAAACCCCCATCTGCTAGTCGAGCAGATTCGCTTCGGTCATGGCGGCCGCGTTCTCCATCAGGTCCGCACGCAGTCGCTTGCAGCCGCGAAGGTCCCGTAGCGTTTATTTACCGATCTGTTTTGGCTGTCCTGCAGGGCCTACGCGGAGAGCATGCGGGATCGGATGGCGGCAGAGCTCGGCCCGTTCGCCTTGGCCGCCAGGGATCTGCCGCCGATGGAGGTCCGGCTCTTCCGATGGTGGGAGGATGAGTTGGCCGCCATCAAGGCGTCGGAAGCGGAGGACGACGAGGAGGCGGCGCCGGGAAAAGGGCGGGCGCCGAAGAAGCGGTCTATCTCGGACCTCTTCGCCGCGGCGCCCCCGTGGACCCCTCCGGCTCCAGCGGCGCGGCGCCGGTGGGCGAGGACGACGAGGAGGTGCTGGGAGCCATCATGAGGCGTACCAAGGAGCAGAGGCGGCGGCGGCGGATGGAAGCTGAGGCTGCTGCGGCGACCGTGACGGCGACGGCGCTGACGGTTGAAGCTGAGACGGAGCCTTCTTCGGCAGGCGAAACGCGTGACAGGGAGGCGAATTCCACCAGACAGGTATGGTCCAGCCCAGCCCATCTCGACCCAGCCCAGTCTTTGCGTAATTTATTTGCTAGCATGATGCGCTTTGTATATTTCTTCTCTACTGATTTTTTAGTCTCGGTATTTCCTGCGTGGATCGATCCATCCTGCATCATTATGATTTAGATTGATTGATCGTCTATGCAGCGGTATCGAGATGGCTATTCACATTAATTTCTAGCTTATTTCCATCACATCGAGACGTGAATATGCATCATGCGCCTTATATCTCTTTGTTATTACAAATCAGTATCTAGTGGTTGATTTGGTTGGTGTTAGAGGACGAATGTTTTACAAGGGGACGATTAGTTGTTGCTTTATACGGGTATGCGGCGCAGGATATTTTATGTAAGTATTATGTATGGCGAGTTACCTATTGGCTAATTGTAAACGCGTCTATTGACATTAGTTCGGGGTAGAGTGACATATGAGCATTTCCTGGGAATACAAGAAGATTTGCTGGTCAAAGCTGACTGAGTCTCGTGGTAATAAGTGTTGAAAAAGCTGTAAGATCGATGATTGTGGGCTCTTTCCGTCTGGGCATGATTACCCTTGCTAAGCTCATAAATGTTACGTGTTCCTGACTGGTGTTATTTCATGCCGAATTTGTCGGCTCTGATGTATCGATACAAATCCACACTGATGTTTAGCACATTGATGATAAGGATCTGTGCAAGTTCGTCAGAGACTTTGTTGATGCACGCTTAAGCAAAGATTTGTTTGCTACTAGATGTGTTTATAGATATGGCTACTATAGGTAAACTGCAGATGTCTGTTGGCGACATGTACAGGCTAGCTACCTCTGGTACTATAGTACA
This sequence comes from Chloris gayana, assembly GCA_031894775.1. Taxonomy (NCBI): domain Eukaryota; kingdom Viridiplantae; phylum Streptophyta; class Magnoliopsida; order Poales; family Poaceae; genus Chloris; species Chloris gayana. Next base: position 623,094 of record JAUNZO010003727.1, read on the forward strand.
CCACCTTGCATATGGTGTGTCGTGTTGCATTCTTAAACAACATGCACGGAGCGCGGTAGCTTGCTCCTGCATGTGTGTGGTGTTGTGACGTGCGTACTGCGTGTGGTGTCCGGGCCGGCACAATTCTGCTGATGCTGGACCCATAGACACGGGGCTTTATCATAGGAAATGGACGTGGTGCAGGCATTTACTAGATCGAGATCTTCTGCATTATTATTCTGCTATATTGACAATACGGCACCTCATCATTGCATGGTATTGGGTGGTGTTAGCTTGTTCCGGTCCAACAATAATTAATTATTTGCTTGCTACTAGCTATTAGTATTTCTTTTTTTAGGAAAAATCTGATTAATGTGTGCATGCCGCATGTATTGTACATAAGTTGTTGGGAAATGTGTAGTGTTCAGTGCCAAGGATGGGCACACATTGTTTAGTGATGATGATGTTTTGGCGCACATACTGCGCGCTGTCACCGTATGCTTCATATCATGATCCACTGTTCTTTTGCACCCTTGTAGATATTAATGTGCTGCACCTATGTGCTTATTAGTAGTTGACCTACAGGATACAATAATATGGTAGAGGATTCTTCCGTGGACACAATAGTTTAGTACTCCGTCCCATTATGTTTGGCATTGTAGGAGTGGGCAAAGAGATTAAGAAAAGTTGGTAAAAGTAGGTGCGTAGAAAACGAGAAGGAGAGAGATAGAGATAGAGATGTGTTGGGAAAAGAAAAATGTATCTCGGGAAGTGAGAATGCCAAACATTTTTGGAAAATTAGATGGTGCTAGAATGCCAAACATTCTAGGACGGAGGGAGTAGTACACATGCTACTGGCTATAATGTTATCACTTCATTTCTCACGGCTTGTCCATCCACAGGATGTATATTGAATTATTGATTTAAAAGAATGATTTCTTTTAAAAAATCATTTATTTTATTCATAGGCTGGCGGAAGGAAATTCAGATTAAGAACACACCATAAAACGTTTGTACATAGTTGTAGCCAATTAAGGGAACACGATCCTTATTAAGGAAAGTTCTTAATTACCTATGGTATATAGATACAATATATTTAATTTGTAAGTGGAATATTAAATTTAACTTCTTTGGGAAATTCTATCATCACTTCCTCATTAATTACCTATTATTAAATACTTAACTTGCTAAACCAATATTGGATGATTTTGTTTGCCCTTATTTTACTTAATTTGGGTGATAACCGTAGCACTTTAAGACATGTTTAGAAAGGGTGGTTTGGATCCAAACCACATAGGGATTTCGATAAAGTAGAACTAAATCATGAAAATTTCTAGAGTGGTCCCCTTTTCTAAATAGGCCCAAATGATTATATTTTTTCAATGTGCTTATATTATTTTATCCTTTCCACACAATTAGCTAAATTATATTATTTGATCTGTCCCATATTGCACCTTCAATGCTTGGAAATGCAATTACTGCCCTAGGTGTGCGCGTTTATTTTCGGATTTGCACCAATGTTAGTTTTAAAAATTTCTAGGCTATATAGAAAGCAATGGGATTTGATCTCCAACAAAATTGTGGAGTAAATAACCCATAGGGGAGCTGCATGACTTCGTATTATTGGGAAAAGAGTGGTCATGCAAGCAACCCTTATACTAGGACCAAAGTAAGAGGGGATTATAGCGTGGTTAGGTAAATCTTTTCGGGGATTACAACAAAAGCGACCCGACTAAGACTACCAAACCTAAGGCTGAAGCCCGCCTAGCTCTAGCCCTTAGAGCTTTGTAGCTCTAGTGAGTGTCCAAGTATGATCTTCCAATTTCAGGTTTCGTAATATTGCTTGGACACTTGGTGAAGCTCCATCGAAAAATGTAGGCCTTTATTTTCTTCCTTAGTATCCAGGCGCCGAAAATGATTAGCATCTTGGCACCCTTCCTCAGCGCTGCTTGATGACTCTTTTGCTTGCCCTTTGCCACCAAGTAGAAAAGTTGTGTTCCGTAATGCGAGGCACAAGCTTCTGCAACCCATGTGTGTTGAACACAACAACAACAAGTGGGCTGAACACAGTATGTCAAAATTGTCTTGCAAACACACAAGTTGTAAGTATGTTCTGGACTATTTCCTCCTTTTCATCGCAAATCAGGCATTTATCTGAGCGAGAAAGGCCTCTTGTTGCTAGCTTATCATCCATTCAACACTTGTTTCTCATGGCGAGCCAAAGGAACATTTTGCACTTCATTGGTGCCCAATGGTATACTATAGTTAAGTTGCTATATATGTATTCGAGAGATGTCTTCCGCTGCCCACCCTCCCGAAACCCTAGCGTTGCTGACATACCTCCTCTCGCGCCACCGTGGCCCTTGTCCCTGATGATACCCCTCGAGGGTGCTCTTTTCGCGATGTTGTCGACCGTCCTCGGGAAGATGACTGTTTCGTCTCTACCAGGGGCTGATGGATCCGATCGTCATTGTAGTAGTCTCGTAGATAGTTGTCAAGCAGTAAAATATCGTGAAGAGCTCACTTAGGTGCCACGTCCATGGCCTTCGCCTCTTCCTCACCACGTTGGACCCTACTCCTGCCGCTCTCGTCTTTTCCGACCGCTATCAGGCTGCTCCAAGGTCGGCGATGGCTCTTCCTGGCGGTCCTCCGCTGCCTAATCCCGCCCTCCCATCATGTCGTGCCTGCTGCAAGGCCTCTGCGCTGCCTCTTTCGTGGCGTCAAGAACCACTGCCACCAAGTTTGCTCCCTGGCTCGCCCTGGAGGTCCTCCATCGCCTGCGAACTCTGCTTCCCCGCCCATTCTTCACTAAAGCTGATGTTGTGGTTCAAACTTGAAGTTGAGGCTTTGTATGCTGACTTAGATGCAAAGAAGACCTAGGATTCATGTCTCTAAAGATGCTGGTCATCTTTAGACTCAAGCACGTCCTATACCCTCAACAATTCCATAGGGCCATTGAGAGAACAACCACGAATTCATCAAACCATGCATGATTTTTTCCACTACGAGATCTCGGGATTTTTGCCACCACGCAAGTTGCTGCTTCTGAAGCCACATCCACTAAAGTACAGCCATATAATCGTCATTCTGTCCAGGACATAGTGTTGCAGCCATTTCCCACATTAGTGAGTTAGTGACCAATGAGATGACAAAAATGGCGGCCATTTTAGTGTGTGGGTATTTCCACCCTACCCATGCTCGATCACCTTTCACCTGTGTACAGTTTTCTGCAACAGTAACCATTTCACCTCTGTAGTTTTTTCCCAACCGACAAAGCAGCATCGCACTAACCTCCTTTCGACCTTTCCAAAAAAAAAAGCCTCTCTATATCTTGCAGGTCAAAGATCATTTGCAAGATGTTTAAACAGAAGAGAAATTTCGGCAGTTGAACCTCCCTTTTGTTTTTAAGGCTTAAAAATTTTCCCCCAGTATTTTGCAGTTAATATTGTGATACCATATTCCACATACAAGAAAAAACTCATATATATGCAAACATGAAATGGTTGTATATCTAAAAGTTTTACCCTCAGCTATGCCTTCTAACTTACTGCTTTGCGTCTTTTTTTTATGGAATACAGCTTTGCTACTTAATTAATAGATCAAATAACACCCATCCTGATCAAAATTGGTCTGGGCATGTGTGGCATCTCCGCGGCGCTTGATTAGCAGAGTGTCAACCTTGTCTTATTTTTCTTGATAAAATAAACTCAATCCATCTGACAGAAGTTGCCACTCTTCTTGTTGGGCCTTATGCCCCACCAACCTCATTTTGGATGTTAGCTGAGTTTATTTCATTGTAGGTATGTGTATGTCATTGTATTAGGAATTAATTTGCTTAAGTATGGGACTCTTTCTTAGATGATAGTCAACACATGCCCGTGTTAAAGACACTAAAAATACACATATTTTTCCCCATGAAGTGATGTAAAACTACTCCATTACGAAATTCTGTCCTATCGACAGCAATTTCGTAATGGAGTATTCTAGAAGTTATCTTGCCCCAGTTCTATTAGTCTATCTTCTATTAAAAAAATGCCATTCAAGATGTTTTTTTTAATTTATCATCCTCTTTATATATGCCAGTCATTCCATCTACTCCATACATAAACTTGCATTAGAGCTGCCTGCTGTTTTTCCTTTCATTCAAATGAAGGCCCTAAGGACCAACAGTTAGACCTTTGTTGTACTGGTTACTGAAAAAGTCACGTTGAAGATAAATTTGAAGATGGAGAAGTAGGAAGGTAGAGTGTTGCTACTCTGGTCATGTTGCCATCACTCCCATCATTTCTCCGTTGTTGAGGAGAAGACCATGATATCAATAATTATAGTTGTCCCATGCTCATTTTAGAGAGGAAATTCGTGAGCATTTATAAATTTCAAACACATAACCTCAAGAGTTCTCATAGCAAGTGTTAGATCCATGTTAGACATCAACTGCACGGCCAACATCTTTATTTTTCAGAAAATGTTGGACAAACATGAGATACTAATGCCAGTAACTCACATATATTTAGTTCTGATGAAATCATTCGTCATAAAGTAGTAAATTATGTTCGTATACTATTTTCAGAAAATTTGATACCACTTTAGTTTGAGCTCTATTAATATTCCTTTTATAACATGCAAATAGAAATTATTATGTCCGCTCTGCATCTCTTTTATTTATTTTTAAGTTATATGTTGCTGTCACCATCAGTTAATATTTCTCAATTGTGCAGAAAGCGCTTGATGAAACAAATCTGCATGATGAGATCGGTACTCCTGAATCATCAGAGGAACTTGAAGCCGAACAAAATATGAGCAACTTACAGAGAAAGTTCTCAGATTATAAGGAAAAGAAGCATGGAAAAACCAGCAGCTTACAGAAGAATAAGGCTGATAAACTAAAGTATATGGAGAGTAGGAAGGGTATTAAGGTGGGAAAACAGCGAAACCTTGAAAAGCTGCTCCCGTTGCACAGCATTCTAAAGAAGTACACAAAGCACACATGTGTCAAAATGGTTAAGGAGAAAAATCGCAATCCAAAACGTGCTGGAGTAATAGAACTCTGCCGCAAATCAGTCAAGCGTGTCAAATTCTCAGAAGCAAATGATGTGCTTGGCAGTAACAAGCAAAGTTCCAAGATACCCCCACTGGAAAGTCTCTGTAAGCTCTTCTCGGATGCTATGACTTCTTCATCATCATCTACAGACATGTCCAGTGAAGGGGACAAACACATTGCTGCAGAAAGTAGTAGTTCTCATATGCCCGAGAAAGCCTTCACTAATGCTAAGAAAGCAAATGAGAATACTGATAGTGAGAATTGCTGTAAGCTCAGCACCACAGGTTCCTCTGGCATGTTTGATCTGAATCAGGCTCTCTCAGAATCTTCGGAGTTAAATGACCACATTTCAAATTCGAAGGGGCCAAATCTTGAGCACAAACAGGGTGGGACACTCAATATGGATAAACAAGCTGTTGACAATGGAAAAGACAACCAGAAGCATGCTGCTGACTTGGATATCAGAGCAAAAGGCAAGTCTCATTCACAGCCAAATCATACAGTTCATGATACAGTTCAGCTGCAACAACATTGGTGCGCCATGACTATGCATCACGGTGTTTCTCAGCATTCAACTGCAGGGGAACTCCCTTCCTGTCAATTTCGAGAATTTAATCTGTCACATAGCGGAAAGCCAAATTTTGATTCAGAAATGAACAGACAGCAAGAGCGTTGGCCTGCTGCAGGACAGACCTTCCGTCTGATGGGTAAAGATCTTACAGTTTCTACAACCAGAGTTAGCTATTCGGCTGAGACATCACAGAAACACACAGGTCTTTCTGATAAAGACAATCGTAATGCAAAAATGGTCTTGGGGTTGCCGCGGCAAGGCCAGCCTTTTCTATCATTGCAAGCTCCAAAAAACCCCATTGTTTCAGTAAATACTGCAAGCACGGTTCATGATTCAGCAAATCCTGCAAGCAAAAGTAAGGCAAGATTTGGATACAGAACCCCATATAATTTCAGCCAACCATTGGCCACTGCCAATTTGTTCTCTGGGGATCCGTCACCATATGAAGATAGATTCAGGAACTCTGCAAACTCAGACTCTCGTCGAAATGTTTTGTTGGGGTATCCACCTGTTCCCAATCGCGGCAGTGAAGCATTCCATCAGAATTCGTGGGCTCCTTGGCAGTATAACTCGGATCGTTCCATCAGGACAGAATCAGCTTCAGAGCCATTTGTTCCTGCGGTCACGCGACATGTACCGCAGTCTTCAGATTTCCTTGCCAATTTACCTCAGTCATATGGTTTGTATTGTGCAAGCTCATCAGTTCGCTCCCACAACTACACGAGTTTTACACTGAGTAACCCAGATGGGACAGTTCATGGAGTTTCTGGTAGCAGACTTTCTTCAGCCATTCCACCAAGATTCGCAGACACTGGAGTGACAAGAGCTGTTCCTGAAAACTCTAATGCTTTATCTAGCAGCCATCATATGCTGAGATCAGGCCCGGTAAAGCTCAGTGCTGGAGCGAAGCATATCCTGATGCCAAGTGAGAGCACGGTAGACGACAATGCTGCACCACTGTATTCTTGTGTGTCATTTGGCAGCAGCAACAGAAACGTTTCAGCTCATTGCGGAAAAGGAGTAGATTTCCGCAAGTTTTAGCCCAAAAGCAACGGGAGGTTGAAACCTTGAAGGTATGGTCATATCTTTCTGGTTTTTCTTTTGGGTGGGTGGGGGTTGGTGTTGGTTGTTTCTTTTTGTGAAACATTTCAGTTGTTGTGCAGTAATTTTCAGTGAATGGTTGGGTATTTTTGAACGTATGAAAAAAAGTTTACATATATCTTTATACTTTGATGAAGTACAAATGTTTTCATCTATCTGTGTAGAAGTAGATACCTTTGTTTTTTTATGCCTTTCTATTATTTTAAAGGGAAGCAGGAATAAATTCTGCTAGTCTAAATTCCTTTCTTTTTATTTTTCACTTATTTTTAAAGTAGTAGAATTTTCCTGCTCTGCAAAGTGCAAACTATATTTAGTGCGCTTTCAAGCTACCAGAAGTTATTATCTCCATTTAGCTAGCGAGGCTGTAAGCTAACGCTGAAAACCAAAAGAAAGGTGTACATCATAATAGGTGCCCCTGCAAAAGATTCTCTTCTAAACTGGCGAAAAATGCATAGGATAAAAAGCTTTTCTGCCTGGAGCCCTGGACTTGTAGCAATTTGCTCGGCCCAACCTCCCCAGCCCAATAGCCACCGCTGATTCTGACTGTCTGACCACAACTGGTTGGTAGGCAGAGTTGGCTTTTTTGCATGCCTCAAGCCTCAAGGTAACGGGCAGATGTCTGTATTTCCATATTGTCGCATCGTCGAATATACTAGTCTGTGCTAGGCACGATTTATTTTTGCAAATAATCTTTAGTGATTTTTAGTGGTTCACAACATTTTGGTTGAACTTAAAACAGTTTCTTTTATGCGAATTCTCTCTTTTTTTTTTGAGGAAACACGAACTTACAAAATTCCTGATTGCATTTGAAGGTGTCGAAGATTGAGGCAGATGTAATCAGGATGACGCAGAAGAGGCAATGTACTATCCGGAGAAACGGCTGAGCTTATTTGAGGACTTTTAGATCCATTTTAGTTCTGTATTTTGATTCTTTTAGTACAGATTAGTGCACTCAGGTTTAAAGCATCTGAACTTAGTACATCGTTGGGATGTTTGTCTAGTTACCAGTAACAAAATAGATTCTCAATGTGATTGACTTTGGTGGGTCACACAATAGTTGTACATGTCGATTTTCATGGATTATAAGGAATAATTGTGTGGGTTTTTCTTATAATATCCTGGTGTATATGAATTTGTGAAAATAAAAGAATTCCCTAGTTGGTACCCTGAAATATAGTGATGATGATGCCAACTTAGATGTCTGATGGTTCTCGGGTGGTGGATTGGTTTGGGCTCTTCCACCTGTGGTTAATTGCAACAGTCACCAACATGGTCAACAAGGTCCCGCACTAATCTTTGCGTGGAGCTTGGGAGTTTTTCTTGACCACAGAAGATTGAGCTTTTCTATCAAAAGAAGGTCATTGTGGCGATCTTATCCTCTCCGGTCGAGTTTTTATTAATTATGTTGATTATTTCTTAAAAAATCAAAAGCATAGGTAAAGCGATATCAGATGCTTGACTATAGCTTATCAGTGAGCATATGTACAAGTACAAACATATCTTATTCAACAGATCAACATACACAATCTAAGTTGAAGGTGCATATTCCTTTAGGGCCTTATGGGTCAGATGAGAGAGTGAAAATATATATACAAGTGGGATGAGAGAACGTAAACCAAGAAAATTTATTTTAAAGTCACATGCGAAGTGAGTCGCTAATAAGGTGAGCGCACTGAGATGTAAAGGACCGTAGGGAGATTATAGCGAGCGGAGTGAGTCTTAGTAGCAATTAGTAGCACCGGGCGTTCGGGTTACCTGAAAATTTCAGGTTGGGTTGTTCCAGTTTTTTAAATTTTGAATTTGAGAAAACAGAACCCAAAATTAGAGAAAAAATTAACAAACCCAACATTTCGGGTACCGCTAAATCAGGTTCGGGTTTCGGGTAACCCAAACAAACCCAAATAGAGAGAAAAGGCAGAGAAGAACTGTAATACTTACACAAAAACAAAACTAATTGCTAATCACTAATTTAGTCTAATGCATTCAAGACGGAAATCTTCCAAACAACCATCCAAAAAATAGCAATAACTAATCAATGAATAAGTTTCTAGATTAGAAAAGGAACAATTACACAATCGTTGTAGCTGTGTTCTTCAATGGCTCACTGGCTGGTGAATTGACAACCCGTCTCGTCTGCAATTCGGCAGTTGCGCATCGAGCGTGTCAGCGGTCGCGATTGGGGTTTAGGCGTGCCCCACTGCAACTCCGGCATCGATGAGCACTAGCGGTGCTGTAGCAACGAGGTGGGCACGACACGGCGATGCTACTTGTACGGGAATACACTTCGGGTTACCTAGGCTTGTACCTGACTTGCCTTCCTATGTGGGCTGATAGGATGTTGGTTTATCCTTGGGTTGGGCTCAAATCGAACAAAGTTGAGTATGGTTGCTTATATTTCGGGTACCGCGACTGCAAACCCGAGGAATGGTTGCTTATATTTCAGGTTACTCGGGTATTTCAGGTACTGCGGCTGCAAACCCGATTTCCTCGAAATAAATTCGGGTTTTCAGTTTGGAAATCCGAAAATACACTTCGGGCATTGGGTTTCGGGTTCGGAGTCAGGTTTTTCAGGTTCGGTCTTCGGGTTTTAGGTTTTGTGCCCAGTGCTAAGTCTTTGACACATACACATGTGTGTGTAAATAGCACGTCATGGGAACTCCTCACCTGAAACCATTATATATATATATATATTTATTCAATTATTCCTACAATTTGAGCTGCCATTTTGAGACTGACTTTATATTTTTGTATATATGCTCACCAGCTTATAGTTGAGTGCTCTATTGTTTTTTAAATGAAGTTGCAGTAGACAATTAGGCTTAAATTATATCGTGTGTCTATTCGTTGTTTTTGGAGCCAGGGTAGAAAATCCATTCTTGGCTAGGTTTCCCTGCCCAGTTCATCAAAATGGAGGAAACGAGGTTTTTTTTCTTTTCTAGGTAGCTTCTATTATGAAATATCCTTATCTTTTTCTAGGCAGCTTTTATTATTAGAAATTTATCGAGATACATACCAAAAAAGTAGGAGCAAGTGCCCAGCTATTCAACTAACAATTAGTGCCTTCTATTTCACCCAAACTCCATTTTTTTGTATGCAAAGAAATAATATTAGTTTTGATTTAGCCAATATTAGTTTGATTTTTATGTGTCTTATCATGTTATTGATAGTCAAATATACATAACAAGGTTTCTAGGGTTAGAATCCTTATAGAAAATGCTAATTTAGGCGCTTAAAACTTTAACGGGCGATATTACACAATCAACATCAAGAACCCTGATGTCAGCAAAGATGCAAGTTTAGTGTAAATCAATTCCATTACAGATTGATCAGAAGCTCAATTATATACACTCCAATCCATTCTATTGCACGTACCAGATTCATACTCACGTGGTTTTTTACCAGATTCATACTCCAATGCAAGCCATACCGTTTTTTATGAAAACCGGTCCGATCTGGTTGCAGCGGGCAACTGGTTGTTGCTAAAAAACGAACTTGATACTGTAGTAAAATCGATTTTCGGTCGATTTTTACGGTTTATCAAACGTTTTTGAAGCGTCGAAAACTGGTATTGTTTCGGTTTTGAGAACCCTGACCTGATGGTAAGTGGTATATGGTCTCTGCATAGATACAATTTTACTGCCAAAATCTTTGTGTTAAAGCTTCCATTTAGGCTTTCATAAAGCAAGCTTATTTGATCACTTCTCACAGATGAAATAAACATCTAATTTTCACTTGAAAGCAAGTAAGATGATGTTTTAACAATGTAATATACCCACCGTTTTTTGCAGGCTTTATTTAGGGAAACTTATTAGTTGTGGTACTAGGTGTTGTTGCAGCCTAAGGAGACCATGTTGAACATCCGACCTGTTTGCGTATCCATGGAGATGGCTGGCATGGAACTTTTCGCTAGTCATGGTTGGAGGTTTAGCCCTTCTTAATTTTGTTCCCCGTTGGGCGGTCAGTTGACCGCAATTTTGTAATAATCAAAACAATGGTTGTGTGCATTGTTTCCATTATTTAAAATAAAGATGACAGAAACATCAGGTAAGGTAACATGTCATCGCACATGCCAATATACCTAACCATTTTTTTTTTGAGGGAAAATATACCTAACCATTTTTGCTAGGGAATATAATCACACCTGAGTTTCACCACTTTTGCCTGATGACATGAAGCGTGTACGGCTGGTACAATCAGTTTGGGACGAAAGCTACCTTGTCCTCGGACGCATCGACAAGCCGTAGACACGGGTAGGTCTCACGCTCGCCAACAAAAACGGCTCCACCAGCTCACGCATGCAGCTGCTGTGTGCTCGTTTCCTGCTCTTGCTCATGTCATCGCCCGATCCTCCCAGATTTCCTTCTCCGATGCCGGTTCTTGTACAACGAGATCAAGAATCTAACCGCCATCCGGGATCCCCGAGAATGGTTCAGGCAATTTTGACATTTTACTTTGAAGTGATCTGAATTCACAAGCTCTTATGATAAAGATATATGGTGCATCTTGCATGAGCAAAAGTCCACAGACCGTTGTTAATTAGCTGCACATAACCATGCCTGAACCGCTGCAAACTGTTAAACTGCCGTAAGAATGCGTGCGCTTTAATTAGGCGCTTTTGTTGCTGCAACCGAGTTTAAAATTCATGGCAAGTGGATGGAGAAGTGGAGGCTTTTGGGGTAAGCACCCTGGGGCATCAGCACCTCAAATTGAAAGGGAAAGGAAACAGACATGGCAATGGACCACATGAATCTCACGCATATCTCCGGGGTCCCTATCACAGATCACGCACCTCCCTTCATTGCCCATCTTGGCCTGTCCACCTCCCCCGACTACCGGTGCCGGCCTAAACCGAAAGGCGCGTCCACCCATGCATCTTATCTGCTGCAATGCATCGATTTAACTGAAATGTTTTCAGTTTTCATCAGGCTGTTAATTTCCGTGCGTATAGGATTTTGCCTGTTGCTTCGTGTCATCCATAAGTAATATAGCATCCCTGAGCAGCCAGCGTTATACCCTCGCAACATGTGTCACCTCAAATACCAAGATCTTATCGAAACAGGGAATACTCACAGCGCTGGTACTGCCACGGTGCTTCGATAAGACAGTCGTGTTAAGTTATCCGCGATTTCGAGGGGTTTAGGTGCGTCTACTTTGGTGAAAATTCAGACATTTGGTGTCCATCCCTGTCACCCGGCTCAGCCTATGCTACATGTGAGGGTAGTTATGACTGTGTGTTTAGGAAGGTGTCGCATATGCCGTTGATGTATTTGCCACTACACCTGTCCCTTTCAAGCAGCATCACTGTTGCTTAAGAGATGAAACCTCCAGAGCCAGCAGATCAGGGTAAAGATCTTTTCCTTCATGTGGGAGCATCCTCAATTGCGGAAAACAATCAATGTGGTTGCCGTAGCATCTTCCCCACGGATTGTCCGTTTGAGCCTTATTATCTCCCTTCGTAGCTAGCCTGTCATGCATTGCAGGCTTGTACCAATATCTTTTCATCATAATAAACTTGTGGTTATGTGGGTGCAGAAGCTAGCTATAACGACCCATGGTTAAGTTCTATGGACTTCTTGAGCTTCTGAACACCGCACTATATGTCCTTGGTACGTTGATACCCTTGACAGCAGTAAGCTAGTGCTCCCTCTTTGGTCTTCATCTCTGTTCTCGCAAAAAAACAAACATATATGTATGTATGCACATGATGAAGTATTGTAGTATTTGATTTTTTAAAACCCTAGAAACAGACCGATGCTTAAGAATTTGCGGCAATTAAATTTTGAGGTTTCTCATCAACTGACAACATCTAATGAAATTTGCAGATTTTGAAACAAGCACCCATTTCACCCTAGTTAATCTACATTACTACCAAATATGAGTTGACCTAAAAGATGTGTAAGATTGTAATCCGGTGATGACTGTTGTATACTTGTATTCACAGGTTGAACCAAAGTTCAGTACTGTGGTCATGCAGCAAGTACCAGCCTGTAGCATGCAATGATTTCTGATGCTTGCAGTAAACCCCATGCCTTTCCAGTTTGGAACTGCTCCTGCATTCCCATCCGAACAACACTAGAATGTGCCTGGATCACTAGAGGCTCTAATAATTGGCCGAAAGCTGCGGTCGTGAGCCCAAGTCCTAACTAGTGCGGGACTCAAAACCCGGACCTGCCTTTCTAAGCTTTGAATGATTTATATTACAACTGGAGTACATATACATAGATGCAGATCGAGGAATCAATTAATTATTAATATATCTGTGTTTTTTCAGTGAACTGCAGATATGTTGCCGCTTATATACCGCTAAACATGTAAATGCTCACGATGTGAGAATTTATTGAAGAGAACTGCAAATTCTGCAAAATGGATGTACGACTTGATTTTTTAAAGATAAATATCAATATCTACATCTTTTCGGTGCATTACACGAATGTTTCTGCATATAGTATTAAATATCTTCTTCTGCGCTTGACATATAGCACTTCTGAATCCATATGGGGAAAGAAGTAAAATGTCAACATACAAAAACGTTGTGTGTCAACTGTATAGAAGAAAAAAGACCATAAATGAGTCGAGGTTCATATGCGCGTGGCTAATGCACTACAAGCCAAGCACGAGTATTGCAAGTGTCATCGTTTTCGATGCACACTGACGCTGAAACTGCAGTTTTTTTAATTATAGGTGCATTACTTTATTTATTTCGGCATATAATGAAGGAGATTTACAATACTGCGTCAATCGGACAACTTTTGATGGCGTTGATTGAATGAATGGGGTGATTTTGCCAAGACACCTGTGAGCACAGGTCAACCACTACCTCGATGTCCAGTGTTTGATTTGACTTTCAGGTTTCATATCCATACATATCGTTCAATCAGTACCTATCAGTCCTTCTGGCAAGTGCCGAATGTGGGACGACAACCTTTCTTGATTTGATCAAAACTTGCAAGTAAATTGATTTGATGCCACATACTAGAATTTATTCCCCTTTTATGGCCTAGTTCCACGTACTCTGTCCCAAGATAGTATAATTTACTCATAATAAAAATTTATTATAATAAACCGAAACAGAATAACAGCCTGGATTATTTGTGTGGTCACTTCGAGTTTTTAATTTGGCAGATTTTGTCATGGATTTTCTCCATATGCATACACAGTAAAGGCCTATGAAACTCATGCCACCAACAATATAAAAGCAAATCATTAACGTTATAATAACTTCACCACTAATGCAACATTTTTTTGCTCAATTTTTTAGAGAGAAAAATAGTGTCATGTAAAAGTACATATCAGTTAAACTTTCCATGAACCATCCAGTCATGGCTACAACGACGCACCCTGCAAACTAGTACAGTGCGGTGAGGTTGGAGACATAGATGTTGCAGTATTACAAATCAGTAAAGGACACACAAATGAAAACATATTTCCACCAACCTATCTTGAGACCGTAAAAACCATATGGAAAGCGGTATGATATGGGTGCTCGAATAATTGACCTGTAATTTTAATAGGTATCAATGATGACGATCAACTGGTCCATGAGAGCTAGGTGATGCTATAAGAATGTTCATAGCCATGCATCAGTGGCCTAGGTCAGGGTCAGGGACGATGCATGGATCGGAGATGGCCGGATGAGTGGAAAAGGTTGTGGGCAAAGAATAGCATGATGCAACCATCACATTATGTGATGTGGGCCAGGGTTGGGCTGGGTAAGGGTCCCAAGAGAGCAACTGAAATGAGAGCTGAAATAAATTGGATGTTGCTCGAGAAGTACTTAGCCGTCATCTCTCTGCATTTCATACATAGATACATGTGCCAAACAGAAATGGGACAACGTTCGTGCGGTGTCACATGGGGATAGGGCACACACAGTATAATGTCTCAGCAGGCATGCGCCTCTAGAACGAGCTTCATTCTGATGATGTCATCACACACTGAAGTTGATTTTTTTTTTGAAGAAACATACACTGAAGTTGAATTCATAAGAAAAGAGGAAGCACAGTAGAAAAGAGGAGAAATCTATACATTTAATTAAGGCAAAATTGTCTTTTAACACATAGAGAAAATGTTCCTTCGTCTCCAACACATCAACAAAGTTGAATTTATCTGAGCAAGCCTTAAAATAATAAAATAAAATTTACCCCTGTTTTTAATGATAGATAACGCAACAATGTATATTTATGCCAAGTTTCAAGTTCTAATGTATTCTAAATATTGAGGTAAAAAAGTTGAAAAATCATTAAATGGTCATAATATGTCCCAGATGAGAAATCACAAGATCATAGTGTGTTGTAGACAAATTTAACTTTGTCGATGTGTTGAAGACGAAGTCACGTTTTCTCAATGTGTTACAGACAAGTTTTCCTTTAATTAATGAGATAAAGAAACTGACAGTTATATTCCTTAGAGTTCTCTTATGGTCAGTATGCGTACTGACAATTTTGTAATAATTGAAACAAAACAAAAAACGGTCTGTGTGCTTTGAAGAGGCTGGAAACTTTGTTTCCATTATCTAAAAAATATTTAAGAACTGCAAATTTGGTAACTAGTTGATGACACAATTTCTTGCATCATGAATATAATTAGCAAACGAACTGAACAGATCATATACAATAACGACGAATTCAGGGAAAAGAAGAAGGTGAATTCTGCTGGTAGTGTCTTTCACTCTGCTAAAAATGAGAACCGGCCGGAAAGAGGAAAGAAAGAAATAGCCATGCTGCGCCATAACGGTTCTTGAGGTAACAGTGTACCGATACAAACAAAGCAATGCCCCAAGTTATATATATAAATTCTGTGGTAAATGGACACATGCATCTGACACCAGCAACATAGGGAGATGAAGGAGTAGATAAAAAAGAGGCCGGGGGAGGGAAGAAGAGGCAGGGCCATGGGAATTGGCCACTACACAGCCAGCTGCTGCTAACTGCACCACCTTTACATGCCTTCACCTTGTTTCCCTTCGCTCAGCACCACCTCTCTTTAATACCCTGTTGCCTCTCCTTCCTCTCCTCCTGCTCCTGCGCCTCCTCTACTTTCCTCTTTCCCTCTCCCTGGATCTCATTCTTCTCCCGTGCCCAAATTAGCATCCATGCTCAACATGATGGTAATTGCTTCCTGTCCCGCTCCTGGAAATTAGCTGATTCCTTTCTCTCTTTGCATCATCTATATCGGTATAGTAGAATCTTGGTTGCTATGTTGTAAGGATCTAGCTAAAGAGGTAATAGCAGAGAGGAAGAAGATACATGGATAATAAGATCTCCAAACTTTAAGGAGAAGAATAAAAAACGCCACAAAAGGCAAAGCGCGAGATGGGGTGGGGGTTTGATTTGGTGCACTCGTTTGATTTGTTTGGTTTGTTTTTGTTCAGGCTGACTTGAGCTGCGGGCCGTTAAAGGTGAAGGAGCAACAGGTGCCGGACATCTCAGGTCCGTCGGCTGCTGGGAGCGACAAGCCAGGGAGGGGCAAGATCGAGATCAAGCGCATCGAGAATTCGACCAACAGGCAGGTCACTTTCTGCAAGCGCCGGAACGGACTCCTCAAGAAGGCGTACGAGCTGTCTGTGCTGTGCGATGCCGAGGTGGCGCTCATCGTCTTCTCCAGTCGTGGCCGCCTCTACGAGTACGCCAATCACAGGTGATCTCTCAGCTTTTTTTTCATCAAGTCCGGTAGTACATGCAACTGAACACATATTAGCGCCAAAATGAAATATGCATCTATGAACACATAAGTCCGGTGGATACTAGTACATGCAACTACACACAGTTTGGGTTCGCTCTGAGAGTTTCTTGTCCAAATTGGAGTAAGTTTGCTCGTAGCTTTCTCGAGGCAAAGGGTGGACAGGGTCAAATGGGAGCTGCATCTTTTGTTATCAACTGTCTTGTTTATTTTGGTGTTCCTGAGCGGGAAAAGAAATTGCAACAGTTTCTTTGTGTATGCTGCGTGTGTTTTTGCCTGGTTTCCCCTGTGCTCCTGTGAGGTGCGCTAGATGTTTTCATAGATCTAGTACAGAGCTTGCTGTGTGTGGTATGTGTACATGTCCTCAGCTTTTCTTGTGTGAGAGAACTTCTTTGGCCCTGGTGGTCCTGCTCTTTTTCATCCTCTCTCCAGCATGTGTCTGGCAGAGAGAGAGAGAGAGATAGAGAGAGATGCTTTAGAGATCTCACACACCTCATGATATGTGATGGCAAAAATATATGTTTCTACACAAATAATTTTGCTTCTATATTGTAGAAGCAGATCTACCTACAGCGACAGCCTTATGTTTTTGCTGTACTAGTAGTACAGTAGATGTACATCCGTGTAAAGGACTATGTGTGTGAGGTTACAACAAGGATATGAAATGAAGGATCTTGCGTGTCTTCTATTTTTTTTAAAAAAAGACAAAAGATCTTCAGTTCCTTTTGTTTCCAGCCAGGGTTAGGGCCGGGTTTCATCCCATGTGATCTCTCTCTCTCTCTCTCTCTCTCTCTCTCTCTCTCTCTCTCTCTCTCTCTCTCTCTCTCTCATCCATTCGTGTGATTGAGCGGTGCAAATTTTTGCCCGAGCGCCTTCACGAGTTGCTGATGTGCCTGACACCAAGCCGCTTGCTGTACTTTCCAAGAGGAACCAAACACAAAGAACGAGTGGTAACTGGTAAAGAATATATTTTGCAATGTTTGTGGATTTCGACTTGCTGTGAAGTGTTTAAAAAATGAGTGTAGCTTTTTCTATGTATGCCTGTCAATGGAATTCTTTTTTACACTCTTGTTGCAGACTATTAGTGTTCATAGGAAGAAATGAAGCTCACTTAAGGACCCTTTTAGTGTCAAAGCAAACTCAAAAGTTATATTACAATATAATCCAAATCATTTCCTAACAATATAAATGTATGTTTGGAAAACGAACATTTTTATTTAGGTAATCAGTAACAAATATAAATACAAATGAACTTTACAGAGATTTAGCTTGGATGAGACCGCCACAAGAAAAAAAATTTGAATGCATGAACATATTGAATTGTAGTCATCGAAAAAAGTTATAATCCATTGTCATTTTGTTTGATGAAACAATTGGGATTGACTCAATTGACTTATTGGTAGAGTGTAATAAAAAAATAATAGACCAGTATACCGAATCTAAAATAAAACCTATGATGTTTCTTTGTTTCTACATGAGAATGTACTGTCACCAAAGAAACAAAACTTATCTGCACATCATACTAGGAGAACTAAACTGCGGTACAAGTGACACGTGGCCATGCACTACTGTATCAACTCTCAGCAGATGAGGCTGCAGCAGCGTGCGAAAACCTTTTCCTTTTGTCCATGGGTCAGTGCCTGGTGCCTTTGTGGCCTGGCTCTGACTACAGAGGAGCCATAACCAATGGCAGTAGTAGAGCATCGTCTCGGAAGACTACAGAGGAGTAAAGAAAGCTGGTGCCTTGGTCAGAGAGGCGTTTTAAGGCCTGGTGTAAAAGCCAAGGGCCGAGGAGTGAGCACTGTGTTGTTTTGTGCTTCTAGCTTTTGCTGCACTCCTTTGCCCGTTGGGTAAAAATACGCTCACTGTTCCGACCCCAATCATGTGAAATCCTGTGCCTGCTAAATGAACACTAGACAGCCAACAGCATACTCGAGGATGCTAAGGTTTCCTCACTCTGCCGGATGGCTACGAGAGGTGTGTGCACCGCAGTAACTGATGGTTTTTGAACAGCAGCTTTTTTTTGCGGGAAAACAGCTGCTTCCTTTTGGTATGGCATGCTTTTGCTCAAGCATCTTGGCTTGGCTAATAGTACGTATATATAATGGTCTTGGACCGGGGGAGAGGGGTCCTCAATCCTAATTCTGGAGTATGATTGTTAATTTGCAGTTCAGTTTGTACATTTTTTGTTTGGTAAAAAAAAAGAGACTCTCTAGGATATGTGTAGTGAACAGATATGAGCATGAATTACTAGTTTTCAGTTAGCAGGAATTAATGGAAGACCTTTGACTCTCTTTTGAGAATTTTCCGTGTGAATCCAGGCTAGAACTAGTATGCTACATTTACTCCCATGCAAAGAGGCCATATAGAGGGTGAAGCTGCCAACTTCATCTGCTTAATTATCAGTGTAAACCACTAAGTGTCATTACTGAGTTGTGTTGCAACCTTCATTTTTGTACCAAATTTTGGTAAACTCACGCACAGTTCGTAAGTATCACATTCCGGTGTGCAGCAGTATGTTATTACCTTTGCAGCTTGTAGTTAGGCCTTCTGCTTTCCTTTCTTCACAGTTCGCCTTTCAGAAGAACACCCTGTGGACTGGGTTAATTCACATAATTGGTGCATCTGTGTACTTTCCTGCTTCTTAATTATAAGAAAGAAGAAAGAAAAGATCGATATTAGCAATTTTTAGCTAATAATAAGGTCCATATATGAGGAAAAAAAGCAATATGTAACTACTCCCTTCATTCCACAATGTAAGCATTTGAAGCATTCAAAAATTTATCCACAATGTAAGCATTTCTAGGGATAAGACAAAATCTGTGGTGGTTGGTGGGTGGCTGGGGAATTGATGAGGTAGTGTAAAATGAGGGGCATATATGACCTTTCTCACATTGACTATTTTTACCTCGGGATTCTAGGAATGCTTATATTATGGAATGGAGGTAGTAGTTATGTATGCATGGATTCAGATAACATGGGCGCATACTAGCTAGTAGTAGCCTGAATATTGTATAGTACTGTGGCATCGAAACTCTAAATGTCTCTTTTTGACATGAAATCGATCTCCTGGCAACACAGGCACAAGTTTTTTTGGTAAAGAGGAGCTACAAACCAGCTAGGCATCTATCAATATTGATCTAGAATTGTGAGCTGTGATATAGTAGAGGCTTCAGACCAATATGTGTTGTGTGATTTTGAACTCTTTATACTCTCGGTCTCTTGCTTGCGCTGTGTGGCCTGCTTCACCTTTTACGCCAGAAGGCCTAAATGACATGGAGAGTGCATTCTGGAAATTTGCCTTCCTTATTTCTCTGAGAAATTGCTTCTGTCCTTACACTATGTAGTATAGTGAACATTTTGAACGTCGTCCATTTATTAGATTGTCCAAATATTTCCCTTTGTTTGTCTATTCTAGATAAGCGTTTGAATTATCATATGATTACTGAAACAAGAATTCTGCTTATGGGCATGTGATTATGCATGCTGCTTTCTCAACTAAATTCAGTTCAACAAGCTAGACTGGACTAACTCCAACAGTGAACACCATAACTTGCAGTGTGAAGGCCACCATTGAAAGGTACAAAAAAGCCAACAGCGACACCTCCAACAGTGGTACAGTTGCAGAAGTCAATGCGCAGGTAAAATCAAGTCAATCTTTCAGTCAAACAATGTCGTGAGTAGACTCTAGTACTGGACATGAGTAGAGTCAATTTCCAATGGTCTCAGTAGATAGGAGAAATCTTTGAAGTACTATGCAAGTAACACCAACATTCCTTTTCACTGTTTTCAACGCCGAACATATTCCTTGAGAAAACATTCAGACATGAAATTCTGAGCAGAAAGTATGGGCACATTACATACTGGTTATTACTACATTGAAGCCGTATGGAGTTTTGTACGACTCTCAAGATCCTCTGTTCCGTCCAGCGGATCATAGAGGATCTTCTGTTGGATTTATGTCTCATTATTATTTATGTAGTATCATCATTCAGTTATCGTTAAGCTAATACCATGTAATATCGTATAGCTCTAGCCATCGTTAACATGCATGCAATATTGGTATACAGCAGCAGCTGATTAATACAAGGAAATTGAGACCAATTCACGGAAATCATGGGACACAGATATCAAATTTTATGAGTGCATGTGTGGAGATCAAGTGGTGAAGTCTAATAACATGGTTATAGTGGTTACCTGCTTATTAATTACCTGTGGCACTCTTGAATATTTCTTTTTCCCAGCACGAGGCGGCTCAATGCCTCTGATCTGCAGTTTTGCCCCCTTGTACCTGCTTATTACTAGTCCGTATGCAGGGAAATAATTTTGTATTTAAAACTAAAGATCTACTCAGTATCCATAGACATGTCAGCGTAAAAACATATCAACGAGAAAAAGAATATATTTTATATATTTTATTAAAATAAAATCAAAGTTAGATTCAGAACAAAAAATTGGACCTTATCTGTGCTGCCAAGATATTTTAATTTAACTGATTCAATTCTTGTGCAACAGGTGCATTGTGAACAAATCTTTCCATCTCAAAACAACTCTAATTCATAGTATATAATTGTCTGTAGTTATATTTACATTATTATGTTCTTTGTTGTAAAAGCTGTTTACTGATGAATGTATGAGCACTGTGAAACCTGTAGCACTACCAGCAGGAATCTGCAAAGCTGCGCCAGACCATCAGTAGCTTGCAGAACGCAACCAGGTAACGGACTTTCCGTTCAAAATAGAGCATAATATATACATATCAGATATGCATGTCTCAGTTGTGTTAATTCATAAAAAAGTGCTAATTAACTTTCCCAATGATCAATTAGGACCGCAGTGGGTGATGGAGTCCAGACCATGAGCATCAGGGATCTTAAGCAGCTAGAGGGCAGGCTGGAGAAAGGTATAACAAAGATTAGAGCTAGAAAGGTACGTGATAAAGTAGTATGTAGATGGAACATCCATTCTAAACTTGAATTCAACATAATATGCGCCAGATAAATATTACCTCCCCTTCCATTCATATGCTGATATAACGACGAACTATATATATCTTGCAGAATGAGCTGCTATATGCTGAAGTTGATTATATGCAGAAAAGGGTCAGTAAAATTTAGCATCTCCCTTCAGGCGTCATTTCTTTTCTTTTTTTTCTTCTGCTCTAAATAACATGTGGTGATCACTAATAATATTCTCTCAGGAGATGGAATTACATAGTGACAACATATACTTGAGGAGCAAGGTAAATACAGTACCTTCTTTGTTAGAGGCTCGGTCGTCCTTTCAACTGATTTTCTAAAATTTCTAAAACTTAAGTGATACGGGCTTCCATTCAGATTGATGAAAATGAAAGGGGCCATGAGCAGCAAATGAGCATGCAAATTGGGGCGGCATCAACAAGCGAATACGATCATGTGGTCCCAGTCCCATATGACTCTCGAAACTTTCTCCAGGTGAGCATCATGCAGCAGCCTCAGCATTACTCCCACCAGCTGCAACCGACTACACTTCAGCTCGGGTGAATACCTAACTCCCTTCAGTTTGCACCTATTTACAACATGTATTTGTTCATACGTTTGAACTGTGATTGATCATAAATTTCGGCTTTCAAACGAAAGTTTAAAGTTTTGGCTGTCATATGTAGTCTTCCCGCCCCTTCTAATTATCTACAGGTAACAGCAATTCAGTTAGTTTTAGCAACAAAATCACACACATTATTATAAGGTAGTAAGGCTCACACTTTTTGTATGTAATCACCACTCATCTTCACATGAGGATTATTAGCATATGAATTATATTATATGTCATCTTGGTGACATTTTTCTTTAAATAATCTTGGTGACATATTCACCGGTACATATAGCTTAATTGCTTGATTTAGAAAAAGTTCTGACGAACTTAACTCAATGTTGCTGACTATGTCACTATACATCATGCAGATGAAATCTGAGGCCACCTATAGATATGTATGAATGCACGCAGCTGCTATCATCATCTATCGGTCCGAGATCACGTAATTGTATTGTATTCCCAAAAATAACTGTATTACCAGTATTGTTATAGGGTGTGTGAGAGGTGTAACGAATATTCCGTGCAGCAAGCACTTGCGAGAGAGCTCGATCCTTTGGTTCATGCGGCAGCTCCAAAACGAGCAGAACTTGCTCATACTCTCATAGCAGGTGTTTGCCACCAGTACGGCATGTATCAAGTTGTATAATCTGCAATTTTATCCCAGTATGTACGCCTGCGTGCGTAAGTGTGTATACTTGAGTTTGTGCTGTCATATACTGCTACTAAGGACAACGGCTTGATCTATTATAATATTTAGTAGTTTGCGAAGGAGGCATGTGTCACATGGTTGCTGTGGGTGTCTCTGCATCCTGAATTTCAGGAAGCATCCATCTGTCTGACAAAGTGACAAGTAATTTTCAAGTACAAGGCAGATCGTGGCACATGTTTGAGATGCAGGAGTACTAAATTATTCTACAGAAATCGCTAGTTACACAGTATCTCACAAAGATGATACGATATACCATTAGTAGGAATAGTGACTGAAATATATAAGTGCAGTAGTAGCTGTTCAGCTTACCTCTAACTAGTCCGGTTACTACTTCTGATGATGCGACTCTGACAGGCCTGTCGACCTTGTCGGCTCTTCAGTTTACCTCAGTACGGTGATCCTCCGCGGACGGCCTGGCAGCCGGCGTGGGTCAGAAGCTGCTTGAGCCATGTCGCCGTAGAGCCAGCGTGGTGGAGTAGCTGCGGCGGCGCGGTTGGCTAAGTGGCCTCCTGCCCGGTAGTTTCGTTCGCCGACGGCTCCACGCATGTTTGTGGGCCGGAGCTACGAGGCCTAGAGGTCCGTTACATCAAAATAGGCTGAATGCTCCTTTATGGGCCGTTAGTCGGCTTCGCAATCGGGTCGTCGCAAGAAGTCCACGGGCCTGTCCAACGCTTTCTACTTCTGAACAGACAGGCCTACTGACTCATAATTAATTGGGCCAAGCCATGCAACACGAGTACGCGACCCGTAAAGCGTGTATGTTTGCCAGGCCAAGTTTTCTCTGGCAACGAAACAAGCTTCCAGTCTTCCACACCGCCTGCCGGAGTGCCGGTGCCGGGCAGTCCAACTCATTCTATTTCTGGGAAATCTAAACAAAACAAATACAATTTCAAAAAATAGTCGATTTATTTTCTTGCAGACTTTCCACCACGCGAAGCAGAGCGTCCTTGGCCCATGTGCCGAGCAGCAGTGGCACGATTCGTAGCAATCCCTGCATTATGGCTTCGAAGTAGCAGTACAACTATGCGAGTCCTGACGATCTAATCTGAATAATGTACTGAGATGGCGTGATCTCAAATTTAACTACTGTACGGAGATGGCAAAATCTTTTAGTGACCGTCTACTGTACGTACTGCAATCTTCACTGCTGGATGGATTAATCATCCTTTATTGCGAGGACGTGTACCGTTTTCAGCGTAGCGAGATCAACAGAGATAAAGTGTTGAGCACAGCGAGATCAACAGAGATAAAGAGCTGAGCACAGCGAGATCAGCAGATTTGAGTTCTGCGAAATCTAATCAACATGCGTTACTGAAATATTAACAGAGCCATGGTTCGCCATGGATCAGCGCAACAAGAAATCCACCAGAGCTTGAAGACGACAGGAGCCAAGTACTAGCAATTAACTAGGACGATTTGCTTCATTCTTGCATTGCGACCGAAACGAAAATAAACAGGAAAAGACAGGATCCATCACACCGCACAAATGTTCATCACACGGACACAACCAAACAGGTCTAGAACACAAGAACCAGATAGCTAATTAACCACCAACCAACGCGCGGCACAAACACAATTCCGCTTAACGAGCTACGAGCCCTCCATCTTCTTCTACGCCCTGCCCTCGTTGGCCTTCTTGAACGCGGCCGCCTGCGCCGCCGCGGCGCCGTCGGACCCGCCGGCCGCCGCCGCCGCGAAGGCGTCGCGCACCTGGTCCGTGGTGTAGGGGAAGCCGGCGCGGGTCACGGAGTTGAGCAGCGCCGCAGCGCCCTCGCGGAGCAGCGCGCCGGTGCCGTCGGTCCTGGTGTTGGCCAGCGCGTCCTGGATGCTCATGTTGCTGCCGCCGCCGGCGAACGCGCCGCTGCCCGTCGAGCCGAAGAAGTGGCCGATGTTCATGCTCGGAGCGCCGTTCATGCTCGGGAAGCTCCTGGTGATTGCCGACCAGATCTCCATCGGGTGGGACCGCCAGTAGCTACAAAGTTTCAGGCATGGCCCAGTGTCAGTGTCTCAGTGATGAACAATAAGCTGACCTCAGGCGCGCACAAGAAAAAGCAATTTTGAAGCGTGGCGTGGCTTACTCGCATGACCCGGGGAGAGCGGCGGGGCTGTGGGGGTCGACGGGGACGGAGGGCATCGGCGTGGTGGTCACCGGCGTGCCACCCAACGCCGGCGGGGAGGAGCCGCCGTAGGCGCCGTGGGAGGGCGTCGACGGGGAGGTACCGTAGGCGCCACCTTGAGAGGGCGTCGGGGTGCTGCCGTAGGCGCCGCCGCCGTGGGACGGGGCCGCTGGAGAGCTACCACCGTACCCGCCGCCGGTGGACGGGGAAGCCGGTGAGGTCCCGATCCCGCCGTGGGACGGGGAGGGCAGTCCGCCGTGGGACGGGGAGCCGCTGTAGCCGCCGTGGGACGGGTCGGAGCCGCTGGAAGAGCCGCCGTGGGACGGCACGCCTCCGGTGGACCCGCCGTGGGACGGCACCGGGGTGATGCCGCCGTGGGATGGCACCGGGATGATGCCGCTGTGGCCGCCGATGCCGGGGAAGCTGCGCGGATCCATTCCCGGGACGCAGTCCGGCTTCTTCACATCACCTGCAGCGAAACAAGTTTCCATGCATCAAGTCACCAACCAGCTTGTGACAAGTGTCAGCTACGCATCGCAAGGAAATGAGCAGACGAGGGAACGTACCCTTCTCCGCCGGGCTGCTCCTGGCTCCGACCACGCCGACGAAGGCCTGCGCGGCCAACGCCGCGAGCACGAAGCCCGCAAGGAGAGACCTCGTCGCCGCCATGGCTGCCGCGGCTTCGCCTTCTGCTCGCTCAACTGCGACTGTGGAGTGAAGTGGAGACTGGGAAGGTGGTGGAGGGCAGATGAGATGAACTGACTAGGGCATCGTGGGTTTAAATAGCGGGTGTGGCAGAAGACACCAGACTGGCGCCATGGGAATTGAAGGCGAGCTCCGTAAATTGATGAAACCGCAGATGACGCAGCGCGGGTGGTTGGTGAGGGAATTCAATGTGCGCGTCGAGGTTTCGAGCACCAGCGCGTCACGAGGCCATGGCTTGCCTGCCTCAGCACTCAGCAGCAGTTGGACTAGACTTGAGGCAGTTGGTTCTCTCTCTCGCCATGCTCTGTTTCGCCATCCACCAAAACACAGACAGAGAGGGTGCATGCAAATCTGTTGAGTTCCGCATTTCCAGTTGATGATCAACCAAGACACAGTAAAATAATGCTCTCGCCTTCACTGAAAATTATCAATCAAGATTACTAAAAAAAGTTATCAATCAAGGTAGATAATATTTTAGTTGGACGTTCATTAAAAAATGTTTTAGTTGGACACGATTAGAAAGATATTACTCCCCTGTCCCGAAATATTTGTCATTACGGTTTTCCACCAGATTCATCCAATATTCTCTCGAATCTAAATTCATATTCATTGAACATTCTTTCAATTTGGACACAATGCTCAGATTAATTGAATATTTTTATAAATTTGGACACACTCGTCTGTTTAGATTCATTGAACCACACACCATCTCTTCAGATTTATTGAACATTTATGAATCTAGACATCCAAAACATATAACGACAAATAAACTTGTGTTCGTTTCCTGGGTCTAAACTTTAAAGTTGTCACGTCAAAAGAATCTTACTATTTAGAAGTACTAAATGAAGTTTAATTATAAAATAAATTACAGACCCCTATACTAATTTACGAGACGAATCTAATGAGGTTAATTAAGTCGTGATTAGAAGACAGATTCATCGTAGCATCATTTTATCAAAACATAGATTAATTAAGGACATTAGATTCATCTAAAAAATTAGCATCAATCATGTCGAAGGGTTTTATCATTAAATTGATCAAAATATTCATAAATAATAAAATTTTCTTTGATGTGACAAGTGCTAAATTTCAGAGGAAAACGATAGTAGTGGGGGTGTTCGGATCTGGACACTAAAAAATAACATAAATATACAAAAATATTTTATTTTATTTTTTGAACTGAAAGTAGAGATATTTTTTCTTGAATAAAATATTTGCAATCTTAATAAACTATTTACATTTATGATTTGAGACATTTTTAGCTCCTTTTAACACCTTTCGAGACACTAAAGTTTTGAGACCTTTAACACTAAATTTTCGTGCCCTGTTCAGAAGAAAGACACTAAAGTTTAGTGGCTAAAGGAGTTTAGTAATTTTAGTGGAGGCATCCGAACATCCCTATGTGCTTTCATCCTGAGCAAATCTGTTGAAGCTGGTCGCCATCGATCTTGACTTGGGGAGTTGGGGTCGCCATCGGTCTGTACTCGAGGAGCCATAGATGCCGCTATGAATAAAGGCTGTTGAGTTCTTTGCCTCTGCAAGGCACACCTCGGCCCCGTGGTCCACGGACCACGGTGGTGTTGTCTTTCTGCATTTGTTCTGGTTTGCAATCTGGTCAATCCAGCTGTTTTGAACAGTGGCAGGAAACAGTAGCAGTAGTTAACATGACTTTTGTTCTTGGAGTTGTGAATTTTCGAATGGGGCACTGTGGGTCTATATGTAACTGTAACAAAATGCACCGGCTGGGAAAGTAATTCAATTCAGTGGCTACAAAAATACGTATTATGAAATTAATAGTATCTGATCATTACTTTGACACAACCAGGTTACCCGCAGCACTCTCAATAGTTGGTCCGCAGCGTGCATTCTTTCTCCCACCATTGGTATTTGGATGATATATTTGGCCAAAATCCCTTTTGACCATTTGATATGTAACCGAATTGAGAATTCTACTAAATTCAGCTCCACCATCTGTAGGGCACACTCAGCACTCTTAGCAGTTAGCACAGTGACAATAGTTGGTCCTCATCAGCATGGATTCTTCCATCCCATGAAAGGAAACTAAAACTGCTCAATGATGGATTTTACCAAAAATCATTTTTATTTTTGGATTGAACCGAATTGAGTAATTTCAGCTCTGACATCTGAAGGGCACTCATCACACGTCAGAAGTGAGGAGCAGAGAGTGACAATAGTTGGTCCGCAGCCTGCAGTTTCCCTTCCTACGTATGAAAGGAAAAATCACCGAAACAAATTTAATGGCATCCAACAATCATTGTGCCAAATGCAGGACGTCTCACCACTGATGACTTCTTGGTGATACTACATAATTTGGTTAAAATCCTTTCGGGTTGTTGGATGTAAGACTATCCGCACTCGTCATACTCTATTCTTATTCTCTAAAAGTGAATATTCTATCCTAGTCATCAATATTCTCTCTTCTATATTCGGCTTTCTGCACCTGTTCATACTCTATATCAATCCTCTATATCAACTACCTAATATTTTATTCAACCATCTCCTTTCATCTCTCCTCTTTTCTTTTCTTTTTCCACATCTTTCCCTTTTTACAATAGATTAAAATTCCAATTTTTAATTAAACAATAAAAAATTTTCATTTTCCTCGTTTCTTTTTTTTTCCTTTTTCTCTTTTTTCTTTTCCCTTCTTCTCCCTTCTCTCTCCTCCTTCTCTCCTCACCTACCTGCGCATCTCTCCCTCGTTCTCTCCTCCATCTCCTCCACGCGCCTCCACCGCGCGCCGTCGGCCGGGCCGGCCTCGCGCGCGCCACCGGCTCCCCGGCCCGCCCCGCTCCCCCAGCGCGCCGCGCCTCCCCCGCCCGCCCCGCTCCTCCTCGGTGTCGCCGCCTCCCCTACGGGCCCGTGCACGCGCTGCCGCCGCTCCTCCCCCGCGGGCCCGCGCGCGCCGCGCTCCTCCTCCCTCCCGCGGGCCCGCGCGCGCCGCCGCCTCCTCCTCCCCCGCGGGCCCGCTCTGTCCCTCCCTCCGCCTCCCCGCGCCACCGCCGGCGGGCCACCTCCCCACCCCGGCGCGCCACCGGCGACGCCGCCGGGACCCGATTCGAGCTCCACCTCCTCCCCCGCCGGGCCCACCCGCTCCTAGATCTCGCGGCGTCTCCTCCCTCTCCGGCGGCCCCTCCCTCTCCGGTGGTCCCTCCTCCGCCTGGCTCTCCTCGACGGCCAGCGGGAGCAGCAAGGCGCAGCGGATAGTGGCTTCCGACGGTTGGGCCGTGTGGGCCCCGTGCCACGTCCGTGCGTAGCGTCCGCACGCTACGCGCGCTGGATTTGGCGAGCGAGAGGTCATACGGGAGCATGCCGTGTCTCTCCCAGTACCCCGGTGCAGCAAGTTTTCCTCTATACCGGTACTTGAGGATGGCTCTCAGTATGCCGGTGCGGATAGTCCAACAAAATTGAGAGAAAATTTGAGCTCTGGCATGTGTGGGGCACATCAACCTCATCCTGGTCGTACAGTTCAGAAGAAAGGAGAGAAATTGCAGCATGAATTGAATGTGTAGGAGGGAGGGGGAAATAAATTGACGCGTGGGGTATGTATTTACCGTGGCACGCGGTATCCCACGATCAAAGAACCTCTCTCCATGTGACGTTCACATGCTTCACGGAAGCACAGTCCTTCATCTGCAGTAACACGAAGCTTCAGGAATGGCGAAAATCTCTAAAGGCGCGATTGGATGACTTCTCCACCGAACCTGGCTCGGTCCTCGGCAGCGTGGCCACTGCTGGCCAGCAGCGCCTCAGCCAGGCCCGAGAGAAACGCAGCGTCTCAGCCAGGTCCGAGAGAAACGAGATTAAATCTCGTATCCCGCGAGCCAGGCCGAACTCAGCAAAAGACCCATTCGCGGATGCAAGGAGCACTAGGATCAGGTAACCAATCAACTGATGTTGCATGCGTAGAGCCAAGCTAACAACAGTGCAGGTAACCAAACAAAGGAAGGCAGCCTGGTTGAGGCATATTCACCCAAACAATCACGCCCTAATAATCGGCTGTAGTAGATGGTCAAGATCCAAGCCGAGCAGCACTGATGAATGCGTTGTCCCACCGGAGAATCCCAGGCCGTGTCCGTGCACCGATGCTTACGGCACGATTGGTTGACCGATATCTGCAACTCCGGCAACCTCCATTGGTCCAGCTCCATGCGTCCACTGATCGAGCCTACACTTGCGTCGCATGCACTTGCTTTGGTTTGGGCACAGCCTCGCCGAGCAGTGAATGCATCGCGGCAGCAGTTGAGCGCTGTTGCGGATGCTCGCCGGGCCGGGAGAGACGGCCGTGCAATCGCAGATTGCAAGTTGCACGGCATCGTCGCAGATTCTGCAGAGAGACAGGGGAGAGGGCAAGAGGGGCCGGACAGCCAAACGAGAGATATATGCCAAATCTCCTTCTTCCCTGCCTCGCCAGCTTGCCCGGCGTCCGGACAGCTCCACCGCCCACCGGCCCGTCACACCATGGAATAACTGCTCCTCCATTTACCACCACCACCAACACCCATCCATAAATCGGACACTAGTAATAGCTGTAGCCATATCGAGCTGCGCATCTTTTCTTGCTGCCACCATGCTACAAATTCCACCAACGTGTTACTACTTCCTTGCCTTGTTTGCACAATGCTAAAAGTGTTTTACCAGTACTAGTTAGATTCGTGGGCTACTTGCAGCAGGTTGCTTTCTTGGTGTGTTACTGCCGCTCCAGCACCAAAGCCTTCATCAAGCGAGGAAACGAGAGCAGAGTAGATCCATGGACTTGAATGCGCATTGAGTTCCTTCTGCGCACCAACAGTAAAAGTTTTCATGGGGAAGGACTGTCCAGCGTTGCAAACAGGGTTAATGCTTATCTTCAGGCACACCAGAGAATTTGCTCTGCTACCCAGCTGTGCTGCATCCTCATTTTATCGATTCTTTTTTCCTAGCACATCTGCACATTTAGTAGAACACCTTAATTTTTTAAACAGGGACAATGGGTGATCGACAGGGAGGAGTTGTGGAGAAAAATTGTCAGATCAGGATGCTGGGAGTAGGAAGAACAAACTTGAGGATGGGAGAGAATGCCGATCCATGCCTCGACATTCCGACGCCCGGCCGTGTAATCGCCTGCCACAACGAACACAGAGACAAATTCATTGGGTGGAAACGTTGTGAGACTACTACTGTCATGGGCAATTTTAATGTTCACGTACGTTGCAGAACTACTTCTGTAAGTACTAATGTACTACAGTGTTGCATTCGTCGGAGCCAATCAATCCAGCAACGGATCCCAAATTCCCAATAGTCCTGGATGGCAGCCCAAACTTCTAAGCTTGGCTAGGCTCAGAAAATCAATGCAGCCTGGAAACTTGGGCAAGCCCAATAATAAATAGCAGCCCGTTGAAGCTTTCCGGCCGAGCTTCAAAGGCCTCTATGGGCAGAACTGCGAATAGCA
The DNA here is from genome assembly GCA_031894775.1 of Chloris gayana. Taxonomy (NCBI): domain Eukaryota; kingdom Viridiplantae; phylum Streptophyta; class Magnoliopsida; order Poales; family Poaceae; genus Chloris; species Chloris gayana. The sequence continues at coordinate 654,015 of JAUNZO010003727.1, forward strand.
GCCCATGTGCCTAAAGACCGATTAGCGGCCCATATAGTCAATGAAGTCAGACAGTCAGTCATGCCAGCGGCGACACGAGCGTTGCTTGCCGAGAGATGCTAGTGCAGGTTTTATTGCTGCAGCTCAAAGATTTCTAATGCATGTGGGATTGCGGGAGACGCCTCAATGACGGAGGCCTATGCACTGCGCGATGGGCTACGGCTTAGAAGAACAAGTCGGGTGCAATCAAATTATTATTTAAACTGAATGTTTGCAAGTTGTAAACACAATGAAAGATGGAGGCTTCTCGGCAACCTCGGCACCAACCATCTATGTTGAATGCCTAGAGCATTGGTGTGTGGGTTTGACTCAATTTCCATAGACCACTGTAATAGAGAGGCAAATTCTGTAGCACATGTGCTAGGTAGAAAAATTCTTTTCTCAATGTGTCGACTTGTACCCGGGCCGACGAGCCCCTAGATGCATTATAGCAGCTCTGGCTAAGTATGTAACTATATTCTCCAATCAATAAAGCTAGCCCGATGGCCTTTCCTCAAAAAAAATAATAAAAATGAGCGGCTTAATTCTCGCGTTATTCATGACAGTAATTCCACAGCGACATTAAAAATCTCCAGCCGAGGAATGGAGTAACTCCGGGCCCAAAATGTACGTTTACGTTAATTGCTACATTCATCAAGGAACACACAACCGTACCATCACCTCCATTCGTGGGTTACACAACCGTGCCATCACCTCCATCCGTGGGTTACTTCTGTCCATGCTCGTGGTATTCCACCGGCCGTCACATTGGTTCTATTAAACCATTAGTCTAATTGAAGCTCCAACTAAGATTCCCAGTCTCGTCAATCCAAAAGACTAGTCGATAGGTGAGGGTCCCTCCATCTTATAAATTGGCCCTCTCATCAATATCCCATATGGGACTAAACCAAACAGTCTCTCTTAACTCCGTCCCATACTTCATCAACGCCGACGACATGCAATTCAATGTCGGTGAACGCCTCATCGTTCGTCCGCTCACCGCCTCCTCTGCCGTCGTTGCCTCCAACAAGCCGGTGTTTTCATTGCCATCACCGGAACCGCCTCCGTCCGACACCCAAAAGATGGTCTCATTTGTCGAGCACCCTCACCGCCTTATCGTTCGTGGAGCAAAAGTTCTTTAGTTTGATGTTGAGAAAATTCCCTCTATGGACGTGGCGGCCTGGCCGGGGCACGTGGGGAAAAGGAAGGGGGGGGGGTACGAGGGGATTTGGCGGGTGCGACGTGGCGTGCGAGGCCGTCGGCGTCGCGTGGCGCCGGTCGGAAGCGGTTAGGCGACGGGGAGACGGGTATGACGGTCTTGGCGACGGGCGCGGGAGCCAACGGGATAAGAGGGGGGGGGTAGTGAGGCCAAGGGAGGGTGGTGGCGTGGGCACGCGGGCCAGCTTGGCAGGGTGCACGCAGACGCGGGGAGGCCGGCGGGAGCTGGAGGGGGCCTGGTGGTGGGTAGCCGGGCATGCGAGCGTAGCCGGTGCGGCGCGTTGCGACGGAGAAGAAGGGGGAGTGGGGCCGGGGCGCTGGGCTGGCCCGGATGTGGGAGAAGGTGGGCCGGATGAGGGGAGATTGGGTAGGGGCAGCCCATCGGGGGTTTCATTGTTTTTCTATTTTCTATTTCCCTTCTTCACTTCTTAAATCAACATAAATTCGAATAAAATCAAGATAAATCCAAATAAAATAAAATAAAGAAAAATAAAATAAGGTCAAGGCAAATAAAGTCAAACACTCAAGTTTTCAAGAGTTAGGATTTTATTTGAAATTGCTAAGTGTTTTCTAGCTATAGGTTTAATTTGGGTTTTACTTTCCTGTTTATTTTTGAAAACATTTTTTCCTGAATAAAAGAAAATGATTTATTAGTTGAGTTTCCATATTGGCTGAAAATCGGGGTGTTACACACGTAGAGCTCCTTGACGACCTTGTCCATGATCTCCGCGTGCGGTTGGACCTAGATCGACCTAGGAGGAAGGGGTCGGTGGGAGCGTCTGCGGTGGGGAGGGGATGCGCCGAGGGAGGGGCCGCGGTGGTGGGCTTGCGCCAGGGAGCGCCGCGCCCGGGAGGGGATGCGGCGGGGGTGGGTCGCGGGGAGGTGCCGCGCTGGGGGAGGGGATGGGGCGGGGGTGGGTCACGGGGAGGAGATAAGAACAGGAGATTTTTCCGATTCGCACGACTCCGAAACAGGAGGCGGGCGGATGCGCGTGGGGTGGAAACTAACGGGACGACGGTTGCAAGCACTAATCAAGTACTTATGGTGTGTTTGGTTGGCTGTGACTGGAAAAAGCTATTGTGAGCTGTGAGAAAAGCAGAAAGCTGTTTGGTTGCAACAATTGTGAGCTGTAGATTTGGTAGAAATGTCTACCCCAAGAGACAATTTACATGCAAATCAATCGTAAAACAATGTCTTTTACAGATTTGTATGTAAATAACAATCTATCTATTATCTTTGTATTAGAAGGTCAAAAGGAGCCATCACGTTTGCTTTCAAGGCCAAAAAATTACCATATTAATATAAAAAAAGAGAAGATATAGACCCTTCAATTTTATGAAGATTTAAGGGTCCAGATTTAACAAAGAGAGTCATGTCATATTTGGGAAGAAAAGTTCGTGTGCACATAAACAAAAAAACAGTTTAGATGGAATGTTAATTCGTGATAGAGTTAGACTAAGAGTTCTTTCTATAGTAACCTAATAATATATATTCCTCCTATATATAAAAGATTAAGGAAAGCTTGGCACCAATACGTGAGCCAACAAAAGTGAAGATTCGTCACTAAATGTGAGCACAAAATCGTCATAAATAAACAAACATGTACAGTATGACGAGTAGGAACGTCATGGTTTATAAGTAATAAACGTCACAATCATTAAGTTTTTTATTTTATAACAACCATGTGTTATGTGGGATCCACATGTCATTTTTATATGACAATGAAAGCAAAATGTAATTTATGATAATTTTGATTTATTAAATACTTTTTATACCATGCACACATGGAGATAAAGATCAATATTTCATCATTGGAGATTATGTAGAACAAATGCATTAGAAAAAAATCATGTCCACTTTATTTTCCTCACGTCAACTGCTATGGGCAGCACTGCTCACACCGTGCACGAAAAAAATATGAAAAGCAGACTCTACTCGGACCTTGGGCCGCGCTCTGGTTCCTGTTGGTGGGCCGTGGGTGCAGTCCTGCCTGTGGTGCAGAAAAACAAAAACACGTGTCTTAAAAAATCATTGGCGCACATAGGATTCAATCCCACAACTTGTACCGAACCAAACAAACACCTTACCACCACGCTACTAATTCACTTGGTAAAGGATACCGCATAGTTTGTAATTATACCATATTTTGTATCTCAATGTCATCTAGGCGAAATCTGCACCTCGGACTCGAGCACACGTAGATCTCTGTTCCGCCTCCGCCTCCATCCCCACACCGCTGCCCTCCACCTCCATCCCCTCGTTGCTGCCCTCCTCCTCCGCTTGCCATACCCTTGACGCTGCACTCCGCCTCCTCTTGCTATCCCCTCCCCGTTGAGCCCCCTTGTCCACAACACCGCCCCATCACCGCCGAGCCCCCTCCTCGATTCACGTCGCCCAGCTGAGCCACCGCAACCGTGTATAGCCTGCCGACGAGGCCTTTGTGCCATTCACTGTCGCCTCGCCGCCGACCCATTCACTGTCGCCTCACCTCACCACCGCGCTTCGTCCTGCACAACGACGCATACCGTTGTGCGTGGTTGGTGCCGGCTAGTCCATGCCGCCCTGGTGAGCGGTCTGGGTCAACTGCCCTCTTGGTTTTGGCAATACTAGTGTGGTATGCGCTGACTATCTCTGCAGCTAAAGATGTCGCTAACACATGCTCTTGACTGGACATTTTACACCATTCTTTAGAATTTAAGCATGCTGTTTTTGCTTCTATAAAAAAATTATTTCAGCAGTTCATAAGAGAAATATCGTCAAGATAGACAATTAGAAGAAGTCATGCCTTTTAATGCTATGGTTCACTGTTCCTTGTTTTGTCCAATAATTATTTTCCCACTAAATTTATCAGTCATTTCTGGATTAAGCTCAGTTGCAATTCTGTGAGAAACCACCATTATATAAGGATTTGTTGACTCTCAGCTGATGTGTTTTACCATTTGTCTTATTTAAAATATTAACACAAATACATATATTAATAATTAAATACTCAAAATATATTTAAAGATAAAACAAATTATGAAAAAATAAATAATATTTTCATAGAAATTTTGAACAAGACGAGGGATCAAACCTGCTAACGTCTAGAAGTCAACAAATACTTACATTCTTGTATAGAGGTAGTAATTTATCTATTTAGCATGAACGTGACAAAAAAGGCACGTCGATCGGACAGTGCAAAAAGCCTGAGACTTTCAATTCGGAAGAGATATGATCACTGGCTTTGGAAGCAAAAGAGCAAGAGAAGTAATGTCTCCTTTTTTTTTTATAAAACTGTATAGATTTGTTAACGTGCTGCGAAATGAAAACTTCTTTGGGATGGGGGCGATTCTGGCGATCAATTTGTTAGGAACACGTGTTTTTTTTAAGAAAATAGGATCAGGGTCCACGTCGATTCATCTTTCACAAGCAGTAAGTGTTGGGTGTTTGACGCTCCCTTCCCGTCGGTTTCATTTCCCCTTGGCACGTTGAAAACCTTTGCTTCCTCTGGTAACAGCCCGTAATTCATGGCTCAAGCAGTTGAGTGGGCGCACGACGTTTGGCCCGTCTTGTAGCCTTCTGAACGTCAGTCGTAACGGCCATGGAGTGGACATCATTGCTCCAGCCTCCTGCAATCATGTTTATGTATGTATACGCAAACAGAGGCTATCGCACACCAGACCCAGAGCACCGCTAGCTCCTTCGCACACCGGGGTAAGCTGTAACTTTGAGATTTCTTAATTGGATCAGTGTTACCTCGATCTCAATTCTCTAGTGGTGCCCTGCTTATTGGGGATTCAGGTTTTGGCGGTCAGTTGTTCCGTGCGCGAGGCCATGGCGTCGCGGGTCGGAGGTATCACCACTCTGTTTCTGTCGCTCCTCCTCGTGCTCCTGATCACGGCGAGCAGCTGCGCGGGGCGCGAGTTCATCGTGGATGGCCGCAGCGAGAGCTGGAGGACCTACCCCGCCGCGCCAGACGGCCACTTCCAGATCAACGACACCCTCTGTAAGTGACTGACTCCATGTGCCGCCACCATTTCCATGTATTCTGGATTCATGAAGATCTGCTCGCGTTACAAATATTTGTCCCGTGTGCGCTGTGCATGTGCAGTTTTTATGCAAGCGTACGCCGACGACGCGGAGGTGCTGCAGGTCAGCGATGGCAACTACGCCGCCTGCACCACCACCAAGCCTTTGCGACGCATCGACAGCGCCAATTCCATCGTTGTGCTGAACCCCGCAGGCTACTACTACTTTATCAGCGCGGACGGCGCACGCTGCCTCCGCGGCGAGCGAATCAGGATCCAAGTCGTCGACGACCACAAGAAGACAGACATCAACACACTTCGGCCGGTTCCCTCTCCCAGTCCCAACGTTCCGCCTGGGTTGCCTCCATCACTCATGTCGGAGGTGCCGACGCCAGCACCACTCCCTCCACCATCGAGGCCAGCTTCATCGGCACCTGCAGCCCTGCCATTTACACCACCAAAACCAGCGTCTTCTTCCCCAGAACCACAGCCATCTACTACAATCCCCTCCAGAACTTCGCCTCCTTCGTCACCACCACAGCCATCTACTATAATTCCCTCCATAATTTCACCACTTTCGTCAGCACCGCAACCACCTACAACAATCTCTGTCCCAACATTGCCCCCTTCGTTAGCACCGCAACCATCTGCTATAGTTCCCTTCACGACTTCGCCTCCTTCGTCAACACCACATCCATTTACTACAATCCCCTCACCACTCCAACCATCTTCCATAGTCCCATCCACAACCTCGCCTCCTTTATCATCACCGCTACCATCTACTACAGTCCCCTTCACAACTTCGCCCCCTTCGTCAACACCATCTACTACATTCCCCTCCATAACTTCACCGCCTTCATCATCACTGCAACCCTCTACTATAATCCCATCCACAGCACCGCAACCATCTATTATAGTCCCCTCCACAACATTGCCTCCTCCGTCAACACCACAACCATCTACTATAGTCCCATCTATAGTTTCACCTCGTTCATTAGTACCACAACCATCTACCACAATCCCCTTCACAACTTCGCCCGCTTCAGTCAGCACCGCAACCATCTACTACTACCATCCCCTCCATAACTTCACCACCTTCATCAGCACTACAACCATCTACTATAGTCCCATCCACAACAACGCAACCATCTATTATAGTCCCCTCCACAACATCACCTCCTTCATCAACACCGCAACCATCTACTATAGTCCCCTCTACAAGTTCACCTCGTTCATCAGTACCACAACCATCTACCACAATCCCCTTCACAACTTCACCCCTTCGTCACGACCACAACCATCTACTGTAGTCCCATCCACAACAACGCCTCCTTCATCAACACTGCAACCATCTACAATAGTCCCCTCCACAACATCACCTCCTTCATCAACACTACAACCATCTACTATAGTCCCCTATACAACTTTGCCTCCCTTCATCAACACTGCAACCATCTACTATAGTCCCCTCTACAACTTTGTATCCTTCATCAGCACCACAACTATCTACTAGAGTCCCCTCCACAACTTCGTCTCCTTCGTTAGCACCACAGCAATCTACAATAGTCCCTTCGGCAACTCTGTCTTCTTCGTCATCACCGCTACAATCTACTATAGTCCCCTCCACAACTTCGTTTGTGTTACCTCTGCAATCGTCTATGTAAAGTGCCCCAAAATTTCCTAATAAAATATTTCTAAGCATACTGCAGTACCATGTTGACGATTTGAATTTGCATTGCATTTAAATTCAAATTTGGCTAAAGCTCATGAAATTAGGAGAAACTAAAATATTTTTATTCAATATCTTAGATAATTGTTTCAACACTTTGGGCATTAAATGTTGCATTGTTTTGAAACAGGTTAGAAAAAGTAAATTCAATAATTTGAATATAATGTTTCAACATTTTTAATACTTTTTTTCACGTTTGTGATAAACTAGTTAGTTATTTTTTATAGATTATTTCAACATTATAAACATTAAATACTGAATTGTTTTCTAAAATATGGAATATGTCATATGAAATCTTGAAATAATTAACGTAAAATGTCAATCTTTTCCTAAATTATGAATATTTTTTAGAAAAAACAAAATATTATTTGTAAAACATCAATAGAAAATTTTCAGAAAATATTGAGATAATGTTTGAGAAATTATAAATAATAAATATTGAATAATAGTTGATGGGCCACATGCTGTTTCTCTTGTTGGCCCGCTCAACAGTCGCATACCACAGCGCTGAGCAGTCCCCATGGTCAAAGAAGCTAGTCAGCGACGATCGTATGTTGCGTCCCGGAAATTAAACGTATTAACGGGCAGGTTAATTCTCTCGCGTTACACACGGCTGTAATTCACTGCACCATTAAAATTTTGCAAGCGATTAGTCCAAGAAATTGAGTAACTCCTGTCCTTGAAAGTATGCTAACGGCTGTCGCGGCTAATTTTGCTCCCTCACTAATAAGGAACAACGGTAACATCACCTGAGCCTCGCGTATATATTGCACAAACCAAAGCATATAGTGCACAGAGCATAGAGCCACTGATTCTTCACAGCGCTAGATTAAGCTTTACTTGTGCGTCGAGCGTCCAAAATTAGTGATCGGAAGTGAAATTGTACTAGTGGAATCACGTTCGCTGAATCGATACATCGACCACGGCCGGCATGGTGATAGCCTACGGCGGCTCTGTCCCTGCTCCTGGCGGTGGTTCTGATGGCAATGAGCTGCGCAGCGCGCGAGTTCTTCGTAGGCGACCGCGACGGGTGGACGACGAACCCCGCCGGCGAGCCGCTCAATCACTGGGCCGAGCGCAACCGGTTCCAGGTCAACGACACGCTCGGTGAGTCACCGACTAACTGACTGATCTTACACGTGCCCACGGGATGATCATCCATTGATTGCCTGCATTGCATCTGCAGTGTTCAGGTACAACAAGGACGTGGACGGCGTGCTGCGGGTGACCCAGAGCCACTACGACGCCTGCGACACCAGTGCGCCCATCCTCCGCCTCCACGGCGCCGGCGACTCCCGCTTCGTCTTCCCCGACTCCGGCCCCTACTTCTTCATCAGCGCCAACGCAGGGCGATGCAAGGTCGGTGAGCGCCTCATCGTCGTCGTCCTCGCCGTCCGCTCGCCACCACTTCCCCCGACGTCGCCGCCTAAGTCGACCTCGTCGTCACCACCGCCGCCACCTCCAACACCCAAGCCCGTAACGTCTTCGTCAGCACCGCCGCTGCCAGCAGCGAAGCCAGCATCGTCTTCGTCACCATCGCCACCTCCAGCACCCAAGCCTGCGGCTTCCTCGTCAGCGCCGCCGCCTTCGGCACTCAAGCCGGCGCCGTCATCAACACCGCCTGTTTCCACCGCCCCAGCTCCGCATGCTCTGGCCCCGTCTCGGCCGACTCCTTCGGCGGGGAACGTCGTCACATCGCCATCGTCGGCGCCGTTGGTGGCCCCCATACCAGCTGGGACGAATGGGACCTATCCACCACCGTCCAAGTCGTCCGCCGATCCATTGATGGGTGCTGGCGTTCTGGCATGTCTTATCATCGGTGGAGCAGCAGTTCTTTAACTTGAATTGAATTTCCACCCCATTATTTGATCGGCCATTTAGGATGCACTACACTGCACAGCACATTCAGAAAAGAGGAAAAAAAGCTGTTTTTTATTGTGTGTGTGAATCAAAAGGACAGGTTCTGTTCTAGAGAGTGGGGTGTGTGTAAATCTTTGTCAGAAGAAAATTTTGGTCGAGTTAAAAAAGTGTGATCCAGGGGTATGTGTGCACCTACTTGTTACTACAGTTTTGCTTGCTATTTGCTGCTCTAATTCATATTTTTTCTCTTGTAAAGTACTCTCTCTTTTCTTTTTTTTCTTGACACAAGAAGATTAGTTCATTTTTGAACTAAATTCCTTGCCCTAATGCCATAAAAAAGAATGGAGGAAGTAACTAACTTTCCTGTTTGCTCGAACGAGGGAAAGGGAAATGCTATAGAGCCAACCTGAATGTCCAACTTTGTTCCGACTGGATGAATATATGACAACCAAGAGTTTAAAATTTCCAAATGCTGATATATAATTTCTATAATAGCTTGAGTTGGACATGAGTAGGACAATCGGGTTGGACCTATAGCGGTACTCTTTGAAATATGTTAATGTATCGGTAAGAATAGAAGACTTTTCTGCGTAGAAGATAATAAAAAAGGTAGAAAGGGACATTGTTTTTTATGCTGAAAATTGTGATCTTGTTCTTAAAGAAATAAGATGGGCGTTATACCACCTGTCATGGTTATGCCCCTTAGTACACTACCAATGATTATACACTCATGTTATGCATACAGGCGTGTGTGTGCCGGCAAAGGACGATTGCATGTGTGCCCGCGTTTCGATCAGAATTTCCTACATATAGGCGGGGTCGGCATAGGATCAAAATACACGCAGGTATAAGTCTTTTTTTTTTATAACAACGCAGGTATAAGTGTTGGTGTTGGCGTTCCCCTTCCGTCCGTTTCGTTTCCCCTTCCCACGTTGAAAACCTTTGCTTCCTGTGGTAACAGCCCACCATATATAATGGCTCAAGCATTTGAGTGGGCGCACGACGCTTGGTTGTCTTGTACCAAACCAAAAGGGCCGACCTCCGAAACGTTACGAATGGCCATGGATAACCCCTCCCTGGCTTGTTGTGTATCTATATATAATACGCCGTACATAATTAGAGCCTATATATCGCACAGACTAGAGAACCAAAGTCCAGAGAGCATAGCTGATTCTTGCACACGGCTGGGTAAGCTGTAACTCTAATAAGCATTATATATTACTCCCTCCATTCATTTTTTGTTGACGTTAGGACAGGTTTTCTAACTCAAAAATGAACTAAGTTCTCCTGTCTGAACATCAGCAAAATAAAACACAGAGGAGTACTCGATCGATGAGCATTGGCAGTAGATCAGTGCTAACTTGATCAGGTTTTTTTGTGGACAGTTGTTCCGTGCGTTGAGGCCATGGCGTACTCGCCGCTCGGATGCATCATCACTCTGTCGCTCCTCCTCGTGCTCCTGATCACGGCGAGCAGCTGCACGGGGAAGCACTTCAGCGTCGGAATCGGCAGCGATCAGAACATGACATGGATAACCTTCCCCGCCGAGCCGCAGGACCGCTTCCAGATCAACGACACCCTCTGTGAGTGACGACTGACCACACACTTCCATGTGTAAGCTGGATTCATGATGCCCGGCTCGAGTTACAAATATTCCTTTCCGTGTGCGCTGTGCACGTGCAGTTTTTCTGAGAGCGTTCTTCGACATCGCGGTGCTACGGGTGAAGGAGGGCAACTACGCGACCTGCAACACTAACCAGCCCATGCTCCGCCTCGACCACGGCCATCCACGCTTCGTCCTCGACAAGGCGGGCTACTACTACTTCATCAGCGCCAACGTCCGATTCTGCCAAGGTGGCGAGCGAATAAAGGTCCAAGCCGTAGATGACCAAAAGGAGAAGACAGACATAAACACCCCCTCGCAGCCAGTACTAGTCCCGCCGCCGCCTCCACCGCCAAAGCTTGCGTCGGCGTCTTCAGCATCACCGCCATATACTATTGCCCCCTTCCCCAGTACTCCGCTTGCGTTGCCTCCGCCGTCGCTACCACCATCTCCTTTCACGGGGAAGGCTTCGTCGCCTTCGCCGGAAACGAAAGTATCATCTCCTTCCGCAGGGATCGATTCATCGCCAGCGCCGTTGACTGTTCCAAGGACGAACATGACCTACGCACCATCAATGTCGTCCGCCGTTGCCTTGCCCTTGAGACCTGGTGTCCTCGCGGCATTTTCCTTGTTGTTGGCATAGTGATAATGAATCTTTGCTTCTTGATACAGTCGGCAGGTCTTCCTGATATTGATGTTTGTTGATGCAACCTTGTCTCTTTTTTTTCCGTGAGTTGTAACATGGTTAATAAAAGATTGTTCGTTCTTGAATTCGTATAGGTAGCATGGGATGTATCCTATGCCACACGCACAGGGGGAAGAGGGAGCACTAGTTGGGGTATCGTGCGCTTAAGTTAGGGATTATGAAAAATATGTACTTTCAATGGGTGGTGCTTCAGTAAAAAAAATCTACAGATTTTTTGGACACAGAATGATGATCCAAGTGTCATCAGCAAAGAACTCCAAATTATGCTTCATAACAGTCAACCGTAATCTACATGAGTTGGTATTCTTTAGTTTTAGCAGGTTGTATTTAATTATGTGTCGGGTTATATATTGCACAGATCTAATAATAATCATCAGAAAGATATCAACGGCTGCATGCCGCGGATAGAAAGAACTTTCCCTCGACATAACATTGGCCCTACTCCACTATGGGCTTCACCCTAACCCTTACCGTTGCTAGAGAGGAAGAGAAGGAATCAAACTCCCAATATCAAATGAGAGGTTTTCAGGTCCAAAATAATGACCATTATTTTTCTCAATTAATGGCTATTAGTTCAAGGGTAGTTTAGTAATTGCACTAAACAATTAATATTTTTTATCATACAAACTTGTGTTAAATACATTAAAACTTGACTACAATAATAACGATGATGATTAATCAAATTTAAAATAAATATTTTAGAACATATTCATGTAAAAATTGACTAACTTATTAGTTATGATGAATTTTTGTATTATAATCATATTATTTTGACAATATTATCCTTACGAATGGCCATTAGTTATTAACTTCTAAAATTTAATCTACACCGTTAGATTCAACTAATGGCCATTAGTTGAGGAAAAATAATGACCATTATTTTGGATCTGAAAATACCTTGACATGAGGAAACTAATCATAATTTAAGATTGATCTACTATGTTATTAGAGAGATGGATCCCCACTCTCCCCTGCTGGAGGCGAGTAGGGAGGGGAACAAAAATGATGGAAGAGGAGGCCCCTGGCGTGGCGGTGGCTAGGGTATTTTTAGTCAAGTGTGTATGATTTTTTCTCGCATTGAAGTAGTTGGGTGGGCACACTTTCAAAATTCCTGTTCTTTCTCAGCAATGTATGCATCAAGGGATTATTTTTTTCATTACCTTTTTTCTTAATATATACCATCTAGTGTATTTCTGTTGTTCAAAATTGATAAGGATGCATAGTTAATCAAAACGTTTTTTTTGCAGAGGCTACATAATCAAAACATTTATCAGGTTCGTAGCGTAATACTTGATCAGAATTGGTGCCTAAATGTGCCTGTGCATTGATTTTTTCCATCATTAATACGAGGCTAGGGCAATCACCCCTGCTTCGAGTGGATTATAATATACTCAAACTAGACACTCGCTATTCGATACAATTACCTCGGCAAATCAAGGCCATGGCGCGGTTGGCCATAGTGATCACTCTCTGTCCCTGATCCTCGTACTACCGTGACGGCGAGGAGCTACGTGGGACGCGTCTGCATCGTCGGCGACGGCAGCGGCTGGGTGGAACACCCTGGCCACGAGCCCACGAGTCGTTTAAACTTCAACGACTGGCCCGAGCACCAACGTTTCCCAAGTCGACGACACTCTCGGTGAGTGACTTCTGTTTCAAATGGAGACGACACTCCGCATGCTTCATCGCCTTCGCCAATTGTTGGGGAACGAAGGTCTACGTGAAGTGTGAGCTTTGCAAGAGGTCTATGCAAAGGTATAGAATCGACTACCCTCCGGGTGTATGCCTGCCTACACATGGGGAAAAATCCCCTAAAGCCTAGACGGGAGGCAATAAAGAATTGAAGGATGACAATGTGTGTTTGGTTGGAGGGACGAAGTGGTATGGGATGGTGTCATTCAGGGATATCTCTTCATTACTGGTGTTTGGTTCAGCGTCAAACAAGGATAGAGTCATCCCTCACAGAAATATTCTCTCAATATGCTAGATGAAACAATCTCTCAAAATTGGTAGGATGAAGCCTTTCACCTTTGCTGTCGATGCTAATTAGTAAATGATTATGTTTATCATTATATGAATAAATATTACTAAATACTTAATATTTATAATGAAAAAATGTTAGTTAGTGAGTAGTTTATTAAATAATTTAACGGCGTGTTGGATTGTTGGAAATGAGGACTAGGTTGGGGAAATGAGGGGTGGGTTGAATCTTATCCCATGTTTGGATATTGGGTTGGGGAAATGGAACAGGTCTGGGTTGGGGAAATGAGCCCACTCATTTCCAATTGTTCGAAACCCATCGGCGGGGTTGGGTTTTGGCGGGGTATAGGTACTGTGAATGCAAAATTACAATTTTGCCCTTGTCAAAAGTGCAGTGGATAAAACAGAGCGATGTCAACTTTTCCCTGTTCGGTCTCCTTGCGTAGATGAGAGAGAGAGAGAGAGAGAGAGAGAGAGAGAGAGAGATACCGAAGCTCCGCCTTACTCGAGCTCCTCGTCTCCTGCTCTCGCACGTCAGATCCTGAAGGCAATCAACCAAGTGCAGCCATCACGGCCGCCGGGCGCTCCTGTCCTGCAACCGTACGTAGATTTGTACCGTATTTTGTGGCAAGTTTGCACATGATTTTTTGCTTCCTGCGTCGGTTGCTCTTTTGTTCTTATTATTGCAAATTGATTTGATTTCTCCAACCTATCTGCGTTCTAGATTTACTTTTTCTTTTCATAGACACCTAGACAACAGGTAATGGGTGAATATTACATTCGCTAATTAAGACGTACTCTGTAATTTGTGTGACAATCACGTAGGTTTATTTTAGTTGGTTTTAGCACCTGTACGAGTAAGTGTTATTTTTTTCTACATTGTACTACGGTATTCAATTGACTTGTGACCTACCTGCAACTTTACTGTCATCATCCAATTGACGGATATCCTAAATTGCTCCTACTATGTACTGAGTTTAATATACCACTCTGCTTTTACAGAGATAATGGCTCTAGGTTGCGTCAATATCTTGATGCATCATGGGGGTGCTTATTCAAAGGAATGCAGTCTGACATACAATGGTGGTTAACTATCCATTTTCCAAAATATTGACACCAATCTAATGTCCTACTTCCATGTACTTGAGCTGGCCGAAGTGTAGGTTTCAAGGAGGGTGACACTCTATTCTATGCCATTCCTGGTGGAAGTCTTGAATCTGGTGGTATATACCATTTGAAAGATGACAAATCTGTTGCTGAAATGATGAAGTATTTGAATCAGACCAACTATCTTGAGGTTTTCATCCAACACAATGAGCAAGATGCAACTGGACATCCATCCGTGGTGGCAGCTGATGAACAAGATAATAGTATGCAGGTATTTGCTTTTCCTTCGCTCTAATCATGTTTTATTTCACCGTCTATTTCAACACGGATTCAGCGTATCATTTTATTTTAGCAAGCGAGACAATATCACCTTAATGCCTTGTCTAAATTATTTAACAAATTTCATTTAACAGACCATGGTAGCACCCCTATTCAAGAGAGATATGCTTATGTTCACCCAACACATGAGACAATCCTTTTCCGAATTATGACAAGCTTTGTGAAATATATGCTAATGATCTTGCCAAAGGATACAAGGTCAAAGGGCCTGGAGATGAGTTTGAACTGCATGATGAACACTCGCAGAAAACATCTTTGAACCAACCCATCAGTCTGAAAGTGTTGTTGACTGTCCTGGCAGTAATCCCTCAAGTCTAAATAAATCTACGGGTAGCCGCAAGAGAAAGTTTATGGACGTTGATGCTTTGGTTTTTGAGCTGTCAAATTGGTCTAAATCACTAAAGAATCTTGTAGACGCTGAAATAACAAATGTTGCTGCTATGAATGTTATACATAGTGCATTTGCCCATAAACTTGAAGCCTAGAAGCTTACAGATGAAAGGAGGAATCAATTGTTCACTAAGCTGACTAAATTTTCTGAGTTTTCCCGTGAAGAACTTGTGAAGGCTGCTCTCATTATTGGTCAGGATGCAACAAGGCTGAATATGTTCTTTACCGCTCCTGATGAGATGAAATCTGAGTTTGTTAGGTAGGTGCTTGACAGTGCTAAGTAGGTGATGTAAATATTGCTACAGCTGTGCCTTTTGCGTAGTATAAGTATTGCAGTAGGATACTTCAATATCAGATAGGTGGAAGTAACCTTATCCATGATCTGAAAGTGCATGGGCTCCATTTTGCATGCTCTCGAAGTTGTTTATTTTGAGTGGTGTCCTGCTAGCTCAGGAAGTGACTTAGATGCAGCATTCGGCTGAAATTTTGTTGTAAATATTCAAAGGCGTTATAAGTATGTATGCCTTAACGCAAGATTTCAGAGTCCCCGACTTAAAACTAATATATATTTTTGTGCTAGTTGAATTACACCTTGATTTTCAATGTCGGTTGCATCACTTCTTTTCTCTGTTTTTGAATAAACATGCTGCTTGTTATATGGGTGAATTGATGGGGGTTAACATCATGGAAATATAAATTGAAATCATCAGTATTTGCCTTGCAAATCAAGCATACTGACACTCTTCATTTCACGTTAAACAGGGGTATTTTAGTCAAATTTTTTTGTATCTTCATATCCCAACCCCTAACCCAAGTACATCCAAACATGGGAAAAGGATTGCATCTTCATATCCCTAACCTCAACCCACCTCTTCATTTACCAATCCATATCCTTATCCCAACCCAAGTTGTATCCAAACGCCACCTAAGTATGATTAGTATTAATTAGAAAATTTTAAGTTAATTAGTGATGATAATGGTTAGATAATATTAATACATATAATTACCTATTATTTTATATATTATTATTATTAAATTAAGAATATAATTAGACAATAATTCTTATCCCTCTCCTCCTCATCTTTTCAACCCTATCTATCAAATCAAACACCATGATGGATGACCATGTCCCATCCCTCCTTGGCGCTCAACCAAACACACCCTAAATCACCTACCCACCAAACCTTTAGAGCAATAAACGTACCTACATGCAAAAAGTTAGTAACTAAATATTCAATTAGTAGCTAGTTTAACCATCAACCCATAATACGAAAAGGTACTACCGCATGTGATGAATGAGCTGGTCTCCAGTGAATCGCAACCGAAGATTTTATTAGCCTTGCTCTTGGAAGGAGTTTCCTCCCAGAAGAAGGGATATTTTAAATTTTGAAGTGTCTACTTCTATCTTGGGAGGAGTCAATTTGATGAAGGTCCCACCTCGGTAGAGGCACCCCAAGGTAGGTGGGCAATTCACGGACCAGTATCCACGACATTTATGGCCAGCTCGATGAAGTGACTAGAGAACTACATGAGCTACAATATATACCTATGGGTAGGGTTTGAAATCCTAGTGGAAACCGGTCCGGTTTCCACGGATTCCGGATTTCCGGTGCAGGTCGGGACGGTGGGAAATCCGGGATCCCGATGGACCCCAAGCCATTGTTTTGTAGCAATCGGGATCCCGGCAGGAAGTTCGGGATCCCGGTCCAATTTCGTCAGGAAAAAATTCCCGAACTGTAGCGGGATTTCAATCCTTGCCTATGGGAGTTTCGGACATGTGTGTAAAGTCACCAATGGCCCTTAGTTAGTTACTTATGACTAAGATCAATTTCAGCAGGTTTCATTTATCTTAAACATGGTGTCACATCGTCAAAAAGGTTGACATGGAAGCGTAATTAATATGAAATAAAGCAAATGGGTTTCATGAGGATGAAACTCAGGAATTGTTTCATATATATAAAACTCTAAGGAAAATCCTATTGAGATTATAAAGTTCATCCCAACATATTTTGTCGAATCTCGATGCAACAACTAGGTGCTAATTTAATGCTACATTTGTCTATAAAATTATGAGATAAAACTGTACATTGAGAGAGACTATTTCATACACCAAACTAAATCTTCAAATGACACTATTGGTAAGCGTGAGATGAAATTATGCATTGAGACTGGCCTAATTATTACAATGTTGTTTTGCTATTTGCTACACTAATTTCCTTTTGCTTTATCTTTTGAGAGTATCTAATTTACCTCTTTGCCATGCTTGAACGTAAGAAATAGCAACATCATCCAACATGATCTCATAACTTAGCAACATTCAACATCCAAAGCGAATACAAGAACGTGGCTCGTAGGCCAACCATGAAAGAGATAGAAACTAGTGAAAGCGTCGAACCATCAACACAACGGAAGTCTTCAATCATGGGTCACCAAATCCACAAGCAATCAAGTGTAGGTGAGACCTTCCCTCCTCTCCATCAGCTCCGTTGGTAGGTTCAAGCTGGGTAACCGTGTCCGAAAAAGAAAGCGGGGAAGTCGTGAGTACATAGAGTACTCAACAAGATGCACTACCTAGCAACAATGTTATGCATGTTTGAATATTTCAAGGATAGACAAAGGCTCAACATCCTATAGAAAGTAATCTGAAGTCTAGGTGAGTCAAGTTTTATTATTATTCAAATTTTATAAGTGGTCTCACAGGAACCATCACATTTCTACAAGGGTCAAATTTTAAGTCCAACACACCTCCACTCGAAACCACAGCTCGAAGCCGAAGTAAAACACCTATCATACCTATCGAGAGGAGAAGTGAAAAGTAACTAATCATTCAGAAAGCTCTCGGGTAGTGTCCGTAACCGGGGACACGACTATACATAAAGATTCTATCTCTGCGAGAGAGTATACACATGTACCCACGTGAAAAGGTACTATAACATAGGGCTATCGTCATAGCCTAAGTATAGAAACACTCACAAGATAAATCATCAAGCATTGATCGGTGGCTTCCGCTCCTCTAGGTCCGGGATCCCTCCTAAGAAACGGTAAAGGGTTTTGAAGGTGTGAGAGACCTACCACTAGCCAGGTGGGGTATCCTCTACTCATGGGTCGAGATAACGTTCCAAACCCACTAACACAAGCTCCGCTACTACGGCGAACCCACTAGTCCTCCGCAAGTATCATGATCTAGCACAACGCCCATACGGGTCACATGATGTGTAAGTAAAAGCCCGGAGATAGGTATCCCGTTAGCCGATCCTTATGCTGCCGGGCGAGTCACCAATCCCCTCCTCCAACCAAAGTCATCACAAGTAGCACCACCACAACAGGGACTTCAACAACCCGAAACCCATACACACGACCGTATCCGCAACAAGCACTCTCCCAATATGAACTCTCCAAAAGTTCCCCGACACCTAATCACCTACACTCGCCACCACAAAAAAAACATCCTATTGGGTTAATAGAACAACTCAACACCTAAGAAGCACCTATAATTATTTAGCACAAAAACATGTATATCAAGTGTGGTTCAATTAAGCAACTAAGCATGCTAGTAAAGTATCATTAGTAGAGCATACTAGGGTAACTATAGCAAAGGTAGCATGGTATGACACATGAATGATACTAAGCAGTAAGTAATCAGTTCATATGCATGAGTCATATTATGCAAGTACTAAATAGGTGGAAGAGTGATGAAGGATGTGGCTTGCCTTAGAATCGGGTGGGGTCGGGGTACTTGATCGGCTGTCGTGGCGGGTACTCCTTGAACTCGCTGCTCCTAGGGCTCCTCTGTCATACATAGAATACGCAGAACGGGTAAGGCACGCAAATTGAGGCCGGAACCTCGCCGATTTAGGGCTACCTTGATTCAAGAGAAAACATCCACCTTTCTCCACGGGTATACGCATGAGCTTCGGGGAAAGGGATGAAGCTCACCGATCTACCGGCGGTCCCGGAAGAGCTCGAGAACAAAGAGCTCATCGCCGGCCATGTCGACAGCGGCCCCGGTTCACCGAATTCGCACCAAACAGGACATAATCTAGGTGAGGACGGGGCGAGATGGACAGCGGTCAACTAGATCGGCGGAGCACGACGTCGTGCAACTCGGACGACGACCATGCTCCTTTCGATCCTGGGCTAGGAGGGGACAAAGCGGACGGGATCAACTCTAGGCGAAGAGGTGCGCGACAAGGAACTACAAACGATAGAGGAAAGAAGCAAGGGCTCACCGCCGAGGATGAACGTCGGCGGCCAAAATTTTCAGAACCCTTGCCCATCCTCCTCCTTGCGAGACAAGCGACGATGTATAGCACCACAAGAAACAACGTCGCACGAAGAACAAGTTGGAGTCGACGAGACTCATCGTCGGCAACCTTTCTTCGACGGCGGTGGAAGAGGGAGAGCTGCGGTGGCTAGGATTTCGAGGCTTTGCGCCGCTAGGCGGTGCGGGAGGGTTCGAGTGGGTGGCGGCGGCTCCCGAGCTACTTGCAGGAGTGGCAAGGGGCAGGTAAGGTTGGGCGGAAGCACGAGATCACGCCACATACGCCTTAGCGTCCGTCAGGGTGAACGAGCGGATGGGAGCGGCGGCAGGTAAGGAATGAACTGTAGCGACTCGGATTGGGCCAGGTGAGTTGTTGGGCTTTGCTGGGCCGAGAGAAAAGGGTTAGGGAGTGGGCTTCGCACTAGGTTTCGGTCCATGCACAGAAAAATCAAGGAAACGGTTTGAACAATACTTGATTCCAAATTGGTTTGAATTCAATCCAAAATACACAAGTTTTGAAACAAAGATCAGGCTGTTACATGAAGTACGAACGCCTAATCAATATGTTTATTTTTCTAGAGAAAACGCAGCCAAACCTGTAATAACGGCAATTAGTGCAGCCCCAGTTTTATACGTGCTCGCCCGTGTGACGATCTGATCAAACGGACGACGAATCGCGTGACGAAACTCCATTTTGTTGAAGCTATTGCAATTTGCAGCTACCAAAAGAAGGTACCGCAACAACCATTACGATGAAGTGATTGCAATTTTGAGTTTTCTACCTATTAAAGAAGAATGTTTTCTTGCTGCTGCTTGAACTTTCGTGTGTTTGCTAGTTGCCATATATAAACGGGAAAGAGCAAATCTTGATATCCACGGTATTTATTCGGAAGAAAATGCGAAAAGCCCAGAAACAAGGAGAAATAGCATTATTTTTTGAAGGAAAAAGCTCCGAGGTACGCAGCGCATGTATAGGCCATTCTAGGTCTAGGGATCCATTTCTTTATGTTCCCTTCCCGTCCGTTTCGTTTCCCCTTCCGCACTGTTCACCTTGTTTGCTTGCTCTGGCTTCGGGTAACAGGTCATCATAATAATGGCTCAAGCAGTCGAGTGGGCGCACTACCCAGGCAGAGGAGGGGCCGGCCACCGAAACGTTAGGAACGGCCACGGTGGATACTACTCCAGCCTCGTGTGTATATATACGAAGATGGAGCCTGTGGCACGGAGCAGACCCAGACCTCAGAGAGCGCACCGCTAATTATTGCGCACACCAGCGTAATCGCTCCAAGTCTAAACAATTTTACAGGATAAATAAGCCAGTAGACAAGTGGTAGCTCTAAATCAAGTAGTGCCTGGTTTTGGTAGACATTTCTACATTGTCTGATCGAGTTCATGGCATCGTCACTCCGAGGTATGATCATCACTCTCCTTGTGCTCCTCGCGGCGAGCAGGTGCTCGGGGCGCGAGTTCCTCGTCACCCGCGGCGGCTACGGGAACTGGACGACGTTCCCGACCGAGCCCAAGGACCACTTCCAGACCAACGACATCCTTTGTGAGTGCCCGATCGACCATGTATATTCTCTCAATCGTGTGCATGTGTATCGTTAAATTCTCGTTTCCGTGTGCAGCGTTCATGTTGGTGGCGGGCCCTGTGCTGCGGGTGACCCCGAATGACTACAACACCTGCAACACAGCCAATCCTTCGGAAGTCCTCAACAACAGCGACGAGTCCAGCTTCGTGCTCAAAATCCAGGATTACTACTACTTCATTAGCAGCAATGCCTGGCGCTGCAGCAGTGGCGCGCGAATCACGATCCAAGTTGTTGACCACAACAATAAGACAGACAACACACCCTCGCCGGCGTCATCTTCGCCGCCACCTACTACTACTACTACGACTGCTCCCAGTCCCTCCCTTACTCCCCGTGATTTGTCCCCGTCATCATCTCTTTCAACCGGGAACGCTCTGTCCCCTTCTCAGGCAACACAATCATTTCCTTCAACCGGGAACGCTTCGTCCTCTTCTCCGGCAACACAATCATCTGCTTCAACCGGGAACGTTTCGTTCCCTTCTCCGGCAACGCAATCTTCTCCTTCCGCGGCGAACGATTCTTTGCCAGTGCCAGGGACGAACGGGACCGACGCACCGTTAATGTCGACCGCCATTGCCTTGAGAGCTGCTGCTGTCCTGGTGGCATGCCTTGTTGTCAGCTCAGCGATAATATTCTAGCCGCTTGATACAGTATCCTTCTTGCAATCGATGTTTGTAGATGCAACACCATGCATGATCTTGCAAGTCATAATATATATATATACATATATCGACAGAAAAAAATGTTCTTTGGCTCGCATACATAACGTGAATCGTGATACATGGATTGGGAAAGACCACAATAAAATGAATTAAAACTCGAATACTTAATACTATTGTGATGTTTCTGTACTAGTGGCTTAACAGAAAGGGGAGTACCATAGTCTGCCGAAAAAAAGTAGTACGGTGTGGACCTTGCAACCGTGCAAAAGAAATTATGGAATGTGGATTGTGAACTACACAACGTTTATATTGAATCGGGCTTCTCTCACTTGTTTCGTGAAAATGACTTTTTGAGACGTATCTTCAAACATGTATATACGCATGATATGTAGGGTCCTGTTTTTGGCAAAAGAGTTGGATATTCACTGGATACCCAGCTTGTCAATTTTGCCCGCTGAGCCTTGAAGGCTGGTGTTCTAGGGTGTGCCTTTTTAAGGTGTGCTTCAGGATTGATGTTTTCTGTATCTGTTAGGTCAATCTCAATGGTAGTGTCATGGTAGTGTCATGAGCATTAAATTTGCTGACATGACATGAGAGAGAAGAGATGGAGTGTCATGGGATGAGAGATCCACTGATACGATTCTTAAAAATTTCTTCTTGGTAAGCTGTGTGATGACACTGTCCATCTGAGACTGGCCTTAGCACAATAACAGCAGCGTGTCATTCATTAAGGAAGGAGACAAAAAAATATACAACAACCTAAGGGGTACAAGATCTAACCCAACATTAGGCCCGGACTAGGTCATCACCTAGTCTAGGAAAAAGAACAAAAAGAAAAAAATCATTTAACAACTTAGGAATTACTAAATTGTTGAAAGTTTTGATAGGTAGGGAAATCTTCTTGCAATCTTAACTTATTGGAGCATTGATCGCTCTGAGAATTACCAAAGGTTTGAGAACAGTCTCAATTTGAGCTATATAGGCGCTTCACTGTTATGATGTTTAGCTGCTCAAGTGTAGACTTGATCCTATGGAGAACTGAAGTTCATAAGACTGAAACACAAGTGATGTTGCTGTCAGACAATGCGTCTTGGCGCCCCAAAACTAACGAATAACCACACGGGTTCATTCAGCGTGCAGCCGGCACAACATATGCATGTTGATGTTTTGACCCTCCGCGAGTTACACTAGGGCTCACAATATCGAGGATATAAAGCTACCATTAATGACAGATACGGGTCTCGATTTATCCAATGACATAAGGAAATAGTCCAAATAAAAAAAAGTAGCTAGTGTTATACCATTGTGTCATCCGTCAGTAACTACTGTTCTTCGTAATAAGCTATATATCAAGCTGGCTACTGTAATTGGTCAGCTAAACTTGGTATCTTTTTTATTACATACTCTAACTGGGAGCAATTATTTTGTATCGATTCAGATGTTCCTTTTCGTTACAACAATTACTTATGACCACGCGACCTGGCATACTAGTTCGATTCCGTCCCACAACTTGTGACTGACTAATCAGGCAAGAGTGAGACCAGCCAGCGCGTGTGCAAATCGGGAGCCTAATAGATGCCTGGTTGGCTCCGCATTCTCAACATTGATTACACGGACAGGGAATTAATCCTGCCTCGAGTATATATACGCACACAATTTCACAGTGAATACACACACACACACAGGGCGCTCGCAATACAAAGTGTATAGTAGTCGTCTTGCTGGGGGAATCTGGTCACTCCGGCGACCGTGACCATGGCCGGATCGCAACTCGGGGTGATCACTCTGTCCCTGCTCCTCGTCCTGACGGCGAGCAGCTGCGTTGGACGCGTTATCATCGTTGGCGATGACGGCGGTTGGGTGGAACGCCCTCACCACGAGTCGTTCAACGACTGGGCTCAGCGCCAGCGTTTCCATGTCAACGACACTCTCGGTGAGTAAACTTGATTTCTTTTCGATGCGATCCGTCAGTGTGTTTTGCATATGCATATCAAGCAGGAATGCATGACGCGATGATCGATGCAGAGTTCCAGTACAACAAGCTGGGGGATCCCGGTGTGCTGTTGGTGAACGAGGCTCAGTACAACGCCTGCGACACCTCGCAGCCCATGCGCCGCCTGGACGGCGCCGCCGGTGACTCCAAATTCGTGCTCAACAACCCGGGCTTCTACTACTTCATTGACACTGACTCCAATCGCTGCCGCCTTGGTGAGCGCCTCAAGGTCATCGTCGAAAGCTGGCACAATAACACCTCCTCCTCGCGAGGAGCACCTCCGACGCATCCTCCATCAAAGCCTCCGCCACCACCACAACCATCTCCTTCCACGGCGAACGCTTCGCCACGTCCGCCGGCATCGTTGCCGCCGACTACGCCCGTGCCAGGGACGAACGGGACCGTTCCACCGTCCAAGTCGTCTGCCGTCGCATTGGGCACCGGCGTTCTGGCATGTCTCATCGTGGGTGGAGCAGCATTCCTTTAGTTTGATGTTTCTGATACTGTTAGTCGACCGTCCTCTTCTGATCCTTCTTTCCCTTCATGCGTTTTCAAATTGAATTCCGCTCCATTTCATCGGTGATTTAAGATGCACACTGCACGTTCGGAAAAGGCAAAAGGAGATAGAAAAGCTTTATTTGTTTTGACGCCAGGTTCTGTTCTGGAGAGTGGCATGTAAATCATTGCCAGAAGAAAATTTTCGTTTGAGTCAAAAAAGCGTAATCTAGTGTCCTTGCAAAAAAAAAAAGACTAATCTAGTGGTATTTAGACCTATTAGGCTAATCTTTGTGAGATTCCATTAACATTTAATAAGATGCAATAAAAATGATAAGGTGGTATATAAATTTTGAGAGTTATAAGTTTCATGGGGACAAACTTTTTTTTTGTAGAAAACTGGAAGGGCCGGGCTGCACCCTACTGTACTTTATTGCATAAAAGGTTTAAGTACAAAAGAGAATGAAAGATATAAAAAGTCAAAAGAAAAATAAAGAAAAAAAACCACATTATTGTTTTTGATCCATCCATTGTCTAAGCTGCTCTTTATGCCGGTCTTTGACCTATGTATCACCATGCTAAGCACCTTAAAGAAGCAGTTCCCGGTATTCTGCAGTGTAGGGTCCCTGTTATCAAAGATCCACTCATTTCTTTCTTTCCAAGTACTCCAACACACATCAAGGTAGCAGATAGAACTTGGTTGACAGTGTTTATAATTGATGAAAACTAATCGGTCAGGGTGCCAGATTAATCCCTTTCGTAATGCTCTAGTCGCCTTTTTGTTGCTGTCTTTTTGCTACACACCTTAATGTATTCATCAAGAACCCTCACTTGATTTAGGGTCACTACTAGAATTCGACCCTGCAATAGCAGACGTTTTGGACCCGCAAAATCGGGCATTCTTGGCGCTATTATGCACACGTTATTGCAGGGTCGGACCAACAATACCACTGCAATATCGGACAATGTGATGTCAGCTGCCCGATATTGCTGGCTGACCCTGTAATAGCACGGCATGTGACATCACAGTGCCCGATTTTGCCGTGTTTTTGGCAATATCATGCACAATGATATCACCTACCGATATTGCTGGCTTAGACAACAATATCGGTGTGTGACATCGTCATGCCCGATATTACTGGCTTTTCCGAACTGATATAAATATTGCTATTTTTCATTTCCCAAGTCACAAATTCAAATATGTTTATAGAACAGGAAATACATTCACATTATATATACACAAGACTATAGAAGCAAGCATTAAAGCATTATATATACACAAGACATAGTTTTCATCCATATTGGACCACATACACAAGTATTTCCAACATACACAATTCATCCATCAAAAGTCATCAAAACACAAAACAAAATTACAACTTATCCGGCCACTGCGGCTCTAGTGCCTTCAATCACTTCTCCTCTGCCTTGATATTTTGCACAATTGCATCTTTGAGGTCCTTTTTGCCACAATAATGATAGAGGTATTTATGCATTGCAACATCACTTACCAGATCAAAATATTTGCCTTCTTCACTACAGAACTCATGAAGCATGAAGCGGAGGAGCTGGGCTGCAATGAGCTCGAGTGTGCTTTCTTCTAAATAGGAACATTGTTTTATCAATTCATAACGTGCCTACACAAATGAATTATGGAATAATACATGTTTGTTAAGTAAAAAAAACAAATATAGTAGTAATGCAATAAAAATCATAATACTTACATCTTTCCATGAGAGATGTTCTTTCGAAGGGAATGTGGTATATTCCCCTTCTCTAACGCTTATGTATTTGCACACGTAGTAGCCACAATACACGGTCCTAGGAGGCTGTTTTGAACACTTTACAAAATAAAGAAAATTGTTAAGTTACATTACACATAAACATTAATTGAATAAAAGAAATGGTCATGGTATGAGATAATAGTACCGGGAATTTCGTTTTGTATCCAAGTGTGCTCCGTTTGGGATGAGGGTCATCAAGTGACCGATACTATAGGTTGAGCCTGCAATAGCAGCCAGCAGGTGATGTTACCATCGCCTGCTATTACTGGGGACCCTGATTTTCAATAGCGTTGTCGTTGCTGATGTCATCACTGCCCACTATTGCAGTGACCTTGATGACGCCAGCAATGTGAGCTAGCAATAACGTTTCTTTTGTGCCCGCTATTACTGGAAAATGGGTCATGATATTGCTGGCTCGAATTGTAGTAGTGGCTAGTGGGTGGGAGGGCTTGCTCTTCTAAACTAATAATTAACGCAATTATAAATTAATAAAGAATAAGTACACACAAGCAGTTTCTCACATAAATCAATCTTCATGAAGGAATGGTTTTCACTGATAGTCTTGTGTCTAGAGTTCTTTATTCACCCATCCACTCCTAGCCTCACCCGTACCGCCAAACCCTTCTTCCATCATAACACCATCCCAAATAATCCGAGGGAAGAAAAAAATTACCCCATCATATTTTAGATTTTGCCATGGAAAATACCCTATGTTGACACCTACCACATATATGCTCCTACAATTCGAAGCGAAATGAAGGAGAAACTCCATCATCCTGGTGAGCACTATAGGGTTGTTCTGACCGGGATTGGAATGAAACTCTCCTCTGTGTAACCTTAATTCCACCGCCAAGAGTGTTAAAGTTTGAACCTTTTGCAGGTTGGACGCTCCTATCCTTTTATAGGATCCTCAGGCTAGAAATATGATCCATATTGTATATGTATCAAGGTGTTCTCTTGGCCGGGATGAAGATAGACTCGGCAAACATGGGCTATCCCGAGACTCTTAGCTCCGCAATACAATTTGTGTGGGTTATATCTTTGAGCTACGAAGTCCAAATATGGTCATCCATATGTATTCCTAAAATTCTAGACGAGACCTACAACTTTTAGTATAAATCTTAATATGAAATCATTGGAAACTCCAAAATTACCACGCAATGAAGTAATGATTGCAAACATCATGAATAATCCTACCTTCATGTTGGTGCTCCCTGGAATTGGCCATTTTATAAACAATGTGTAAATAGGTGTTATAATCATGGTTTGCGAAACCAAAGAAAACCGGATGTCTGATAAAACCAATCCTGTCAGATTTGAGCAGATAACCAGCTTTTGTTCAAATAAATTTCAAAATTTTGAAATACCCAAAACCAGAGACCGAGTGGTAAATTGCTAAAACCAACCGATAAACTGAGAAAACCAATCATTTTTTACAAAAGAAGAATATTGTTAATAAATTGATAAAATCGAGCTACAAACCAGTAAAACCGAGCAATAAATTTAGCAGTAAACCAAGGAAACTGATATATTTGCTTTTATATCACGTCTAAAATCAAATTTTGATATTTGACCGGTTTATCGACCCATTTTCAGGAATACCCTGAAACCGGTGGGAAGCAGTTTCATGGTTCAAACAGTTTTATAAACCTTGTTCATAACAGCTGAGCATTTTGGCCGGTGTAAGAGCATCCCTAAAGGTAGAGACAACACTAACTCTCCATCTCATCTAAGAGGTAATATAAGAGTTCGTATCAACTCTAAAGTAATAATTGGCCCGCCTGTCAGTGCCTCAATTAATGTTAGAGGTTGCCTCTTAACAAGATCTAGCAATCCTTCCTCGCTTCTTTTTCTCTAATAAATAATTTTAAGAGTTAGCTAAGAAGCAACCATTGAAAACGCTCTAATGAGCCAGCACGGAACATTTGTATGGATAACAAATAATTTGTTGTTAAAACCTGTGGCATGGTAGTGGCCCGAAAAGATCAGTTCGAGAGGAAATTTCCTACCATGCTCTCGCCTACGTGACTACACCAGCCCAGCGCCGCTCGTTCCCTCTCCTATGCACTAGCCATCGACCACCACTGCTCTATCTCCTCTAAATCCACTGTCCGCAACCCGTCATCTACGCCCACAGGTTTCTACGTGCTCCTTCTCCCTCTTGTCTGCGTCGCCGACCGTCGCACTCTTTCTCTCCTCTGCGTTTCGGTAGCCACCACCTTCTTTCCCTCCTGTCCGCCCAACGGCCGAGGGTCATGGGCCGCTTCCTATCCTCTGCCCCGACAACCGCAGCCTACACCCTCATCCGCTCCTTCGCACCTACCACACCGGTAGAGATGCGGGACGCCATGCTACCGGGCTGTCATGCTTGCTGGCTAAACAGTCTACTACA
This sequence comes from Chloris gayana, assembly GCA_031894775.1. Taxonomy (NCBI): domain Eukaryota; kingdom Viridiplantae; phylum Streptophyta; class Magnoliopsida; order Poales; family Poaceae; genus Chloris; species Chloris gayana. Next base: position 682,152 of record JAUNZO010003727.1, read on the forward strand.
GCACGGGTTAAGACATTGCGGGCCATTCAGCAAGCTGATCCCGTACGCTAAGGTAGGGTCCGGCTGTGTGCCAGATCAAGTGGGTCATGCCTTGCCATTACTGACAACCCAAATGCCCAACTATACATAAATATTTTATTATATACGCTTTGGGATATAGATAATGGAGAAGGAATCTCAACAAATAGTACATGTTGTGATATATTTCTAACGGTAGCCTTCAAGTCTTGCGTGTTGGTGTACTTGTATGTCTTGTTGTTGGTGAAGCATTAATTTTACGTTCCTCCTAGATTTCGATAGACAAGGCAGGCGGGGGCACGTGGCGCGCACGCGTTGGCGGGAGCAAAGCAAAGCGGGTGTGGGCGCATGGGTAACGGGTGTGAAATTTTTTGATGTGATCTGATTTTATTTGGAGTTTGAAAACTGTAGGATTATGTGCCTATGTATAAGATGCATTCCAATTATTTATGTTATGTATTTACATGGAAAAAATTGAATTTTATCATTTGTTTGCACTATTTTCTCTTAACAGGTCAGGAAAAAATAGAAAATCTAAAAACCGAAACCCAGGTTACTCTGAAAAATAGCAAGTCTCTTAATTTTATGGGCCGGGTCCCTGCTGGGATTGATGTTTTGATCCTTTGTGTGTTTAATTTGGCCCTTTAGTTCATAATAAAGACGATATTAATTTAATTTTATCAATAGCACAGATAGGGGAGTATAAGGAAGTATTTCAAAAGAGGAATGCACTAAACGGTAACCATATTCTGGTTTGACAGTTACCAGCAATCGCAAGGTGACCTGCTCTAAGTGGGGGCATATTATTTCTTAATACAAATGTTCCGTCGTTGCAACAATTACTTATAACCAAGTAAATGTATATATTAGTATAAAATCACGCGATCTGGCATACTAATTCCACACCAGTTCACAACCTGTGCCTGGTTTTTTAGGCGCAATGAAGCCTGCGTGTGCAAATAGAGTGCCTAATAATTGGTGCTTGGTCAGCATAGAACATCCATTACGAAGACGGGCAATCGATATATATATATATATATACACACACGTACAATTTCACAAAAACAAATAGCAGAGAGAGTAGTGGTGGTCGGGGAATCAGGTCGCTCCGGCAAGGTCGAAGCCATGGCGTCGCAACTCGGAGTGATCACCCTATCCTTGCTCCTCGCCCTCTTGACGGCGAGAAGCTGCGTTGGACGTGTCTTCTTCGTCGGCGATGACGGCGGTTGGGTGGAACGCCCTGCCCACGACTCATTCAACGACTGGGCTCAGCGCCAGCGTTTCCAGGTTAACGACACTCTCGGTGAGTGACTTGATTTCTTTTCGATCCGTACGTTTGCGTTGCATATTATGCAGACATCAGACTGAGTCAGTGTACGCGAGCGGTGCGCAGAGTTCAAGTACAGCAAGCACGGGGATCCCGGTGTGCTGTTGGTGAACGAGGCTCAGTACAACGCCTGCAACACCTCGCAGCCCATGCGCCGCCTGGACGGCGCCGCCGGTGACTCCAAATTCGTGCTCGACAACCCGGGCTTCTACTACTTCATCGACACTGACTCCAATCGCTGCCGCCTTGGTGAGCGCCTCGTCGTTGACGTCCAACACCTGAACAACAACAAACCCTCGTCAAAGTCGTCCCATGCGAGGGGTGGTGGTGTTCTGGCTCTGGCGTGCCTCCTTCTCGGTGGAGCAGCGATTCTTGTTTGATACGGTCGATACTACACCGTTCCAAGATCAATAATGTTTGATCTTTCACGAATTAAAACTTCATTCGGTCCCGTCCGGTCTGTGATATAGATTTAATTGTTTCTGGATTTTATGGTGCACGTCCTGAAATAACTTCTTTTTTTGCGAATTGTCCCAATATAACTTTGCTATGGCTTACAGAGTGGTTGTGATATTTGTAAATCTTAAGAATGATATTTTCATTCGAGGAAACGAGATTAATATGTTTTTGTATGTGTCATTTTCATTTTGGTATAGTACTAGATAAAATTTACTCTTCAAGTTTATGACCTTTATGCTTTAAGCAATAGTGTCGTGGCATGCTTCAGGTCTTTTATTTTACTGTTCAAAATACGTAATGGTTAGTATTCTCTCAAAAGTATCTTTATCCGGAAGTGTATATTTTTTACCTTCTACCTCCTAATACTGGCAATATTTTATTAAGCTGTGGGGTACTACTCCACTTCCTGACTGCGGTGAGCATTGATCCGACGGCATAGATTACCCATTCATTGGTTTAAACTTAGTTAACCGGGGTTGATACTATACATATCACCCTAATAAGTGATCAAGAAGACATCTGGGCTTGAGAATAGAATGAAAATTCCAGTGGAAAGAACACATTTGTCATTTGCCCAAAAATAATGTATTAATAATTTTTATTACCTTGTAAGTTCAAAAATCTCACAAATAGGAACCATACATATATGAGTTTTATTTGTTCTAAACATACATAAATTTCAAATGGATTTTCTACACTGCAAATCTTGTGGTAGAAACAAGTCAAACATGGAATGAGTCTCCTGGCACGTCTCATTTGGATAGTTGATATATAACTTGTATGAAAACAGTCTGAAAAGTATAAATCTTTTAGTCATATATAGGTTTTTTGTTATAGTGGTAGCAAACTATTTATATAATTTGTACAATATGTTCCTTTTACAGAACATTTTCTTTAGAAAATTGAATCAATTCAGGCATATACCAAAGTATACAGACTCCAATTGTTACAGTTTTTCAGCTATCACCGCTGAACATAGCGGGGAGAATCAAAGGAAAAGGATGACGTCCAGAGCGACACATGTGAACCTCAAATTGGTCATGCTTTGACGACAAAAATGTCTGGTTCCAGTGATAGTTTGGAATAGTATTATTGGAAATTGGATAAAAATTAAACTATTAGCTAAGGAAAAGAAGTGGGCTTTCTGAGGATGGTTACAACAACTAACAACAAAGCCTTTTATCCCAAGCAAGTTAGGATAGATTAGAGATGAAAACCAAAGGAACCACGAAAAGGAGAGATCCAGAACGAACACAAGATAAAAGACAAAAGTAGAGATAAGGGTAAGCAAGAAGAAAGAAAAAGGATCACGGTTCGGGCACGTCTATTGCTAGTCTCCAAGCGCTCCTGTCCATAGCTAGTACTTACGAGATATTACACTCCTTCATGTCCCTCTTAACCGACTCGTTCCAAGTCAGGTTAGTTCGACCTCTACCTCGCTTCACATTATCATCTCGTTTTAGAACTCCACTATGCACCGGCACCTCCGGAGGCCTCCGTTGAACATGTCCGAACCATCTCAATCGATGTTAAACCAATTTCTCCTCCATTAATGCCACTCTAACCTTTTCCTGGATATCATCGTTCCGCACTCGATCCCTTCGTGTATGCCCGCAAACCTAATGCAGCATATGCATCTCTCGCTATGCTCAACGGCTAAATGTGTCGCCTTTTTTAGGACAACACTCAGCACTGTACAACATCGCTGGCCAATCGCCATCCTATAGAATTTATCTTTTAGCTTTTGTTGCACTCTCTTGTCATAGAGTGCACCAGAAGCTTGACGCCATTTCAACCAACCGGCTGAAATTCTATGTCTAACATCTTCATCAATGTCAACGTCCTTCTCGAGGATGGTTATTGGGGAAAACAGAAACAAATTCATTTTGATGGAAAAGGAAAATAGAAACGAACACAGTGGTATGCCAACACAAACTTGCATCACACCATGCAGAAAAACAAATTCACGAGATCTTTTGTGATAGCCTACATGAAGGAACGACCAAATCATTTGCGAGTCTATCGTGGACCTTCAGAAGTTATACAACTTTGTAGTTCAACATTTTTAAATTTGAATTTGAATTCGTTTAGGGTTTCAAAATTTTGAATTTGGATTTGTCTTAATCAAGCGCCTAAAACAAAAACACAGGACAAAGAGCTCTTTGTCGTGTATCTTAAGAAATCACACGACAAAGACCGCTCTTTGGCGTGTGCCTAGAAAAAACACACGTCAAAGAAGACTCTTTGTCGTGTGCCATTATTTTTGGCACACGGCAAACAAAATCTTTGTTGTCGTAATAAAAACACGGCAAAGTCTTAGGCACACGGTAAAGATTGATTTTCCCGTAGTGAGTAGAGACAGGACACAAACATCGCGTGGTTACAAATAGTGTAGTCGCAATTGACAATGTACGCCACCACTACAAATAATACCACTATTTGTAACCATGGCCCATCGACTTAACCCACATCTCAACCACACCACAAACCATATAAAAGCACCCAACCCCCTCCTCTCTCTCTCTCTCTCTCTCTCTCTCCTCTCGTGACTCCTCCGTCATCCCGGCTTCCCCTTCCTTGGGCCTCCCTCCCTACGACCCCCTCCTCCAGATCCGCCCGACCCCCTTTCTCCATGCAGCAGAGAGCAGCGCGTGACTTGATCTAGCCAGCCCTCGGCCCTCCGGATGCCGATGGTGGCGCGCGGGGCCGAATCAAGCCGGCCCCGGACCCTCGGACGGTGGCAGCGGTGTCCAAGGGTCGGATCCAGCCGCCGGCGGTGGCTACGCACGGGGGATAGGATCCGCCCAACCCCCCCCCTTCTTCCACGCGATGGGCAGTGTGCGAGGCCGGATCTGACCGCCTTCTTCTACACGACGGTGGCGGCAACCGGTGGCAAGGACCGGCGAAGATTTGGCGGTTGCGGCCAGATCTCTTCGTCTTCGACGGCTTCTTCCTCGACCATGGCAACGGGACAACCAGCGGTCTCGGGGTGGCGGCACGATGACCGGCGGCATACAACGCATGGCAGGTAGGCGGGAGGGCGACCAACGATGCTCGAGCCCTTGTGGGGAGCTCCTTTTTTTGTTTTTTAGTTCATTTTGCAGCCACGGTTGGTCTGCCTACCGTCTTTACAGGCTTTTATTTTTAGCTTTGGGGTCGTAGCCGCGATTCTCATACCCGCGGCAAAGGGCCATTTTCCATGGGCAACTCACGAAAAAAAACACTCGGTAAAGCCGGCTTTACTGTGTCTTATTTCACGCACACGGCAAACCCTTTGCCATGTGTCATTTTGTACTCTGTAAAATATTTTTGTTTGCAAAAAGAGAAAATACTCGAAAAAATAGTAACTCACGCCTTATTTTGCGTGCTACGTGTGATAACACCTCTTCCATTACAACACATTGTCACATGTGATTACAACTCATTTTGATTCTACACATGTTATAAGTAATGGAGTATACATTTCTTATTTAAAATCCTAAACGAATTCAAATTAAAAATATTACCTATAAAGTTTCATAACTTTTCGAGATCTACAACTGTCATTTTGGTAGTTTATCCATCTGAGGTCGTTTCCAAAATTTCAATTTCAAATTTGAGAAATTCATACTTTTAGTTTTCAATAACAAGATGATTGTCGAACTAAAAAGTTTCAATTGTTTTTTGAGATCTACAACTTTTATTTTTATTGTTTCTCCATCAGAGATTGTTTGAAAATTTCTAAAGTTCAAATTTGAGAAATTCAAACATACCTTTTTGGTGGATAAAATTAAATCAAATTAAAAGGTGTTGAAAATACAAGTTCTATAACTTCTAAAGATCTATAACTTTTATTTTGTTCATTTTTTCATCCGACAGTGGTATTAACATTTGTTTACAGATGTTATAGATCTCTCTTCTAGTTTTATGAAACTATAGGAGAGATGTAAATTTTATAACCAATGTTACTTATCATTTCGCTAAATTAAGAACTCACATAAATAAAAGTTGTGGATCTTCAGAAGTTATACAACTTTGTAGTTCAACACTCTTTAATTTGAATTTGTTTAGGGCTTCAAAAGTTTTATTTGAATTTATCTTTTCCATGTGCCTTAAACAAAAACATACCGACAAAGAGTTGTTTGTCATGTGCTTAAGGAAAACACACGGTAAAGACCATTCTTTATCGTGTGCATAGAAAAAAGCACACAGACTTTGCTGTTTGTTTTTTAGCACACGGAAAACAAAATCGTTATCGTGTACCGAAAAAACACTCGGCAAAGTCTCAGCCACACGGGAAAGATTGATTTCCCGTAGTGAGTAGAGACAGAGATAGCATAGAAACAGCTCGTGACTACAAATAGAGGCTTAGCCCATATTTCAGCCCACCACACCCACAAACCATATAAAAACACCCAACTCTCTCTCTCTCTCTCTCTCTCTCTCTCTCTCTCTCTCTCTATTGCCCATGCCCGTCCTCCTCCTCGGCGACCCCGTCCTCCGGCCATCCTAGCCCTCCCGACAATGGCGGCAGGGTGCGAGGGCGAATCCGCCCGACCCCCTTCCTCCATGCGGCGGAGGGCGGCGTGCGAGGATGACTTTTTCATGCGGTGGAGCGCGGGGCCGGATCCAGCCGGCGCTTGGCTCTCCGGATGGTAGTGGCGGTACGCGGGACCGGATCAAGCCGGCCCTAGAGCCTCGGACGGTGGCGGTGGTGTGCGGGCGGACCCAACTGCCCCCCCCCCCCACCGCAGTTTCCATGCAGCCACGGCGGTGCGCGGGGCCGTATCCGCCTGCCCCACACCTCCGGACAGCGGCGGCGACGCACGGGGGACCGGATCCACCCGACGCCCCTTCTTCGACCACCCCCCTTCTTCCATGCGGCGGTAGTAGTGCGCGAGGCCGGATCCGGCCACCTTCTTCCACACGGCTTCCACACGGCGGTCGGCGACTTGCGGCGGGGATCTGCGTGGATTTGGCGGTTGCTCGGCGAGATCTCCTCGTCTTCGCGACTTCTTCCTCGACCATGGCGGCGGGACAACCAGCGGTCTCAGGGTGGCGGCAGGATGACCGATGGTGTTGGTGGGAGATCACCACCTTACGCCCAACGGGCCAATCCGGAGGAAAAAGGTCCAACGAGGCCATGAAGGAGGCGCCCAATTCACCCGAAGGCCAGTAGAAGAAGCACTTGAAGGGAGCACTTGGCCCAACCAAGGGCCAATAAGGCCATGAAGAGGGAATCCAACCCACAATAGTTAGCCATGTTGAATGTTTGTAATTGTCTAGAATACCCTTGAGTAGACGAGAATAGGGTATGGGCATAAGTGTAATTTGAAGGGTTGATGGTGACCATTAGGGTTGAGAGAGTATGAGGTTATAAATACTCTCTCAACCCATCACATCAGTCTCAGATTTTCCCTTCCGTAACATCACGGGTAATATACACGACCATCTTCGAAAGGGGTCCTTCGTGACCCGGTTGTGAAACATCAACATCGTCTTCATACCTTTCCCGTTTGCTCATTTCTAGGCCTAGCCCAAGGGCCTCCGTAGTTTCAAAGCCCACTCAATTCTTCGGAATATCCTTGGGCTGGCCCATCTCTCGTTGGTTGTGAGCCTAGCAACCACAACAAACGGCATGCAATGCGCAGCGGGTGGCGGGCAGCCGATGATGTTCGGGTCCTTGTGGGGACCTCCTATTTTATGGTTTTTAGTTCATTTTATAGCCACATTTGGTCTGCCTACCGTCTCTACAAGGCTTTTGTTTTTAGCCTCGGGGATCGTAGCCGTGATTTCCATAACCGCGGCTATATTAGCCAAACTTGGTAGTGAAAGGCCCCCGATTGCGTAATGGTGACAACAGTTTCTGAGCAACCGAAGAGCAAATGCGGAGGAAGAGTAAGAGCATTGAGAACACGTACTTAAAGAGGGTTGTGCGTTTTGAGAGCGACCGTTTCATCTTTGAGGGCCAGTGTTGTTGGCTCTCCGTTTGCTCTTCTCACGTACGTTTAAACTTTGCTCGATCTGATAATAATAAAAGTCATAATGGCTGAAGCAGTTGAAACTTTGCTCTTGCCACATGGACATATATACTCCTGCGTTGTGTGTATATATATACGCAATATAATCTGAGCCCATCGCACTGACCAGAAGATCGGTGGTTAATAAGTAATACCGTATGGTACCAGCAGATCGGTCGTATCAAATTGGAGTACAACTCGAGGAGTCGGGTTTCGGTGGATAGTTCTGTGGGCGAGGCCATGGCGTCGTCGCCGTTCAGCCGAGTGGCCACTCTGCCCCTCCTCGTGTTCCTGATGGTGAGCAGCTGCGCAGGGCACGAATACGTGGTCGTCAGCGGCCGCCACGGGTGGAAGACGTACCCCGACGAGCCGCAGGATCTCTTCAAGGTCAACGATACCCTCCGTGAGTGACTGATTACACGTACCTTTGGCACCGTATACGCATGTATGCATGCCGCGTTACATTTGCTCCTGTGTTCTGTCTGTGCATCCGATGGATCCGCAGTTTTCTTCCGCACGCACATCGATCCGGTGCTGTGGGTGAGCCCGGACCAGTACGCCGCCTGCAACACCACCGAGCGCCCCTTTCTCCGCCTCGACAGCGGCGAATCCCGATTCGTGCTTAACGGCCCGGGCTACTACTACTTCATCAGCGCCGACGCCGGACTATGCCGCGACGGCTTCGAGCGACTCATCGTCCAAGCCGTCAACTACAAGCACAAGGAGAAGACGGGCGTCAACGCCCGCTCGCCAGCACTGTCGACGAACTGGAGCTGTCCACCGTCGCGATCATTCGCCGTAGCCGTAGAGGCTGGTGTTCTGGCAGCGTAACTCTATAGCTTGATGCCTTGATAGACACACAGATCCTCCGTCCTGGTGACATTGATGTTTCTATTGTTTGATAATGAAACCATGATTCTGTGAGTTGTAACATGAATCAACACGAGAAATGGTCTTGGGTTGGCCAAATCATACCAGCCCTCAGTGTTTGTAACACCACAGAAGACAACGAAGCAAACCAGTTCTCTACTTCATATTCAGTTTCATTCTGCCATGAGATCGATGAGAAGGTGTGAAACCGTTGACAATACATAATGCCAAAAACACTGCCAAATTTTTCATATATGAACACATGCAGCTGTGTAATTCCAACTCTAAGCAAAAAATTTTCCCAACTCAGCATATGTCCACGTCTAAGCCAATTTGACCTGGGTGATAGAATTAGAGAGGTTTTCAAGTCCAAAATAATGGCCATTATTTTTCCTCAACTAATGGCCATTAGTTCAAGGATAGTTTAGTAATTGCACTAAAAAATTAATATTTTTTATCATATAAACTTGTGTTAAATACACTAAAACTTGACTACAATAATAATGATATAACAAATTCATGTAAAAATTGACTAACTTATTAGTTATGATGAATTTTTTATTATAATCATATTATTTTGACAATATTACCCTTACTAATGGCCATTAGTTATTAACTTCTAAATTTAATCTACACCGTTAGATCCAACTAATGACCATTAGTTGAGGAAAAATAATGGCCATTATTTTGGACCTGAAAACACCCCTAGAATTAATGGGCCAATATATGGTCAGGGTAGCAGCCCCGTTCTTTTGGTAAACTGTTGTACTGCACACATTTGTTAGTTCGTAAAAACCAAGAACACAACGTCCGGCAGCATCTCGGTAATGTGAAGACGGTTAAAACAGAATTGAAAAAAGAACTAAACTTCACACATAGACTACTAAACCAAATCAATCTATTTATCACATCAAACACATCTCTGCCATCAAACTAATTTCGGAGCAAAACCTACAACAAAATTTATGCAAGGTGGCAGGAACAAGTCCACTAAATCTAGGTTGTGCCTATAAACAAACACCAAATCTCAAACCCGCAATCAACATGATTAATCAAATGAAGGTGCATAGGGGATGCCAAACTCACGGGGTGGGTGTTACTATAGTCGATTAAAGCCTCCTCATCACCACACCAATCTGCTACCGCTACTCATCGTCTCAGATCCGCCGCCGCCATTGAGCTGTATCTGACCTACCGTCGATATTGCAACTTTTGCGTGTTAGACAACGGCACCAAGATCGATTTATTCACTAAGAGCATCTCCAAGAGAGCCCCATAAATCTCCCCTAAATGAAACTATTACAGTATAATCCAAAAAACAATCTCCAAAAGCTCCCGAAAACAAATCACGGATTTATTCTTTCCCTAAATTCACCTCATTTGTAGCTAAAAACCAGGAGAAAGTTGGGGGGGGGGGGGGGACAATCCTTCTATTTACAAGGGAATTAATGTTGTTGTGGTCCCAAATGATGACGTGGACCAATCAAAATCATTCTTGATCCATTTTTAGAGAGAACTGTTAGAGGAGACAAGAGAAATTATCATATCACTAACAATTTTTGGGCTGCTCCTAAAAACAGTCTTTTGGGATCTCTGGTGGCACTTCAGCCGGCGTGTGGAAATTTTGTTACTAGGCGTTGCAGTGGAAGCAATTTCGAGTAGTAGGGTCAGTCCAGAGATCGAGATCCATAGGCGTCTAGTGTTTTGCTACTTCCCGTCCGTTACGACGTTCTGTTCAGCTTGTGAGTTTAAACCAACAGATTGAGAGACGAGAGGCCGTAATGATTAAACCAGTTGAGAGTCGGCCTCTCATCTTCAATCTGTTGAATACCCAAAGTCACCCCCGGCTGGCCTCCCAAACGTTGGAGCTCATTTCGATCGCTGCGCCTCCTCAGCGCTATATATATTCCAGCGCACGCCGGGCTAGTAGGCTGTAAGCGTTCCGCAGAACAAGTTAGTGGCAAATCAGTGCGCTGCAAAGGGGATCACTAGATTTTGCTCCACCATGGCGTCGCCGCTTGGGGGTATCATTATCATTGCTCTGTCCCACGTCCTCGTCGTGCTCCTGATGACAGCGACCAGCTGCGTGGGGACCGTATTCAATGTCGTCAAACATGCCCCTAACGGGAATTGGACGACTGGACCCGCCACGCCGAATGGCCATCACTTCCAGATCCACGACACCCTCGGTGAGTGACCTTGTGCGTATCAATGCTCCGCTCGCGCGCGTAACATTTTGTTTCCATGTGCAGCGTTCATGTTCGAGCTTGACAGTGCTGTGAGAGTGCTGTGTGTAAGCGCGGACAGCTATGAGACCTGCAACACCACCCAGCCCTTGCTTAGCCTCCAAGGCTACGATTCCAAATTCGAGCTCAAAGCCGCGGGATACTACTACTTCATAAGCTCCGACGATGTACAGTGCCGCGACGGCGCGAGAATCATGGTCCAAGTCGTCGACGGCAACAACACTTCCTCGCCTGTACTGCCTCCGCCGCCCAAGTCAGAGGCATCAGTGTCGTCAGCAACGCCGCCACCTGCCATTCCCTCCCCCACTCCGCCTGCGTTGCCTCCGCCGCCCAAGTCAGAGGCATCAGTATCATCGAACGGTTCGTTGCCTTCGCCATCGGCACCATCGCAATCGTTCGCCGTATCCTTGAAAGCTGGTGTTCTGGCGGCGTGCCTTGTTGTATCTTTTTTTGCAAGAGAGCCTTGTTGTCTCTGAAGCGGCAATTATTGTACTAGCTTGATATAAGATCCTCCTGGCGCTGGCGGGAGTCATGTTTATTGACGAAACCATGGTGGGGAAAAATTTTCTGTACGGCCCGGTCGCAAACGTTTCCTGTGCGACCCTGCCCAGATCCGTGAGACGTGAGGATCGAACGGTTGCAGAGAGAGGAGGCTAGCTGCTAGCGCCTGAAATCGGCTCCTAACCTGCTCAGGTTGTATTGCTCGTCATCGATCGAGGAGCTGTCGCGCGAGCCGGAAAACAAAGAAAATAGGCAATCCCCAACCTGGATAATCTAGCGCTCCTCCTCCTTGAGGTAGCGATGGGTGCCTTCCTCCTCTAGCCGGAGCTGATAATGCGTGGGCATCCTCACTTCTGGCTGCGATTGATCCTCAACTTATTGCTACGCCAGCGGCAGCCTACAGGTTATCCATAAGCCCTAGTATACCACGCAATCCTGATTCCATCGGCCGTGCCGTCACTTCGCTGATGTGTACCTCCTCCTCGTGCTCTCCCGACGGCGGGAAGCTGCTTTATTAAGTTTGTGTTTTTAAAGATTTAATTTAAATCATGCAACTTTCGTCCAAGCATTTAATGAAGTAGTGCTGGTGTATTCTTTTTATTACGAAACTGTAGTATGCCGAATATTCAGAGTGCATTGGGCATGTAACTTAATTTTCTCCTTGCAGAATTTGCAAGAACTGAGTATTCGAGATGTATTTGATGCTTATACATCAGATAAATTATGGTCGGATTGCACACACAAAACAAGTAGATTCCTGCAAGGTCGTTGTTAGAACTGTTACTACCACATTCTACGAAGAACCGACGTGTCTCAGTTATTTTTTTCTAAAAAAAAATCCACATGACTCTTCTTATGGCAAAACATAGGTAAAGACTCATATCACAACACTGCTAATGGAGTCCCTATATATGCTTGGGTAGGGGGGTTAGGGGGTTTCGTCTTCTTAGTAAATATTCGAGGGCTGTTATACCCCCTCTCCTGCAGGTCAAGTTTTTTATTACCATATTTTACACGAATTCAAATTCACCCCACATTTGACAGTATTATACTCACATTTTTATATGCCTTTTCCATCTAATTCCCACCGCCGTTTAGAATGACCTGGTAATTAAACTTGGGGGTAAATTTGAACAAACCTATTTGTGACATTTATTGTTAGGTCAAGTTTACTAGAACTGGCTTATGTAAAAAAAAATTGTCTTTTGACTCTGATTTATACATCATTTGCATTATTCTAACATATCTGGAAAACTGTTTGCCAAAACAACTTCCCTGGTGGCAATGCGGGTAATTTAAGGATCACCATATGCTTTGTATATGCATAAGCTGGTAGAAGCTATATATATATATATTTCAGCTTATGGTTAGCGTGTAATTTAAAAAACGAGACCAATTTTATATGAATGCTTTTGGACAAAAACTGGAGGCGTGATTAAGCACCTCCATAATATCTTAAGAAACATGCATACACTTAATTAACTGGCAAGGTGGCACGCTCTAATTGGACGGCTACACACTTAATACTCTATTTTCTATTTTTTTGATTTTGTACTGGTAATACTCTATTTGTCACATACTCTAAGAGCAATTACTATGTATCGATACAAATGTTAGATCGTTGCAACAATTACTTGTTACCAAGCTTAATAGCAGCACTAAGGCCAGTCTCAATGGGAGTGTCATGGTATTGTCATGAGCATTAAATTTGCTGACATGGCATGAGAGAGAAGAGAGGAGTGTCATCACCATGACCCTTCACCGGCACGGTTCTTAAAAAATTCTTTTTGGTAAGCTGTGTGATGACACTCTCCACTAAGACTGGCCTAAGGCTACTCCCAGTGGGAGTTTCATTTTCAATAAATGAGCTGTCATGTAAGCAATTTTGCTGATGTGACAGAAAATTAATAAGGAGAGAGAAGAAAGGGATTTCATCTAGATGAAACCATCTCTACACTGTTTCCAAGACATTTCTCTCTTGCATATGTTATCTAGAAAACAATAAAATGAAACTATGCATTGTATGAGGTATTTCATTTAACCTTGTTGCTTATTTGGCATCTTGAAAACAATGAAATGAAAGTCGCCATTGGGAGTAGCCTAATAACACAACCTGGCATACTAATTGTACCATCGAAGCCTGGTGATGTGCAAATCGGGAACCTAAAACGATTCTTGGAACATTATTATGAGGAGCGGCAACCGACCCTGCCTTGGCTTATAGTAGTATATATCCGCAGATAAAGTGCAAAGCGTCAGCTAGCGACACTAGAACAAGGCTCGCAATCTGCAAGTGGAGTAGCAGTGCTTGATCGGCCATGGCGTCGCCGCTCGGAGGTGCCATTGCTCTGTCCCTCCTCCTCGTCGTGCTGCTGATGACGGCGACCAGCTGCGTAGGGACCGATTTCAACGTCGTCAAACATGGCCCCGGCGGGAACTGGACGACCGAACCCGCCACACCGGATGGCCATCACTTCCAGATCCACGACACCCTCGCCCCTCGGTGAGTGACCGAGACCTTTTGCGCTTGCATGCTCCGCTCGCACGCGTAACATTTTGTTTCCATGTGCAGCGTTCATCTTCCAGCTTGACAGTGCTGTGAGAGTGTTGTATGTGAGCAAAGGCAGCTACGAGACCTGCAACACCATCACCCCGCCCTTGAGCCGCCTCATCCTAGGTTACAACTCCACCTTCGAGCTCAACACCGTGGGATACTACTACTTCATCAGCGCCGACGATGAACAGTGCCGCGACGGCGCGCGAACTATGGCCCAAGTCGTCGACAACAACAACACCCCCTCGCCGGAACTAATCCTGCCTCCGCCGCCTAACTCAGAGGCATCAGTGTCGTCAGCAGCACCGCCACTTGCCGTTCCTTCTCCCACTCCGCCTGCGTTGCCTCCGCCGCCGCCATCTCCTTCCGCGTCGAACGATTCATTGCCTTCGCCATCGGCACCATCGCGGTCGTTCGCCGCGGCCTTGAGGGCTGGTGTTCCGGCGGTGTGTCTTGTTGTCTCTGGAGCGGCAATTATTGTAGTAGCTTGATATAAGATCCTCCTGATGGGATTCATGTTTGCTAACGAAACCGTGGTTTTGCAAGTCGTCGGTTCGCGTCACCAGCAATCAAAACGAAAAAAAAAACGGTGCCTGTTCTAGACTGAAATTCCTCAGCGCAACCAAACGACGTACGGGTACCAAGCAGCAGCCAGCAAAGTTAGCCTCAGGTGCCAGCACATGAACCCGACGCAAATGTGAGTCGAGCCGCAGGCTGAGGGATGATGGCAACCTGCGGCCCTCCTGGTTTGTCTCCTCCCTTCTGGCGCCTTCCCCTCCAAATCCTCCCCAACCCCATGCCCGCTTTTCATCTCTCCCTCCTCCGATCCTCTCCGGCCTTCAAATCAAAGCCACAGCATGCAAGGCAGCGAATATAGTTGCCAATCGATTTACTCCTCTGACCAATTCACTTTATCTGTTTTGCACTTTAAATAAAACTTGGGCTCAATTTACTTCCATAAAGAATCCAAGTTAGTGCAATGTAAAATAGGTCGAAGCCGTATATTTGTGATAAACATTTTAAAATAGGTAAATTATTAAGGGGACAATAGAATTTGTGTAATATGTTGATTGTATTGCTGGCCATCGGCTGGTATATACGAGAGTACAAGCTTTTGGTGTTGATCTCGTCGTTGTGGTGGCATCCTACCCTGGTCATCTCTCCGGATAGTGGAGGGTGCACTACAAGAGATCCCGCCTTCTCCGATAAAATTGAAATGTCACAGAATTGCAGAATATTGTCACAGAAAGGTTTTTGTGACATGGGTATGACGAAAGCTCTATTGTCACAGAAAGTGCGTACTGTAAAGTGGTGACGTTCCGTAAGGTGTACGTCATAACTCCGGATTATGACGGAATACAATCGTCACAGATTTGTGACGATGCCTCAGCGTCACAAAGCTCTATTATGACGAAACTCGACCTTGTATGGTAATTTGGGCCGAGTTTTAGCCCAATAAATCAATTCTAGTTGAGACTCAATCATTTGGCTCGATAACGTAATGTGGCCCATTTAATTTCGGGCCACAAAGCAATAGGCTCTAGCTATTTTGCTCTATACAGTCCATTATTGTCTCGGTTAGCTTGGAAAATTAGGTCTGAATGAAAATTTAAATTTGGGCTAACTTTTTTAGTAATATTTTTAGTAATATAGTTGAGCGTTGCGACATATTTGCGTACTACGTGATGGGCTAAAGCCCATGTTATTGATGAGTATCTGGGCCTGTTAGAGATTTGGGCTTAAATATTGGATTTCTTTAGTTGGGCTTAGCTTTGTGTGTTCAATTTTAAGCCATTAATTTTGAGCCAAAATTCAAAATAATTTTATTTTCAATTTTCATCAGCAAGTTTATATAGCCCAAATCTGCAATAGGAAATGGCCTAATAGGCCCATTGTTGTTTTGGGCTAGCCCAGATGACAGTGAACCCTAACATATCAGCTGTTACCCAAAGAAATTCATTAACAGCAACCATAGAAAATGACTCCTTATCAAATTGTCCATAAATAATAGCACATACATTACACATGTAGGGCATGATCTGTTCCACAATAGATGAACCAAAATTAAAACAGTAGCAGCAAATATTTCCACCAGTAGCTACCACCATTTTGGTGTGATCGCCTACCATAAGAATTTCAAATGAGCACCCCAAAGAGGCACAAATAATCTACATTAATATTATTCTTAACCCTGCATTTCAGAGACACAGACTTCGTGCATGTGCTCCGCTTGGTGTTGCCGAGGTACCAATCAGTCATGGATGGAGCCGAGCTCCAATGACTGCCATGTGCATTGACCTGCTTTTGGAGGTCGTGATCATGCTCTTCGGGACAATGACCAAGAAGTTTAGGGTTTCAGAACTGTAGCGTGCCCCCTTGAGACTATAAAAGGGGGAGCCCTGGCCATGTAAAAGGTAGACTCTCTCACATCTAGCAACCTAAGAACACCATTGTAACATCTCCATGCTCAATAATATATCGGACAGGCAGGACATAGGGTAATACACCTCATGGTGGCCCGAATGGGTAAATCACATGTCATCGTGCGTTCTTCCTTAGGGATTTCCCTTGATCCGTAGCTCTCCATCCTCTCACAAAGGGTGGTCCGGCTGACCCCCATTTGTTAGTATTCGTACACCGACAGTCATGACTACGACAAAGCCTAAGAGCTTTTACATGACCAAAGACATTCAACGCCACCAAGAGAGAGTTGTCCACGAGCTTCACAATAGCTAGTTATAGGACTACCTACCCAAAACTAGTTGTTACATAAATTTACTTGAGGAAACCCTCTTACCGCCGTAATATATGGTTACCATACGATGACTTGGAAGATTCAAACTCCGTAACTAGCCTTTGGAATGTCTAGGTCGCTGTATCATACAACGAATCCTCCACCATATATATATACCTTACACAACATTATCTTTGACTGTCCAAAGCCGAAGTCTAGAACTAGGCTCTATAATGAGGACCCGGAACCTCACCGTAATATATGATCATCCCGGTTGTATCTTATAGTGATAGGCTTTGGAAACAGTATAATAAACGTATTATGGCTATGTACTAGGCTCATTAAACATTCTCCAAAACTAGACACGAGAAAACGCTCCCACAATGACAAGTAAATTAGGGGACGGAGTATCTAAGGTATAAGAACTATAAACATTGCACGGATTTGATTTGATTTGCCTTACTTAATTTTCATTTTGATCTAGTGATTTATAGTGTCTAGTTTAAAATTCATGCACTTGGTTGGTCCAAGATGAATTTTATTGATTAGTACTGTTGCATGTTTTTCCTTACGAAACCGTACATGAGATGGGTACCCATATTCAGATTGGATTGGGCGTGTAACTTAATTTTCGCCTTTCAAAATTTGCAAGAACCGTGTATCTAATGTATGCCCACATTAAACGTATTATGGTTGGATTTCACACACAAAACAAAATAAGCCATTAGGGTTTATTTTAGGTGTTCTCTTTTCATATATTTCTCATTGTGCTTTGGAGCACGTTCTCAGACTTATTTGTGGGTTTGCGTCCATAAACTTGCTTAACCCCAGTTTAATATCATGATAAAGTTAGGGAATACGGAGTAAATTTTAACCAACATTGTTGTGACATTGATCGAAATGAACCAGCAAGGTAGCCTGCACTAATTTGGACAGCTAGACTTTTGTTGCATACTTTAATTGGTAGCAATTACTTATTACTAAGTGTAGTGGCAATATATATACGATCACAATCTAACATCCTTAATTCCAGGTCACCACACATGGATGGCCTAAGACTATGAGGCTTAGTGATTTAGTGAAAGCTGCATGTGGAAATCGGGCACCAAAATTGTTGGGGGTCTAGCGCTAAGTTCGCTTCGTGCGGTGTGAACATCCCTGCCCCGTGGTCCTCCACCTCGCCGGATGGGTTTAAGTCATTTGTATTTTCTTAACCACTAACACTAACTGATTGAACGGATCGGATGTGCAGCTGAACCAGCGAAGCAATGGCCAGGCAATGGTGCGGAGCGTCGGAGCCGGCCGTGAGGCGCGAAGTAAAGAGGGCGGCCGGTGACAAAGACGCTGGCCATTCCCCCAAGTCAGCTGCCAGGCGAAGAGCATGGGACGGAGCGAAGCATCGTCCCATGCATGACGCTCTCTAGCCTGGCGTCAGCTAAGCCGTGGATCGCGGGAGTCGTGTACATGGTCCGTAATGCCCTCGGAAGTTACCGCCCCTCGGTAGTATCATGGACATTCAGCTAGGGGTAGAATGGTCATGTAAAGTTGTGGTTCCCCATGACGGTAAAAGAAGACCAAGAGTCATCTGTAAAGACACATGTAATCTTGAGTTAACTTCGCTTATTCAAGAGTGGTTACCTCGCCACCCTATTTATTTACTTTGCATACTAGTTCATTGTGTTCGGTGTGCTAAGTGAGCTTGTACCTCGCCTCTTAGTACACCAACATTGGCGCCTACCGTGCGTGAGCTTGAAGTTCAAGCTCACGATGATTAATCCACAAGAACCACGGCAGCCGCTCAGCCATTTCAAGAGCTGCCAGCGGGGCCGTCGGTGAAAGTGCATCTAGGTCCCTAATTATGGTTTTGAGTGATTGAAGTCAATACAATTAGAAAGGACTAATATTTCAAATGAGCTTGTACGTAGTTTATATTTAAAATTCAATTGAGAGCAAAGAAACAAAAAAAGGAAGTGGCCATGTATGTTCATATTTGCAAGAATTGGAAAATGGTCCAATTATGCTCAAGATCAAGATGTGAAACTTTTTATTTATGTCTTGAGTATAGGAAATACCGTACTATCAAGAGAGATACACAACTATGAAGTGTGAGAATTCAAGTGCTCAAAATTTCATCTCCAAATCAATAATCACTTGTCCACTTCCTAGGAGTCGGACAATGTCCGAGTCACTCGGACATTTGAGTCGGACTCCGAGAGACTTGCCACTTCGAGAAAATCAGGATGAGTCGGACTTTATCCGACTCACTCGGATATTGGAGTCGGACTCCATAGAGCTGCACCGCCGAGGAGTCGGATATATCCGACTCGGTCGGACTTTGTCCGACTCACTCGGACAAAGTCCAAGTCGGATCGAGCCCAACGGCTCTTTTAAGTCTCCCCGCACTCAAATACACTCCCAAACTCTCCCAAGCACTCCTCTTCTTCTAATTGATTCCCCACTCCAATCCTTGATGGATTTGTGAGAAGATTGAGGAGAATTCGTTGAGCTTCATCACCATCTCAAGAACACTTGTTTCATTCTCTCGCCGGCGCTTGTTGTGTTTGTTACTCTTGGGAATTCATCCCCTAGACGGTTAGGCGTTACCCGGCGAGCTCCAAAGCTTGTGGTTGAGACTCGGGTCATTTTTATTGCCCCTCCCTTCGTGGAGCTTTCTTTTAGTGGATTTTAAGCCGGCTTTTGTGGTGGCTTGAAGAGGTTTAGGGTTGAGAGCAACCCGGTCCTTGGTGGACTCCTCAACGGAGACGTAGGCTTCTTGGTGGAGCTGAACTTCGGTGAAAAATCGCGTGTCTCCTTGTCTCCCTTTAGTTTCTTGCAATTTGTGTGCTATAGCTCTAGGTTGTTCTTGCCGAAATTCCTAGATTAACTTGTGTAGGTGGCTTGCTTGCTTGCTTGTGCCCTTATTGCTTTAGCTTTCTTGAGTTGCTAGCTGCTTGCTTGTTGTTTTTATCCGTGGATTTGTCCAATTTGGCTGCCGATCTACTTTTCGCACGAGGCAGTCGGACTTTATCCTACTCTAGTCGGATATTTGTCCGAGTCGGACTTTGTCCTACTATAGTCGGACATTGAGTCGGACAAATCTTTCATGCGTGTCTAATTTGTTAAATTAAGTGATTTTCAGGATTATCGCTTATTCACCCCCTTCTAGGCGACTTTCGGTCGGGAACCACCTCAACACACTCGGGGCCAGCTCGGAGGACAACCTTGCAAGAGAGCCGGAGACCGGAGCTACTTCGGATCGAGCAATCCCCAACCTCGGCACATGCTAACGGTTCAAATAGAGGCCGACATGAAAAGCAAAACTCAAGCAAGCTGCCAGCTATTCAAGAGGAGAATGACCATGAAGACTTACAGCTCGGGAAACAGCGCTTCGCTAGCTCAAGAAGTGGATAGGCTGCGAAGAAACAACCAAGAGCTCGAAGAAGTACGAGAGAAGCTAATGCAAGAAGTGGCATTGAGAGAAAAGCTACTGCAAGAAAAAAGAAGCCCGGCTTGAAGAAAAACGCAAGCATGCAGAACTCTCAAGAGAAGTAAGGAGACTCCGGGCAAGATCGAAAGACAACGACCTATTGGCCACAGCAAACCAATACAACGACCAGCTATCCAGAACCACTATTATCCACAACAACCTTACTACAATAGACTATAGTGGCCACAATAGCCACGGTTGGAATATCAGTCGTGACTATTGGTGGCTGGCACAATAGCTATAGACACTATAGCCACGGCTCACGCCCACCTCCACCGTAGCCACGGCTCACGTCCGCCTCCACTGGGTTTTGGAAGGTGTGGATATTGTATCTTTTTCTTATAGTGTGGGATCGGCTGACCCCGATAGCTTACACGTAGCTCCGCCCCTAGCGTCCGAGCAGCTTCAAGTCGGCGAGCTTCCAGGCAGGCACCACCGGCGGTTGCCCGTCGAGGTTCTGATCAGCGCCCTCTCCTCCCCCGATGGCGTGCGTGGAGTTATGTAGCGTTATGATGATTAGTGGGGAGTTATGATGCTGAATTAGTTGGGAGTTATGATGCTTAGTTGGTTGATCAAGTCTTTTGAACATAAATAGATTAGTTTAAATGATAATGTAGATTTGTAGATAATAATTACGGAAACGGCAACCGACGACCCTCTGCCTCCTACATATTTGCGAGGGCGTAAAAGCATATATCTGCAGACAAAGCATAAAGAATCTGCCCCGATACTAGATCAGGGGCCAGGGGAGTATCGATCGGCCATGGGGTCGCTTCGCGGTGTGATCCCTGATGTGTCCCTCCTCCTCGTGCTCCTCACGGCGAGCAGCTGCGCGGGGCGCGAGTTCGTCGTCATCGATGGCCCCGACGGGAACTGGACAACTGACCCCGGCGAGCCGTATGACCATTTCAAGGTCAACGACACCCTCGGTGAGTGAAAGATGGCTACACCTTCGGCACCATTGCCCCTGTCGCTTTACAATATTTGCGCCGTGCACATACGTGCAGTTTTCCTTCGCGCGGACGTCTTGGTAGAGGTGCTGCAGGTGAGCGAGGGCGATTACGCCGCCTGCGACACCACCCGGCCCTTGCTCACCCTCGACGGGGACACCAGCGTCGTTCTCGGCAACACGGGCCACCACTACTTCATCAGCTCCGCCGTCGGGCTCTGCCGCATCGGCGCGTGACTCGTCGCCTTCGTCCCGTCGCCTCCACTACCGATGCCGCCGTGGTCGTCCTCGGCGCCATCGCCACCTCCTGTTCCCTCCACAACTCCGCGCGAATTGCCTCCAGCACCTTCACCACCTCCTGTTCCCTCCACCACTCCGCGCGAATTGCCTCCAGCACCTTCACCACCTCCTGTTCCTTCCAGTTCCGGGGCGGTCGTTTCGTCGACTTCCTCATCAGCACCATTGACTGCGCCCATGCCAAGGACGACCAACCACAGGACCTACGCACCGTCAAGGTCGTCCGCCGTTCCCTTGAGAGCGGGTGTTCTGCGGCATGCCTTGTTGTCGGCTCATCTATAGTTCTAGGCAGATCTGGTCGGCAGATGAAAGTACCCTGATTTTGTGACTTGTAATAAGTCGTAAATATATCCACATGAACAATTAATAATATTGTCCGTTCTAAAAGTTCTAATAATTATTTACCAATAATTTAACTGCGTCATGTTTTTTTTTTGTATTGTGTCAATATTTTATACCTATGTTTTTGAAAAACTGTTGACTCTATTTTAAAAATATTGACATAGATAAAAACTTACATTTGAACAAGTATTTCGAAATATTGAAGTCAAATTTGTGATTTGAAATTCAGAAAAATTAAGATTAAAACACATATGTGAACTACTGCTGACACGTATGTGTGGGCTGTTGCTGGTTCGCGTGAGTGGGTTGCGCTGATCTGCGGGACAGATCAGAGATTACGTAGATCGATGTAGGCATGCATAGGGGCTCCCAACTAGTGATGTCCAAATGAGCCGCGCTCGGTGGGTTTTTCATGGCGGTTAAAGGTGTTTACAACCAAAAGTGCGCTTACCATGACGAGTCCATCCGGGGCAAGGTGCTCGTTGATTTTTACGTGGCGAACCTGACAAAACCGAAGTTCCGGTTTCCAAAACCAGAGTACCCGGTTTCGGTAGCTTACGCCGCTCGTTGCTGTACGTGGGTGTGCTCGTGCTTAACGGAACTTTTTAGCATCAACACTATCAAACGAAAACTCTAGTGTTGATGTGGTATTTTTAAAAGGCATGAAATGAAACTACAATTGACCTTCAGTGGATCAGACTTACCGTTATATTAGAAGTTATATATTTGACGGGTAGTAGTGTTTGCATTCCCTTCCCGTCCGTTTCGTCTCCCCATATCAATTGAAACCATTAGATTATTAAGACCCTAATAATGATTGTTACAAGAAGTGGGTAAAACAATTATATAGGCGGCAGTTTTTTTGGACGAAAGATTTAATTCCGTGGGATTATGTAGAGGCGGCAGTGCATCAGACTTACGAGAAGTCTCAATTCGGCGCACACAAGAACGCTTCGTCTTGTACCCAAGTCAAGAAAGGGGTCTCTCACCCCTGTCTCCGAAACGTTTGGAACGGACGTGACGTAGAGATCATTCCTTCGCCTCCTCGCCACTATTAATATTCTTGAGGAAGTTACTGGTAAAGCGGAGTATATGGAGTAAACCTTGTTCCGCTTCAGCCATGGTGTTGCCACTCGGAGGTATCATTGCTCTGATCCTCCTCCTCACGGCGAGAATTTGCGCGGGGAGCGATTTCAGTGTCGTCAAACATGGCCCCAGCGGGAACTGGACGACCGAGCCTGCCACACCGGATGGCCATCACTTCCAGATCAACGACACCCTCGGTGAGTGAACCGTAT
The DNA here is from genome assembly GCA_031894775.1 of Chloris gayana. NCBI lineage: Eukaryota > Viridiplantae > Streptophyta > Magnoliopsida > Poales > Poaceae > Chloris > Chloris gayana. The sequence goes on from JAUNZO010003727.1 coordinate 705,233, forward strand.
ATATCCCCGTGTGTATGCATGCTCCGCTCCCGCGCGTTACATTATTCATTCCGTGTGCAGAGTTCGTGTTCATGCTTGATAGTACTGTGCCTGTTGTGCTGTGTGTGACCGTGGGCAACTACGGCACCTGCAACACCACGAACCTGCCCTTGAGCCGCCTCCAAGGTTACTATTCCCACTTCAAGCTCAGCGCCGCGGGATACTACTACTTCATCAGTGCCGACGCTGTACAGTGCCGCGACGGCGCCCGAATCATGGCCCAAGTCGTCGCCCCCTCGCCAGTAGTAATCCGGCCTCCACCACCCAAGTCGGAGGCGCCGGCATCGCCGTGGTCGGCAGCCCCGTCTTCATCAGCACCGTCACCATCTACTATTGTTCCGTCGCCCACTTCTTCGCTTGTGTTCCCTTCGTGGCCATCTCCTTCCGCGGGGAAAAGTTGATCGGCTCCGGCATCGGCATCGGCACCGTCGCGATCCTTAACCCTGGCCTTACTAGGCTGGTGCTCTGGCGGCGTGTCTTTGTTGCCGACGCAGCAATAATTGTAATAGAGCGTCAGTCATGGTGTGATTCATGCTTGTTAATGGAACCATGGTTATTTTGTGAATCGTAACACAATCAACACGATAGAAACAAAAACTATGTCCGTTCTAGACGTACGCCTTCCTCAACGCATCCAAACGCCGGGACGGTTGCCAAGCACCAAAATTAGCCTCATGAATCTGGTGCGAGAATGTGACAGGCTGAGAGACCCGGCCGCGCAACACGCGGGCTCACCGGCCATGGCAACCTGCGGTCGTCCTCCGTTTCCGCGCTTGCCCCTCCAAATCCCCTCCTCCCCCGTGCCCGCTCTTCATCTCCCCTCCGATCCTCCCCTTCAAATCAAAGACACAACAAGGCAGCTTAATTGGGAGGGCTCCATCCTCCATCCTGCTGCTGAACCGATCGATCGCGACGCGCCCCAATAATCCGAGCGACATGGCCCGCCCCGGCGTCGCCGTGCTGGCGCTCCTCGCGGCGGCCGCGGCACTGGCCTGGCTCCCGGCGCCGTCGTCCGCCGGCGGTCTGGACGCCGTGATCGCGGTCCCGAGCAGGACGTGCACGGGCGCGGTGGGCGAGTGCGGCGTGGACGAGGACGAGGAGCTGGAGCTGGGCGGCGGCGACGCGCTGCTGCGGCGGTCCATGGCGCAGCGGAAGCCGACGAACCGGTACATCAGCTACGCGGCGCTGCGGGCGGACCAGGTGCCCTGTAACAAGCGCGGCAAGTCCTACTACACCAACTGCGCCTCGCAGCAGCAGGCCAACCCCTACCGCCGCGGATGCTCCGCCATCACGCGCTGCCAGCGCACCGTCACCTGATCCACTTCGCTCGCCATTGCCGGAGTCAATGTTCGTCAAGAGGAAAAAAACGGAGGAGGACGGCGCCACACTACGTACAGCTCAATTGAAACATTCATTCACCCATTGCGTGTAACCCTTTGTGTGTAGCCTTGTTGTATACATATATACATATATATGCAAACAAACAAAAATCCATCATGTGTTTAGCCGCGTTCGTTCGTCATGCTTGAAAATGTTTCCAACAATGTCTGAAGATGCCTGAAAATGTTTTGAAAGGAAGATGATCTTGGGCCTCCGTTTAGGCATCGAGGGCCCAACTAGTAAAGCTGCAACGCTGGGCTGACATGGGCTTACAGTTGAAGGAAAGGCCTTTTGTAGTACGGCCCATTCAGCTCCTGAACGCATTCAACCACTTGTGAGGTTGACCCATTGAGGAGAGGAAGCCGAAGCAGGCAGGGTCGACTCCAGGTCGCCACGCGCGCATCAGTTGCTCCTGAACGCAAACGTCAAGCTCGCTTTACGCCAAAGCCATGGCGCCACTTTGTCATCCTCTAACGCGATCACGAAACAGCTCGCTTTACTTGTTCGGGTCCACGCCGTGGCCGATGATCTTTTCTGATCCTACTAGGTCTCATCTTGTTGCCCATCTCATGATTCTCATCTCAACAAGAAAAGGTGGCCGCCGTCGTAGGACTGCACGGTGCACGTGCCCCGCCGCCGCCGGAAGCTATCCACGCCAAGACGACGATGGCGTGCCTTGCAATTGGATTTTTTTTTCTGCGAGTCGTCTCCCCGTCCATCACGCTGACACTGCGTCCGGGACCGGGAAGGTTAACCTCTTGTCTGCAGATTCTGTGCTCCCCATTTCCTCCTGCGCCGCCGGGGCTCGGCGTGGGACAGTCTTCCCCACTCCTCCTCCTCCTCGGTTCCTGCAAAGTGTTCACATTTTCCAGCAGCGGAGCGGAGGCATGCGCCATGGGGCCATGCCACATTGGCACTACTCTCTCTCTGGATCCCTACTAGGGGGCAGGGGACAAATTAAAATGCGACGTCACTCTGAATCTGTCTCTGAAACCGGGCAGTTTTCCAACCTCTGGACGACGGAAAGGGGGCGTGGCGCGAGGCGAGGGGGAAAAATAATGGTAAACAAAGAAAAGCTGAACCGGTTGGCCGGCGGGAGGAAGACGAGGGAGAAACACACCAAAAGTCAAATCACGCACTGGCGCACGTTGAAAAGTACGTGCCTTTATTGTCGTATCAGGCTATCCCTCTCTCTCTTCCCGGCCCCAACGCTCCTCCCGCGCGCCTCTCCTCTGCTACGGCCACCATCAGACGCGTACCACGGGGTTCCAAACTGTCAGCTCGTACGATTGCTGCCTTGCCCAAGGCAAACCAACTTGCTACTACGACTGGTTTTCTTAGGGCCCGTTCGTTTTCTTCTCTCTAAAATTTAGCGCTATCACATCAAAGAGAATATTACTATTTATGAATATTTTAATCAATTTAATTACAAAACCCCTTTGACAGATTGGTGTTATTTTTCAAGACGAATCTAATGAGCTTAATTAATCTATGTTTTGCTAAAGTGATGCTACAGATAACCGTCTTCTAATCACGACTTAATTAACCTTATTAGATTCGTCTCGTGAATTAGTATAGGGACCTGTAATTTATTTTATAATTAAACTTTATTTAATACTCCTAAATAATAAAAATCTTTTTGATGTGACAGATTATAAAATTTAGACCCCAGGAGGCTAGCCTCGTATTAGTTCTTTTTTCCTATTTAAAGAAGTGCCAATTCTATGAAAAGAAGCAAGAAAATACAAAAACATGTAGTTCTGTCAAGAGAATACGTACTACAGAAGCAAATAGAAGTAAGAGGTTGGGACTTTGGTCCCATTATCTAAAAAGTAGAAGTAAGAGGTTACATATAGAAAAAAAAACAGATGCGACATGATAACATAACTAAACATAAACACAATATAAAAAAATGTAATAAATGCAACAACAATGCTGGCATAAATTCAAACAAAATCATAAGAAAATTGTCACTAAAATGGTTGCAATGCTAACGATAGAAGGAGCTGGGCTTAGAATCACAACTCAAGAGATTAAAAAGAAGCAACTAACTTTAAGTCCAACAGCGACACTCCGCTACTTATGGGTCATTCAAATTTGTAAAGGATATATTTGTTTTTCAGACATAACTGGAATCTCTTGATCAGATCAAGCTGAAATCATCATATGAAATGAGAGGTGTTTCCATTTTGACGACCACAACACTAGGCTAATTCGACTCTTGGTACCTTTTCGTGTACGTATGGTAATATCATGCGGAGAGCATCTCCCCGTCCCCTACCATTATGGCATCTTACGATCTAGTTTGGGTACATGCCGTATGTCTGACACTCGACACAAGCCACTCGAGGTCTCCGCAAAGTCAAGGGCCTCTGGTATACTAGAACGCCTATTTTATTTCTAGCTTCATGACATGGCGCGCACAGCACATGCATAATACTACGCCTACACCCCTGACCATGTCACCATCATCTACACGCCAGCGCTTGCTACAGCCAACCCATTAACAATCGATGCATTAGACCAAGCAGCCAACGAAGAACGAGTCCATGCCCATGCGTCTATTCCGGAAAGAACCAGCCAAACACTGGTCCAAAGACGGGGTAGCACGGGCAATGTACGGCCAGTAAATATGACAAACACAGCCGTGTCAAATGTAGCATACGTCGGTCGGGTTCTTCGGCTTCCAAATTCGTTTAGCGACCGAACTTCCAATAAACGGTCTGATTTGTACATGTGATGGTACATTATACTCGATGCCTTCAACTGTGAAGTTTGTACAACATACCCTTATAGAATACTCTATTTCCTTTTTTTGTACATGAAAATATATTACAACCACCCATAAGCTAGCACACGCCAGTTGCCATTTTAGAATGAGTCGTATATACGGTCTATTGTATTTATTGCCATAATGTTTCTATAAATTGAGGGCTAATCAAAATGTCATTTTCAGAAGCTTGTATATACTAGTCAGCTTGATTGAGTCATGCAGATTCCTTTGGACATAGTAGCACGTCCAAGAGATGGCCATAATTAAGAGAGTAGCATGATCATGAGGGCAGAACTGATATGGTAGATGCACGGAGCTCTTCTCATTGTTGAAATTGTCATTATACATAAGTGGGGGAGATGGTGCAATCAGTGTCGTTTATGTGGGAAACTGGTCAAGTCCAACCTTTGAAACTAAGAGACAAATATGGTGGAACCAGAGTACCGCAACATGATGGGGGTCTCTGCTGATTTAGCAAGGTTTCCAGTCCATATGCGCTCCATCTCTTCGGAGTCTACTTGACAACATGGTCCTAATAAATAGTTGGTCGACTCAGTGGACGGCTAGGACAAGGACACCTGTGTGTTGAATAACTTTACTTGTAGCAAAAAAATTCACTTTACATGGTTACACACATCGTTGCTTGTGCTTGGTTCAACATCACACGATAATCATAATTCTGTCTCATGATTGATTTGAGCTAGTTCAGGCAGAACATACTACCAAAAAAATGAGTAAAATGGTCCTCATAAATTTGGCACGCATGGTATACATTAACAGAATGATTTCAATGAAGAGAACGCTTATTAGAAGGATCACTATATATTATCATACTACATTTTTTCTACACAAAAATTCATACGTTTTGAAAAAAGTATCAGGGCCATGTCAAATGTATATACACAAAAAAGAACGTTATTTTTCATTTTGAAATATCTATATGTCTCCCAAAAAATCTAAGAAAAAATTAATCACTTTCGCCAAAACAGAAAGAGGTTTGGGGAAGAAAAGTTCATTACATGGTTGGGATGAATAGAACTGCGTCTACTCGTGGTTTCACGATGGGGAAGCTAAGAACCTTTATATGGACCTATTATCCACCTCTACATCTATTCTTTCTTAGTAAACGCGTAGAAGATCCATCCAATTTGGTTACTATATAGAATAATTAAACTTGTACGAAACGATTGTTGCACCACAACAATGTTGTTGAACTTTGTCTTTTCTTTACTGGGTTGTTTAACATGAACTTGGTGAAAACAACTGGCAAATCTTTCTGGGCACTAAGTGACTGTAATTCTGCTTGATCGTCGTAGTATCTTTCTCAAGGATTTTGAGATCCATCTGGTGTGTTCCCTCTTTCCACTCACAAACACTAGTAATTTTTAAGAAATCTCTCATACCAAAAAAATGATCAAATTTGAAGAATGCTTCATTTCGACCACAAACCGTTGCATCAAAACTGGGGCGTTGTCGCAAAAAACGGTCGTTACTTTGTTGACGTGATGTCTTAGATGAGTGTTATGAGAAATAGTTGCATCATTACATTTTATTTTGCTTTTTGTCCAAAATCATAACACCGGTGTGGCTGGCAACCAAGCAAAGCCTAGATTTGCAGATAAAAGAGTATAATACCTTTTTTTGCCATATATCCAAATAAAAGTCGGAAAATATGTAAAATATCTCTACAAGCATAAGTGTACAAACACGTGTATTGTGAGAAACAACTGTGACTTTCTGTGTGTGGATGCTAAGTGAATGCAATTTTGCATGATCTCTTATTGTCTTTTCCTCGAGGAGTCCGAGAGCCATTGATGTGTTCCCTCTTTCCACTCACAAATGACACTATAATTTTCAACAAATGTCTCATAACAAATAAAAAGAATGACCGTATTTGGAGAATGCTTCATTTTGAGTGGTGAACCGTCACGTAAAAACTGGGGTGTTACCGTAAAAAATGGTCGTTACGGTGTTGGTTTGACATCTTAGAAGATTGTTACAAAAAATAGTTGCATCGGTACACTTTGCTTTGCCTTGTGCCAATCATACCACCGGCATGGTCGGCAACCAAGCAGCTCCTTGATTTGCATATTGAAAAATACAATGGTTATTTTTGGAAAATATATTCAAAATTAATTAAGGAAAATATGTAAAATATCTCTCCAAGCACAAGTGTACTGTGAGAAACAACTTGTAACTTTCTAGGTGCTAAGTGAATGCAATTATGCATGTGTCTTTTCTCGAGGAATATGAGAGCCATTGATGTGTTTCTTCTTTCCACTCACAAATAACACTATGCTTTTCAAGAAATTTTCATAGAAAAATTAAAAAATGATTGTATTTGAAGAATGCTTCATTTTCTAGTTGTAAACCGTCGCGTCAAAACCGGGGTGTTACTATAAAACAATGGTCGTTACTTGGTTGGCGTGACGTCTTAGAAGAACTTACGAGAAATAGTTGCATCATTACACTTTGCTTTGCCTTATGCCAGTCATACCACCAACATTGACGGCAACTAAGCAGCCCCTTGATTTGCATATTGAAAAATACAATGCTTATTTTTTAGCATATATCCAAAATTAATTATGTAAAATGTCTCTCCAAGCACAGGTGTACATGCACAAGTGTATTGTGAGAAATAACTTGTGACTTCTGAGTTCTAATAAAGTAATAAGTGAGTGCAATTATGCATGATCCTCTTATTGTCTTTTTTTTCTCGAGGAGTTAGATAGCCATTGACGTGTTTCCTCTTTCCACTCATAAAATAACACTATATTTTTATGAAATATTTCATATAAAATAAAAAATAATCATATTTGAAGAATGCCTCATTTGAGTTGCAAACTGTCACGTCAAAACCGGGGGCACTCTACCGCAAAAAAAAAAGGTTCTTACTTAGTTGGTGTAACGTCTTAGAAGTGCGTTACAAAAAATAGTTGTGTCGTTACACTTTGCTTTGGCTTTTGCCAGTCATACCACCAGCATGGCCAGCAACCAAGCAACTCCTTGATTTGCATATTGAAAAATGCAATACTTATTTTCAGAGTATATATCCAAAAAGAATTGAGAAAATTATGTAAAATATCTCACATTTGCTAATAATTAAGTGCAATTCTAGATGATCCTCTTATTGTCTTTTCTCGAGGAGTTTGATAACCATTGACGTGTTTCCTTTTTCCACTCATCAGATAACACTATATTTTTCAAGAAATATTTCGAACCAAGTAAAAAAATAGTCATATTTGAAGAATGCTTGATTTGAGTGGTAAACCATCATGTCAAAACTAAGGGCGCCACCGCAAACAATGGTCGGTACCTAGTTGGCGTGACGTCTTAGAAGAGCGTTACAAGAAATAGTTGTGTCGTTACACTTGCATTGCCTTTCACCAGTCATACCACCAAGCACGGTCGGCAACCAAGCAGCCCCTTGATTTGCATATTGAAAAATACAATGCTTATTTTTTAGCATATATCCAAAATTAATTAAGGAAGATATGTAAAATATCTCTCCAAGCACAAGTGTACATGCACAAGTGTATTGTGAGAAATAACTTGTGACTTCCGGGTTCTAATAAAGGAATAAGTGAGTGCAATTATGCATGATCCTCTTATTGTCTTTTTTTCTCGAAGAATTAGATATCCATCGACGTGTTTCCTCTTTCCACTCACAAAATACCACTATATTTTTATGAAATGTTCATATAAAATAAAAAATAATCATATTTGAAGAATGCCACATTTGAGTCGCAAACTGTCACGTCAAAACCGGGGGCACTCTACCGCAAAAAATGGTTGTTACTTAGTTGGCGTAACGTCTTAGAAGAGCGTTACAAAAAATAGTCGTGTCGTTACACATTGCTTTGCCTTTTGCCGGTCATACCACTAGCATGGCCAGCAACCAAGCAACCCCTTGATTTGCAGATTGAAAAATGCAATGCTTATTTTCAGAGTATATATCCAAAAAGAATTGAGAAAATTATGTAAAATATCTCACATTTGCTAATAATTAAGTGCAATTCGGATGATCCTCTTATTGTCTTTTCTCGAGGAGTTTGATAGTCATTGACGTGTTTCCTCTTTCCACTCACAAATAACACTATATTTTTCAAGAAATATTTCAAACCAAGTAAAAAAATAGTCATATTTGAAGAATGCTTGATTTGAGTGGTAAATCGTCATGTCAAAACTAGGGGCGCCACCGCAAACAATGGTCGGTACCTAGTTGGCGTGACGTCTTAGAAGAGCGTTACAAGAAATAGTTGTGCTGTTACACTTGCATTGCCTTTCGCCGATCATACCACCAAGCACGGCCGGCAACCAAGTAGCCCCTTGATTTGCATATTGAAAAATACAATGCTTACTTTTTAGCATATATCCAAAATTAATTAAGGAAGATATGTAAAATATCTCTCCAAGCACAAGTGTACATGCACAAGTGTATTGTGAGAAATAACTTGTGACTTCGGGTTCTAATAAAGGAATAAGTGAGTGCAATTATGCATGATCCTCTTATTGTCTTTTTTTTCTCGAGGAATTAGATATCCATCGACGTGTTTCCTCTTTCCACTCACAAAATACCACTATATTTTTATGAAATGTTCATATAAAATAAAAAATAATCATATTTGAAGAATGCCACATTTGAGTCACAAACCTGTCATGTCAAAACCGGGGGCACTCTACCGCAAAAAATGGTTGTTACTTAGTTGGCGTAACGTCTTAGAAGAGCGTTATAAAAAATAGTCGTTACACATTGCTTTGCCTTTTGCCGGTCATACCACTAGCATGGCCAGCAACCAAGCAACCCCTTGATTTGCAGATTAAAAAATGCAATGCTTATTTTCACAAGTATATATCCAAACAGAATTGAGAAAATTATGTAAAATATCTCATATTTGCTAATAAGTGAGTGCAATTCTGGATGATCCTCTTATTGTCTTTTCTCGAGGAGTTTGATAGCCATTGACGTGTTTCCTCTTTCCACTCACAAATAACACTATATTTTCAAGAAATATTTCAAACCAAGTAAAAAACTAGTCATATTTGAAGAATGCTTCATTTGAGTGGTAAACCGTCATGTCAAAACTAGGGGCGCTACCACAAACAATGGTCGTTACTTAGTTGGCGTGACGTCTTTAGAAGAGCGTTACAAGAAATAGTTGTGACGTTACACTTTGCATTACCTTTTGCCAGTCATACCACCAACATGGCCGGCAACCAAACAGCCTCTTGATTTACATATAGAAAAATGCAATGCTTATTTTCAGAGTATATATCCAAAAAGAAATTGAGAAAATTATGTACAATATCTCTCCAAACACGAACATCCAAACAAAATTTTCTTGTAAAGACACTGAGTAACACAAAGACAGTTGTTGGTATGCCAATGCTGCACCAAATTCACCCAAACAATACCGTGTTCTTATCTTGTCAGTAGTGTTAAAAAAGGACGGAATCCATATCAAGTTCAAAGCACATACAGAGCCAGCTCACCTGCTGAGAGCCATCCTGCACAAATTGACCTGCTGGGTCTGAGTGTTGGTGTTTGCTTCTTCTCATAAGTCAGATCTAAGCCAGGCCCTGTTCGGCTGGTATGATTTTCAGCCAAAGTTGGCTTACAGCCAGCACCAACTATCACTAACATGAATAGTAGCAGCCAGCAGCAGCAGTCATTTGGCTGAAAATCATACCAGTCGAACAGGATCCCAGTAGCCACACACACCCAGGCTGAGCCAGCCGGCACACATTTGCCAACATATTCCGGAGTGAAGCCAAGCAAAACAAATGAAAAAAGCAAAGGCGCTCCCGTCTCTCTCTCGTGCAGCACCAGCAGTTGAAATTCCCAGATCCCAAAGCTCCAAAATTCCGCTCCCCGAAAAGCCCATAAAACCCCCTGTTTCTCTCTCTTGCCTCACTCCCCCGAGAACAGAAACCAGCCAGCCAGCCAAAGGCGACATTTTTCTCATGGACGCCGGCGCCTCCACCACCCGGGAGCGCCCCGCTCCCGCGCCGCCCTCGCCGGCGGCCACCGCTCTGCCGATGCCGCTGCCGCAGGCGTCCGCCGACCCATCCAACCCCTTCCCCACCACCTTCGTGCAGGCGGACACCACCTCCTTCAAGCAGGTCGTCCAGATCCTCACCGGCACGCCGGAGACGGCCGCGGCCGCGGCGGCGGGCGGGGCGCAGGCCTCGCCACCAGCGCCGCAGAAGCCAGCGCCCACGCCGCCGGGCCCAAAGAAGCCGGCTTTCAAGCCTATCTACGAGCGCCGGAGCAGCATGAAGGGCCTCAAGATGCTCTGCCCCCTGCTCCCCGCCGCCGCTGCCTTCGCCGCCGGCGGTCCCGCCGGCGGGTTCTCTCCAAGAGGGTTCTCTCCGCGCGGAGTGGAGGTGTTGTCGCCGAGCATGCTGGACTTCCCGTCGCTGGCGCTCGGGAGCCCTGTGACGCCGCTGCCGCCGCTGCCGGGGTCCGCCGAGGCCGCCGCCGCCGAGGACCGCGCCATCGCCGAGAAGGGGTTCTACCTCCACCCGTCCCCTCGCGGCAATGCCGGCTCCAGCGGCGACCTGCAGCCGCCGCCGAGGTTGCTCCCGCTCTTCCCCCTGCAGTCGCCGACAAGGCCGTGACCGCTTCTTCTTGGCATCCCCATCCCCATCCATGCTCCCTTCCTTCCTCTAGGCGACTCGCTCCTGCTCGGTATGCTCTGCTCTTGCTGCTAATCGCTGTGCTCCGGGAGCGTGAGGCCGGCTCGATCTGTGGATGATTTGCTCCTCCCTCTCTCTCCATCTCGTGAGCTCTGGCATGATTCTGTATGTCTTCATGTTGTAATCTGGGTGTTTGTAACAGTAATTCGGCGCATAAGAGAGATTAATTGATCACCGAGTTTGAGTGTCCTTGTCCTTCTCCTAATTATCGGTTAGCTTGAAAGTAGATTTTAGCTTTCTTTGCCTCATGTGCTTGATTTGACATACTGTGGTTTGGTGGCGTGAAGCTTGGAAATGAAGCTGTCAAAATGGGGTTGAGCGTGAGGCAAGTGGGTGTTTCAAGTTGACCTTTTTCTATTGCAGGTAAAATATTCAAAACAGAGCACGGAACTCTGGTTAGAACTGGTCCGTCGTTCAGGCTCTTATTAGATTGAGGTGTGGCATTTTTGCCACGGATAACTAGTGTGTTCATTCGGACACGCATACAGTCTGTGATCAATGGAGGTTAGTCAGTACAGTCGGCAGAATCAAGAGAAGCTGATGTGAACAGAGGGGACCCTTGAGGCTTGTTCATGGAGCCGGCGGCTCAGGAAAAACATTATCTTTGGAAGGCGCACACATGCTCCAAGCAGGGCACCCAATAATTGGCCCCTCTTTGTGCCAAAATCTGAACAAAATCTGCTTAAAACCTGGAATGGTAAACATTTCGACCTGCATTGGACCCTGGCATAGTAGAGCAACAAAAGGGCCTCTAAAAGCAGCATCTTTTTTCGTAGGAGAGGGAAACCAAAGTAAAATGCCCTGCATATTTTGTTCACCATGCCGGCTGCAGCTGCCACTGGTGGTGGGAGTGGGAATATGAGACCGATCAAAAGACTCTGTGGTGGTGGAGTGGTGAGCTCCACCACCATTTGCGTTGCGGCATTATTAAAAACATGAATTGGAGGCAAAAGGTAACAGCTTTTTCGGAGGGAAATTGTGAAGGTGTCGAGAGTGAGAGTGACCCACTCCAGTCTCCAGCTGCTGCTGAGTTCACTTCCCCACTCCATCATGCATGAGTACATGGATGTCGATCCTGTAGCAACAGCGGGGAGCTGCTCTGGCTTGTCAGCAAATGAGCGTATCTCAGATCTGCTTGCGCCCACTGGCAGATGGGGACGGGTTGCTACTCCGCTCAATCCTATACTAGTCTTCTTTCGTGGGGACGGACGCTCTTTATGGTGTTATAATTTTTTATATAATTTGTGTGATAGTTCTGCAAGGTTTCAATATTTATGCCCTATATAAGCCTGGTATTGTTATAATCTACCAGGTAAACTGATTAGTATACTCCCTCGGTTGGAAATTGTTGACCGGATGCATAGAGCAAATTTGCACTTCTAATCTTGTCAGAAGGTAAATATTGGTTGTCTATATACTTGTCGGGTGTAGAGGCTGGGTTCTTATACTCATTATCTAAAATAATATATTTTCTGACCCTGAGAGTGTATTTTTCAGTCAATGAGAATAGAGAAGAAACTAACAAATCAAAGCATTGATATTAATAATGTACTAGTTACAGGTTACACATCGAACTTGTAAGTGCCTATGTGAAAAGGTTTGCAAATTGCTTCTTCTGTTTCTTTTAGAATTTGCAAGTCTTAATCCAAATAATCATCATATAAAGAATAGTACAACACCTTTGCAAGAAAAAGAAAGAATATGGTTGTTCCTTTGACATTTGTAAACCTTCGTCTCAGACGTGACCTCCATCATTACCTTAACAGGAACCTGTGTCACTTGTCTCTTTATGAATATAATACGTACCACTACCATTTCCGTGCGGCAGAAAAAGTAGCATTAGGGAAACGTGAATTGCCCATGGACAGGCAATGGCAACCGCGATGAGCTCGTGAATTGCCCACAGAAGATCCGGCACTGTAAAAGTGTCGACTGCACATCCGTTACTTGCACTAAATTTACTGCATGCTGACAGAGATGCTGATGCGGTCAGGCCAAAAAAGGTTACACCGTCGGCAGCACACACGCTTCGACGCGACGGGCAATTTGCCATCAGTTTTGCGTGGCATGCACTTTTGCCGCGAACGCACGAACACCGCGGTAACTTTCATCACTGGGCCGGCGAAGGACCGCATCCCAACTTCACAGTCCACCGTACGTAGAATACCAGTAGAGTACAGAGCTGACTGGTAAATACTGTATAGTAGAGCACTAGTGGCAAATGCAGCTTCAGGCAGGGGGGTCACATGCTGCTCGTGATCCATGAAAATATCAGGAACTCCTCACTCTCCTTTTCTCGGATGAAAAAAAAACACTTTTGTCGCATACAATACAAGTGACGAGTATCATTTCTGTATTATATAAAAATCTAGGGAAAGCACGACTTAATGAACTCGGTTGTATTTGGACGAACAAAGAAAATATCTGCGCGTACAGCACTGTCGTAACCGCTTGTGCAAATAAATGCTCACAAGAAAGACTGTCCGAAATCGGCCGTAGACGCTTTCAACCAAGTGACGGTAGTACATCGTACGTATTTTTGAATTTCGAACAGTATTGTACCGGCCAGTCATGATAGGGAAGCTACGACGTCATGGCATCAATGTGTAGTTACTTCGCGTGTTAATTATGTGTATGACTATAGTAGGATCCAGCGTACCCGCCATTAAATTGGTCGGAGCCTCGAGATGGAGCCGTTACGCCGTCCGTTGTTACGGGAATCCGATGATTGCCACGGTGATCTTACAGTGGTACGTAAAACGTAACTTCAGGCTGTACGTCTTGTTCCCCAGCTCACTGAAAAGCACCGGCTGTGCCAAGCCAAACCCTGAAGCCCATACAATTTCAATTTTATTTAAACAAACTCTTTGTTCTGTTTCGCTTAAAAAAAAAGCTAAAAAGCAGGTAAAGGAAAGTGCTCCAATTTTGTCCGAAAGCGAGAGAAATCCACTCTTATAATAAGCAAATTAAATCGAAGATGAGATCTGCAAGTGCTCCACTACTGGAACTGCATTTTCACCGACCTTAATATCCTGGTATAAACACTTTCTTCCTGGCCTGGTCGCGAGGAAGACCACTGTAGAATTGACAGCCGAAATAAATTAATTGCCATTGAGCCAATGCAAGTTACTGTCAGTGCGAGGTACTAATGTCCGAAATCATTGCACGATTAGGACGTACGCTTGCAATGCAAGTGGGGAATGAAGTAAGAAATCGGAGCCTGGGATGTGCTCCGTCCGATTAATATTTGTATAAACTAGCAGCAGTTTGGCATCCGATCCTTGTTCCCCGTCACGGCGAAACGAAAGGCACTGGTTTTGTTCGAAGTTGCTGTTTTCTTTCTCTGGGAATCTATATATCTCAAGAGAGGCTATGTCAGCATGCACCCGGCCGGAGATAGAAGAACACGGGCGGGAGAATTGGAATTATACTCACTCGCTCATTGCGCCACACCGGCACCTCATGCTAGAACATTATATATATAAAGAAGTAGTAGCTGGAGAACAAAAAGGAGTTAGGTACAGATGCTACTTAGCTGTTTTTGCTGCTGTGCAGGGATCTCGCTGTGCTTTCGGACCTAATCACCAGTAGAGATTGACTTGTTAGCATGCATGATGGGGAAATCACTTCTTCTTTTTTTATTCCGAAAAGAGATGGATATTTTTATTTTTATTTTCTTTTTCAAACGAAGGAAAGAAGGAAGAAACATCCAAAGAGGCTGCCCTGCCATGGTGGGGGTCCAAGGTTGGACTGGGGCGCAACCGTGGCAGGCAAGTACCATGCCATGCCCATGCCCATGTGATCCTTCACAGCTCGCCAACCAGGGCGATGCGAGACTCACGTCCATCGCTTGCAACGCGTGCATCGTTTCGTCTGCTCTCAACACCCCTCCTTGTCGCTGATTATCATGTTTTCAGTTGCTCTCCTTGCTCTCCCACCCTCCCTTCCTTGAAATGTCAACAGGCTATGGCCCATATAAATGGGAGTTCATTCAGGTACCCGAACATACGGCCCGTATAAAGCAGCCCATGGCCCAATGGGTTTCCTTGGTGGGCTAGCGGTTAGGGCTTTGTGGGCCATGTTCTTTTCATCAATTACTATACTGTTTATTAGTGGGCTCCTCATCCTCCCACTGTTACATCTCCAGTTTGCTATGGTCACGCGATGCTTTTAAAATATATTTCTCATATATTATACTCTTATTATTATATTTTTCTATAATGTATAATATTTTCTAAATAAATTAAGACCTCAGGAGACGCTTGGGCCTACCTATTGTCTATAACAAGCTTGCAGCACATCAGTTTACGAAGGAATCATAAACGACACCAACAAAGTTTGATAGAATTATTCATGAACAACCTCAATGCTTAGTACAGATTTTAGTTATGTGCTTTATGCCCCTCGAAAAACACAAATAGATAGCACAAATTAAACACAGTTCATCTTTGTAACCGCATACCCGTTTAGTGGAGATGACAAGAGTCAGTATTTTTATAGTTTTCCACAAGAGTCAGTCAGTCAGTCCGTCAACAAATGGCACGACAAATTAAGCAGAATGCTATGCCGTTCCACCACGCAAAATCTCTTCCACGCGGTTCTGTTCTTCAGCAGACTCATTCCACTCAATGATCGGTCTGTGACGGTGTGCTCCGATTACTTCTTCACATCGTGTATTTTAATCAACTCATCGAACTGGGTGTTTTACGTCAGATTCCAGGATCCCGAGTTTCATCAGATATAATAAACGCCGGGCTTTCTCACGATGGATTGGTTAGTCGTCCTTGGTTGATGCAGACAAGAGAAGGCTTGATTCACAAGAGCGCTATATTTTTCTTTTTAGCTAAGGCCACCATGAAACACGGCTGCGACCCGTTTGATTCCAATCAATTTTCATAAACAACATGAATAAATTTGTTCACCGAACTGAATGAAAACGTGTGAACAATGGGGCTCTATGTTTTGTTTCTTTGCAATAATAATGCTTCCTGGCGTGTTTGGAAATACGACCAACGACTTTATTCCTCCGAGGAAAGGAAACACGCCAGAACCAGAGAGAGAGAGAGGAGGTCTTTACAAATGAGTCGATGCAAGACCAAAATGCACGCGAAACGTGTATGGCTAGCACTAGGACGATATTTAAGACCATTCCGACGCTAGGACCTGTCGCCGAGAAACAACTGAAGAAAAAGAAAGCGATTCCAATGCCTGATACGCCCAGGCATGCTCCATCTGTGTGCACCTAATCTTTTGACGTTTCTGAACCTCAAGTGGTAGTGTTTCACTTACCACCGCCACTTGTGTCACTTGTCTGTTTCTGAAACTGTCAATTCTTCAGGATCCATCAGCCTTTTTGGCCCGGCGCATCAGTGGCCATTCGGAGACACCCTGCATCCAGCGGCAGTGCTTGTTTCGTCGTTCTCTGCTGATGCCACATTCACTACCACTAGAGGTGAGACAAGGCTGGGCAACCCCTAGATAAAATGCCTGCTTAGATAAAGAAAACTAAAAGTCAAATGAATGAGCTGGGATCTTCCGTAGCGTGGAGTCATGGACCTTGAGGTGTGAACGGTGCCGGAATCTTGGGGCCTCCAACTCCCAACAGTGCTGGCATCCCTAAAACTGAGCATGTGATTGTGCTATTATTAGTCCTAGATGTGATTGGGGTTTGGTCAAAGTACAACATATTTTACATAGTTATGTTATATCTACTGATAAAGTATTATAGTTGTACGTATACAAAACCATGCATTTGTGTACTATAGTCTACACTTTGTCTCAAGATTGGGTTAATGAGCAACACGAGTTATATGTATCTTGGTCTCTCCACTTTGTTCATGTATTGTTGGGACCACAAGTTTCTTCTCACTATTGTTTTCTTTGATTTTCAAATTACCATATAGCCAAAGATGTGCTTTCATTGGCAAGTATTAAAGTGGTCTTGATTTCATTGTCTTATGATGCCTCAATAGGTCATTATCATCTTTCCTTGAGATAACTTCTTTTTGTGGCTGCAGGCGATGTCCTTAGTAACGTCTAAACTAACTTCTCCTACCTTTTAACAATTACTATCATATAAATGCATGGACCAAAAACCACTTCTTCATATACATTATTTGGTGCATTTTTGGATCATTTGTTATACCTCACAATCATCATCTTTTACTGCCACAACTTTCTCTTGACTGTTAGTAGTATCCTTAGTGCTACATAATTTAATTTTTTATAGCTGATATTGTTTTTTAATGAAACAAGGAGAAAAAATGGCGAAGACAATGAGAGGGAGTGGAAGAAACAATGAGAAACAAAATGATATCGATGCAGAAAATCTTCGCCATGGACGATCACCAGCACCAATAATAGACGCAAAGAGAGCGTCATGAGGACTAAAAAAGCTCTTAACAACTTTTTATGCGAAAAAAGCTATGACATTCCCAATTCTGCAGTCGCTCTCTGGCCGCCGCTGATTCACACCAGCCCCAGCCCCAGCCCCACACTCCACTACAAAAAACCTTTCTCCTGTTTCCTGGCTTTGCCGTCTGCATTGAGCCATTGACCCCTCTCAAATTATACCTTTGGTACACCCACAAAATCATTCCTATTTCCATCAATACCCCCAGCTACTGCCTTTCCATATTATCAGAGGAACCCAGGATCCATCCATATTTAACGGACGGCTCCCAAGAAGCGGAGAATACCATCTGCTACTTCATTCGGTAACCCGCCGCATTCTCTGCTGCTGCTCATCTTTATCCATTGAGGTTGAGATTGCAGTCCCTGCATCTGTACATATTTCCAAAGACACCCTTCAAGGAATACAGGAAGAGGAGAAACGCACCCTGCTCGGCTCGGGAACAGCAAACGTTTGGGAGACCCAGCCCGTTGTACGGCGGTGGGGCGGAGGCGTACGTATCCACCGGCACGCGGCCGCGTTACAGCAAGGGTGTGCGTGCGCACGGGCCCGTTTCTGGTGCGCGCCCTCAATGCGCTCTTGATATCTCCCTGGTCATCCTCGATCCGCTTCTGCTTCGGTTGGGGGCGGCGGTACTGGGAAGAGCGGCGAGCATTTTCGATCCGTATTTTCCGCGCGATTTATCCATTGCGAGGCCGCCGCGATCCGTGGGAGGTTAGTTTCTTTCCGCTTTGATCTCGCGGTGCTCACAAGCCAGGTTTCGTTTTGTTCTCCCAAAACATTTTAGTTTGGGGGGTTTCGTTCTCGTGCCTCCAGTGTTCGGCATGCCTGCTGCATTTTTTTGAGTTGATTTCATCTTGAAAGGCATGTTTTCAAGGGTCACTTTGATGTTTGCCTCCGATCTTTTTGATGCAATTGTTAAAGTTTCCCCCTTTTAATATCAGATATGTTTCCTCTCCGTTGTGTTCATGTGTATCAGATTATGATTCTATTAATGGGCAGCAAGTTTAGGTTTGCATTTGCCCCTCTATTTAGTGCTTTGGGTTGGTCCTAGTGTCATTGGCCCTGTGCTGGATTGAGACATTTACGAATTATTTGACGACTCTGTATTTGTTAGAAGTCACGATTCTTTCTTTTTTTTTGAAAGAATAGAAGTTACGATCTCAGAATGTTTGATTGAGTGATGTTTTTCCATAGTGTGTATAACTCAGAGTCGTCCATGAAAAAAAGTCATTTGTTCGTGCGTTTGGTGTGTTGTCCTATGAAAAGTCAGAACATGACAAGGATAGATCTGAATGAGGTCTGGCAACTGGTCAACCACAGATTCATCCAACTTTGGTTCAGATTTCTTGCTTGATCTAGTCATCATAATTTTTTTGCAGTTTCTCTGGTTCAATGCATAGATTTGTCAAAAACCCTGCGTTTGCACTATTCCGTATCAGTTCTCCCCCAGTGCCATTAGAAAAGTCAAGTCCTTAATATATTTCAACGGTTATTGTCCGCTATTTGAGTATATAGAAAAAGTCCAAGTGTGTAATGTATTCAAAATGCTTTTGTTCTGTTCGTTGTACCAGGCTCTTTCTCTATTCCAATAATTGCCAGTATAATAGTTGCCTTGCTCAACCAATTTAGTTAACAACTCTCCTTTCATGTTGCTGTATGCTAGGATTATTGGAAGCTCTGTCTGACAGCCTGATTCTCCATCCCCCTTTTCTACTTTGAGGATCCATTCAGCGGTACCTTGTAAACACTTGACCCTTGTGGATCATCCATCTGATACACAACTTGATGCAAGAGTTCGACTACAAATGTGCCCGGGAATCATGACAGTTTCAGGTTTGAGGTCTCTTGGAGGTGTTTCCAGCAACAGATTCCTTTTTTCTTCAGCCATCCAGTACAATATGTGGTTTCTCTGGATCCAGACCTCCAAAGTTGGAATCTGATCATCTCCTGTGGTGCTTCTTGGCTTCCTTATTTGTCATTACCATTATGGATCAGCAGAACTCATGGCTTAGGAGGACCAAGTTCTCCCACACTGTCTACACGAGGGTGGATGCTCACCGAGTACCCATTGCTCCGCTTAGCAAGGATATTGAGCGGAAGCTACAGAAATTTGCGAGTATGGGTAAGTCCGTGTCAATGCTTGTTGATCGAGACAAAGAAGATACTGAGACTGCACTTAAGCACTCTTCTAGCTTGCCTCTGGTCCGATCCTCGCTTCAGCTTGATAAGGATAAGGCCAACAAGCAGAAGAAAGCAAGCTTTGAAATTCCTTTAAGCCCTCCTATGAACTCGGGGAATTATAAGCGTTCAAGAGCAAAGAGCCTCGTCAAGAGCCCAAGTTCAACGATGCTCCTCAGCTACTTGAACAAGGCAGAGATTCCTTTAAGTCCATCAAAAAACCAGGAGAATTCAAAGGGTCCAAGGGCTAGGAGCCTAGTCAAGAGCCCAAGTTCGATGTTGCTCCTGAGCTACTTGAACAAGGCACCCTCTGTCCAAGGTTCGAGTCCACAAAAGACTGATAGACCTCAGCATAGGCCAAGATCAAAGTCTCCCCTTCCCACTACCGTGCCTTCCGAAGTGTTCAGGGAAGCAAAGTCTAGCAGTAAAAGGTTTGCAAGCCCCCTCCACAGAGAAGAGGCTCTGAAAATAGCATCTATGGCAAATCATTTACTACACAAGTATCTGATTTGGGTCAAAGTCCCGATTGGTGTTCAACTCCAGTGTCATCTGGTAAGCACAAGTCAACAAAGAAATACAATGGTCGAAGGAGGGTCAGTGCAGTGGACAACACTGATGATCGTAGGGGGCAGATGGTTCGAATGAATCAGGCAGTGCAGACAACGGTGGATTGGACACTTGATCCATCTAAGCTGCTCGTAGGGCACAGGTTTGCTAGTGGGGCATACAGCCGGCTATACAGAGGATTCTATGATGAGAAACCAGTTGCGATTAAATTTATCCGCCAACCTGATGATGACGACAATGGGAAATTGGCTGCAAAGCTTGAAAAGCAGTACAACAGTGAGATCAACTCTCTGTCTCACCTGTACCACAAGAATGTAATCAAGGTAACAATCAGCTATTGCTTTTTTACGTTATGTCTTCTCTTACATCTCAAATCACATAGTTCTCTCCAAATGCACAATCTGGTTGTACATTCCATTCCAATGGTCAGAAAAATTAGTGAGCATTTTCTTTTTAAAAATGTACTGAGAATCAACCTATTGATGATAAAGAATTATTTGAATTTTCACACTCCCATTCAGAAAATTGAACTGATTTTATAATCGATAGCTCCATCTTATATGCTTGATTGTTTGTAATGAGCTGGCCAATTATTCAACTGAAATGTGTTCATTGTTGCTTTGCTAACAAGCATCCGTAGTTGATCATTCTTCTTCGTACTAGACGGTATCAATTAATTCTATGTCTGAACTACATATCTGTCTTGAGTCCATTGCTATACAACCACCCTTCTCTAATTTTTTTTCCATTGATACAGCTTGTAGCGGCCTATAAATGTCCACCAGTCTTTTACATTATTACTGAGTTCCTTTCTGGAGGCTCCTTGAGGTCATACCTAAATAGCACAGAGAATCACCCCATCCCTCTGGAAAAGATCATATCCATTGCTCTTGATGTTGCGCGTGGAATGGAGTACATACACTCTCAAGGAGTTGTACACCGTGACATTAAGCCTGAGAATATTCTTTTTGATGAAAACTTCTGTGTGAAGATTGCTGATTTTGGTATTGCCTGTGAGGAGACTTTGTGTGATGTGCTAGTAGAGGATGAGGGCACTTACAGGTGGATGGCTCCTGAGATGATCAAGCAAAAGGCTTACAACAGGAAGGTGGATGTGTATAGCTTTGGGTTGCTTATGTGGGAAATGGTCTCTGGAAGAATTCCTTATCAGAACCTGAGCCCTTTCCAGGTTGCGTACGCTGTTGCCAACAGGGTAAATACCTCTTTTTCTTTGAATACTGCTACTGTGAAACCTTTGGAAAATGAATCTTGAAATGTTTGTACTTATGTGATTATCTGTCACATTCTCTTTCAGAATTTGAAGCCAACAATTCCTCCAGAATGCCCCTCAGCTCTCAGGCCCTTGATTGAGCAGTGTTGTGCATTGCAGTCAGACAAGAGGCCTGATTTCTGGCAGATTGTGAAAGTCCTGGAACAGTACCATTCTATTCTTTCACAGGGTGGTTGCCTCGATACACTGAAGAGCAGCACCTGCCAGGATCACAAGAAGAAGCTGCTGCATTGGATTCAGAAACTGAAGCCATCTCATAGCACCTGAGTTGTAGCATCTTTCCAGCCGCAGTTTTATTCGGTTGATGCTCACTAGTTTAGCTTAAGTTTCGCGCTCTGTTCTTTTGAGACGCGAAGGAAGGATCCTTAGATTAAGTTTTTTTCTCCCCTTTTGTTCTTTTGGAAAGAAAGGATCCGCTTCAGGAACCTGTGCTCTAGGATGCTTGTAGCTGTTTAACAGGTGGTTTATGAATAGCATTAATAGTAGCTGTATATCATAATGGTTTTGTGCCTTTTGTTCTCTTTTGTTAAACTTGTCATCTCTTGTGCTGCATATAATAATCAGAAAGCCTACGCAGAGTTGACTTAGATGCCATCATGATTAAAAGAGGCATTGTTAATGCAATCATTGTACTTTCTTATATCATTATCATGGTCATGATGCTAGATTTCTTGCGTGTTTGCTGGCTTAACATGTACCTTATCCATAAGTATAGTTTACAACTTTTTTCGGTGCCCGTTTTCAGGCACCGTTTCATCTTCAGTGGACTATTGGGTTAATTCACCTTCCTGTATATACTGCTGAAGTCGATTCAAAACTGTTGTCACCTTGAGTCTTCTGATTTTTTTTTTAGAACAGGGCACAAACTGAGTGCATTGCAATTGTCGATTTTTGTTGTTTGGCCGGTATATGTCAGTATCCAGGGAAGCAACACAGGAAATCAAAACACTTTGCAGTTACAGACCAAGAAGAGAAATCTTGTTACAGCTCCATCCATGATTGGCATGAACAGGGCCGATTTTTCCTTTGTATTTGTACCGCAAGAGGCAAGGGTAAGGTATGATCAGAATCTCTCTAGATGCCGATGCTGTCTACTTGCATTGGCTGTTGGCGCATGCCTTGGACCTGATGATACTCTCCATGAGCCTCTGTGCAGGCGTTCGGCGCCGGGCGGCGCCGCGGCGTGAGCACACTGTCCACATCCCGGCACTGCGTGTCTGAGCGCGGAGTTGAAGTTGAGCGGCACTGTCAGTGGCAGGTCGCGCGCGTTGAAGAACACGGACTGCAAAGAGCTTGAAGGCGGTTGGTCCGTCAAGCACCTGCTTCGGGTGGCGGAGCACGGGAGTAGCGAGGCCGCCATGGTTGGTAGCTGGCCGGCTGTGCCCGGCGCGCCGGAACACGTACTCTGATAGTCTGGTGCAGGTCCAGATCGCTAGCCTCGGTACGCCGGCGCCGGGGAAGTCGACTTGCCTACCGAATCTGCAAACTGACGTTCACGTTCATGCTGCCCGCCCCCGGACGGAGAAACGGTAAAGAAACGTGTGAAAGACGGATTGGGACGCAATCTTTCTGGTGTTTTCTTAGTTTCGGTGTTGCATATCGTTCTTGTTCATAGCATTCAATTCACAATTTATTCCATAATGCACGGGATCCCATGACATAACACAAAAACATGGATCATACAGTCACATAATATTCCATGTTATCATCCCATGACGAGAGTTCAACGGATAAACAAAACACACAACACAACAGAGCAATATACCGTACGTACCGCAGACTAGTCATGAGAGAACATTACTTTGGGAATATCAGTATTGCGGTCAACCGTTCTGCAACACTCTTTGGTCACCAGTGAACGAAAGAAAGAACTGCAAAACTAGATCGATGATAGGGGCATACGACTGCAGAATAACCTCTGCAGAGTGTAAATATATATGGATATCCGTTGTCATGGTTATTTAATGTCTTGAGTTCTTGCCATGATTAGTCTCTCAACACTAAAGTCGCCTTGATGTGTTACTGGATAGTAGAGGTGCCCATACCCAATGTTTAATGTGACTGGAGATTCACATCAGACTTCATGTTATTATTATTAATAAAATATCATTGTGTATAGCCTCAACTTCTTCTGTTTTATGCTTACCTACTGCAGCAGATTCAGAGATTGATAAATGGGGTCGGACATGCTCACTATAGTTTAGCCTAAGTTCAGATCACTGCATGGACTTTTGAGGCACTGTTTTGTTACTTCACCTAACTAGTTTTGTGCACGTGCAACACACACGTATAATTATTCATCCACACAACATATACTAACAAATGCTTTGCTGAGAAATCTGCACTTCCTTTCACTTCAAGGCTTTATTCTTCGTAGTAGGTCATGCGGTTATTGTTCCTATATAGGACCCATTTAGCCAGATCTTAAGAAATAAAGTGCAATTATACATCTGGAATCAGCTGTGTTTGCTAGTTGACAAGAGACACTTAAAGATATGGCTCCAAAGCAAAGGATATCAAATGTAATAGCTCAATTGGGTAGACCTGTGTGGCATGAAAGAGAACCAAAACCAACTAGTTCAGATGGATTTATAAAATTAATTATTTAATCTATATGTTTTTATGGTCATTTTAACAGACCCTCAATGAACATATCTGTGAACAATAAGTTATAAAATAGTATAACCTGTAGAAGAAGAAAAATTATCTGAATTTTGTTGACTTCATTGTTGTCATCCACAATAAGAATTTCAGAGGCCAAGCAAACCAACGATGTCATAGACAGGGAATAATCCTATACTTTGCGGCAACAAATATTTAAAGGGACGCAAGATGTAAAATTAAATCGTAAAGGGAATCCAGACTGCCGAAGCAACCATCACATTAACATGAATAACTTGAGATGTCTTGCAGACTTTTTCATCACACGAGTTAAAGGTCAAAAATTTGCAAGCAGAATTGATCAGAGTTCAAGCGTCCAACTCCTTGAGGCAGCAGCCAGCATACAACATTTTGACACTGAAATCCACTGACTGAACTGCATCTCTTGTATGTACAACGGGCCGACAAGCATCATTCTTCTGCCAAGGCAAACATCTCTCTATCAGTATCACACTAACCACCATACCAATGTCTGTAATCTAATCAAGAATTTCCTGAAACAGGGCAAGCAGTTTAGTTAACCTAATCAAGAATTTCCTGAAACAGTGCAAACATATTTGTTTATAACATCATGATCAGGCACATGAATGAAAAACTCCAGCAAAAATAGAGGGGGTTTGCACAATCAAAAGATTCAAAACAATACTGCAGTACCCTGCACAACCAAAGCATATATAGTCAGAATTTCACCCCTCCAAAAGTTGTAAGGAATAATCTTGGGCTCTTGGCACATATACAATCTTCCTTCTGTTGCTCGCGTCTCTTGGCAGCAGTGCCATTTACATTTTGGTCCCTTTTACGGTACATTTTACCACCTCAAGTTGCGAGATGGTAACAAAATAATATAGATCGTTGGATTACAGACTGTCATTACTAAACCTGTTACCACCTTGAATTATCACTTGTTACCATGGTGGGAGTTAACGTGATAATAATCAATCTGGGCCGTTGGATCGGATGGAATGAACGACCTATATTAAAAGTAGTGTACCGTAAAAACTCTCTGCATATACACATTTGTTGCAAAGAAATTGATGGCTAGATCAATAAAAAAATTAAACCTCTAACCTGTGGTACCAAGATTAGTTAGATCGGTTAAAGGACTGCTCATCTGTATTCTTAACTTCTGCTGGTGATCGATCAAAAAGATTTTCTGCTGTAAAAAAAAGGTCATTGATCTGGATTCTAGAGAGAAAGAAAGAAAACCGTAAATTGAAAATTGCAAGATACTGGTAATGATTTGTACCAGAATGGTCCTTTGCAGTGGTCTTGGGCTGACAATTCTTTGTCCTGCGAAAACTACTTTGTGCGTTGTTTGCTTTTGTGTGCAGCTCAGTACTGTGATTCATTTAACTGGATCACGAACTTAGAAAATCACGCCAAACATAAGACAAACGAGGATTGGTGTAGGGACAAAGTACAATGTACGTACCTGATTTCTCAGACACCACACGGAGATCAAATAAAACAAGAGGTACCAATGATTCTGAACTGGAATCAATTATACATCGAACAATGTTGGATTTGTGTCGAATATGTGTACACGAGTCGGTTACAAATTGGACTTGAGTCGTATTAGGTGGATAGGGATAGAATTTGTGCCGGACTTGTATTCCCGGGCTCATATATACGTGGGCGCACCACCGTTGTAACCGCAAGAGACGACAGATGTAGTAGACAAGGGGTGACGGCGGCCGGGAGAGGCGTGCCCTAGGGGCGGTCAGGTCGTGTGTCGGTATACTCCTAGATGTCGTATTGCTACAGTTAATATGGGGAGGAGCGCCCGTAGTCATGCCCCGAGGATGTAGGCACATCGCTGAACCTCGTACAAAAACATCGTGTTTCGGCGTCTCTCTCTTTTCGTGATCTTGTGTTCTTGGCTTGATGATCCTGGGGAATTGCTTCCGTGGCTGGTTTTCTAACAAGTGGTATCGAGCCGGTTACATGGTAGAAGATCACGAGAGACACGATGGGATGCTCCACACCGCGCGGAGCTTGCACAAGGCGTCCGGGAGTGGACATGGCGCAAGGTGGAGCATGGCGGCGATCGACGACTCGATCGGTGAAGTTGGACACTTCGAGCGCGGCGGCTCGAACCGTCCGATGAGCTGCATCAACGAGGATCCGTCCGGACGTGGAGATCGGGTTGATGGTGGCTGGTAGCTGCTGTTCGATAGGGTTGATCGGACGTGATGACCAAGTTCGACGGTGCGGCTGGAAGACGTCGCCGACGGCGGCGGCGGCTTTGACTCGAGTCTTGGCTGACGGACGGTCAGCTAGGACTAGAGGGTTGTTGCGTGTTCAAGGTGGAGCAACAACGGCGATGGCGTTGTGCCATGAGTAGACCTGACGAGTTTTGTGGAGGTCACTTGTTTCATTGGTGTTACGTGACGATGAAGATAGATTGCTTCGGACCGGACTCGACGAGAGCATATGGCAGCAGCACGGAGTGCCTAAGGCACATGTTGCGAGTTTGATGCACGTGAGATTTGGAGTTCGTGGAGGCAGCTTGCAAAGATCTTCATGAATGGAGTAGCATATGCACATGAGTTGAAGTTGGAGGCATGTACGTGTGCATGCAATGCTTATACGCGTAGGCATTTTGATCTACGGGAGACAAGAAGGTGGGCCTGCATGTTTTGTTTATAAGACAAAAATTGGCGTATGCAGTTTGGAAACTATTTTGTTTCCTTGTGAGATCAATTGACTTCGTAACGAGACTCGGACGTGCTTGCGGCCGACGGGTAACAAAAGAAAGACAAGGGGGCGACAAGTGGAGTCCGTATCGTTTTGGACTTGGTACCTACTGCTCGGTTCGGCCTTCTACAAAATCAGGGAGAAGTCTACGGGATTGTAAGATCAGACAACAGAAGCAATTGGCTGTTCGTTAACCGAAGCTTTACGGCGGTTGACGGCGAACGGCGGGCTGCGATCGAGTGGGTCAACTTCGTCGTGTGCAAGCGGCGTGGCAGTCGACGGGGCTCGAGAGCGGCTAGTTGAGTACGCGGCGACGTGCTCGGGTGTGCAGGAGGCACACGGCTTCGACGTGTATTGTGCGCGTGTGGCGTACGGTGTGCACGTGCGGAGGTTCTTTCGACGGTCCGTGGCAACAGGCGGATGGCGTCGATGTCGTCCAAATTCGAGGTGACGAAGTTTGACGGGACCGGCAATTACGGGCTTTGGCAAACAAGAGTCAAGGATTTTCTAGCACAGCAAGGGATCCCGAAGGCTCCGAGTGAGAAGAAGCCGACCAAGGTGGATGATGAGAAGTGGGAGGAGATACAGGCGCAAGCGGCAGCAACCATCAGGTTGTGTCTCTCCGACCAGATCATGTACCATGTCATGGATGAGACGTCACCAAAAGTAATTTGGGATAAGTTGGATAATCAGTTCATGTCTAAAACTCGACTCGAAGTTGTATCCGAAGCAAAAGTTATATGGGCTAAAGATGCAGGAGGGAGCAGATCTTGCTGAGCACATCAATGTTTTCAATCAAGTTGTGGCTGACCTTGTGAAGGTGGACGTGAAGCTTGATGATGAAGACAAGGCTATTATTCTTCCGTGTTCCTTGCCGAGTTCTTATGAGCATTTGGTCACAACATTGACGTATGGCAAAACTGAAGTTAAGGTGACGGATATCACGACGGCGTTACTTTCTCGTGATCGGAGGATCAAGATCAATAATGCTAGTGATATTGGTTCCACTGGTGATGCTTTGGTAGTCAAGAGTGATCGAGTGAGGGAGACCGACAAGAAGAAGAAAAAGGGGCCGCAGTGCTACAAGTGCAAGGAATGGGGACATGTGAGGAGGGATTGTCCGGAATCGAAGAGGAAGGACGTGACAAATGTTGTGGTTTCTAGGAAGGATGACTCGGACATTGATGGTGATGTTCTTGTGCTATCAAGTGAGAAGTCTTGTGATGAAGAAGCGTGGTTGCTAGATTCTGCAAGTTCATTTCATGCAACACCTAAGAAGGAGTGGTTCTCTTCGTATGTTGACGGTGACGTTGGTTTTGCTCACTTGGGAGGTAACACGGTTCATCGTGTTATGGGAGTTGGCAAGATCAAGTTGACAATGTACGATGGACAAGAGGTGCTACTTGAGGGTGTGCGGCATGTGCCGGAACTTAGAAGGAATCTTATCTCGCTTGGTGTTCTGCACGGAGAAGGTTGGCTATATCGAGCAGTGCTAGATAGGAGGACCTTGAGAGTAATGCGGGATGGCAAGACCGTGATGATAGGAGACAAGTCGGAGACACATCACTATAGGCTGAAAGGTGGAGTCATGAAGGATGGAGCTACAAATGTTGCAGCGTTCGATCCTGGCGGCGAGGTGGCCTTGTCGGGCTGTTCGAAGTGAGCAGCGGAAGAGGCAACTCAAGTCTGCGTACATGGAGGTTCGAGCATGGGCAAACTTCAGGATGGCGTGCATATTCGTCAAGGTGGAGTTTGTTGGATTTGTGTCGAATATGTGTACACGAGTCGGTTACAAATTGGACTTGAGTCGTATTAGGTGGATAGGGATTGAGTTTGTGCCGGACTTGTATTCCCGGGCTCATATATACATGGGCGCACCACCGTTGTAACCGCAAGAGACGACAGATGTAGTAGACAAGGGGTGACGGCGGCCGGGAGAGGCGTGCCCTAGGGGCGGTCAGGTCGTGTGTCGGTATACTCCTAGATGTCGTATTGCTACAGTTAATATGGGGAGGAGCGCCCGTAGTCATGCCCCGAGGATGTAGGCACATCGCTGAACCTCGTACAAAAACATCGTGTTTCGACGTCTCTCTCTTTTTCGTGATCTTGTATTCTTGGCTTGATGATCCTAGGGAATTGCTTCCGCGGCTGGTTTTCTAACAAACAAGATGTCTAACCTGGAGATTGGCGGGCGGGTAGGATCGCTGCTGGGTGTAAAAAAAAAAAAAATGTCGACGGAACATAACTAACCAGGTGAGGACAGCGTTACGTTTTTTGACCTGGGCCCATTATTCAGTAGGGATTTACGAGGATTAATGAAAACAATGTGGGGTCAGACGTAGGTAAATCAGGAGGGTGCGTAGAAGATTGTTGGGTAATTAAAAACTCATTAGGAATTTTATTCTGTACTCCCTCCATTCAGAAATATCAGATATCACGTTTGACCATTCATCTTATTCAAAATATTTAAGAAAATATTATTTATTTTTATATAAGTTATTTTATCATTAGATATATTTTAAGTATATTATATATATATATATATATATATAAATTTTTTGAATAAGACAAGTGGTCACACGTAGCCTCGAGAAGTCAACAAATCCTTGTATTTTTGGATGGAGGGAGTAGTATAGAAAAGAAGAAGAATACTGTTTGCGTCCTCAGGCTGTCCAAAACTGCCTCTGGGCCTTGTCACTGAGATTTTTTGGACGTGTCGCGATTTAAGATTGTTGTTTGGCCAGTGGTTTACAGTTTTCAGGGAGGAAACAGGGGATCAAAACCATTTCGTCAGTTGAGAAGATGCATGATTCTTGTCACGTACAGTTCCATCGATGATTGGCACAAACTAAAATGCAAGTATTCATTCCCACCTTGATTTTCAAATCGACCAAACAACATAAGCAGGGCATGGTCTCTCTGTCTTTGTACCACTGGAGGCAGGGTAAGAAGGTACAATATGATCACAATCTGTCTCTACATATGTCGATGTTTTGTTTGTATAGTACATCTGTCTACTTGCATTGGCTGTTGGGGAAGGCCTCAGACCTGAGGAGATGACAAGAGTTTATAATGACCATGTGGAAGGCGGTAGAATTTGAGAGGGTCTCGATCAAGAGATGTAGCAGGATAGGTTCGGATGAGGGTAGTAACCTAGAGGAAACAAAATGTTATAAAAG
This sequence comes from Chloris gayana, assembly GCA_031894775.1. Lineage (NCBI taxonomy): Eukaryota > Viridiplantae > Streptophyta > Magnoliopsida > Poales > Poaceae > Chloris > Chloris gayana. The sequence goes on from JAUNZO010003727.1 coordinate 735,112, forward strand.
AACACTTTAATTACATTGTTTATATAAACAACTTCATAAAGGAAGGGGGCCATGGCCCCCAGGCCGTTGGTAATTCAACATGTTGTTATTGTTTCTGCTCTTGCTTCCCAGTTCAGTCTATGTGGAAGGCAGCTTATCACCGAGGTCCCAGGTCCTTGTATAACATGTCCAACTCTTGGTTAACTCTCATATATTCGTTGCCATGGTTGTTGACACACTATATTCTTGTGCTTTTAACGATTAATCTCTTAACCTCTCCTACTCTCCTTGTTTTTTTTTCGAACATTCTCCCAGTCTCCTTGTTTTGTTGTATGAGTGGGCAGTAGGTAGCTAGATGGGCCTTGGGTCAGATGGATCACAATAAACTTAGGAATATGCGCTCGCGGTGAATCTCCTGAGAGCCAACCAACTAAAGTATTGACAACATATCCTCATTTACTAGTACTATATAAAATGAGAGTCGCAAAAAAAACTATATAAAATGAGCGTTGTAAAACTAGTTTTGTAAAAGCCTTATGACACGATTCTTGTTAAAGTCAGATTGCATTTATAATCTTTTAAGCTGTGTATGCCTTGTTGAGTATCTTATGTACTCATTGTCGCTACAATCATTTAGATGAAGACATGGAAGATAGTGAAAATGCCTAGGGTTCTGAGTTTGTAGTCTATTCAGGGAGGAAACAGGGGATCACACATCATTTCGTCAGCCAAAGAAAAGAAGAGGATTCTTGTCACAGTTCCATCGACTAAAATGCATGTATCTTTTTCCTCCTTAATTCTGAAATGGTCACAATCTGTTGTTTGTACAGTACACGAGGAAGGAAGAGAATGGTGGCTACTTGCATTGGCTGTTTGGGAACGCCTCGGAGCTGACGATCCTGTCCAGGAGCCTCTGCAGCCGCTCCGCCCCCGGCCCCGGCCTGAGCACCCAGTTGTTGTCGACGCTCCGGCACGCCGCGTCGTCGCCGCACCAGCCGCCGGGCACGAACGCGGCGGCGGTGCCGTTGTTGCCGGCGGCGGCGCGGGGCGGGCGGCGGAGGAGCTCGGCGTCGATGGCGTCGAGCACGGGGTCGTCGCGCGGGAACTTGCGCGCGAACGGCGCGCCGCTGGCGACCATGCGGGGCAGGTCGGCGACGGCGAGCGCGTGCGGGTGCTGGCGCGGCGGCACGTCCCACTGGATGTGGTGGAGGTCGTGGTTGGCGACGGTGGGCACGAACCGGGGCGCGTTGCAGAGCACGGTCTGGAAGTAGCCCTCCGGCGACGACACGAAGTTGGCGTAGTACATGAGCAGCGTCCGCGGCAGGTTGTCCCACCCCCACACGCAGTACTCCACGAAGTCGCGCGTCAGACCCACCCAAGCAGACCCTGGCCGGAGAACACATTTTCTTTCAATTTTTTCTTTGGATTTATCATCTTTTTTTATATAACAATGGATTTTATCATCTTTGGATTTGCATGCTGACGAACGAACGAACCTGTGAAGAGCTTGAATGCGGTGGGGAGCTCCCGCTTCTGGGTGACCCAGAAGATGTCCTGCTTGGTGGACTTGTACAGCCCCGGATCCACGATCAGAGGCTTGGCGCGCTGCCCCCTGCAGCAAATCCATTCAGTTAACCTTCTTCTTCTTCTAAGCTGAATGAACGAATCAGTCAATCAAGTCAACACGATTAAAGAGAAGACTCACTCCTTCCATCCCAGGTATCCGGTGTGCTCCACGAAGTTGACGTTCCTCGGCAGCGTCGAGAAAACGTGCAGGATATCTGTCCGTCCACACAGCAGGCAAGCAAGCATTAATTAAATTAGCTCAAGAACTGAGAAAAACGTAGTATCGATTACTCAGTCAGCGTGTCAAACTAGTAGGTCAGCACATGGCATTCCAGATTAATTAGAGAAGGTAATTTAATTTAATCGGAGACGTCGTCGAGGCTGGCACGGCACGGCAGGAGAATTACCGTCCTGCGTCATGAGCGGGTAGTCGGAGGCGGAGAGGTTGATGAACCAGTCCCAGTGGCCGCCGCGGCGCAGCAGCACGGCGCAGGCGTGCAGCGTGTTGGCCACCATGGTGGGCCCGCGGTACGTGACCATGTTGGCCCGGCGGATGACGTGGACGTTGCCGGCGCGGCGGAACACGGAGGAGTTGGCCACGCGCGCCGCCAGCTCCAGCCGCTCCGCCACGGGGGCCTCGCGGTCCAGGTGCACCACGTACTGGTTGCGCGGGTGGTACAGCGCGTGCAGCGCGCGCCACAGCCGGTCCAGGTCGCCCTTGGACCCCGACACCAGGTACGCCAGCCGGGGCACGCCGGCGCCGGGCGGCGGGGACGGCGGCGGCGTACGGTTCAGCTGCACGACCGCGTCGGCATGCCCCGCGGGGAGGAACGAGAAGAAGGAGCTCGACGACGCCGACACGTACGCCGTGTAGGTCGTCATGGCGACCGCGGCGGCGAGGAACAGCAGCAGGCTCAGCGCCGCCGAGAGCGCCCACTTGCTGTCCACCAGCCACGCCGCGCCGCCGGGCAGCACCAGCTTCGGGGACCGGGGTGTCTTGGACGCCGGGGAGTAATGCTCGCCGCCGGCGCGCGGGGACGAGGACTTCGCCGACATGGCGCCCACCACCAGACCAGGGAGGGATTGATCAATGAATCAATTGATGGACGCTACAGCATGGCCCAATCTTGTTATCGCGGACGCCGTGCCGGGCCAGGCGTCGTCCCGAGAACGGTTCCCCCTTGTCTTGTGATCAACAAGGAACTTCCGGTAAGAGGGCGACTAATGTCAAAAAGCAAATCGGATCGATCAGGAGGGGATTAAAAACCTGGAAACTGACAGGAACCAGAGGCGACGACGCTGATGCAACGGAAAAGACTATTGTCTGTTGACCAGTACACGGGAGATCGCGAACGATTCAAAGGCTGAGGCGACGCATCAATCAACAGGGAGCCGATCAGATTGAGAGATGATCAACACTCAATGGCCGGCCGGTTATATCACCGTCATGCGGTTGGGGGATCGGCCCAGACTCTATACAGAGAGAGAGAGGAGTTAATTAGCAGGAATTGAAGCAGTCGATCGGAGACGGAGAAGAAGGGCAGGTATTGCGGGGAAAACGGTTGCTGGTTTTTGCTGAGATGTCGGGATTAAAAGGCAGCGGAGTATATATATATATATATATATAGCGTGAAAACCTGCTTAGTGCAAAGGGAGAGAAAGAAAAAGGGATGAATAACTTATGCAGTGGCGACTCCCTCGCTAACACGGCGTAACCTCCCCGTCAATCCTCTCTCTCTTTCCCGTACGCCATGCCATGCATCACGCATGTTCTCCGTCCACACACACACACAATATTCTTGTTTATTTTTTTTGAATGAAGGCACCCACAATATTCTTGTTGCAAGGTTTAGCTCGATTAGCTATGGCTCCTGCATCCAAATCCAGAGATAAGGCTCTATTAGGCGAAAAATGAAAAGCTGCTTTATTTACCTTGTGCTTGGAATACTTTTAGCCATCTGTTATCCCGGGCTACCAGGAATGAAACTGCTCATCGATAACTGTTTGCTCCAGTTTGCCTATGAAAAGATACTAGATGCATGTACGTATTACCAGTATTTCTTTATGACCTGAAAATGAGAGGTGTAACTATTCAGGTCTCATTTGATAGAACTTGTCAAATAGCTTCGCCTCTAAGTTATGGCAAAGTTATACTACCAAAGATATCCGAAGAGAAAACACAGCTTAGTTCATCTGATTTTTTTTCCGGCTTCTGCTCCTCTTAATTTCCCATACGACATATCCATTATTAAATTAGACAGAGGTATAGCCATTTTCCCAAGCATGAGCACACGACTGCCAATTGTGGGCAGTCTAGACATCAATTGCTGCCGTGCCATCCAAACCACCTGACAACATGATTTGTAATCCTGTTACTTGTAAGGGAGCAAGCGACAAGTCCGTGTTATGGCAATAGCCTTTTGACGGTGTCCACGATTCCAAACGCTCGAAAGGCTTTTGTATGTATCGAAGGATGAATGTGAGTCTGGATTTGACATGACATGTTTGGCACACGCACATGTGACTGTTTGAATTTAGAGTTTGTATGCATATACCAAAAGTAAATTTGGCACCGACGCACGGTCGTACGTTGCACCCAACACCCTGCACAGGTTTCGGACAGTTAAATTAACTGTACGTATCCTCTAAGCATGGTTGCGTTCCCTGAACACTACTAAGAGCTTCGAGCTAGTCATCGCATACTAGGCTCGTGCATGCTATGCGAACCAACGGGCTAGAGCTGCATGCCTTAATCCTGCTTGTTTTTCTTGATCGCCAGATCCAGGAGCACGTACTAGTTCGATTCCGATTTGTGGTCGTCGCGCGTCGCTGTCGCACGAGAAGCGACGCCCGGGGCGTGGCACGCGTTCTGAGCTGACACGGCGTTCTCTGTCGTATACCGCCGTTGACGGACTGATGCCGCATAAGCATAAGAAACTCTCACAGAGAATCGACGGGGCGTACGAGCGGAAGAACGGCTCGTGTACGGCAACAAAGATGGCACGACATGTCGTTCTGCGTCTGGAATGAATGCCCATGCCGTTGACGTGGCTGCAAGGCACTTCATTACCCATCTTCTTAACCACCTATTGACTCTCCTATATACATATATTTAACACATTGCTCATCTTCTTAATTAACCACGGAGGCCACGTGGCATCCCTTTCAAGAGTGCCACATCTTTCGTTCCATCTCATCAAAAGAAGAAATTAGCTCACGCATTACGCCTCATTTGTTTTCAGCCCGAAATGCCTCAACCGTAGAAATGACACTCTCAACGTGATGACATCACACTGACAACTCTGATGGCAAATTTCGTTTTCGGACACGGGGGTGAGCTGAAACACACCCACAACCTACTACTACTACTACCATTCAAAACAGCCTGATGATAGGAGACGTCAGGATTTGCCGCAAATAAACAGATCGCCTCCGCTCATCTTCATCCAAGTTTTTGCTAATAGACAAGCACTACTCACCTAAAGCCTTCCTGTACAATCTGAGCTATATCCCCCAAAATTAATAGGGGAAAGAAGCCAATCAAACTTCTCCCACAATACCAACTCGAATAGGTCTTGATCTTTACTACTGCTGCACAGCCTGGTAGCTGGAGCGGCTAGAAGGGTAGACAGGGATGGCACCAAAATCGCTTGGATGGTGATGCCCATTCCTCGCTCTGGACTTCTCCACCCGAGTTCGCCGGAACACTTCTTGGATCTGGCGATCGTTCTCCTTCAGCATCTCATCGACATTGCCGCCTGAAGGGCAGGTAAGGGGCCCAGAATGGTGGATCTTGTTGCCCTTGGATCCATAGCCCTGTTATCAAAATGATAAACGGTTAGCTCTCTTGCATTTACTGTCAAAACCATGCTGTGAATAACAGGCTACTGGACTGCACAAACAATATGTCAAAATGATAAAATGTTTGTTGAAACAACATTTTCGGTTTGATATCAGAAGTTTTCAGTACTATTAGAATTTGAATAAAAATGCAGGAATCATGGCAGGAATGACATAACGAAATTTCAGGTATGTTACTTACAATAGCTCCATCTACCCGCCCATTCCTTTCATCCTTCTGCTGGAATACTTGGTCATACTTCCCACTATTACTGAAATGCTCGTTGATAGACTCAGATAGCCTCCGTCCATGAGCAAAAGCTTCAGCTTGAGTAATTATTGTACTATTGCTCTTGTCCGGTCGAAGGCCTGCTCTTGATACAACCACAGGGACATTGGCAGCCCCAGGAATCTGAAGTTCACCACTTTTGCCACGTCCAGCCTTTGAGGGGTGGTTAGTTTGATTAACCAAAGGTCCAGAGTGAAAGGTTCTGGTCGAATAGGCACGCTGCGAGTCTTCAGAAGATTCAATAACAGGAGTTTGCCTGGGTGGTTCAATTCGAAACCCAGAAGCAGAATCTTCCTTGCTGGGATTGAACATTTCACTCCTGCTCCTGGTATTGGCTTGGGCTTGCCTTTTCTGAAATTGGATACATCAATGCATCATGATAAGGCAAATGCATATGCATCACCAAGTTAAAGATGAAAAGGCAATATATTCAGGAAAATATAAACAAGTGGCGGTGTATTACCTGCAAAGATGAGGCTAGTTCTGCATTTGCATCAGGGGCAGGGACAGCTCTTGATTCTCTACTTCGCCTTTCATGGTCATGCTTATGATGCTTTCCTCCAGTAGCACCTTGCCTGGAAAAATGAGTGCGCATGTGAAATATGAATGGTAAAGACCACAGATGAAACTATAATTGCAATAAAAATGTTTGCGTTGACCTGGAAAACATACACAAGAAAAACGGAAATGAATATTAATCTTGTTTGTGGGCAAGGGAAGACCGGATGCAGGGTAACTGCACACTCGATAACAGCACAAGGGAACAGAACTAGTTATCTATTTACTCCGCTTCGCAACACAACATAGGCAGAGACAAAGGTACATTAGGAAGAAATATTGATTAGGCCAGGTTAATGCTAGACTGCTTTAATGCTTCAGCTACATCAGTAACTTAATTTTGTAACATCTACCAAAACATTTTGTAACATCTACCAAAACATGAGGAGGTATTCCAACACACTAGAATACTGGATGGACCTTGTGAAATAGAGGTTGTATACAATCATCCACTAATGGAAACATAATGTTCATAACTAGCTAAAAAAGTTTAGTCTGTGGACTATTACAAAGATGTTTAGGAACAATGAACATGGTCCCATTCAGATACTATGTTGGTTCATAGATAAAATATACTCCCTCCATTCTGAAATTGTTGTCGTTAGGACAAGAATTTTAGTTCATTTTTGAACTAGAGTTGTTGTCCTAACGGCAACAATTTCTGGATGGAGGGAGTATATAAATGCAAGGTAGAATGTGGTACCTTCGAAGTTCCTCCTCTCGCCGTTTTGCATCAAACTCTTTGCTTGGGGGATACCTTGGCAAGCTTGATGGATTGCAAGCATATGGTTTTGTTGTAAAAAACTGCAACACACAACAGTAAGTTATAGTTGTCTTAATCAAGAAGAATGCAGTAGAACAAGACTGTCATTTTGCAGTGGTTGGATATATCACTTGGAAATAAAAGGATAAACTTTTGAGATGGCTTCTGAAAGTTAATTGGGCTAGTTTATACATCATATTATAACAGGCTTCAAACAGAAAACATATCTAAATAATGAGTCACACTAATGTTCGCCTTTCATGATTGTAGTAGACTGTAGAGTATAGACAGGTAGGCACATGGCCTGTTTAGTTTTTCTGCATACAGGAGTTAAAACTCTAAAATATTTGAACAAGAGCAGATAAAGGAAGAATTTAAACTACATATCCAATCAAATAAAAAAAAATGAAAAAAAGCCTTGTTTGCCTGGAGAAAGATTTAGGATGGAAATCGCATACCTCACTTTGAAGTGCGGAAGATGCAGTTCCACGATCTGCTGGGTCTACTGAAAGAAGAACATCCACTAATCCCAGAGCAGGAGAAGGAAAATCTTTAAATGTTTCTGATACACGCCTAGCATAAGGATGTTGAGGTTTGAAAATGGTGGCATGAGGAAGTCTAGATTTTCTCCAATAGTCTTCTGATGGTGAACCACAAAGCTTAAATATTTTATGCAACTGCTCAACCTAGAAAAAAAGTAATTTTTTAAAACATAGTCTTGGTAGGACCGCTGATGAGATTTTCCTTGAAATGTTTACTTTGAGTAGCAGGGGAGCTTGCTAGCATACCTCTGTTCTACCAGGCATGATAGGCTTGCCAGCATATAGCTCAGCAAGAATGCAACCAGTACTCCAGAGATCTACAGCAACACCATAATTAGTGGCACCAAGCAAAAGCTCTGGTGGCCTATACCAAAGTGTGACAACACGACTAGTCAAAGGGTGCCGTTGTTCAGGATCGAAGAAACTTGCTAATCCAAAATCTGCTATCTTTAATATGCCCCTGTTGTCGATCAAGAGATTGGAACCCTTGATATCACGGTGCAAAATACGACGACTATGACAATGCTCAAGACCACGGAGGAGCTGTTGCATGTAACACTTCACCTGCATAATAATGAAAAGAAAATCATTGAAATGACAATGAGGCTGGAAAAAGCAAGTGCGAGTCAGCTGTGGGGAGGCAACATTGAGCCATCGTCCGGCAAAAATGAACTTCTGTGACCAAAACACTGAAAGTGGTTTCATGAAATGAAACTGGGGAAGTGTTCCCTTTATCGAGACAAAAAAGAAAGGGCAAGTACCTGTAACTGGAAGAAATTATTATTTTCAAAATGTTATGTCCCTAGTTCAAGCTAATATAAAATTATCATTCGTGTTTGTTTGGATCCTTTGCCTAGCCATGACCAGGGAGATTAACAAACAAACTAGCTGTTGCTTACTTTGCCTGGTTTGCATCTAAAGAAGTGGATAAGAACTTCCATAAATTTCTCATACTTTTGATAAAAAGCCAAAATGGTTGTCTTCTACTATCAAAGGTATACCTTGCTCAACCTCACCCCACATTTCAAAACTACTACTGACTACCAGGCAATGCTGTACATTTTTTCTTTCAGGGATACTAAGATATTAGGATGCATAACAAGACAGAAAAGTAGAAGAGAAACTGGTAAACAAAGAACCACTACATAGCATAGTACTTACCTGAGACTCGGTGAATTTTACTCCAGGGAAAGAAGCCAGTCCAGCTAGATCATGCTCCATGTACTCAAAAACAAGATATAAGCTGCAGGACATTCTTGATGTTACTAGACCCTCTAGCTTGATGACATTGGGATGATCAAGACGCCGCAGAATAAGGATTTCCCGGGCCATAAATTTCACGCTCTCAGGTTCCAAATTATCAAAGCGCACTTTCTTCAGAGCAACAATCTTCTCCTTTTCGAGGTCACGAGCTCGGTAAACATTACTGTATGTTCCCTGGCCAATCTGAATAAACAAAAGAGAACTTGTTCAAAACAATTTCTCATAGATCATCAAGGTCACAAAGCCAAAAACAAATGGTGATGCAAAGCTTCACGGTTAGTACTGTCAATAGTGCCAAAAAAATACATTCACAAAGCTCATCAAATATCATGATTTTTTCTAAACTCACTACGAGCCTGAAGAATTCTCAAAATGGTTTCAGTTTTCTATTTCTTGAAATATTACATGATTTGCGACGAAAAATACATTAACAAAACTCATCAAATAACATTAATTTTCACAACTCTGTGCACCCTGAATTTTAAATGGTTTCAATATCTTTTCTAAAAAATTTACAACCATAACCTACAAAATTATTTTTTTCTATCATCTTAGCACCAGAAAAGAGACATGTGAAAAATATAATCCCACTCTTAGTATTAGCACAAACTTCACTATTTCTAATTAAGAGTGGTCTTAATTAGTCAATTCTGATCTCCCTGTTTCTGGTAAAAAACATTATTTTAGAGCATGAAAGCAAAGCTTGCAGCAATGCCTATTCCTGGGTTCAATGGTCCACCGAAACTAACAAAAGATCTGAAAGAAAGAAAACGTCACTGCATTTTCGCATCTAACATAAAAAAGGCAACCCCCACTGATAACGGAATTTTACTATTTCCTGTCGTTTCCATCTATGAAGCATCAATTAGCGCCAGCCAGAGGAATGAAAAGATCCCAGGATATTAACAGTTTCCTTATCGCAAGAAGAAATGCCAAAGAAAAAGGTAAATCCCCGATTTACTGAAAAGAAATGCTCTACTTTCATTCTGATGAAGTTCGTGACACCAGTATCAGGGCGGAGAGAGCGAGAAAGAGCTCACCTTATCTTCTCATCGATCAAATGCAAAATATCCCATTCGATAACCAAAATTTTCACCGCAATTGTGCTAATTATGACCGTTCTGAGGTTCCAAGGCACCACGGCAAAGAAGCGAGAGCAAAATGTGATGAGAGAGCACGCAAGGGAGGAAGGTGGCCTAACCTTGTCGAGCTTCTCGAACGACTCAGCGCGGCGCGGCACCCAGCCGCGCACGGCCTCCGGCGCGACGGCGACGAGCCACGGCGGCCAGCCTGCCGCCACCTGCTCCCCTCCACCGTCCGCGGCACCGGGCTCCTGACCTGGCACGCCGCCGCCATCGCCATCATCGCCCGCCGCCTCTCCAGCACCTCCTCCCTCCGGCTTCCCGCCCTGGCATGCTGCAACTGCTGCTGCTTCCGCACCTCCTCCTCCCTCCGCACCGCGGCCAGTCCAGACGCCGCCGCAGAGAGCTTCGACGCCGGCGGAGGCGTCGTCTGGCACCGGCCGTCGTCGACGACAGAGGGTCGGCCGCAGACGCACCCCATGGTGCCCCGCCCCGGCGGAGAGGGGAACCGGCTGTCTGGCTCAGTTCGGCCGGCGCCGCCACCGGGGAAGCGCGGCATGCGGGGAGCGGATCTTAGGGCTAGGGCTCTCGGCGCGCGCGAACTAGGGTTACGAGCAGTGGTGGCGGTGATGGAGGAGGGGTGGTAACCGTGGCGTGGTGGAAGTGGAAGGGGAGCAGCAACGGCACTCGCAGTTGCAGAAGGCAGTAGGACGGGACGGGAGGCGTTTCTTTGTAAATGCAGTTTCTGTGAGGGTGTTACTGTAGTTTGGTATCACCTGGGTCTTTTGCACGAAGGACCCCGTAATGATTATAATTACTGTTAATCCTTAAAATAACAGTGATGATACAGGAGCTGTGCGTCGCTGCGATGTCTCTGCGGCCCTAACTCGGTTAACAGTTACCTCTTTCCAACGTACTCGCCCGTCAAAGCTTAAGGACAAGCATGCCTCTTAGTGCTGACCCCACATGTCAGCGAAGATATAGGTAGCGGAGGGGTAGGTTTTTCGGTTTCGTCGCTTCGTTACCGGCGCCGGCCGTTAGACTGTGCGCCGAGCTAAGCGCCAATTGGATTGGAGCAGCAGGCGCCTGACGCTACACGGTCCCACAGAGCGCGTACACAGCATGCGTGCACGGCAGCCTGACGCGGCGGCCCCACCGGTCCTCGGCGCGGGTAAATTTTGGCGGGTAAGCAGCGAGCGTCTTCCCGCCTCGTTCTCCCGGTGCAGAGACAACGATTCTCCTCTGCTGGGTGCGGGCTGATGCGTGATAGCTACAGTAGTGATAGCAGAATCTGCACGAAGCTGGAACCGTAATACTAGTAGAGCTGAAACAAAAAATCGGTACCATATTTTGGTTCTGGCGTACTATCATCGACCATACTTTATGAGGCAAGCGACAAGCGTAACGTAATTACCAGCGGGCACAGGCATAATGAATTCGGACGAGTGATGGCACATTAATCGAAAGAGGCAATGATTAGGGACCGTGCAGGTTACAGGATCCAGGCTTTGCGCGTCCAGCAAGGCTTTCTGTTGGTAGACCGGTGAGCAGTGCGTAAGAGCGGTAAGTAATACTAGTATCTTAAGTGGACGCCCGGAGGGATCCGATGACTTCATCAAATCCAATTCTCGATCGCAACTTGCAGTAAGTAATGCGGTCAAATCAGATCGACCAAGTCATGAGTTGTAGGAGAGATCGGATAGGATGGATGGGGAAGCAGACAGAAGAAGAGGGAGACAGGTCATACTAGTAAGAAACAACGCTTGGCATTAGCGACCGACCGCTAACATGGGTCCAAATCATCTGAAGATGCCCAATCAGCCGAGGCCGAACTGTGCGTGTACGTACAACCACAGCAATCCAGCCTGATTCCTTAATTAATTGAGCTACTAGTATATCGATCGCCTCTGTCCAAAGCAGCGCTTCTTTTAATTTGTCCGGCTCCTCTACCCGCCTCCCTAATGGTTGTACTAGCCGCTGATCGATGAGCTCATGGACGGAGGAAATCAAACAGATCGAAAATGCTAATAATCAAGAATTTATACCTTGACCAATCCCAGAAAAGAGAGCCGTCACCACGTACTAGAAAGTTGCAATCGTTGCCAAGAGAAACAATACTACTAGATGGGTGTGTCTTGGCGCGGTTGATACGAGACGTACGGACAAGCTAGCAGAGCACATGGCGATGGAGGCCGCGGAGCCGGCCGGATTGGATCTGGCAGTTGCAGGTGATGACACACCCAATTCCAACCACCGGCCGGGCCGCTGGCGGCCGGTGGCCCTCCGCTCTCGCGACCACGGCAACCACGCGCAACAACGAACACGTGTCATTAATGCTGCGCCCAATCGATCGATCGAGCAACCGTTCCCAGAGTCCCAACCCAACATTTTTGGCGTATCAATTCCACCACCGCGCCGGTTTGCATGTCCGGTGAGCAGACATTGATCGATCTTCCCTTTGGACGACACGGTTTCGTTTGGTCAACCCCCTCCAGCTTCTCGATCTCTATACTACAGCTTCTGCGCAGCATTAGATAATACAGTATGCTTCTAATCGAGTTGGAGGATCACATGATTATGCCTGCCTGGGCCAGTTTGTTTAGAGGTTCATGTTAACAAATCGGAATGAAGAAGCAGGAACAAGACAAGGAGAGGAAGAGACAAAAGCAAATGGAAGTCGAGAGAAGCAAGAGCTCGTGAAGGATCAGTAGTGGTCTCACAGCAGATGCTCTAGTCTAGAGTCTAGACACTGCTGCGTACGGCCGCGCTCTGAGGCAGGATCGAGCAGCAATCTTGTGTGTGTGCTCTGTTTGTGGCATGGCCTTCTCTTGTCGCGACGGCGCGGCGCCCAGTGCATGCATTGCAGTGCTGTGCTCTGAAACAGCCATCACATGCACTCGATCCGAACGGCTACTCGACGACTGCCGGAGTAGCAGCGTCCGGTTCCCTGAAACTGTGTGCCTGCCCTAAAAAAGCTGCCCTCTTTCGCCCTCTAGCTCCATTCCTTCTGCGATTGCATTGCTCTCTCTCTCTCTCTCTCTCTATCTCGTCGTCTTGTGTGTGTGAAAAATAAAAAATACACTGCCACAGTAAGCACCAAGGTGTAATGTTGAGATGCTACAGACAGCACACGCCTGGTTCAATTCGATATCGTAGGAGTAGATCTCATCCAAGGTGGTTGGAGTAAATCACGGCGGCCATGCGGAACATCTGCCATCGTTATTCTAGGACTTCGCTGTGTTGCGCAAATAGTGCGTGTTGGATTGCAGTCATTCTTCTTCGTCCATTGATGGGAATGTCTCGAAGTGGGCTAACTCACTGTACTTTCAAAGTTGGATTTTAATTAGGCCCAAACCTTGCAGGGCCGAAGAACGTGAAGGCAGCCGTTGGACGGCCCAGAAAGAATTTCTCGGGAATAA